>OZ035961.1:73658187-74858187 GCA_964034945.1 Chrysopilus asiliformis | reverse complement strand
TAAAAACGGTCTAAAACACAGTCTTATAGAATTTCTATGGAATATCACATTTTTCCAACAACTTGTCCATGGAACTTTTGTAAGCTACCGTTGCTTCTCTATTTGCTTTTGTATTATCTTCCAAGAGCTGTAGCTGTATCCTCCGAAACTCCTGTTTCTCCTCCCGTTCGCGAGTTCGTTCTTCATCTCTCTTTTTTTCCGTTTCTCCCTGGCCTCGGACATCTGCTGTAGATTATTTAGCAGTCGCTCGCCAATTGGCTTTTTACTTCCCCTTTGAATACGTACGACTGGAGTGGTATCATATTCTGCTTCTGGGAAGAGATTATCATCCGTGCATGTAGGCATTTCCACATTTCGCAAGGACTCAGCACGGGCTACTTGCTCCTCATTATGATCGTGTCCGAATAAATATCAAAATCATCAAAATGCATGACTGCAGCTCCAGATTTATTGTTGTCACGAACTTTCCAGTGTTGCACTTTCATTTTTTTGAAAAGTAATAAATTGCCTGTCTAAAATGTACTAAATGTAATAGATTGTTAATCCGCCAGTAATAATTGTTGAGCACACTTTGCAATAGGCTGATTCAGCCCTATCCTTTACCCAAGAAAACTGTTGCAACCATTCTTTGCGGAATTTTTGGACGTAACACTTTTTGTTTTCTTTCGTCAGACTGAAGAAAGAAAGAAAAAGCGGCATAACTTGCAAACTTTTAAGAAAAATTTTGGGTTTGACTTACCACGGGATCTCGTTTTCTTGATCCGTGGGGGACTTTGGGGGCAGTGGCTCTAGTGGCAGCTCATCGCTTCCCTTAGGCTTGACCCTTTTAAAATGCCTTAAGAGATGTCTTTTAGGTTTTTTGGACTTACATCATAACCAAAAATTATTTACCTGTACAATGCCATTCTGAAAAGCAATTTTAGCGCAAACGAACAACGAACAACTGGTAAAAGATGTCAACAGGGATGGGACAAGCAAATAGGCTATATACGTATGGCATTTTATGATGAGTACAATAAACTAGATTCACGAAAAAGGATACTAGATTCCAAAAGAGAGAGGTAGATTCTTTTGTTTAATCACGCAGCTGAATCAAAATTAAAGTTTGTTTATAATGAAAGAATCCATACATTTCGAGTTTGGGCCCAAATGTACTAGATTTGGCTAAAAATGGCATACGTAAGTAATATGTATTTTTAGAGCTTGAAATGTACTAAATCTATTACGATTGTACTAAAAGTGCAACACTGGAACTTTCATATATTTTCTTTTTAGGGCGTTAAATTTGAATTTGCATTGAGAGCCTGTTGCAGGAAAACTTTGATCGGTGATGTTTTTCGCAATTGCTTCCCAAACGGAATAATTTTTTACCGACGTCCGTTTCATAAGCTGCTTGGTGTTTTCATACTCGGCAAATAGGCACTTAATGGCATTAACAGTTAATTTCTTTTTTCCGTTCATGTTTAAATCCAGAGTTCCTGCGGTACGAGAATTTGAAGTTCCCGTGTCTTGCATATCAACGTTCCCCAGTGGCATTTCAACACTTCAGTTTCCAACTGCGATAAAATTGGTTTAATTAATAATAGTGATACAATATTATGTTACCTGCCTTGATGGATTTGCTGGAGTCCTATTGCAGCCGTTACTTCAGCATTCAATTGTACCCGCCGGGAGTTCCCGTCTAAAAATTTTATAATCTTCAATTAAGACCAAAACAACTAAAAATAATTTGTAATTACCATCATCGTACAAATCCACATATTGCAGTCCACTTTCATCTTCATAAATTATTATTTCGTTTTCCATTTTTTTTCATTAACGACTGCGACGAGAGTTTTGACATTTAGACTAAATATGCCTGTGTTAGCTACTGTCTATGTGTGTGTTAGCTACGCTTGACTATTTCTAACTGCTCACCGAACATAGTCAGAAATAGGGTGCATCCAACTACCAGAGCGGCTCAGCATCGCTCTAGAGCGAAAAAGGTGCTCAGTTACTGAACGCAATCGCTACAGAGCGGCTCAACTGAGCAGCTCACATTTTTTCTGAGCGTAAAAGAACTCCGCTCAGTAGCTGAGCAAATGTCAAATGAAGAATTACATAACCTCAATTCATGTGTTAAAATAAATGGGGTTATTTATAATATTTATAGTTATTTATGTTATTTATAATACGGGAAGCCTCATGGAAGTTCTTGCTGAGCAAACGGGAATGGAAATAGTCGGCGTTGCGGAAAATGTTGGCGAAAGAGTTCGGGAGTGTACTTCAGTATAGTCAACTCAAAATAATTCCGGTTTCTTTCGGGTGCCTGATTCGGATTGGGGCGACTTCAACTGAAGTATTACACTCTTCAACCAAAAGTGAAATAGCTTTCAGATTTATCGTATCAGAAGCACAAATTTCTAACATTACGGAGATAATTACATCGCGGTCCATCTTGAACAATAATTTCTTTGAATGACAGCTCATATACAAATGAGCGGTGCATTCAGGACACAAAATGCTGCTCAGCTGAGCATTTTTTTGACAGCTGAGCTTCGCTCCAGAGCTGCTGTGGTAGTTGGATGCACCCATAGTTAACTACCGTAGCCGACTATTGGCATCCACGAACGACCAGAGCTGTAGCTACGTAGTCAACTACGGCGTTTACGAACGACCGATAGTCACAAATAGTCAACTATAGCTGACTATTTTGCAACCACGAACGCGGTCCAGCAAACTCCCCATCATCTTCAAAGGGATCTAATTTCTCAGAACAACTCTCATCCGAGTTGTCCTCTCCTGATTATAAATCTTCTGCAAATAATTTTTCCAGTCTTTTTTGTTGCTTTTCGTAGGACATCCTGACTATAAAAATACGAAAACATCTAATTTATCATGATACATTCTAATTATAAAAATAATATTATCAAACTTACCAAAACAAACAAGCAGGTACTAGCAAAAACAAACAAGAAATTATTCTCTGGGACTACCTGAAACACGTCTATACCAGAGGACACTTTTTCTAGCACTGAAGAAATTTGTAAGAGAGATTGGCGGCAATAGATGTCGTGTTGTTCGGGGAATTACAAAAAAGTAAAAAACATTGCCAGAGGAATAATTTCCATGTTTGTACATTTGAATCGACGCTACGACACTATTTTGCAGTTCTGGTGGGACACCAAACACACATAATCTATACAAACTCATATATTCTATGACGGCCAGGCTCGTCATGCTTTTCTTGGTAACATAAATTTTGACGTGTATATACGTCAGCGTCCGCGAAAGGGTTAATATGTGTATATTTAGACAGGAAATTATTTCCTATCAGTCCGTCTCTTGGGATCTCATCCATGCAGTGATGCTATGTACCTTTAGTGACATTCCCCTTTCCACATCACGAAATTCCCCCTTTTCCCCTTTTTCAATGACGAAATTCCCCTCGTTTTTCCCCTATAAAAACAACGAATTTTAAATAAAGAATTCATTTATTAAAACCGAAAATTATCGCATCTGTCATCTGGATTCATGTTGTCTTTTAAAAGAAAAAAGCACAAATTAGGAAAAAAAATTATATTTTGTAAAGCTTTAACAAAATTCCCGATAACAACGTCACGGGTCTCAAACCAAACATCAAATAAGATATGAAAAGAAGGCGGGATTCACAATTGGATAATAATCAAAGCAAGTCACAAATGTATAAATCAAGGTAGTTGCTTTGCCTTTGAGCTAAAAATGATCCTGTCCTCCTTAAATTCGGTAAAAATTATTTCCATATTTTGAATTTAAAAAATTTAAAAATATCAAAAAATGGAAAAAAACGAAATCAAGTCGCGACTGGAACTCGATTTTTGTATTCCGGGCACTTTGCCACTCGTCCATGCATTCTTCTGGCGAATATTGGTCGAAATTAGTACATTAAGCCAAATTTTAAAGATGACCAAGAAATTGATTTTTACATAATTTAAACAAAACACTTCTGTTGATTTGCAATTTAAAATATTTCTATTGAAAATATATTTAAGAAATCCGAAAAACGAACAAAAAATATTCGTCAATGAACTTTCATGGAAACTACTTTCCATCAAAGTTTTTTAAAGTAGTTTAAAGTAATTACTTTGAATAAGATGAGAAATGGTACTTTTTAATGTGCTTTTTTCAAAACGGTTAAAAAGTACATTGAAAAATCGGTTAAACGTACATTCCAAAAGCCATTTTAAAGTACTTTCGTCTAAAAGATTGGTGTGTACTTTACAATTGCAATACGATCATTATAAAGTGGCAAATGCATAAATAAAGGCAATTCCTTCACTCTTTACCTTTGCCTAAGCTTGGAATTGGATTGTAATTGTTTTTATTTATTTATATTTCTACTTTTCCGTAATTTTTTAAAAGTATTTCGGATTTAGTTGTAAGGCGAAGATTTTCCCCTCGTTGTAAATCGTTTCCCCTCGTTTTGAAGCGTTTTCCTCTTTTCCCCTATTAACAATTTGTATAGTCAAAGTCCCCGCAAAAAGGGGAATTCCCCTCGAATAGCATCACTGCCCTTAGTGCACATGGCTGCAGAGCGCTGGATTAGAGAGTTACTATAGATGAGAAACGAGGAAGAAATTTTTTCCTGAACGTCGAGCTTTTTATCGTCTGTTTCATTTGCTTCGTAAAGACATGAATTGCTTTTGTTTGAGAAATGTGTTGGCACATACTACTTTTGTCGCGTATGAAAATAGTTTTTTTTTTCAAAAATTTATCTATATAGATAGTTAAAATTTTAATTTGAGAGCATTTGTATAAATATCATTACATTATTAATTTTTAAGTTATATTAATTTTTACTCGGAAGATATATTTAAATGTGACTTGAAATTTTTACACCGGATTCGGAATCAGCGACCCCAAAACCCTATAATGCCAATTTGTCCAGGAAAAAATGGAAAAAAGGATATTTGAGTTATCCTTACAGGACCTTCCGTTTCTAATTTTGAAAATCTAACACCGGATTCGTGATCAGCGACCCCGAGAACTAGAGATGTCAAAAAAGAACCGGTTAAACCGGTTACCCGGTGTTTTTGCTTCGGTTAACCTTTTTTTTTCGGTGTTTTTTTCAAAAGCCAAAAACCGTTTAAAAAACTGATCATTCTTTTTTGTACGGAAAAATAATTTTAAACCAATTTTCGTGCAACTGGTTTGTTAGAAACACTTCTTTTTAGCCACTAGACCAAATACAATATTATATTGTGCCATTTATGGTCTCTTAATGGATTATATGGCATTTCACGTCTTTTGTTTGTATTATAGTGTATTTGTTGTGTCTTAGACCTAACCTACCCAATTTGAACAAAACGGTTTTTCGGTGTTTTAATAACCGGTTTTTTGGACCCGGTTAAACCGGCCCGGTTTAAACCGAAGTCTGAAAAAAAACCGGTTTAACCGAAAACCGGTTTTTTCAAAATTTTGACATCCCTACCGAGAACTCCCTAATACTATATTTCCCAAGAAAAAGCCCCTTGCTTTTAATTGGCTAATGTGTTTAACAAAAAACGTCTTCCTCAAAAAAGCCTTCCCATGAAATTTTTTATGTTAAGCCCTTATAAACAGCTTGGCCTATTTTCATTCTGAATGAAGAGAAGACGTTCAACGTACCGGTTTAGATTGGATTTTTGGTTGTCAATACTTTGTTCGAATTGCGTTGAATTACAAAACTACGGTTTCGATATTTTTTCTTCACTCCTAAACATGACACTTGAATCCAGTGTTGCCGGAGACCTCACCCCTGGAGCACAATGAACGCAACCAAGCCGCAACTAAGGACGCTTCGAACTGTCACTTAACGCAGTTCAGGAGTGGTTGAGCACAATAGAAGCGTCGTCTGTTGCGTTGTGAGACAAACACAGAAAAATTAAAAGTGAACTAAAGTAGGAAAATATATAAAAAATGAGAGATTTTGAAGCGATAATTTGTTTTATTTGTTTGTATATTTGCTATTTGCATGTGATGCGAATAAATAAAAAGAAAAAAAAACAATATTGGGTGCGGCCAATGAATTTAACACGGGAGATTGATGGATATTTTCAAGTTTGCTTCAATAAATTAAAAAACTTCCGACTCGGAAGACTTTTTCAAGCACACAAGAATGACTCCTAACGTTTATAATTTGTTCTGAAGACTCAGGATATGTTTCCGGAACTAAATCCAGGTTGGACCTAGTTTTCCGCGGTTTAATATGGTCCCGTAAAAACTTCAAATTCTCAAAATAGACCCACTGCGGGCTGTTAGCTGATGCAGCACTTCCGGACGGTGCATTTTCTTTATTGAATTGTTTGGAAAATCTATCCAGCAAGGATTTCCATCCTGTCTGACACAATTCAACTGAAAAATATTTAAACATTATTAAAGGTCGCAATTTATTAAAAGTATACCTGTTGCTGACAGCTCCGCAGCAATGTTTTCCCCTATTCTCAATTTTAAAGATACATTTTTGTATCCGCGGCTACATTTCGTATATAAAACCGTGTTTTTCCGCACTTCTTCAATTAATTTCTCCTCGAACGACATTTTGATTGGGACTGTACAGAACTGTCAACGCAGAATTGCTGCGGCAAAGTTCAAAGTTTGGCAACTTTTGCGTCGATGGTTGCGTTCAATCCGTTCATTGTGCTCACTCAAAAGCATTTCTGTGAAATAAACTCGTAAGTGACATTTGGCTGCGTGATAGTTGCGGCTTGGTGGTTGCGTTCATTGTGCTCCAAGGGTCAAGCCCAAAATCGCTGAAATGAGGAAAAAAAATCTCAAAAGTCTCCGAAATTATAGGCAAAAATCGCTAGTTTTGAGACTTTTTTTTAATGCATATTTAAACATATATCTTGTTTTCAAATCGCTTTTATTCTTTGTTTTTATTAACAATAATAAAATATAATAATAAAAAACAACTTTGTCTTCTTAAAAAATAAAAAATTGTTCAGTTCTTCTTAGAAAAATAATAACAAATAAAATTTATTCACATCTGAGATCAAAGATTTAAATCAATTTTCATTAAGTTTTTGCATTTTTAGCACATGTTCTTCCGTAACTTCAAATGATTCTGAATTTACTGATTTTTCTCGTGAATCTGCGCCATGAGCTCGTTGGTGGGAACACTGCAGTGCACGTCGTAAATCACTGCGCGCGGGCCTAGTTTCTCCTTAAGTGAGACGTCCAGCTTGCACTTTCCGAACTTTAGGCCCTCAACAACCTTCTTCCTTTCCTTTTCAGACGGCACTCGTATCGCGATATCCCCAGACTTTAACACGGTTGGCAGCAACCAGGGCCTCGACAATCTCCGTAGTGACCTCCAAAATTACACTGGACTTCGCGTCCCGACCCTCCCTAATAGGGCGACTAATTATCCGGATGCTGTTCGAAAATTTCTCGAGGGACATCTCCGCAAAGTGATTGCTGCGAATGTCAGCCATCAAATCATCCTTGCTGATCGAACAATCTACATCGTAAATGATGGCTCGAGGCCCCAGCTTGTCCTTCACCGAGACTTCCAACGCAAACTCTTTAAACTTTGCGTTCTCCACCACCTTGTTCCTCTCTTTCTCCGAGGGTACCCTAATGGCAACCGCCTCGGACTTGAGAGGGTTCACCCCATGCACCCTAACCCGAAGGCTAGGCCCTACCTTCTTCACCACTTTCGCAGCCAGCTCTTTGGCTGAAACTTCAGGTTTGCGGGTCTTCACCACAACCGACCAAGTCTCTACCGCTTGGGCCTGACGGCCTGGGTGACCGCCACGGGACACCCATTCATCGCCGCTCAACTGGCAAAAGAGCGCGGCTCAACCCTCTGGGCGGACTTTATTCCACCTTCAGGTCTCACCGACTCAGTGGCTCTACCGGCACCTTCTAACCTGCCTTGTAGCCGCTCGTTTTTCGCCAGGAGACGACCGATGACTACGGCATAGTCCGTATAGCTGCCATCAGCTCTGCTTGGGCGCCATTTTCGACCATTACTTGGTCGAGTCGACAGCCCATCCGCTTCACCTCTGCCAATACTCCCTCAGTATCGGCATCAGGCTCCGCAACTTTTCTGACCACCTTGGGTCCAGCAGTTGGGGGTTTACACTGCTCTAACGCCACACGCAGCTGCTTTGGCCCCACTACTTGAGCCACCCCCTTCTGCATAGCGGTCTTACTTGGCCCGGCAGTCTCTGCCACACTAGCCCCACTTATGCCGCTTTCCTTCTCTATAGCTACGATAGAGGAGCCACTTCCCCGGCGCTCCTCTGATGCAGCCTTCATCGAACGCAGCTTACTGCTGAGGTCGACTCTTTCCTCAATTTCCTCGTCGGTAGTGCTCATCGGCACCTCGCTGTCCCCAGTAACGCTGGGACAGACAGCCTTCTTCCTCACCCTTCTCCTCGAAGAATCAGACAAGCTGCCACTCACCGGCTTGCCCGCCCCACTAATGTTTTTCGGTGGCATACCACCACCACAAACTAATTTGGTCTGTTAAAATACAAACCAACATCAACAGACCAATCAGAAATCATCAAAAATATAATTTATAAATATATTTTTTATACTTAACAGGATCGCTGTAATACTTCAAATTGGCACAAAAACCACAACGGTAAATCTAACCGCACAAGTGTCCACAGTGTCTTGCTTTCACTGATTTTCAGTACACGTGCACTGGTGAATCAACAAACAAAGCACGATCGCACAATCAAAATCAAAATAAAGTCAAAAGGTTTCCTAACAAAGGATATTCGCACTGAATGGATAACGGTTTCAGAACTGAAATCACGACTCAAAGCACAAATTGACAGCACGTCTGCTCTCAACCGAAATCAAACTTGAACTCAGTAGTAGATAGGGACAGATAATGTCGAACGGTTTAACGAGGGTACCTGCCACGGGGGCTTAAATCCACGGTCTTCCACAGACACGGATTGTAAAAGGACGACAATCAACGCCCTTCCATGCAAGCATGTAAGTAGCAGTTTATGCTGGTCACAAGCCCAGCAAACATACTGCTGGATGCGAGACCTATCTAAGTCTCTGCCGTTCTATGGGTCCCGGCACCCGGTTGATAAACGCAACTCCACGTCGAACCCCGGAAGATTCTACCCGCATTTCGGTGTTAAACCACAGCCGCCACGTTTGCTCTCCATTGTCGGGGGTGGAAAAATATGTTAATTCCATGGGCTCCCCGACTCCCGTGGTCCCAGATTAACCGAAGTTAGCTTTGGTCGGGCTCGTACCTCAGAAAGATACTACCAGTATTGTTCCTTGTAGAGCGTGGGAGTGGTCACCCTCCTCTTCGGGTACGTGGGGTAGGCACTCCCGAAAGGTTTCACCGAAATCGACCGTAGTCTTTCACCCGGTGATGGTACACAGTACCACCTCCCTGCGTACAAAAAACAACACATTGAACTCACAAAAATGGACTGTACAGGACTGTACTAGACAGTACAAGACAGGACAAGGACGAAAACAACATAGCATGCCACTAGACAGCAGGATCAGGATCCCACATCTCATTCCCCATGAGCATCCGCTTCCTACATTCAAAAACCATACGATCAAACTCATTCATACGAGCAAAGCTTTCACCCTGCAGACATACGGTCAAGTCACTGTCGCCGCTAATCATACTAAGGCCACACCTCCTGCGTAGGTCCGAATAGACGGTAGAATGTGTGACCAACTCTCCTGTGGCGCACCGCACAAAGCACAGATTGCCACATCAGAGAGTCCTCGTTCATACAAAAACGCATTCATACTACCATGCCCGGTAATAAGATAGCCGAGCCCCAGACAAAAATCTAAGTCAAGGCCATCCCTGGCAGACCGGACATTCTTCAGAAATTCATACGTCACACGCCCATTCTCACATTCATCCCATCTATTCTGCCAGATAGAACACTGCATGGATAGCATGTTACCAACACTTACTCGATCCATACCACGAATCGCACTGCTCGAAAACCAGTCACCGGCACCCAGGGGCAAACCCCTCCGAATTCTGAAGGCCATACTGCGACGTACGACCTCCAGATCAAGAGGAGGCACACCATGAGCACCTGCATGGCAGCAGTCGAAACAGTGCGACAAACCGGTATGCAGGCATACAGAATAACACGCTGGACTGCATTCATCCACGCTCTGCCTTTAACAGTGCCCATACACTCATAAAACACAGGTGCTCCATAAGTCGCACAGGCAACGAACAGGCCGTCATACACTATTCTGACCGCACGTCTGCTCAAACCCCAATCACGCCTCATAATACTCCGAATCATACCTACCAGCCCAAGTATTCGTCCCCTGAACTCACGAAGATGAACATAGGAGTTCATCTTCTCACCCATACTTATGCCCAGGTATTTTACATTGGTCACATACCTGAGACTCCATTCACCAAGTCTAATTAGCGGGGGCCGATTGTGCGACAAGCCTCCCTTGAGAAGCATTGGTGCCTATCATGGAATACGGCGTATCTGAGATTCCCTTCACCCATTCGATTCACTTTCACTTGACACTGGTATCATTGAATACGGCGTTTAACGAATCGTTCGTTAAGTATTTTTTCTGTGTTTTTGCTAATTTTGACAGCTAAAAAAGTTAGGTTTGTTCTTCTTTTCCTATAATAATAAGTTAAAAATGTACTAATTGTTCAATTAAATCATTTAAACTTACATTTTTGCATTTTGTCCCTCATTCAGATACGCAATGAAAGTGGCGCGTATTTGAAACGTCAAACGTGAATGATTCACAATTCCCTTGGAACGTTTTCAATGATCAGAAAACGCGAGAAACGCACTCACTTTGCATACGGCGTTTTCTGTGATTGGGGCCATTGTCACAGTCTTCTGGGACGATACACTCACTCCCACTTTCACTCCCCATTCGTACACTATGCGCATGAAGACTGAGCCTTTTTGCTGAAGCTCGTTTCGGGAGTTACCCTCAACGAGGATGAGCAGGTCGTCAGCATACGCACAGATCTTGCACACAGACTGTAGTTGCACAAGCAACTCATCCATCATCAGGTTCCATATAAATGGACCTGCGACGGAGCCCTGGGGACAGCCTCTCTCAACATCAACCCAGACACAGTCAGTGTTACCGCGGACAAAGGCTGTCCGACCAGAGAAGTAACTCTGCCAGAGAGAGACTTCATCACACAGCTTCTGAATTACTGAGGACCAGCTCAAGTAATCAAAAGCACCCTTGAAATCCACAAACACACCGAGTACGTACTTACGTTCACTCAGAGCAACTTGCTCTTTTACGTACATCCACGCATCGTAGGTGGATCTGCCAGGACGAAAACCGTACTGTCTATCAGACGCAAGTCCAGACAGTTTCTCCTCCAATCGCTGGACAAGTATCCGCTCCAGTACTTTTCCAAGCACTGGAAGCAGAGAAATGCCCCTATACGACCGGGGGTTACTCCTATCTTTGTCCGGCGACTTCAACTGCACGACAACCCTGGCTGTCTTCCAAGCTGCGGGGAAACACCTTTCACTCCAGCACTTTTCATACACCGCCCGTATATGATCCGGGATGGCTCGCCAAATGCTCTTACACATTTCACCAGTCATCCCGTCCCACCCAGGCGATTTCCTCGACTTGAGTCTAGCCATGCTCCCATCGAAGAGGGAGAATTTCACCCCGCTCTTGCTCACTGCCACGAACGGGTGGCGTCGGCTCAGATCTCGGAAAGAACTCATTCACCAGAAGATTTATACTGTCACTCCATGTCGGTATAAGGTTGCCAGCAACTCTTATACTTAACGTGACCACTTATCGCCTAGCCAATTTCGGTACACAAAAAAAAAATTTTACAAACTCGAGAATGTGCCCAATACAGACAGTTTTATTCAATAAAAATCATTACAATTCTCAATGTTACATGTTATTGTTTTTAAATGCATACTTGCCATCAGATCCAATTTCTTCTAGCATTTTAGGCTGGGATTTTAGGAATTCGAAAAACTCGAGGCATGACATTTTCATGTTGTATCTTATGTACAGAAGATCCCTCAATGTTTTAATACTCAACCGGGTTTTATCACTGGACCATATTTCATTTATTAGAGAAAACACTCTCTCAACGGTCGCCGAAGTTCCGGGCAGACACAGAATGTACGAAACGATTTTAAGTAGGTGATTGTAGGGAATGTTATTTTTTCCGAAATGTTGGAAGCATTCCACCCATCGTTGATTTTATTTTTATTTATTATAAATCAACAGGATACAAATCCATCTGATTGCCAAACAAAATCAATATTTCATATAATTAAGCTTAAATGTACATATATTTATATATAAATTTACGTTAAATGTACATATGAATCCAAAAGATCAAAATTAGACTTTATGATTTTTTTACTTAACCCTTCGTTGGACCCCTCTGTCATACAACGATATACATTTACAAAAGTGTGCACTATGTACACTGCACACGGAATGTTCAAAGTTGAAATTGGTACAATTGTACCAAGGGGTCCAACGAAGGGTTAAATTAAAATCGCAAAATTTAGCCCTATTGTAAAGGAGTGACATGGACGTCATTGGCTCATTTAAACCATAATTGGTACAGTGAGTGTCCGTATAAATAAAACAAGAGTGCCGAAGTAAGTGGGGACGGGCGTTAAGATTTACCAAAGATAGTAAATCAGGGGCATTCAAATTACCCGACAAAAGTTCGTTGATGAATACTATTTGATGCATAGTACGTCTGTCCTCTAAGGAAACCATATTAAGGAGCTTAAGCCTCTCAGAGTATGGAGGAAGCATCAATGAGTCATTCCATGGTAACCATCTTAAAGCGAATCGTAAAAATCTTCTTTGAACACTTTCAATGCGTTTAATTTTACATGCATAAAATGGACTCCAGACAACACAAGCATATTCAAGAATAGGACGAACTAACGATGAATAAATAGATTTTAACACATAGGGATCGTTTAACTCCTTAGAAAAACGTTTAACAAGTCCTAAAACAGAGTTTGCTTTACATACCACATGGTGGATATGCAAGTCAAAATTCAACTTTGAGTCTAATGTGATTCCTAGATCAACAACATGAGGTGATTTTTTGATCACACTGTTATTTAACGTGTAGGTTGAAACAATTGGTCTACGCTTCCTATGAAATGAGATAAAAACACATTTATCAGTATTTAATATTAAACTATTTTTTTGACACCAAACATTGAATTTACAAAGGTCATTCTGTAGGTCAAGTGTATCAGACTCAGATTTAATACATTTGTAGATTTTTAAGTCATCAGCAAAACCTAGAGATTTCGAATCCGATAATATAGAAAAAATATCGTTTATAAATAACAGAAATAGCAAGGGGCCCAAGTGGCTACCTTGAGGCACCCCCGAGAACACATAAACTAGGTCCGAAAGGACACCGTCATATAACACAGCAAAGGAACGACCAGACAGGTAAGATTTTATCCACTCAACAATCAGAGGGTGAAGCCCTAATCTCTCAATTTTAAATAGGAGAATATTATGATTTACCTTATCAAATGCTTTACTGAAGTCTGTGTACAAACAATCAATTTGATAACCAGACTCCATGTTATTTAAAATATAATTGGTAAATTGAACTAGCTGAGTGGAAGATGATCTTCCTTTGATAAAGCCATGTTGTTGAGAGGACAAAATCGATTTACAATTAAATGACAACACATCATTAACAACTGCTTCAAAAAGTTTTGGAATCGCAGAAAGTTTTGCAACAGGTCTATAATTAGACAAGATATTTTTTTGGTTTTTTTTGTGAATTGGAATTACATAATAGCTTTTCCAACGATTTGGAAATACTCCAGATGACAGAGATAAATTAAATAAATATTTTAACGGTACTGATAAATTAAGATAACAAAAACGAACAACAGCCGCAGGTACTCCATCAGAGCAATTAGAATAGTCTTCGTCAAGATTTTTTAAAATAAAATTTGAGATATCGATATGGTCAAGATTAAAAGCTAAAATGTCAACTTGGTCCGTCAAGTAATTAAAATAATTAGTATCAATATCACAGTTGCTCGAAGAAAAAGATTCGCTAAAAGAAGAGGCGAAACTGTTAGCTATCACGTACTGATTATCACAAGGTTTACCGTCAATCAAAAATTCCTTCGGATATTGATTCGATTTACGTTTAGTATTAACGAAATTCCAAAACTTTTTGGGAGCATTTCTAATACCAGCCATGACAGTGTTCAAATAAGAGGAGTAAAGAAATTTAGCATAGCTGTTGAACCCTTTACGCAATGATGCAAATAATTCATAATCCTCTGGGCATTTAGATCTGTGATACTTCTTCCAAGCCGAGTTCCGCTTATTCCTCAGAGAACGCAGTTCATTGTCAAACCATGACGGACAATTAAATTTAGACGAACGTTTTCTTGCCTTGGGCACATATTCTTGGAAAAGATCGTAAAGAACGTTATAAAAACGATCAGTTGCTACATTAACATCATTACAATTATCAAACAATAACGTCCAGTTCACCCTAGCTAGGGAAATGTTTAAGGAGTCAAAATCACAATTCTTAAAATTAAAACAATAATCGTTACAAATATCATCCAGTTGTACATCATTAAAATCAAAAACAATGAGAAGCGATGGATGGAAGTCGACTTCATTCAAAAGTGGATCCTCACAGCGGGAGACTACAGCTTCAGTGCAGGAAGAAAATACCAAGTCCAAAGTGCGACCAATAGAATTCTGAATATGGTTTAGCTGATGTAAACCACAGCTCAAGGTCGTATCCAGGAATAATAATTCGGTATGAGTTTTGCCATGTGCCACCATTGAAATATCATCCTCCGACGGTTCCCACTGAAGATTCGGCAGATTAAAGTCACCAACAAGAATCAATTTATCGTTAAAGTCAGTATTTGCTTCCAACCATTCAATACATTTGGCTACTTCCTCATATGCTGAAAAGCCACAAGCGGGCGGGATATAAATAACAGCTATGACTATGTTTACGTTGTGACAAGAAATACGTCCACACAATATTTCAAAACAATTAAATAACGGGACGTCAATGGCTTGTAATGAAAAACAAGAGCGAACTCCCAAGATGAGGCCACCTCCAACAGGGGCATCAAGAGTATCCCGATGTCGATCACTACGTAAAATTGTGAATTGATTGCTCAAAATTTCGTTGGTATTTATGCCAGAATGTAACCATGTTTCGGATAAGCAGATTACATCGAAATCACACAGGGAAGACGATAGGTGGATAATATTTGTTTTTGTCCGAAGTCCGTTTACATTCTGGTAGTAGATTTTTAGTTTTTTGGCTGCCGACGGTGCTTAGGTAAAGATGGATTTTTTGAGTACCGATGGCGTTTAAAGACAAATTCTTTAACAAGAACATCTTCAGGCCACATTTCCGGCATTAGAAGTTTCTCTAAGTACATAGCTGGAATTTCAACTTTAAATGAGCGATAGGTGGGCACACGATTCAACTTCCTATTAGCGGTGAGATCATAACACTTGACCATATTAGCATCCTCGGATGAAAAGATTCCTTTACTCCTTAGCCATCTACAAATATCGATAGGTGAGGTGGAAGGCGCCAGCTTCGAAATGAATAAAAATTTATTGGCCGTCCACTCACAGGCTTTTAGTTGAGGAGAATCATTTTCGGCATCAAACGAAACATCAGAAAGTGAAACTGGAAGCCTGTTACTAACATTACCGTTCGGTTTCATTGATGACGCGCTGAGCGGTAGATTCGAAGAGGGAACAATATTACTCAGCAGAGGTTCATGACCTGCTGCATTGTCCAAAGTAGAAGTATTGTCCAGTTTGTGGTTTAGTTCAATGATCCGTTGTTCAATAGAGGAAACTTTGTTATCTAATTCAGATATGATGATCTGATTAAGTTTGTCAATTTCAGCACATACAGTTGATCTTACATCTTGAATTAATGATATCAGAGTCTCTTCGAGCATAGAGACACGTGTTCGCAGATGATGAATTGAATCAGTAGACTGAGCTGGAGTTAAACTCTGACGAACGGTGGTCGATTTATTTGGAACCGCTTCCCTTGCAGTTTGTCTAGTTGATGGAGGAGCCATATTGCACAAGAAATAGTAATTTCAAGAGTCTCACGAGTATCAAAATTTTGAGTACCAAAATGCACTAATAACAGCAAGTTAAAATAGACCAATATAGTTTTCCAGAAAATATAATAACCAAAAGTAATCACGAGCACACAAAAACACGTCTACTTGACTTGACAGCACACAGATTGCTGATCGGTAGCAACGCTATTCTCAGCAGCTATTTTTTGTTGGATGACAAATTTTTCCATTGCACTGTTCAACAAGGCGACGATCACGCCAGAAGTCTCACCGCTTTCAGATGTCAGCTCAACGATTTTAATTTTTACGCCCTCTTTTTCCGAAAAGTACCTAACCAGCACGGGAAACATTTTTATGTTTCCATGATTGGATGCATCTGTGATTGTTGTGACAAAATGACAATCTGCCAAATCTTTTTGTAATTCACGAAAAACATATGGTGCGATCACACCCGTTGCAATGGACTCACACTTCGTGCGTGCACAAGTGAACTTCGTTAAAGCAAAACAACTGCGAATAATTTTGGAGGCACAGTCAGCAGAACGAAAACTATGGTTTGATCTTATTACGTGGTATGCCCAGGCCCACACACCCTCGCAAGCTGCTATTTCCAAATCAGATTTGCTCAGCATTGCACTTTTGAAATATTTCGTCATTGGTTGACTAGATGATGATGCACTTAATGCTTTTTGGTGGCATGCCGATTTTAAGTGCGATTCAATATCTGATTTTCCGCCGTGAGAAATATTAAATTCGGTGTTACACACGTGGCAGTGAACATCACTGTCGCTCTTTGATTTTGTGATAAAATTATATTTTACGCTTAAACTGTCGTTGAACACATTAACTCCACGCTTTCTCGACATTTTACACGGTCAATTGCAATTATTTAAACTCTCAAACACAAAAAAAAGACCACACGACGGCAGCAAACAAAAGAAAATGATTTCCGACCAAATCAAAAGTAAGGTTATATTTGACAAATGTTAATAGGGTTGAGTTGAGAGTAGATTATGGTACGACATCTACCAGTGAAATAAGGAATTCAGAATAGTAAAGTGTCGTCTACATAGCTTTCAATCCGCTCCGATTCTAGCAATACCAAAAATACCAAAAATTTCGATATTTGAATTTGCTTTGTCAGGATTTCGGTATATTTAGGTGTACCGAAGCTTTGCTTCGGTACACCGGTACACGGTGCCAAATTTCGGTACTGTACCGGTCATTTCGGTACAGGTGGTCACCTTACTTATAACACATGGATCAATAAGTCCCGAGACTAACCCAGAGATGACGCTCGTAGTAAACCAGTAACCACGTCTTTCTAGAGTACTAACCTTTGCTTGAAACGTGTCAAAATTTTAAGTCGATCGGACCAGAAACAGCTGAGTTATCGAGGTTGGAGTAAAGTCGTTTTGTAGTTTGTTTAAAAAATGGAAAAAACCGAGTTTCGTGTTCTGATAAAACATTGTTTTTTAATGGATAAAAACACCGTGCAAGCGAAACAATGGATTGAAAAATGTTACCCGGACTCTTGTCCATCAAAAGCAACGATTTGTCGGTGGTTTGCCGAGTTTAAACGTGGTCGTACCGACACAAATGACGCGGAACGCTCGGGTAGACCTGTGGAAGCCGTTACACCGGAAAATGTGAGTGAAGTGACAAAAATTATAATGAAAGATCGTAAAGTGAAGCTCCGTGAGATTGCTGAGATAACACAGATATCATATGGAAGTGCATTTACTATCCTTCATGAAAAATTGAGCATGAAAAAGGTTTTTTCCAAGTGGGTGCCGCGATTGCTTTCGATGAAACAAAAACAGCAACGAGTCGATGATTCAGAAAGCTGTTTATCGCTATTTACTCGCAATAAAAAAGATTTCTTGCGTCGTTACGTGACCATGGACGAAACATGGATACATCACTACACTCCAGAGTCGAAGCGGCAGTCATCTGAGTGGCGCACAGCTGGCGAAAGCCGTCCGAAGCGTCCGAAAACGCAGCAGTCAGCTGGCAAAGTCATGGCGTCAGTTTTTTGGGATACGCATGGCGTGACGATTGTATCACCCTAAAAGGTGATTATATTGATGAATAAAAAAAAATTTTGCAAAAAAAATGTTGTTTTCATTGTTAGTCTCGGGACTTATTGATCCATGTGTTACTACATACTTTATGCCTCGCATTCCTTCCCCGAAACACTGTAGGCCTGGCCCCATGGGTCCTCGGCATTCTCACCCACGAAACGCTTCCAGTCATCCTCCTTGGATTGCCTAAGCAATCCTTGGTACTGATACATACCAGTCCTGTATTCAAGCCTACGTTGCTCAGAATCAGGACTCCCATTCAGACGAGCTCTTTGGAACTTTCGCCTAAGACGCCTGACCTCACGTCTTTTACGAGTGAGCTCAGGCGTCCACCACTTTACCCGCTTGGGATTCACCTTACGGATAGTCCCAAGCATCTCTCCATTTACACACTCCATGCATTCTTGGACGAACTTAAGCTGGTCATTCACACTAAGCTCTACGAATTCCGGCAGAGGCATGCGTTCAGCATACTCCCTAACCGAAGATTCGTAGGCTATCCAATCACACCCTTTTGTGCTCCACGCAACTCCACCCGGCAGATCCACAGCAACCACATCCTCACCATCGGTCATAATGACCTCAATGAGGGCGTGGTCACTGGTCCCCCACCCTGGGACTATCCGCCATGTAAAGCCACGCGAAGCAGCAACATCACTCACACATGTGACATCAATGTCCTTGACGCCTCTGGGTTCGTCGAAGGAACGCTCGTTGACGACGTGCATCCGGTTCTGAAGGAACCACGCATTCAGCTTCTCTCCCCGACATATAGCACGATGGCAAGATGTGCGCTCAGCAATCTTGCTTTGCCACATCGGTGAGAGGGTATTCGCGTCCATTCCCATGATGATTGCTTTGCAAATCCCCATCCAGGTACGCCAAGTAAGGACCCACATCATCACCAAACGCGCAATACACACTTATGAGGAAAAGTTCTCCGAAGAGGCCTTTAACCCATACACATACACCCCATTCATTCGTCAGCCTGCCCATCTTCATACACTCCACCGCTGCGTCATTCACAACTATCGCCGCTCCTATCTGTCCCTCAGACCCGAAAACTCGCATGCCTGAGGGAAGGCCCCTAATCGAGCCTCGCACAGAATAGGGCTCCTGAAGAAGGGCCAAACTCGCCCCACACTCACACATATATTCACCCAGCTTATGCATTACTGAAGCAGAACCCTGGCAGTTTAGTTGTAGAACCATAATTACCATGATTAATGTCTAGCGTGCATCCGGGCGGCCAGAGACGCATACACAGGGCATACACAGGTGATCGAATTGAGTGCCCGGCCGGAAAGCTACGGAACTCGCAATTTCGGCAGTGCACGGCATTGCCACAGAAGGAGGCATTATGGCCACCCTGGCAGCAGCGCGAGTTATGTTGTTTTAGTTTTTATTGTTTGATAAAAATAAACGAAACTTTTTTAAGAACAAAAAATTAATCTTTATGAGCCTGTTCACATTGGTTGAAATAGTCCGCCTAATACTGACAGAAACTGGCAACTTTAGGGCAAGGTGAGGAAGTGGGACTGAGCCCCACTTCCTCACCTTGCCTTAATGTTACCAGTTTCTGTCAGAATTAGGCGGACTATTTCAACCAATCTAAACATGGTCTATTACAAGGGCGTGGCGTCATTGGATGCAAGGGATGCATTGCATCCCTTACAAATCTCACAAAAATATTGGTAACTGAGTTTTTAAGTTGAAACATTTTTTTTTTCAAAATTCGATCATAATTAAGTTTGAGTTTATTGTTAGAGTTACTGTTTTGTGCCTTTTGTAGCTTCAATACAACTTAGAGTTACTGTTTTGTGCCGTTTGTAGCTTCAGTACGGCACAAAATGCATTTTATCATACAGTCGTGATATATTCAACCGCGAATGCCTTAAAAAAAGAGAGAATTTCTTAACTTGCCTTTGAAACTGTGTGGAAGCAGAAATTATTGTTGCATCTATGAGTTTTGTACGAAGAGAGATGAAACTTAATTTTAAGAGATGAAAACCTATGTTAACGACTGGAGAAAAGAGAAAATGTGGATGTAAAATAAAAATTGCTTCCACCTCAGCAGAAGTCAAATAATTTTCGCTTTTATTTAAATAACTAAAAAACTAAGATCCGTATTTAAAAAGTTTTTTTTGGAGGACATTTAGATGATTTTGTTTTGAGTAATTCTATATCTAATATTCATACCTTTTTGAACAAAAAATACGCGGTTTTCGCGTTTAAAAAACCATTCCAAAAATAAAAATTTCTTTCGGGCGATCATTTCTCTTTTGTCTCGTAATGTCATATGCAACAGGCAGAGGTGAAATAAGCAATTCGAATCGTTGCTTCCGAGTGAAAATAAGTAAAAAAAAATGCATTAAGGCAAATTGGTAGTAGCGTTTCTGCATGCGTAGTTAGTAGTGTCTTAAATTGTTTATTTATTAGCGTGTCTTTTTATTGTGTGATTTTTGTGATTTCAATAGTTTGGTAAAAATGGCAGATTGTTGTGTAATCGATAGCTTATTAAAACAATCATTTAGTTCGCGCTATTTTTCTGAAAAACAAAATATTCTTGATCGCGGGAGACCAAAACCAAAGTTAAATATAACAACAGTAAATAAAAGTTGTACGAGACGATTTTCGAAGATTTTAATTGGCTTTGCGGTTGTGCAAATAAGCAAAAGTTATTTTGGTGGCCTTGTTTACTTTTTTCGAAGGATTACAACGTTTGGCAATCTGTAAGTTACAGCGATTTAAATAATTTTCATAAAGCTGTTTAATAAGCAACTAGGGGCTGCGCCCCGAACCGCTTCGCGGTTCATCCCCCTTCCGCAGGTCGGCCTTCGGCCTCCCTGCCACCGTCGGCCTACGGCCTCCACAACTACTCGGCCTTCGGCCTCGCCCCTCGCGCTTGAATTGTTGGAATTTGATGTATGGAGATGTTACGTAAAATTATTTAAATATATTTCAGCTCTCGCCTTCCTCTTTACTCGGCCTTCGGCCTCGAGTCAAATGCATATAGTTAACCCAAAAAAGGGAAATTTTTTTAGAGACATTTTTCTTTGTGACTCAACGGTGTATTACAAAATCGTACTGTTTACTTACAATATATTCAATAACGGTAAAAGGTGGTTATCCACACGGGGAAAGACAATATTGTGGGAAATGTTATTCTTTTTAATTCATGTCATACATTGAAGCACCAAATCCCTTTAGAATTGCAGAAGATAGCAGGTGAGGGCTATACATAACGATGGTATCTATACTGTTTTTCGCAGTATTATATTGTTTTTCAGACTCCAATACTGCATAATTGCTTTTTTCCCCAAAATACTGTATTTAAATACTCAGAAAACTTTAACAGCCTTATTAATAAAAAATCCCTAACACGGAGATAACTCATGTGCTAACTAACTCCGAGATAGCAAACTTATACATTAGTTAACTATTCTTATTAATAAAAATTTTTCCTCCATATAATAGCTAACTCGTATTTTATTTAAAAATTTAGTTTGAATAAGGCAACCCTTGTGCTGAATTGTACCAAAAAATACGAAAATCTTTTACATTTAAGTCATATTTTGGGTTTTTAAATCCGTTTCCTTGGAGACGATATTAAAATAAGTCATATTTTGGTTTTTTAAATCCGTTTCCTTGGAGACAATATTAAAATAGAAGTGAAATTAATGTTTTTATTTTAATTGTGATTCACTGCAAAGTAATTAAAAGTGGAAAATTTAAAAATTGAAGGAAAGCGATCAGAAAATTGGTGTTCAAGTGATAAGGTAATATAATAAAACAACATAAATTGCATTTTTTTAATGGATCATTGCTTCTTCCAGTCTTTTTTGCAAGAGTTATGCGCCGTCAAGAGTTATCAACTCCTTAACTCGAGGAAATCGGTATGTTAGCTAACACAAAGTTAACTAACGTCAGTTAACTCTTAAAATTTTTTATTAATAAGAATTTCGAGTTATCCACTGCGTAAACCATTGATAAAAATTAACTAACGTTTATTAATAAGGCTGTAATTCTTTAACGTTTCGAAATTCAAATTTATTAATAGCAATGCAAAACGTCAGTGGCAACACAAAACAGTGGCAACACATGGCAAGTGTAAATACATTCAAACGACGAACAGCGAAGTATTTATGGCAACATGTCATATAGATTCGCTTCTTCCTTTCCCCATCGATTACTGTCTTGTCATTATTCATCCTTCTTCAGAACGCGTTACTTTGATTTTGCTTTCCATTATTAATTTAAAAGAATAAAAATGTCGAAATTAAGAGCAAAGACACAAATTTTCATTGAATAAAATTTATACTGCGAAAAATACTGTTTTTTCAAATCGATTTACTGCTTTTTTAAATTTTTAGGTGAAATATACTGTTTTTTGTCCGAAAAAAGATACCATCGTTAGCTATACATAAAAAGGAGGGGTAGATATTAGTGAGCAAAAATTTTCCCTGCGGGCTGACCTCTCTCATGGTGAAAATCGGATCCGAAACCCTTAAGCGCATAAAGAGGTTTCAAGGGAGGGAAAGGAGTTGCTATTAAACTGGATCCGACACCCTTGAGTAAGAGATATCAGAAGAAACGGGGATTGACATCAAAAAGAATCATATCCTTTATTCTTGTCAATAACTGTACCTGTGTGCAAAGTTTGATCAAAATCGGCCGCGCCGTTTTTGCGTGATGCCGGAACAAACATTCAGTCAAACAGACAGAAATACCGACCGACATACAGACAGATGTACAAACATAAATTTTAAGCATAACAAAACCTATAATATTCCTTGTGATATTCCTATTGTGATATTCCTATTGTGATATTCCTATCAAAATTCGAACAGTTGTATCAAAATTCCAGTTTGAAGTCAAACTTTCTAATAAGATTTTTTAAAATTTGTTCCAATAGGACTTTGATGTATGGGAGTTTTATTTAGAATCATATCCTAAATAACTTTTGTTCTTGGACTTTTTAGATAAGATGTTTTTGAGATATTCGCAAAAAACGTTTTCGTTCGTATGGGGGGTACCCCCTAATGGTTCATTTTTGCCCATGAACGAACTTAGCCTCGCATTTTACTCGCGTTTTTAACGCGTTTTTAACGCATCTGCTTAAAAATTAAAGTCTGTAGCTCAATCCGTGCGCCCGCAGTCCGCGCCACAGAGTGACGGACGGACAGACGGACGGACGGACATGCTAAATTCAATTTTTTTTTATCATTCTAAACACTCTAATACCCAATTAGTTTTTCAGCCTCCTCACGGGCAAGCTAAAACCGTGTCTTGACTTGGGATTTTTCATCGCAGAGATTTTATAATTGACCAGTCAGAGCTTGAGTTGATGACGATATACAAACGAAAATGTTTTTTGTGAATATCTCAAAAACTGTGTATCTTATCAAAAAAGTGCAAGAACAAAAGTTACTTAGGATATGATTCTACATAAAACTCCCATACATCAAAATCCGATTGGAATAAATTTTAAAAAATCTTGTTTTAACAACTGTTCGAATTTAGATACGAATATCACCATACGGGTTTTCAATAATTGTTAGATTGGCAATTATAGCTTTTGTTATGTTTTAAAATAAGGATCATCAAAATCGGAGCCGCTGGAGCTCTGCGGAAAGAAATCCAAACAAAATCGCTTTGCCTTTTAAATATATAGATTCGTGATCAGCAACCCCGAAAACCCCCTAATGACATTTTTTCCCGGAAAAATGGGAAAACGGATATTTGCATTATCCTTACAGGACCTTCCGTTATGAATTTTGAAAATCTAACACCGGATTCGTGATCAGCGACCCCAAAAATCCCCGAGTGGTACTTTTCAGCCTCCTATTGAGCAGGATTCATGGCGAAAATCACGGTTTAAAAACACCCAAACACCCTTTACCTCCCGTTCACCCCCTTAGCTATAAAATTTCGAAAAATCTCGATGGTTGGGACATATTCTGAAAGTTTCAAGTCTCTATCTTGAGGGGTTTGGGCTGGGCGTCAGGTTAAACGATTTTATATATAGAGCAGATGGTTTTCACTTTTTCCAATAAAGACTCAATTTCAACAAAAAAAAATATTTTGCCACCGCTTAGAATTGAACCCGTACCTGGCGCGATGTAGTTTACACTTATTCAGTAGTAAGAATATAAATTTTAAAGATAAATTAAGTAATAAAAAAACAGGCAGTCATTGGGGACTGCCAACAGAAGTGAAAACAATAATATATGTAAGGTAATTTTGTCGTGTATTTATGCCTATATATTTTTTAACCTGAAATTTCGAAAATATATGCTAATAAGCAGTAAATGTCAAATAAAAGTCAATATGCATATTAAGGTTTGAATTCCTGAGCAGCACATGATTTTCTTATACAACAAATAGCTACAGATATTTAATTCTTTCTGTATAAGAATGCCACGTGCTGTTCAGAAATTTTCTGTGTAATTTTATTTTGCTGTATATATTTTTCAAAAAAAATCGATTTTTTGTTATTTTCTGTCTCATTTTATTTTGCTGTATATTTTCCAAAAAAACAAATCGATTTTTTGCTGTATAACAAAGTCACGTGCTGTTCAGAAATTTTCTGTCTCATTTTATTTTGCTCTATACAGTCTTCAAAAAAAAAACCGATTTTTTCTGTATAAAAAAATCAAATGAAAGCAAATCAGCATTCTTAACCCATTTATTCGCCACCCGGTAAGAATTCTTACCACAACTTTGAATATTCATCAAAGCTCATCAAATTACTTTTTCGTTGATTGGGTAATTGGATTTTCCCATTTTTGGCCACAAAACAGACAAAAACCCTCCCAGAAACGTAAAAATACTCGTTTCTCGCCATTGGTAAGAATTCGTATTACAAAACCTTTTTTCACATTTTTGTTTATTTTTTCGAAGAATGTACCGCAAAGCGGTAAGGGGTTGAGCCCTTAGATCATTTTTATTCCAAAATCAATAAAAATTTTCACGTTTTTCTGGAAAAAATACCACATATTGAGCATATCAGAGTATTGGCTATTTGTCGTGGTTAAGAATTTTTACCACAATTTTCCGGAAAACTGTGGGTCGGAAAATTCTGAAACTTTTTGAAAGTTATATTCGACCCAAAAGTAGCTTCCACACGAATTTTGATGGAAAAATTCCCACGCGTCTAAGAGCGGCGAAAAATGGGTTAAGCTGTTAAATTAGCATGTCGGTGACGCGAACTCAAGGTTTTACCCATCCAAAAATCGCACAACGCGCCTAACGAAGTATAATATAAATAAAATAAATAATTTAAGGTCAAAAAAAAAATTAAAAAAAAAAACATTTTGCCACCACTCGGAATCGAACCCGCACATCTGGCGCATTTTAGTCTAACACTTATTCAGGAGTAAAAATGTAAACTTAAAGATAAATTAAGTAATAAAATATTAAAAAAAGTAAATAGATCAACAAAAAAAAATGGAAAAGAAAAAAAAAGAATTTTGCACCGATAGGAATCGAACCGGTGCCTGGCGCATGGTAGTCCAACTTCTAACTCACTGCACTAATCGAACAGTACGAAATGTCGTTTTAACATTGAAGACTTAGTTAGCGGCATATTTATAATTTTGAAAGGCAAATTACTAATAAAGTATTATTAAAATATCTACAGCTATAGAGCTTTCATTTAAAAAAGGATCATCGAAATCGGAGCCGCTGGAGCTCTGCGGAAAGAAATCCAAACAAAATCGCTTTGCCTTTTAAATATATAGATTCGTGATCAGCGACCCCGATAACCCCCTAATGACATTTTTCCCGGAAAAAATGGGAAAACGGATATTTGCATTATCCTTACAGGACCTTCCGTTTTGAATTTTGAAAATCTAACACCGGATTCGTGATCAGCGACCCCAAAAATCCCCGAGTGATACTTTTCAGCCTCCTATTGAGCAGGATTCATGGCGAAAATCACGGTTTAAAAACACCCAAACCCCCTTTACTCCCCGTTCACCCCCTTAGGGGTAAAATTTCGGAAAATCTCACCTTAGTGAGCGCCTACGCGATGGTTGGGACATATTCTGAAAGTTTCAAGTCTATCTTCATGGATTTGGGCTAGCGTCAGGTTAAACGATTTTATATATAGAGAAGATGGTTTTCACTTTTTCCAATAAAAGACGATGCGTAACAGATATTTTTAATTTTACGTTTAAAAAACTAAATTTCAACAAAAAAAAAATATTTTGCCACCGCTCAGAATGGCGCGATGTAGTTTACACTTATTCAGTAGTAAGAATATAAATTTTAAAGATAAATTAAGTAATAAAAAACAGGCAGTCATGGGGGACCAACAGAAGTGAAAACAATAATATGTAAGGTAATTTTGTCCTGTATTTATACCTATATATTTTTCAACCTGAAATTTTGAAAATATATGCTAATGAGCAGAAATAAAAGTCAATATGCATATTAAGGTTTGAATTCCTGAGCAGCACATGATTTTCTTATACTAAAAATGGCTAGAGATATTTAATTTTTTCTGTATAAGAATGCCACGTGCTGTTCAGAAATTTTTTGTTTAATTTTATTTTGCTGTATGATATTTTCCAAAAAAAAATCGTTTTTTTTTGTTATTTTGCTGTATGATATTTTCCAAAAAAAAATCGTTTTTTTTTATTGTGTAAGAAAGTAATGTGCTATTCAGAAATTTCCTCGCTAATTTTATTTTGCTCTGTACTGTCTTCCAAAAAAAAATCGATTTTTTCTTTATAAAAAAATCAAATGAAAGCAAATCAGCATTCTTAAGCTGTTAAATTAGCATGTCGGTGACGCGAACTCATAAGATTTTACCCATCCAAAAATCGCCCAACGCGCCTAAAGAAGTATAATATAAATAATTTAAGGTAAAAAAAAAACATTTTGTCACCACTCGGAATCGAACCCGCACATCTGGCGCATTGTAGTCTAACACTTATTCAGGAGTAAAAATGTAAACTTAAAGATAAATTAAGTACCTAAAAAAATATTAAAAAAAAGTAAATAAACCAACAAAAAAAAATTTGAAAAGAAAAAAAAAATTTCGTGTCACCGATAAGAATTGAACCCGGTGCCTGGCGCATGGTAGTCCAACTTCTAACTCACTGCGCTGATCAGGCAGTACGGAATGTCGTGTTACCATTGAAGACTTAGTTAGCGGCATATTTATAATTTTGAAAGGCAAATAACTAATAAAGTATTATTAAAAATGGGGAAAAAAGTAAAACGGACTTATCTACAGCTATAGAGCTTTCATTTAAAAAAAATAGCTATAGAGCTTTCATTTAAAAAAAGGATCATCAAAATCGGAGCCGCTGGAGCTCTGCGGAAAGAAATCCAAACAAAATCGCTTTGCCTTTTAAATATATAGATTCGTGATCAGCGACCCCGAAAACCCCCTAATGACATTTTTTCCCGGAAAAAATGGGAATAAGGATATTTGCATTATCCTTACAGGACCTTCCGTTTTGAATTTTGAAAATCTAACACCGGATTCGTGATCAGCGACCCCAAAAATCCCCGAGTGATACTTTTCAGCCTCCTATTGAGCAGGATTCATGGCGAAAATCACGGTTTAAAAACACCCAAACACCCTTTACCTCCCGTTCACCCCCTTAGTGCTAAAATTTCGAAAAATCTCGTCTTAGTGAGCGCCTACGCGATGGTTGGGACATATTCTGAAAGTTTCAAGTCTCTATCTTCAGGGGTTTGGGCTGGGCGTCAGGTTAAACGATTTTATATATAGAGAAGATGGTTTTCACTTTTTCCAATAAAAGACGATGCGTAACAGATATTCTTAATTTTACGTTTAAAAAACTCAATTTCAACAAAAAAAAAATAAAAAAAAAATATTTTGCCACCGCTCAGAATTGAACCCGTACCTGGCGCGATGTAGTTTACACTTATTCAGTAGTAAGAATATAAATTTTAAAGATAAATTAAGTAATAAAAAAACAGGCAGTCATTGGGGACTGCCAACAGAAGTGAAAACAATAATATATGTAAGGTAATTTTGTCGTGTATTTATGCCTATATATTTTTTAACCTGAAATTTCGAAAATATATGCTAATAAACAGTAAATTTTAAATAAAAGTCAATTATGTATACTAAGGTTTGAATTCCTGAGCAGCACATGATATTCTTATACAAAAAATGGCTAGATATTTAATTTTTTGTTGTATAACAAAGTCACGCGCTGTTCAGAGATTTTCTGTCTCATTTTATTTTGCCGTATGAAATTTTCCAAAAAAAAATCGATTTTTTGTTGTATAACAAAGTCACGTGCTGTTCAGAAATTTCCTCGCTAATTTTATTTTGCTCTGTACTGTCTACCAAAAAAAAATCAATTTTTTCTGTATAAAAAAATCAAATGAAAGCGAATCACAGCATTCTTAAGCTGTTAAAGTGACGCGAACTCATGAGATTTTACCCATCCAAAAATCACCCAACGCGCCTAAAGAAGTATAATATATGTAAATAAAATAAGTAATTTAAGGTCAAAAAAAAAATTTAAAAAAAAACATTTTGTCACCACTCGGAATCGAACCCGCACATCTGGCGCATTGTAGTCTAACACTTATTTAGGAGTAAAAATGTAAACTTAAAGATAAATTAAGTAATAATATATTAATAAAAGTAAAAAAATCAAAAAAAAAATTTGAAAAGAAAAAAAAAAAGAATTTGTCATCGATAAGAATTGAACCCGGGCCTGGCGCATGGTAGTCCAACTTCTAACTCACTGCAATAATCGAACAGTACGAAATGTCGTTTTAACATTGAAGACTTAGTTAGCGGCATATTTATAATTTTGAAAGGCAAATTACTAATAAAGTATTATTAAAAATGGGGAAAAAAGTAAAACGGACATATCTACAGCTATAGAGCTTTCATTTAAAAAAAAAATCATCAAAATCGGTTCAATAGGAACTCCAGGAGCTCTGTCGAAAGAAATCCATACAAAATCGCTTTGCCTTTTAAATATATAGATTCTGAGTTAAGAACGATCTTGGTGTATCCGGGTTTATGCGGACAATCGTAAATATTTTATTTTATAACTGTATTTTTTATACAAAAATATCATCAATTTACTTTTTCTCTCGATTCGGATATATGTGTCTCGAATTAAAAACAAACACATTATAATTTCGTAGTCTGGGAATCAAAGATCGGATGCATTTTTCATAATCATTTTCATAATCATAAAGTACAAGTTATTTTAGTGTTTTGAATTTTTTATTATTTTATTGCCATTCATTTAAGTAGCTAACGAGAGATGTATTTTTGCACAACCCAAAAAATACCTTTATTAATAACATAAAAACCTTAAGTTGGCAATTAAATTCAAAAAATTTAAATTTGCATCCCTAGCTTCAAAACTCACGCAACGCCCCTGCTTTATTACTATCAAAAACTTTACAACTTTTTAAACAATTTTCGACTACTCTTCGGAGAGTCGTTACCGTCCCAGACTTAAGTCAAGACTGATTATATTAATTATATTTTTAATATTATTTTATCGTGAGAACGGTTGCCGTCTGGTATGCATCCGGTTAGAATTGCTTTTCAATCAATTCCCATCACTTGAAATTATTTTAACTTATTGAAAAGCTCGTCAAATTTCATTATTTATGGAATTTGACGATGTTATATTTTTTTTATATTTTTTCTTAAATGGAAGTGAAGTCTGGGAACATAACTCGCGCGCACACTGTCTCCTTTGCTCTGCATTCCGCAACCCTGTGGTCGAAACCCAAACACCGGAAGCATGCCGGCACAAGGTCATGGGCCCGCACACGGTACGAAAACCACTTCACATAGACACGAACGGCAGCAATTAGGCCCTCAAGAATGTCCGCCTTGCCCTCCACGATAACATTCGACTTAGAGTCCGGTCTCTGTCTAATTGGGCGACTCACCAGTCTAACACCCTGTGCGAACTTTTCGAATGACATACCACCATCCTTGAAATGGTTCTTGTGTATGTCGGCCATTAGCTCGTCCGTTGCGATACAACAGTCGACGTCGTAGATAATAGCTCGAGGCCCTAACTTGTCATGCACTGCCACATCTTGGTCCCGCTTAGCGAACTCTAAGTTCTCCACCACATTTTTCCTCTCGTTCTCCGAGGGTACCCTAATGGCAACCGCCCCGGATTTAAGAGGGTTCACCGCATGCACCCTAACCCCTAGACTTGGCGCTACTTCTTTCATTACTGTAGCGGCCACATCTTTCGCTGAGACGTTCGGTTTCCTACTCTTAACTACAACCGACCACGTCTCCACCGGCTTGGGCCTAACGGCCTGGGTGACCGGCACCGGACACCCATTCATCGCCGCTACACTGGCAAACGAGCGCGGCTCAACCCTCTGGGCGGACTTTACTCCACCTTCGGGCACCGACTCAGTGGCTCTACCGGTAGCTTCCAGCCTACCTTGTAGCCGCTCAGTTTTAGCCATGAGACGACCGATGACCACGGTATATTCGGCAGCAATTTCATGAATTGCTGCCATCAACATTGGTTGGGCGCCATTCTCGACCATAACTTGGTCAAGCCGACAGCCCAAACGCTTCACCTCCTCCAACACAGCTTCTGTTTCGATAAGAGGCTCCGCAATCTTCCTAGCCGCCTTCGGCTTCAGCTTCTCAATCGGGGTCTTAAATTTTTCGATTGCCACCCTGCCCACTTTAGCCCCCACTACGGCAATTGCCCTTTCTCTACACTGGTCTTTCGACCCAAAGACGGTTCGCCAGATTCCACCGCGCTGGCCCCCTCACACCGCTTTCTTGCAATTGTGCTACTATAGAGGAGCCACTTCCCCGGCGCTCCTCTGATGCAGCCTTCATTGACGGCAGCTTACTGCTGAGGTCAACCCTCTCCTCAATTTCTTCGTCGGTGGTGCTCATCGGCACCCCGCTGTCCCCAGTAACGCTTGGATAGACAGCCTTCTTACTCACCCTTCTCCTCGGGGAATCAGACAAGCTGCCACTCACCGGCTTGCCCTCCCCACTTATCTTTTTAGGTGGCATACCACCACCACAAACTACTTTGGTAAGTTTAAATACAAACCAACACCAACAGACAATATACAATATGAAATTCGCACAGCAGGCACAAAATAGGTGCACTCACCCTATAAAATGAAAATTTTTCACTGGCACGAAATAGGTGCACTCACCCTACGAAAATGAAAATTTTTCACTGGCACGAAATAGGTGCACTCACCCTATGAAAATTACCACTAGCACAAAATAGGTGCACTTACCCTAAAGTCAGTGCACTAGCCCATCGTCACTATTGTAAGTGCACGTGCACAAAAGTACCGTAGCACAAAACTGTTTGTCCACAAAACCAGCCGAAGTCGAAATCGAAAAATACACAATAGAATATCAATGAACAAAGCCGATGTCAAAAAATATGTGAATCACAAAAGAAAAACAAACTATTGCTTGCAAGAGCTATTCCCAAAACACGTCCGTACGCTGCTAATGCCACGATGGAAGTGAGTAGATAGGGACAGATAATGTCGAAGTGTTTAACGTGGGTACCTACCACGGGGGCTTAAATCCACGGTCTTCCACAGACACGGATTGTAAAAAGACGACAATCAACGCCCTTCCATGCAAGCATGGAAGTAGCAGTTTATGCTGGTCACAAGCCCAGCAATCATACTGCTGGATGCGAGACGTATTTAAATCTCTGCCGTTCTATGGGTCCCGGCACCCGGTTGTAAAACGCAACTCCACGTCGAACCCAGAAGGATTCTACCCGCATTTGGGTGTTAAACCACAGCCACCACGTTTGCTCCCCAAGGGGCCTCTCCATTGTCGGGGGTGGAAAAATATGTTAATTCCATGGGCTCCCCGACTCCCGTGGTACCAGATTAACAATGTTATCTCTGGTCAGGCTCGTACCTCAATGAGATACTACCAGTATTGTTCCTTGTAGAACGCGGGACTGGTCACCCTCCTCTTCGGGTACGTGGGGTAGGCACTCCCCAAAGGCTTCACTGGAATCGACCTTAGTCTTTCATCCGGTGATGGTACAAAGTACCACCCCCCTGCGTACAAAAAACAACACATTGAACTACACAACATGCGGACTGTCCAGGACTGTACTAGACAGTACAAGACAGGACAAGACGAAAACAACACAACATGCCGCTAGACAGCCGGATCAAGATCCCGCAAGCCCCACACCCATGAGTAACTGCTTCCTACGTTCAAACACCATTCGGCAATACACATTCATACGAGCAAAGTTATCCCCTCGCAGACATACGGTCAGATCACTTTCGCCGCTAATCGTACTGAGGCCACACATCCTGCGTAGGTCCGAATAAACGGTACACTCACGCAGAATGTGTGACCAACTCTCCTGTGGCGCACCGCACAAACCACAGCTTGCCACATCGGAGAGTCCTCTATCATACAAGAACGCATTCATACTACCATGCCCGGTGATAAGGAAGCCCAGACCCAGACAGAAATCTAAGTCAGGGCTATCCCCAGCAGACCGGACATTCTTCAAAAATTCATACGTCACATGGCCATTCTCACATTCATCCCATCTATTCTGCCAGATAGAACACTGGATGAATAGCATGTTACCAACACTTACTCGATCCATACCACGAATCGCACTGCTCGAAAACCAGTCACCGGCACCCAGGGGCAAACCCCTCCGAATTCTGAAGGCCATACTGCGACGTACGACCTCCAGATCAAGAGGAGGCACACCATGAGCACCTGCATGGCAGCAGTCGAAACAGTGCGACAAACCGGTATGCAGGCATACAGAATAACACGCATACAGAATAGCATTCATCCACGCTCTGCCTTTAACAGTGCCCATACACTCATAAAACACAGGTGCTCCATAAGTCGCACAGGCAACGAACAGGCCGTCATACACTATTCTGACCGCACGTCTGCTCAAACCCCAATCACGCCTCATAATACTCCGAATCATACCAACCAGCCCAAGTATTCGTCCCCTGAACTCACGAAGATGAACATAGAAGTTCATCTTCTCACCCATACTTATGCCCAGATATTTGACATTGGTCACATACCTGAGACTCCATTTACCAACTCTAATTAGCGGGGGCCGATTGTGCGACAAGCCTCCCTTGAGACGCATTGTCACAGTCTTCTCGGACGATACACTGACTCCCACTTTCACTCCCCATTCGTACACTATGCGCATGAAGACTGAGCCTTTTTGCTGAAGCTCGTTTCGGGAGTTACCCTCAACGAGGATGAGCAGGTCGTCAGCATACGCACAGATCTTGCACACAGACTGTAGTTGCACAAGCAACTCATCCATCATCAGGTTCCATATAAATGGACCTGCGACGGAGCCCTGAGGACAGCCTTTCTCAACATCAACCCAGACACAGTCAGTGGTACCGCGGACAACCCACAAACACACCGAGCACGTACTTACGTTCACTCAGAGCAACTTGCTCTTTTACGTACATCCACGCATCGTAGGTGGATCTGCCAGGACGAAAACCGTGCTGTCTATCAGACGCAAGTCCAGACAGTTTCTCCTCCAATCGCTGGACAAGTATCCGCTCCAGTACTTTTCCAAGCACTGGAAGCAGAGAAATGCCCCTATACGACCGGGGGTTACTCCTATCTTTGTCCGGCGACTTCAACTGCACGACAACCCTGGCTGTCTTCCAAGCTGCGGGGAAACACCTTTCACTCCAGCACTTTTCATACACCGCCCGTATATGATCCGGGATGGCTCGCCAAATGCTCTTACACATTTCACCAGTCATTCCGTCCCACCCAGGCGATTTCCTCGACTTGAGTCTAGCCATGCTCCCATCGATCTCCCAGTGTTCAAGAGGGGGAATTTCACCCCGCTCTTGATCACTGTCACGAAAGGATGGCGTCGGATCCGATCTCGGAAAGAATTCATTCATCAACAGATTAATACTGTCACTCCATGTCGGTATAAGGTTGCCAGCAACTCTTATACTAGACACATCGTGCCTCGCATTCCTTCCCCGACACACTCTATAGGCCTGGCCCCATGGGTCCTCGGCATTCTCACCCACGAAACGCTTCCAGTCATCCTCCTTGGATTGCCTAAGCAATCCTTGGTACTGATACATTCCAGTCCTGTATTCAAGCCTACGCTGCTCAGAATCAGGACTCCCATTCAGACGAGCTCTTTGGAACTTTCGCCTAAGACGTCTGACCTCACATCTTTTACGAGTGAGCTCAGGCGTCCACCACTTTACCCGCTTGAGATTCACCTTCCGGATAGTCCCAAGCATCTCACCATTCACCGTCTCCATGCATTCTTGGACGAACCTAAGCTGATCATCCATACTCCCTGACCGAAGCTTCGTAGGCTACTCAATCACACCCTTTGGTGCTCCACGCAACTCCACCCGGCAAATCTACAGGAACCTCATCCTCACCCTCGGTCATAGTAACCTCGATGAGGGCGTGGTCACTGGTCCCCCACCCGGGAACTATCCGCCATGTGAACCCCCGTGATGCTGCAACATCATTCACACATGTGACATCGATGTCACTGACGCCTCTGGGTCCGTCGAATGTATAATATTCGGACGGCTCGTTGATAGGGTGCATCCGGTTCGCGAGGAACCACTCGCTCAGCTACTCCCCCGACGTATAGCACGATAGCAAGATGTGCGCTCGGCAATCTTGCTGTGCCACATCGGTGAGAGGGCATTCGCGTTCAATCAGCGACAAAACCCCATCCAGGTACGAACCCAGATCGTCACCAAACGCACAATACACACTTATGAGAAAAAGTTCTCCGAAGAGCCCTTTAACCTAAACACATACACCCCATTCACTTGTAAGGTGTTCCATCTTCATGCATTCTATTGTTGCGTCATTCACAACCACCGCTGGACCTATCTGTCCCTCAGACGCGAAGACTTTCATGCCTGAGGGGAGGCCTCTAACCGAGCCTCGCACAGAATAGGGCTCCTGCAACAGGGCGAAACTAGCTCCAGATTCACACATAAACTCACCCAACTCATGCATAACTGAAACAGAACCCTGACAGTTGAGTTGCAAGACCCTAATCATGATTAGTGCTTAGCCTGCATCTTGGCAGCCAACGCCGCATATACAGGGCACACAAGTGACCGTATGGAGTGCCCGGATAGAAGGCCGCGGAACTCGCAATTTCGGCAGCGCACGGCGTTCCCACAGGATGAGGCATTGTGCCCCCCTGGCAGCAACGCGCGCACACTATCTCCCGCGCCTTGCAATCTGCAACCCTGTGATCGAAACCTAAACACCTGAAGCAGGCAGGCACCAAATCATGGCTCCGTACACGGCACGAAAACCACTTAACATATACTCGGTCGGTAGCTATGAGGGCCTCGACCACCTCGCGTGAACCTTCAAAAATCACATTCGACTTTGCGTCCCGACCTTCCCTTATGGGGCGACTGACAATTCTGATGCCCTTTGAGAATTTCTCAAGGGGCATCTCCGAGAAATGATTGCTGCGTATTTCAGCCATCAACTCGTCAGTGCTGAGGCAGCAATCAACATCATAAATAATTGCTCGAGGCCCCAGCTTGTCCTTCACCGACACCTCCAAATCGCATTCCGTAAATTTAAGATTCTCCGCCACCTTTTTTCTCTCCTTCTCCGAGGGCAATCGGATAGCAACTGGCCCGGATTTGTGGGGATTAACCGCATGCACCTGTACCCCCAAAGTCGGCCCTACCTCCTTCATCACTGTTGCAACTACGTCTTGAGCTGAGACGTTCGGTTTCCGACTCTTCACTACAACCGACCACGTCTCTACCGGCTTGGGCATAACAGCCTGGGTGATCGGCATGGAACACCCATTCATCAACGCAACATTAGCCAACGAGCGCGACTCAACCCTCTGGGCAGACTTTATTCCGCCTTCGGGCACCGACTCGGTGGCTCTTCCGGCAGCTTCTAACCTGCCTTGTAGCCGCTCGTTTCTGGCCAAGAGACGACCAATGACCACGGCATAATCTGCAGCTACGACGTGCACCGCTGCCATCAACGCTGGTTGGGCGCCATTCTCGCCCATAGCTTGGTCGAGCAGACAGCCCCAGGGCTTCACCTCAGCCAATACCTCCTCGGCATTGGCCGCAGGCTCAGCAACCTGCCTTGCCTTCTTCGGCTTTCCTCCTAACGGGGGTCTCATCTGCTGCGACGCAGCAGCATCTCGTAGCTCTTTTTCCAACAAGGAGTCTACCCCTCTAAGCTTCGTGACTTCACTCGCAGACGGCTCGCCAGATTCCACTTCGCTGGCCACATCCATGCCGCTGCATTTTTCTGCAGCTACTATGGAGCAGTCGCTTCCCCGACTCTATTGCAGCCGCCTTCATCTGTTGAACCTTTCTAACAAGGTCAACCCTCCTTCCACTCTCGTCGTCGCTCGTAGATAGCGGTACTTCAATGTCATCAGTGATGTTACCAGCCCCAACTACGTTCTTACGTCTCCTTATTCTCGGGGAAACCTTCACACTACCGACCGGTTTCCCCTCCTCTCTGACTTTTTTGGGTGGCATTACAACCAAGCAATAACCACACCACAATTAAATGCAGTAATACAATTAAATTAAATCAAATAATAAAACTCAAAAGTATTAATTTTATGCAACTCAATCAATAATACTTAACGCTCCAAGAAATCTTCCTCTGCACCAAACGGTAAATCGTCGTCGCACAACTGTGTCCGACAATGGCTATTGTTATTCAAAGTACACGTGCACCAAGAACCCAATAGCCACAGATCGCACAAGCACTTCACAAAAGATTCAAAAATACAAAATTATCTACAAAGGATCTCGCACAATAAAAGTAACGGCACCTCGACCACTGTTTACCAGAAACTATCACGACTCTAAATTCAAGAACAATTCAAGAGCGATCGAAAAGCATGTCTGCTCGCAACGAAATCTGAACTCGAACTGAGTAGATAGGGACAGATAATGTCGAAGTGTTTAACGTGGGTACCTGCCACGGGGGCTTAAATCCACGGTCTTCCACAGACACGGATTGTAAAAGGACGACAATCAACGCCCTTCCATGCAAGCATGGAAGTAGCAGTTTATGCTGGTCACAAGCCCAGCAATCATACTGCTGGATGCGAGACCTATCTAAATCTCTGCCGTTCTATGGGTCCCGGCACCCGGTTGTAAAACGCAACTCCACGTCGAACCCAGAAGGATTCTACCCGCATTTGGGTGTTAAACCACAGCCACCACGTTTGCTCCCCAAGGGGCCTCTTCATTGTCGGGGGTGGAAAAATATGTTAATTCCATGGGCTCCCCGATTCCCGTGGTACCAGATTAACCGAAGTTACCTCTGGTCGGGCTCGTACCTCAGAGAGATACTACCAGTATTGTTCCTTGTAGACCGTGGGACTGGTCACCCTCCTCTTCGGGTACGTGGGGTAGGCACTCCCGAAAGGTTTCACCGAAATCGACCGTAGTCTTTCACCCGGTGATGGTACACAGTACCACCTCCCTGCGTACAAAAAACAACACATTGAACTCACAAAAATGGACTGTACAGGACTGTACTAGACAGTACAAGACAGGACAAGGACGAAAACAACATAACATGCCACTAGACAGCAGGATCAGGATCCCACATCTCATTCCCCATGAGCATCCGCTTCCTACATTCAAAAACCATACGATCAAACTCATTCATACGAGCAAAGCTTTCACCCTGCAGACATACGGTCAAGTCACTTTCGTCGCTAATCATACTAAGGCCACACCTGCTGCGTAAGTCCGAATAGACGGTACACTCACGCAGAATGTTTGAGCAACTCTCCTGTGGTGCACCGCACAAAGCACAGCTTGCCACGCAAGAGAGTCCTCGTTCATACAAAAACGCATTCATGCTACCATGTCCGGTAATAAGATAGCCGAGGCCCAGACAAAAATCTAAGTCAACGCCATCCCTGGCAGACCGGATATTCTTCAGAAATTCATACGTCACACGCCCATTCTCACATTCATCCCATCTATTTTGCCAGATAGAACACGTACATTCATCCAGCATGTTACTAACACGCACTCGATCCATACCTCGGATCGCACTGCTCGAAAACCAGTCAACGGCACCCAGGGGCAAGCCCCTTCGAATTCTGAAGGCCATACTGCGACGTATGATCTCCAGATCAAGAGGAGGCACACCCATGAGCACCTGCATGGCAGCAGTCGAAACAGTGCGACAAACCGGTATGCAGGCATATAGAACGACACGTTGGACTGCATTCATCAAGGCCTCTGCCCTTAACAGTGCCCATACACTCATAAAACACAAGTGCGCCATAAGTCGCACAAGCAACGAACAGGCCGTCATAAACTTTTCTGACCGCACGTCTGCTCAATTCCCAGTCCCGCCTCATAACACGCCCTACCAGCCCAAGTATTCGTCCCCTCAATTCACGAAGTGAACATAGAAATTCATCTTCTCACCCATACTGATGCCCAGATATTTGACATTGGAGACTCCATTCACCAACTCTAATTAGCGGGGGCCGATTGTGCGACAAGCCTCCCTTGAGAAGCATTGTCACAGTCTTCTCGGACGATACACTGACTCCTACTTTCGCTCCCCATTCGTACACTATACGCATGAAGACCAAGCTTTTTTGCTCAAGCTCGTTTCGGGAGTTACCGTCAACGAGGATTAGCAGGTCGTCAGCATACGCACAGACCTTACATTCAGACTGTAGTAGCACAAGCAACTCATCCATCATTAGGTTCCATATGGAGCCCTGAGGACAGCCGCGACGGAGCCCTGAGGACAGCCTTTCTCAACATCAACCCAGACACAGTCAGTGGTACCGCGGACAACCCACAAACACAGCGAGCACGTACTTACATTCACTCAGAGCAACTTGCTCTTTTACGTACATCCCCGCATCTTAGGTGGATCTGCCAGGACGAAAACCGTACTGTCTATCAGACGCAAGTCCAGACAGTTTCTCCTCCAATCGCTGGACAAGTATCCGCTCCAGTACTTTTCCAAGCACTGGAAGCAGCGAAATGCCCCTATACGACCAGGGGTTACTCCTGTCTTTATCCGGCGACTTCAACAGTACAACAACCGTGACTGTCTTCCAAGCTGCGGAGAAACACCTTTCACTCCAGTACTATTTTTTTTAAATTTGTTCTGTATAGGGATTCTGAGGGAACTGTCGATAATTATCGACAAGCGAGTTATGTGCACATATTCAACTTTCTTTTAATTGTGTTGGTGGATACAGCACACTAATGCAGGTACCGCCTCGTTACCTTGGAGCTAAAGCCGCTTCCAAGAATTTGGTTCCCGTAGTCGGGGAACCGTGGAAAGTTAGGGTGCTTGAATTGATTTCCTCTTGATAATAGAGGATTCAACAAAGTGAGTTGTGATGGGGGATTAATATATCAAATATTAATGTTTGTGGGTATGTTTCTCTACCGATAGGGAGAGATTCGATTTGCAAATGCAGATTTTAATTGGAGTAATTAATGCGTAACATTAATTACCTCGAATCAAAACGTGCATGAAAAAAGGTGGAAATGCGATATGATTTCCTTGATTGAAAGTTAGATAACAACTCCTATGTGAAAGGAGTGTTGAATAAACAAATGGGTTCGAATTGAGCTGTGGATTAATATGTCCGATATTAATCCTTTTTCCTAAACGCGAAATTTAATAGAAGCAATTAATACGTAATATTAATTGCTTCCTATTAAATTTGATGTTGATGAGATTATTATGTTGTTAATAAGTTTAGGAGGAACCCAATAAGGATCAACGAAAAATCTTCGATCAATACCTTATGGACATGGAAAAGTTAGGAAGGTGGAAATTTTGGTGGGAAAAATACTTATTCAATTTGTGCACTTTATCCATGTGCTGAGATGTTCGTGGTTTACCTTTTTCCTCTGATGACTTCGCTAAAATTTTCTTCTTCCGTCCACTTGGCTTCTGGGTTTTTTGGAATTGTGTCTGCTCGACTGCGAGACTGTTTCGGAAGTGTCCTTTGAATGTTTCGAGCCTACGCTTATCGCCTCGGCTCCATTGATCCTCGTTTGGATCCTCTAGTATTGGTGGGGATAATGAATAGAGTGCTTCTCCGTACGTTTTGCTTATTGGGGGCGCTGTTTGTTATGCGCTGGTAAGTTGCTGAGTTGAGGTTTGGCAAATGTCAACTCAGATTGATTATTGTGAATTCAATGTTTATTATGGATAATTGGGTAAGTTGCGCATGTTAAATTTATCTGATTAATGTTTTTTTTATTTTCAGATAAACAATCTAGTGATGATTGGAGGCAGCGGAATGGAGTCCCATCGTCGTGGAGTGGCGATATGTCGGGTCAGGTAATGTTTTTTGGTTTGGATTGTTTAGTAATGTTTTCATTTTAGATTCGTTATTCTATGTTGTTCAGTCGGGTCTGAACAGTGGGTATTAACACTGACTTTCTTATTCTGGAAATTACATATGCAGCTACATATGCGTTCTTATGTCTATCATAGTTAAGCCTTAAGTTTAGCGCACACAAAACACGAAGAGCAGGTGATATTAAAGTTCGATTGGGCCCCACTTCAGTCATGTGCGGAGTCAACTTTTCAATTATTTCCACTGCCACTGCCTGTGGAAGCCTATATATTTCTATAAACCTACAAAACACATAAATTTAAAGTTTTTAAACATACATAAATTATGCTTTTTTACCTTTCTTCGGGTATCGGAAAAGGATCTGACGCGTCCCGTAGATTTCGTCTCATTATTCGCATTTGATTCCTCCTAAAGTAATAATAAACGGGTACTGCGGAATTCATTGTCTTTGGTAAATTATTAAAAACACTATCTAAAGTTTTTCGCGGTACATTTGCGGCTGGGTTGCTTATTACACTTGCAACTTATAAAATTCACATCGGGTAGGTAAAAATTTTTTCATCGCTGCGGATCTTCAAGAATATTTCCTAACTTTAAAAAAAATTCCCTCTTTTCGATATTCCACTGGCGATAAGTTTCGATTATGCTCAGAATCGGTGTACTGGTCTCCAGGCACAGAGTGTTCACTTATCCCGCTTCTAATAATATAATACGAACTTGGCTGTGCACCCCGATGGACGAAAACGAACTGCCTGGGGTACAGTCAGCCTTCTCCGTCCACACAACCAAGCTCGACTATTTCTAAATTTAAGAAAGAAGGATTCATTAGGAGTCCGAGACAGGGTTTTCGTCTCTGTGAAATTCTTTGTTACACAGTGTTAAATTATGATCTAGTTTGATCGATATAATTTAATTCAAGGAATTTGGGATGAAAATTCTTGATAGGAATTAGGTTTTAGGAAATCTATTTCATAAGAGATTCAGGTTTGAACACTAATGGCGTTTTCGACTGGCATGCTCTTTTTGCTCTGAAGTTGCTCACTCTGAGAACTTGTGTTCGACTGAGATTTTTTGATCGCTCGAAAAAGAGTTACGTGTTCGAGTGACGAAAGTACTCCGTATGCGAGCACTAAAAGAGCATTTTTCGAGCAATTTTGTGATCTGCCTAATGTAGTCAGATTTGAGTTGCTCTTTTGAGGTTAAGGCTAACAAAATCGTGTCAAATTGAAAATGGTAGAGCCTGCTCTGAATCTGCCAGTCGAAAACGCCATAACAGTATACTGCGGAGTCTTCCGACTCACAGCTTATTGTAAATTTCATTTGTAATTTGTTGCTTCAGACTTTCGATTTCGTCTATTAAAAATTTTATTTTTTCTTTTGAATTTTCTTTTTCTTCCATAAATTGTGTCTCTTCGATTTTAACCATTTCTATAATTTTGTATAGTTGTTCTTCTATTTGTTTATCCTTTTCCGAATTGTCGTTCAGTTTTAATTCGAGTTCCCGAAATTCATTATACGGTAATCTTAATTTAATTTCAGATAATATTTCTTTTACGTTTTTGAGTTTTTTGTCAGTTATTTTTAATGTGTTTTTGAGTCTGTAAATTTCTTCCAGTTGGACTTGTACTTCGGATTCTAAATCATTTAATTTTTTAAGTTCCTCCCTTGTTAAAATATTACTCTCGAAGGGTTTCTCAGAGAGAGCGCGCGTCCACCATTTAACGTGCTTCGGATTTTCCTTGCGGGTCCTCCTAAGCATGCCATCATTCACTCGTTCCATGCATTCTCGCAAAAACTCAACACGCTCATTCACACCAAGCTCCCCGAAGTCGCTCAGGGACATACCGCTGGCATGTTCCCTAATCGCAGCACCATACTGCTCCCAGTCACATCCATTCGTAATCCATGCATTAAACTCCGGAGCACTCCCACGCCCTCGCCGCAGGTCATAATAACCTCGATGAGTGCATGGTCGCTTGTACCCCAGCCACTAACAATCTTCCATGCAAACCTGTGTGACAGTGGCGCTTCGTTCACACCTGTGGGGCCGCTGGATGATTTTAACCTCCATCCTAAGCTGGATGATTTTAACCTCCATCCTAATGGCGAGCGTTCACCCTTGCCACCGCAGCCATGTATACCGGACATGCCGGTGACTGGATCAAGTATCCGGCCGGTAGCCCCCTAAATTCGCAGTTGCGACAGTGGACGGCATTTCCGCACGAGGCGGCACTGTGTCCACCCTGGCAACACCTCTCACAAGTTATTTCTGCCGCCCGACAGTCCGCAACCCGATGGTCGAAACCAAGACATCTAAAACATGCCGGTACGGCATCCCGACTACGCACGAGGTACGAGAACCATTTAACGTATATTCGGTCAGCAGCGACAAGAGCCTCGATGATTTCGGCCGTCCCCTCGATGATGACATTCGAGACGGCATCCTGTCCCTCTCGGATTGGCCAGCTCACGGTCCTGACGCTGCGCATGAGACGATCAAGAGCCTCGATGATTTCGGCCGTCCCCTCGATGATGACATTCGAGACGGCATCCTGTCCCTCTCGGATTGGCCGGCTCACGGTCCTGACGCTGCGCATGAGACGATCAAGTGCTATCAGACCACTGAGGTTATTTTTGTGGGTCTCGGTCATCAGGTTGTCGTTGGAAACGTTGCAGTGAACGTCATGTATCACGGCGCGGGGGACCAGTTTCTCCCTTACTGAGACGTCGAATTCGCATTCGCAGAACTTCTTGGTTTCAACGACCATATTTCGCTCCCTTTACAGTGCCACCCTTATTGCGACGTCTCCAGACTTGACGCCATGAATTCTAACGCCTAAATTCGAGACCACTTGTTTTTTGACCACCTCGGGAAGGGTTGCAGGAACAGGGTCAGGCCTCTTGTTTTTGACGTTTCAGCCGGCTTCGGAGGGACGGCCTCTGACGACGAATGAAGGCCTCGTGCGGGTGCTGCTGAAAGAGATCGGGGTCCGCAGCCGGGACGGCGGTGTAGTGTTCCGAGTAGGAGAAGGAAGTGGAGCAGCGAAAATTGCAATAACTCCTACTAAGTGCTGAACAGCAAAATAAATTGCACGGTTCAAGTGGAGTAGCATACCAAAGTGATAAAATTCTTAAATTTTTTTATTCTTTTTATAAAAGTGTACTACGATATATTTTTCTAAGTTTTCCATCGTGAAATTATGGCGCCTATCGTCCAAAATAAATTTGTATGGCGAAAAAGAGCGTTCTACATCCACCGATGTTGTAGGGCAGTACTTAAAATTAGGTGATATGTTTGAAGTTACCGTCTCAGGCAAAACTTTACCGTTACCATTGATAAATTCATTTATTTGGAATAATGCTTCATAGCCCGGATTGCTTTTTAACCCATTGTCAAGTTTCATTTTAAGTTTATCTGGGAATATATCTGGCAATTGAGAATTACGTGTAAGCATTGTTTTTATAGCCTTGAGCGAATCTTCTAAAGACAAGGCTGTAGTTTCAAGTTTTTTAATGCACTCAGGGATATGTGAAAAGTGTGTTTTAATCAGAGCAATATTCTTTTTTATTAAAGAATCGGCAAATGCTTCCTTACATTGGTCAATCGATATCGCATCAGAGCTATTGAACTCATTAACCCAATCCCCGCGGAGCACTTTTTTTTCGATTTTTATGGAAAAATTTCATACACCAACTAAGTTAGTCCCCCTAAACTGGAATATGAAATGTATGTTTTTGTGAGTTGTTTAGTTTACCGGTAAATTCATGATGCCATATGGCATCGCCGCGGTTACCAAACCACCTATTTAAATTAAAATTTTTTATGAAATATGCGGTTGTTTCGAAAATTAGTTTTCACATAAAACATATACAATAACAAGCAAGAAAAATGAGTTTTTAATGAAAAATGAATGCAAAACTAATCTAAGAAGTTAAAAACAATCAATCTCTTAAAGTATGATATTTCTGGAAGCAGCCTTTTTCATCTATACATAAAGCCACATCACATTTTTGGCAAATAGTTCTTGATTGGCTTTGACAAGTTACATAACCACATCGCCTTTTTGTCCCTTTTACTGGCCAATGGTCATATCGAAACGATCAACTTCTGGAATACTGAATTTGCGAAGAATTGCTGTATTGTGCACTCGTAATGAAACCGTGTGGCAATAATGGTGAGCAATATCCCGACGAAATTGAATTTGATTAACATTTTGCAAGCCAGATTTTCGTCGCAAAAGCCACGCATTTTGTATCGAAACATCCACTAGCCATGTAAATATTGACCACCACCATTTATTCTTTCGAAAAAGAAACGTTTTTTTACTTGTGGTACATTTACAAAAAAAAACATGTGTGTGCAGTGCACACGCGGTAGAAGTGAAACCTTAGGAAAACTAAACAGCGAGAGAATGAGACGAATGCGGTATCAGGTGTGGAATAGTTATAGCGTTTATTTATTATAATGTTGGTACCAAGTTCAAAAGTCATATTATATTTTTATTGAAAATCTAATACCGGATTCATGATCAGCGACCCCAAAAACCCCCTTATGCCGATTTTTCCGAGGAAAAACGGGAGAAAGGATATTTATCCTTACAGGATCTTTCATTTCGAATTTTGAAAATCTAATACCGGATTCGTGATCAGTGACCCCAAAAACCCTATAGTGCAAATTTTTCCGGGGAAAAATGGGAAAAAGGATATTTTCATTATCCTTACAGGACCTTCCGTTTCGAATTTTGAAAATCTAATACCGGATTCGTGATCAGTGACCCCAAAAATCCCATAGTGCCAATTTTTCCGGGGAAAAATGGGAAAAAGGATATTTTCATTATCCTTACAGGACCTTCCGTTTCGAATTTTGAAAATCTAATACCGGATTCGTGATCAGCGACCCCAAAAACCCTAAAATGCAATTTTTTCCGGAAAAAATGGGAAAAAGGATATTTTTATTATCCTTACAGGACCTTCCGTTTCGAATTTTGAAAATCTACATAGCTAAAAACCTGCTCCTGGCAACACAGATCATTTTGCAAAAAACCGCATAAAAATCGGTCCAGTAGTTTTTGAGTTTTGTAATCTCAGGCAGACAGACAAACAATAAAACATCCACTTTTATATATATATATATATATATTGCAATGTATGACGAAACATCAGTAATTTATCGCCTCCTCTCTCCACTTCCTCCCTCCTAACACTTCTCCCTTCCCCTCTTCCCCTTCCCACTTCCCCCTTCCCATCACTCTTGTTTACGATAAATTGACCGGCACCCATCTGTATTCTATCTCATTTTCTCGCAGGCTAAAATATCCTATCTCTTTTTACTGTCGCTTTTTCGTTTCATCGAGTTTGAAATCACTCACAACGGCGCTAAAGAAGTTTTCACTTCAAAAACATTTACGGTAATAACCAATATTCTGATCCATTCGATCAGTACCACCCATATATGTGTTATAGTTTTCGATGGCGAATGGTCGATCAACCAAAATGCGCTTTTTTTCATTTCGACAGTACCGTGAGGCTTTTGAAAGCGGATCTTTTCCATATAATGTGGAAGCAACGGCAACACAACGATTATCTTTCCATTTTGTGATCCCGATGTTGAAGTTTTGCAATGTAATGCTTTCAACATGACCTCGGTCCTTATGGTTAATCTGTGCATTGCTCAATAAAGGACAATTTTTTGGAACCCGCATCTCTGATAGTACCAGTTCCATGATGACCTAAACTTTTCAAATACTCGAGTGCAGGTATTCCAGTAAATAAGTTGTCGAAGTGAAGAGAAAAGGACAATCCATTTAAATGAGATGGAAATTCGTGAATCATCTGCAGCAGTGGAGCAATACATTTTCCGTAATTTTTCCCTAAATCTGGATTTTTACGTGGATTTTTCCCTTGGTACACTTCGAATGAAATTAAATAGCCATCAGGTGTATTCAGACACCATACTTTGTACGCGAAACGCAGGGGTTTGCCTTTGATATATTGTTTGCAACCGTGACGGCCATAATATGCTATCATTGATTCATCATAAGACAAATCTTGCTGTGGATGAAAATTTTCTTTGAATTTTTCCAATAATTTATCAGTTAATGGTTGCAACTTCCACATCTTATCATTTGCATTGATTGCAGTTTTTGGAGCAAAGTGTATAAAACGCTCAATAACTCTATATCTGTCTCGAGACATAGCCCTGCAAATAGTTTCATTATGTAAATCACTATCCCGTTTCCAATAATCTTCTTTATACGGTACAGGGTTATATCCACAAATTATCATAATTCTAAAGAATACTCACAATTCATCTACTGTAATATTTGGATTTTTTTGGGCACGGAGAACAGCATATTCATTGCTTTCATAACAAATCATTTGCATAATTTCATTATCAAAAAACTTTTCAAACATTTCATGGGGAGGAGTAGCACAATCTAAATAGTTAACATTTGGAAAAATTGGCTTTGAAGCTCTAAAAGGACGTTTCGACCATTTAAATTTGTCTTTCAAAGAGGGTACAGATGTCGGCAAATCCGTTTCAGGCCCAATATATTTCCATGGCATGACTGGTGTTCCGACTTCCTCGTCTACTTCCACGGTAGTTTCTGTGTGTAATACATCACCGGGTTGGGCAACGAACACGACTTCAGCAACTTGATGCAACTGATTATGATGCAGATCCATAATTGCACCACCTTCGTTCTCATCTGCATCATCTTCTGCTGAATGGTATTCTGCATCAGGTGGTTCAATGAATATTGCATTCGGTTCTTCTAGAACGTCATTATCATCCTGCTCAATAAGTTCTTCCAAATACGCAACTGCTTCATGTAGTTTCATGCTAAAATGCAATAAATGTCCATACGATAATTATTTTGTAACGCGTCAACGCGTTGATGCCATATGGCATCAGTAATTTCTAAATGCAATTTTAACAATGTTATCAATTTTTTTGGAATCCACTATGTATACATAATAATCTACAGATTCGTTACTTACTTAGTCAAAAACTTTTTTTTTTAAATACAATTGCCATTAAATTTGATACTTACCATTCACGGTGACTCATAATGGTACTTTTTTTTACACAAAACGAAATTAGCTGTAAATTAACTCGCTCTTAAACCAATATCTGTGGCTAAACTCACTAATGTAATGCACTATTTTTGAATGTCGAGCTCTCACCTCCACAAAACAATAAAGAATATAACGGGACATAGTTTAGTTTATCTGTGAGACCACAACTAAAAATATCTTTGAAAGTGATGCCATACGGCATCATAGCGTTGATTGGGCTAACTACATCTTTGATTGAATCGAAATGTTCACTATAAAATAGTACAGCTTGTATGCTTGTACTCGCAATGGTGCTTTTAAAAATACTTTCTTTGCGGACGAAATTAAATTGTTCACGTTTCCAAATGTGCTTCGAATTTCTTCTGCTAAACGATGAATTCCATGCGCGAAACATGTTACATGGATTAAATTAGGATAAAATACCTGAAGGGCTTTCCCAGCCTTCAACATATATGGAGCTGCATCATTAAAAAAAAGATTAATTTTATAACCCAAAATTGATTTTTGCCAAATTATATCAACCTTATGTATTTCTTTTTTTTTTAATTTTAATCTATTTCGATTCTATATTGTTGTGTACAATTGCTTACATATAGTTAAATAACTTTTTAGTTATTTGTTAAAAAAATTATTTTTAAAATGGAACTATGTTCCACTATCCAACAATAAAATTACTATTTAATTTTAGTAAATGTTTTATTAAGCCCAATGCTGCGGAGTTACAATGGATTTTGATATAAATTGACAACTGGTTTTTAGATTGTGTGTTACTCTTATTTATACCATAAAAGGTTTACATTATTGAATACAATGTTTCATCTTCTAATGATTAATCTTATGTTACTAATATCCTGAATCAGAAGCATTTGTTAATACAGGTGTTCGTGATTTAGTGTTTTATTAAGTTTAAATGTTTATGGTCATGACCCATAGCAGTATGAATCATTTACAGTTAGTAATGATAATTTCGTACTTTACTATATATATATATATATATATATGTGTGTGTAATTGTCTATATTTGTTACCGTGTATAATTTAATTTTAATGGTTTGTTATCTATGTCATTTCGTAATTTTCTCTTTTTTTTGATTTTTCAATAAACTTCTTTGCTTTATCTATTGATTTTTGTAAACGATATTTCAGTTCTTTACGAGAGAAAATTCATGATTATATGAAGGGGTTAGAATGACAGTGAAGTAAGTCAAGGTTAACTAGTTTTGAGTAATCAAGGGTTTTGTGAATATGTATGTAAAAACTCATAATGTTACCCAACCCTATTCACCACACCGTATTATCAGTAATAACGTAGTTATTATCAATTTATGTTAGGCAAACAAACAATTTTTTAATAACTGTAAAGTTTTAAGGGCATTAACTGACTTACACCACAAGTATTTTAAAACTTTTTTGTGAATACCCAAATCACTATTGACTTACGTTGATATCATTTCGAGGGAAAGTCAAACAGTTAAACCAAATGGAAATAAAGCTTGATTCATGAAATTTTAAAGCAGAAACAAAGTCAAAAATACAAAAAATTGAGGAAAAAATAAAAATGCACAAATTCAATTTCACCTTGTGCCCCCGTTGTCACTCTTCATCAGATAGGGGTCCTGCCTCGATAGTGCCGGATGTGGTCGTGATATTTGTAACAAATTGATGGTGAACTGGCGGAATGTACTTCAACAGATACATCATGTCCCTTTTTTTAGGTGAGTCATAGGTCTCGCACCTCTAAAAAGATTATGCTGTACTACATTTTTTAGCCCTGGATTTGAGGATTTCACATCCAATTGCAAAAATTCGAAGCCTGGTTGAAGATTTTCCTTGTACTGGATGCTGAAAGGCTTGGTCTTGTCGTACCCGAGCCACTGTATTTTTAACCAGTTTACGGGATGGTTATCAGTATTCTTCCTATGATTAATCGATTTTTCCAGAGGTTCGGTAGACAGAAAATCGTTTTTGCCCATTTTAACCACTGAAAATCTGTTGCGTCTTCTGGGTTCAGCGATTGCTTCATACCAGTGCTCGGGAATGTGTATAGAAGCGTTCTTGGCATCCTTCTCAATGAGTCTGAAATCAGCGTCATTCGGTAAGAACGAATGCCCAGATGTCAAAAATGTATGATCTATTATTTCTATTGAATTGTCGTCTTCTTGAGTGATCTTCATCAAAGATAGTGCCAATTTTTCGTCCACTAAACCAGTGCTCCGCAACCTTTATTTGCATACGGCACACAAATTTTTTTTCTGGAAATCCGCGGCACACCACAAAAGAAAATATAAAAAGATTTGTACCGTAAACTGAGGTGACTTTGGCCCAAAAAAACATGTCTTAATAATTTATCGACTAAATTTTTTCTTTGTACGTAAGTACCACATAGTTTTTAACTTTGTCCCATTGTATGTTTTTCTTATAAAGACATTTTCACCCCTTGAATCAATAGAGTACGTTTCATTTTCAACTAATAATACTACATGCACTATGATTCACACGATTTTGCGCGGCAAGCAATTACCGGTATTTATTTGAAAACGAATTACTGCAACGAAGATACTAGTAAAAAATAAAAATCGGTAATATGAGAAATGTAGGCCATATTGGGATGACAAACTTTTTTGTGAGTTGGGCCAAAGTCACCCGCCAAGGGCCAATGCCACCTCGTTTTACGGTATTTAAAATTAAAAATATATTTAAAATAAAAAAAAAAAATCCTGAAAGAATTATTAAATAGCTATTTGAATTGTTTACCGCGGCACACCTAATATCATTTCCCGGCACACCAATGTGCCGCGGCACACTGGTTGCGGAGCACTGCACTAAACCGTATGTGGTGAAACTAAAAGGCTATACGCCAACAGCCTGCAATGAATCCCACCAGTGTGTTTAGAAGACATGAAAAACTTGATGTATGCATATCCATCCCTACATGTGTGATTACGGTTTTCACTTAACGAATTAAACCACAGACATTGGGTGTAATTAGCCGATCTTTTGAGTCTCATGTATATAATGTAATACATGAGACATTTCATCGATGGATCAGACAAGCAACTTACCTTTGGTACATCAGTTTTTTCACAGTTTTTCGAGAACGGTGCGTTGGGTACTACATCGAAAAGGTGTAAAACTATATCTAACATTAATATTGTCTATAATTCAGGTCCAATATTCCTTCTTATGAAAGTTAAACATGCCAACCGAGTGATACTTGAAACCTCAGGCTAATATTGTCTTTATCCAAAAAAAATTTTTACTCTTCGAAACTTTTGTCATAGTACCAATATAGTTTTGATGATTCACTGACAAAAAGATCACTTAAAAAATAAAAATAAAATACTTAAATAATTAAAACATCTGTTAAATATTGGACTACTATCACCTTAGGTAGAAAACGCCAATAAAAACCCATTTCCCCAGAAAATACTCATGTCAGGTAAATTCAAAATTCTATTAATTAAGGGCTTTATTATGACTAACACACGTTTTGGAAAAATGGATTTTTGGAAAATCCCAGTTATAAGAGTCATAACAATTATTGTAATTAAGGACATCATTATATATTGGAAAAAATGGACTGTTATCGTTAGTTGTTTTAGATACACCAGCAAGTTAAGATCTTAACTTTTAAAGTGACTTTAAAACAAAATTTTTTATCAACAATTTAAAATCTGCTGGGTGAAGTGAACATAACTTTTCGTGAAGTGAACCTAAAAATTTCGTTAAACTAAGGATATATTTTTAAATTTAGTGCAATTTTCTTAATTGCTCTAGGTAAGCTACTTTGAGTGCTAGTAAATATATCTTTTTTTCTTTCTGGAATTATAAATTTGCTTCGATTTTTGTTAAAATGCCTAAATTACGAAAACAATCTGTTAGCCAAAGAAAAACGATTAGAACCCAATTAATGCGTATAAACCGTCGAGATAGCCAACATCGAAATGCTGAACGCATCCGGGATGGCATTGCGCGAAATTTGGCACGGTCTAACGAGCCTTACAGTGACGTGATACCGCGCAACATTCCCGTAGGCGCCAAGATCCTGAATATCGTGATAGGGAACAGGGGCGTAATACCGAGGAACATTCCCTCAGGCGCCAGGATTTGGAATATCGTGATCGGGAACAGGGACGTGATACCGCGCAACATTCCCGTAGCCGCCAAGATCCGGAATATCGTGATCGGGAACAGGGACGTAATACCGAGGAACATTCCCTTAGGCGCCAGGATCTCGAATATCGTGAACAAGAACAAGAACGTAATACTGTGGTTAGAGTACTCACATGCTCTGACCGGGTACAAAGGCGACAAGAACAACGTAGCAATACTACTTCCCAAATAACGCGTCGTGAAACTATACGCGGAATCACATCTCGCCGTGTAATTCTGTCAAACGAAAGGGTTCGACGTCACAGAAATATACCCAGCAATCGTCAGGCAGAAACCGTGAGGCAGTCCCGTCGTAACATCGCATCGCGGGCCATAATGGAACCTGAGCAACGCGACTAATATTTGCAAGGTGAAAGAAACCGGAATCGCGAAAGCTTTTTTACAAATTATTCTGATATAATAAAGCAGGGTTCAACCGAAATTTGTGTGTGTTGCGGGGGGTTATGGTTTCCGTCTGATATTAAAAAAATTCAAAAACAACCACTTATTCGGAAACACCTAAATAATCCAGAATTCGTTGTCAAAACATTTTATCTATCAGAGAAATTCCCTAGTCGAACCGATACATATACTTTTTGCCAAAACTGCCATAGGGGAATTATTAGTGGACAAATTCCCAATATTTGCCTAGCAAATGGTCTTGATTTTCCTGTGATACCCGAATGTCTGCAAGGACTGGAGTGCCTAGAACAACGGTTAATAGCCCCCCGAATTCCTTTTATGCAAATCAGAGCCTTAGGTTGTGACCGACAGTGCGGTTTAAAAGGGGCTTGTGTCAATGTTCCTATTTCCCTTAACACCACAGTTAGTGCACTTCCTAGAACTTTTGATAACACTCACGTTATTCAGGTTCACTTAAAGCGTAGATTACAATACGCCCATAGTTTTTTGGTCGAAAGCATTCGTCCATCCAAAGTTTTTGCCGCAATTCAATATTTAATAAGGCAGCCCCTATATATTGAAGATGGTGTGACCTTGTCAGACAATTGGTTACAGCAATATTCTAATCCTGTTTAAGGGAAATTAGAGGTCACTAGAAATTAGAAGTTTTGTCGATTCGGCATGCCATATCCTCCAATGGATAAAACCATTATGCTTACTCCACTCGAGAATTCTGAAATTTCGAATACTCATAACGAAAATTTTGATAAAATTAGAGAATATTTGAATGAAGCAGCAAAAACTACGTCCATTCCCAATTGCTCATTCGATACGTTTCTAGGAAATATGGAAACGTCTAGAGATTCTTATATTTTGGCGCTTCGGGCAAATTTAAAAAAACCCACAATTCTTCTTAAAAGATCTTTAGATGCCATTATGCTGAACGCATACAATCCTTGTATTCTTAGTTTGCACCGAGCAAACATGGACATTCAGTTTGTAATGGATGCTTATGCTTGTTGCGGTAATATTATTAATTATATTAACAAATCTAATAAAGGAGTTTCCAAACTTATGCGAGAAGTCATGGACGAGATCTCAAGCGGCAATTATACTGTGAAACAAAAACTCCAACATCTAGGGAATAAATTTATTCATGGGCTAGAAAACTCAGCTCAGGAAGCAGTTTATAATATTCTCGGCATTCGGATGTCAGAAAGTAGTAATGCGGTTGAGTATATTAATACCAGTCAACGTAATGAACGTGTCCGTATTGTTAAATCTCAAAAACAGTTGAGAGAACTACCGGAAGATTCAACTGATATTTTCGTCTCAAATTTACTTGACCACTATGAACAGCGTCCTGACTCCCTCGAAAATATATCTCTTGCTGAATTCACCGCATACTATAAATTTTCATCTGTCCGTTCATCAAATCCCAATAGTGATGATGGAGAAGGAAATGAGGAAGTTACCGGCGAGCCACTACGGCTTAAGGATTCCAGTGGATTCTTACGAAAAAGAACCAAACCCTGTGTCATTCGGTATCGCAGATATAAAATAATTCAGGAACGTGATAATTATTTCCGAGAACAGGTCATGCTTTTCTTGCCTTGGCGCAATGAAGAACGTGATGTTTTGCAGCAAAATTGTGAGACTCTCTGTCAACAATATCTCATTGCGATTAATACTGTTCGTCGCAAGTTCAACCGTTTTGAAAATGACGATGAGCTTGACAATGCCCTAATCGCTGCACAAAATGAAAGATTTCTTGAAAATACCGAAGATATTCAGAATGACGACGATCCGGATCTTCGCCCCTTTCAAATCCCAAATGTGGAACCTAATGTACGAATAATAGATGATAATGTTCCCCAAGATAACGAAACCCGTGTAATAAACTTGCCACCACTCATTTCCGATATAGACTTTTCCCAAATTATTCGATCATTAAATACCGAGCAGAGGCTATATTTTAACCACGTTTTACATAACATAAAATATGGAACAAACTTTTATGAATTTGTTAGCGGGGGTGCTGAGACAGGAAAAAGTAGACTAATTACTGCACTCTATAATGCGTTGACCAAACGACTTAATTCGCGACCTGAGCCAACCCTGATGATGTCAAGGTCGTTTTATGCGCCCCTACTGGAAAAGCTGCTTTTAATATAAATGGAGCTACCCTTCATTCTATCTTTTCTTTACCCATCAACCAATCACATTCGGAAATTAGGCCCTATAGCAGCGACATTGCTAATACAATTTATTCAAAGCTCCAAAATCTTAAATTAATTATTATAGATGAGATATCAATCGTGGGTGCCAAAATGCTATCACATATCGATTCTAGATTAAAGCAGATTTTTAGAAGTACATCTCTATTTGGTGGCAAATCTGTTATAGTTTTTGGAGATTTAAGACAACTTGCTCCTGTTGGGGATAGATGGGTGTTTCAATCTAGTAGAAATGATGTGTATGGCATTGTAGCTGGATCAACATTGTGGAACCTTTTTAAATTTTTCCCACTTACTAAAATAATGCGACAAAGGGATGACTTGAATTTTGCTACTGCCCTCAATAACATGGCGCTTGGGAAAATGACAAGTACTGATATAGCGCTGTTCAAGTCAAGAGAATGCACCCCCTCAGCAGTTCCTCAGGAGGCCATACATTTATTTAAATCAAACGACGATGTAAATGAATTCAATACCTGTCGATTAAATTTAATCCAATCTGATCCTGTAATCTCAGAGGCCGAAGACAAAGTCAAAGGGCCAATTCCGGAAAATTCGCGAAACCATATTGCAGATCGGGCTAAAGAATTAAAAACTTCTGAGACTCTTGGATTACCATCGAATCTTCTGTTAAAGAAAACCGCCAAGTATATGATAACAGTAAATATCAATACTGCTGACGGGTTGGTTAATGGCGCAACAGGGCAATTAATGGATATACATTTCGGGATTCTCGGAAATGGTGCTCGCGTGCCAATTCGCTTATGGATTCAATTCGAACAATTATCTATCGGTCAAGATGGGCGTTCTAAACGAATGCATCCTGAAAACTTAAATTGGACACCTATAGAAAAATCAGTTAAAAGTTTTCAATACAAATCCAATGATCGAGTCGTAATTGAGAGGTCCCAGTTTCCGGTCGTCCCAGCGGAAGCTATTACTATCCACAAAAGTCAGGGATCCACTTATGTCAACGTTGCTGTTCATTTAACCCCTGGAATGACACGAGCCCATTTGTATGTGGCATGTAGCCGAGGAACAAAAGCTTCTGGTCTCTTTTTTAACGGGAAATTCAAATCACCAAAATCTCCTACAGCTTCTGATCCCGTTTCTACAGATTCAGAAAAATTCCTAACGCCTCATTTTGCTAGTTTCAAAGATAAATTCCTTCATAAATTTAGCGTTTTATTCCATAACGTCCAAAGTTTACACAAACACATCGAAGATATTAAATGCAACAATTTAGTTTTGTCACTCGATCTCCTATGTTTTGTAGAAACTTGGACATTGCCCAATGAGGAGTATGGCTTAGATCAATATTCCATTGTCGCTAGGCTAGATAACAGCGGAGGCCAAAATATAAGAAAACACAATGGTGTACTCTGTTTTGCTAAGAATTCAATTGCCTTACTTATCAATGTTGTACAAGTATAACAAATATGTGAAAATAATAATGTTTTCCAATATGTTTTGTTTGAATTTCATGACATATTATTCCTAGCTTTATATAAAAGTCCACGTTTTTCGAAAACACGAGCTGTCCAAGAGCTAGAAAATGTATTGCGAATACCTTTTTCTTGCAATCGAAAATCATTATCTTGGGAGATTTTAATCAGGGGCCTTATCAGGGAACTCGAATCGAAAATAAAATGCACGGAAATGTTTGAATCGGTATCAGCTAACTCGAATTGGATCAAATATTTGTCATTCATTTTCGGAAATTTGCTCGAACACTTTTCAGTCGCCGAAAAAGAAACTCGAAAGGAAAATTTAAGTAATTTCAATGTTTTTTTTATGTGAGAATTTTATTTCTTGCAAAACATATTTAAATTCCTTGGAAAATCTATTAAAAATAAGGAAAAGTTTCCTCTAACATATAATATTTAGTTAATTACGATTTTAAACGAAGTCCATTCCGTATGAATTTTCTTACAATTCTTGGGTTGAAACCGCCGTCATCAATTTCGTCACTTTTTTCTGGCACTTATTTCACATTCACTTTTATCCGGCTCTTATTTCAATTTTTTTAAACTGCCGGCATTAAGAAAAAAAACTTTCACGACTGATAAAAGGCAATAAACTCAAAAACAAAACAAATGTCCATTCTTTGCCGGCATTAATTTCACAAAAAGGAAACGCAAAAACTAACAGCAAATTATTTACAACTATTCAATAATGACACTAAATATAAACACGAGACTTCCAAGATACCAGCAAGTTTCTCGTTTTCGATTAATTTATGGCAGTACATTTTACTCGAAACGAAAGTTTTACGTGATACCAATGCGATTCGTTTTCGAGTACGGCGTTCGAGTCGAGTTGATTTTCGATTCGAGATACATGATAAAGCCCCAGGATCGTAGTATCAATAATAATAATGTGATGAGCAAAAAACTTCGCGATTTGAGTCTACGAAGTTTGTTAGACCAAAAAGTTTCCACCACTAGCTGCGATTCCCAAATCGACTGGTGTTTCTCCAATTTAGATACATCTTCAATTTTCGCAGATACTTTTGAAGAGGTTTATAGTTTTCACGACGCTATACAAATTGTTGTAAATTCAACCATAACTTAAAATATAATCCTACAAAATTCTTTGTCTAATTTCACTTCGTTGTTGTTCCTGTACCTTTAATGTTTTAAGCATAAACGTTAATTTCTTTTTTTTTTGTTGCTTTTAGAACTAACATAGAAGTCAAGTTTATATATTGGTAACAAACAGACAAATACACTTTACAAAAAAAATGTAATGGTATGCTAGTAGTTTATTGAATGTAGTTTACTCTAAGTAAGGAAACAAGCATAAAAAAACACGAAATAAAAAAATTATAAAAAAATTAGTATTACTAGTACATAAGTTAATTCACATAACATGTATATGCAGAAATACAACAGATCTATTTTCATAATATACCTATATTAACAATTTTAACAAGTTCATGTCTTTTTTCTACACTTTTTCTAAAATCTTTTGTCTTTCACGTTAATTCCCTTTACCAACTAACATCACCTTTCCCAATTCCTATTCTGGCAAGATAACTTTCGGCTTCCCGTGCCCTTGCTGAACTACAAAAACAATGCATCATTAGAATTGAAAAATTGCTTTTGTTGACTGAGAAAGTTTAATTCGCAGTAGTTAAAAAATATATATATTGCAAATAATTACTTATAATGTATAGTAAGTTAGAAAACCAAGTATAGTATGAAGAATAGAGTAATAAAACATACACAGAGTATTTTTTCAAAAAAAATCGACTTTAACTCTTTCAGACCCGGTGGTTACATTTGTACACATTAAAGTTTTTCCCAAATATAACAATTTCATAAGATTATTTCGTATTTGAGACCGGTTGCGAACGTTTGTACACATTACAAGCTATCGAAAACAGTAATAGATATTGGATTTTTTTCAATATTTTCACTCTTATTTACCCACTTTATAAACACAAATTTTATCACAACCAAATTTTTTAAAAAAATAATTCAGGTCTGAAAGGGTTAAAGTGGAATTTTGATACCACCCTTCGCCGTTCAATTAAACTTGAAAAACAATGCCATATCACCATACGGGTTTCCAATAATTGCCATATTGGCAGTTATAGCTTTTGTTATGTTTGCATACTAGGGTTGCAACGAATATTCGGTTACTATTCGGTATTCGGCCTATTCGGCCAATTTTTGCTATTCGGCCAATTTTTACTATTCGGCCGAATACCGAATATCAAGTTCCTTATTCGACCGAATACCGAATAGTTCGAAATATTTTATTCAATGATATTTTTTAAAAATAAAACACATTTTTAGTTACAAAATCCCTAATATTTTTTCGTTGTCCTGTCACTTTATCATAACAGGCCCAGAAAGTTGAATGAGTGTCATCATGGTTTTCTGCATTTTCAATTTGTTTCTTTTTCGGTGGTGACATAGACACGCTATCGTCACTGCTATCATCACTGTTATTCAAAGCTTCTAGTGAAATATATTGACGGGCTTTTTCAGCTTGTATAGAATCGAATAAGAAATTCATTTTAAACCTGCGGTTAAATATTAGTTTTTATTATCAATTATTTCATATTATATAGATTTTACAAACTTAGGGTTTAGTATTGTTGCAAGTAAACACGATTTATCATCTTTTAAACAGGCGAAACGATTGTTTAATCCTCCTTGAATTGAAAGTATCATATTTTTTTAAATTTTGGAGTTAGTTCAGCTGTTTTATCTTCACCGCAATACTGCATAAGTATAGCGACGTGTGGTATAACTTCAGAAATGGAAGAATATTCAGAACTTGTAATTTTTGTGATTTCTTCAAATGGCTGTAAGAGTTTTAAAACGGTTCCAAAAGCTCCTATTGTGTAGCAGATAAATTTGAAATGTTAGAATGGTCAGTGAGATACAAAGCAATGGGACGTTTTTGTTCAAAAAGACATGCCAACATGTAAATAGAAGGTCGAGTTCCATGGTGTACTGACGTCTTGCACTAAATTATGTTCTGGAAGAGCTAGTTCTTTTTGAATTTTTTTCAATTGTTCTTCAGCGGTACTGGAATTATTAAAATGAGTAACTATTCTTCTGCCAGCAGCTATCAGTTCCACGACATCTTGCTGACTCTTTAAAGAGTCCGTAACAATTAGCTGGAGAGTGTGTATAAAAGTCCCAATTCACACGAGAAGTTTTTTTGATTCATGAATCACGGCTATTCTCTTTTACCCCACGGTTAGACGTGCGACTAGAAGTCGCATGCGATTATCCCTCCTACTACGTTTTTCAATTTGACAGGTGTTGCGATTTGCTCTGCTGTCTTGCGACATTGCATGTGACTTCAGTTGAAAAATGTCAAACGCAAGAAAACAAAGAAAGTTATTTTGTTTATGAAACTCATTTCTGAATACCAAAACAACGAAGGCTCATAAATATCTTCTGTCGATGCTCCAGACTTCCAACTCGCATTGATTTACTTTTTTTCGTGAACATACGTCGTTCGTAAATTTCTCAACTTTTTCTTCACTTCCTCGCTTGTGAGTTTCAATTCCGCGCCGATTTGTTCATACGCCTGCCTCTTGAGATCGTTTCTACGATACAATTTCGAGGCAGTCTTCCAGAGGCACTCTCTTTCCCGGTACAAATTTATTAATTTCAAAATTTCACTTCTACTCAACTTATTTTCTGCTATTGTGAAATCAGACATAACCTTAAATGTCAAATCATTTGCAGTTCCAGTCGCAGCTCAGATTGTATGAGGTTTTTACATACGACTTGAGTTGCGATTTTCCCCGCTTGCATGCAAGTGGCGTTTACACGAGCGATTTCCCTGAGATGAGATACGGCATGCGACTTCTAGTCGCACGTCTAACCGTGGGGTTAAACATTCACGAAGCATTCAAGGCCATTTACACTGTAAATGTTTTGACGTGCGTCTTTTTGACGTTTATGAAAGTTTTTGTCGTAAATTAACGTTTTAGTCAGTTTTTGTAGGGACAAAAATGGATTTTGATTTATCTGTATTAAATAGTGACGAGGAAAACTTATCGATTTGTTTTTAGTTGTGTACAAATATGTTCCAAAGCTTCTTGCCTTTTATTTCGATATAAATAAATCCGGTTTTTTATGTTATATAACACATTGAATTGCTCGTACAACGTTGTGATGTGCTCCCGGGTCCACTTACACGATATTTTTTATTTTGTTACACCTAATCGATAGGAAATTAAGCATAATCACAATAAGCACAGTACAAAAATATTTTATGTTGAAATTATTGAAGGTTATGTTCAGAGCTCTTCGATGCAGTCAAAAAACGACTATTTGACATTTACAAAAAAATATTGTGAGCGAATACGAATGAGAGCAAAAAGGAATAGAGAAACTTGCAATAACTTATGGTTTTTTCGTATATGGTCTGTTTATACTTTTATTAACGTTTGTCAGTATGTAAATCTGTCTTGAGTTCTTTCAATTTTTCCATGGGTAATGAATTGAAAATTACGCAATGTTTAAATTAACCGGAGTGCTTAAATACCTTTTCTTGAGCATTTTCCTATGACTTTTATAAATTAAGTAAATTAACTTAGCTATCTTAATTACAATTAGTATGTATAAAAGTATTACAATTTCCGAATTTACTACGTTAACTGTATCCTCAATAGTAATGTTATTCACCCTTGTTCTGAGATACGGCGTTACGTTAGTTTGTTCGATATGTACTCGATCAGTACTCGATATCCCATTTTCGTTGTTCTTAAATACGCAGTGACCAACTTGAGTTGAACGCGAAGCAACGCATTCGATTCGATTCGATTTTCGTTGTTCTGAGATTCGCTGATATTTGAGATTAAATTGCTCACTTGAGTTTTCTCGCGTTTGGTGTTGGCTGTGATTGACAAAATGCAAGTTGGGCAAATATTTTTTCAATTTTATGAATCACGAGTAATAGTGTTTTATTCAAATAGGAGGGGAACTCAAAGTTCAACTAATACTTCACAATTCAACCTATTAATCGACAAAATGAAAGTATAATTACGAGTCTTCACTTAACTTCATTTCGTTCGAAGAATCTCTCAATAACCTTCTTTGGTTTTTCAGAGAATTTACGTCGTCCTGCCTCATTAACAAATATATTGGGAGTGTTAAATCCATTTTCAAACTTCAATCAAACGTTTTTACTTGCATAACCAAGAAATAAATACAACCAGTGTTGTTCCTCTACGCGTAGACTTTAATTGTCTACACTTTAGTGTAGACAATAGCGTAGACAATCGATTTGGGGTAGACAATGTAGACATTGGCGTAGACAATGTCGACTTTGCGTAGACAATGTAGACTTTCTCATATCTGTCAAAACAAAGTCATCAGTGAGTCATATATTGTCAAAGCCGAAATCGACTGACCTTTGATAGGTCTAAAAAACTACACCATATTTATTATTCTTGGCGAATAAATGATAATTTATATTATGAAGAAGGCAATGATTCTGATTAAGATTGATTTATGTATAATACATATAAGCGCAAAAATAAATTCTTGAATTAGTTTTGGTAGTTTTTATTTTTGATATTTTTTTCTATAACTCCACTAGGGGTATTTGATTTACTTTATTTGATTTGAATTACTTCCGTATAGATTTCCGTTTATCTGTAAATACGACAACTCTCAACAGAATTAAGCTAAAGACTAGAAACAAACGTGTTTTTCGAACAAATTAAACAGATATTCTTAAATGAGCAAAGCCACCCCATACAAATGAATCAGTTTTTTAAACAAACAGTATGTTATATTGAAAAATGTGTAAAGCAAAAAGATTTTGGAATTCAATGTGATTTCAATTGCAAAAATTAAAAAAAAACCGCTTAGATTGCATGAAAAGAATTAGAATTGCCACTAAAGTTTGCTCCGAAGTTCTCATGCACAGCATTTGGCGATTGCTTCTTGGAAATTGTGCTTTATTATGTTAAAATTAATTGAAGAAAATGAGATTTTTAAACTAAATCAGCTATCCTTTATTTTATTGATTGTCTACATTGTCTACGCGTAGAGAATAGACCATTGTCTACAGTAATAGTCTACGCGTAGACAATGGTGTAGTCTACATCACGTAGACTACGCGGCACAACACTGAATACAACCAGCTGATTTTTGACACTGCGTTTGCATGCGATGTTTGCCGTATTTTTAAACAGCAAACGCCGTTTTTCAGAACACAGATCGCGTAGCGAATCGAATCGAATGCGTTAAGTTTAGCGGACTAACGCCGTATCTCAGAACAAGGGTGATTAACTACTTCACCGGTATTTTCTACCTGTTTCAACTGAATTTTACCCATATCATAAAATACAAACAATTTTCCTTATTTTGAAAATAGGTTACTATATTTTTGTTTTAAAATTCAAAAAAAAAATTTTTTTTTCTTGATTCCATTTTTTAGAATATATTTGTCCCTTTCTTCGGGTGTAATCACTATTTCTGTTAACTTTTTGTATTTCGCCAACTCCTTCGCAAGTTTTTTACGCCTGCCGCCTCTTTTTTTGTTTTTTTTTTTCAGGTGTTGATTTCCTCTAGGTGTTGATTTCCTCTCGGGTTGTTGATTTTTCGAGACAAAGTCTCTTGATAAGGTAAATGTCCCACTGGCATACCACAACCGTTTTGACTTTCCAAGAGTATAACCGACTAACAAAATATCTGTCTTTTTCGTGACGTACTGACACAAAATACTTTTGTGTTATTATCGAAAACAAGTTTGGTGCTGCCACACCTACAAAAAATATCTCTAATTTTCTCATTTTGATTTATTTTTTATTATGTACTTAAAGCAAAATGTAGTTTTCCTTACCACCTTCTGCAAGGTAATATTTTTTAAACGACGCAAAAATTAAATACTACAGAGGAGTATTTGCAATAAAAAAAAATTACTTTCGCAGAGAGGTACTACAATCAGACACGTTAACCATTTTTTTAGATGGCTGGTTTTCCCCTTGAGGCCTATCCGCCATCAACTAAATTTAAATTCAACAATAAAAAATAATAATTCAAAATATTAACACAATTCATTGCATGTTATATTCTACAAGTGGCTGACACTTAGTAGTTTATCACGCCCGCTTTTTTCTTTGAGCTCCATATTAAAAAATTTAAGAATATAAAAAATTTTCTTACACGTATGAAAAGCTTAACAAAATATTCCTCATTAAATAAGGGACAGCATTCATAGTGTGGATTTTTTTCTAATTCTTTATAGATTTTTTCGTCCTATTTGTTTTCAGTCAAATATGTATTAAAATATGTACAAAATTTATTTTCAAGTATTTCAACATACTGAATTAACGCGGTTGGAGGAACGTTTAATCTACAGTTCTCGTATTCTTTAAAACTAATGCAAGTTCCTTCTAAACTATATTGTGATGCTCATCGGATTTTTTCATGAGATATCCAATAAAATATGTGAACGCATTTTGTTCGCCGATTTGCATTCTCTTTATATCATTTGGCATACCAAGTGAACATATTGATTTTTTTTCTATTTCCGCATCTAGTACCACATTACTATTTAAATTTAATGATTTTTGTGGCTCACAATTGCCTGTCGTGATATCTTCCAGGTATTTTGCACTAAATAATTTCTTGAATGCCCTCGAAAATTGAATCGGCGTTGGATTTTTTGAATTACCGCCCTGTTTTCGTATGACACCAAAAAAGTTCTCCAGACTATCCTCTAGTAAAGATGAATTCAAAAGAAACTTGTTTCAATTCATTCCATATTTTGTTATTTGTTAAACTATTTATTGTTGAAATCCATCCTCTAAAGCATTGAATTTTTCCCGTGGCTTTTTGTCCATGGCAAGTACTTAATTTTTTTGAAGTAATCGTTGAAATCATTTGAGAATTTCATCTGGATTTCAGATCCCGGAAATGGGCTTTTCATAACTTTATACTCCTTATATTTGCTAGAGTTAAACATATGGAAAAGCGTGTCCATTTTTTCAATAAATTCAGCTGTTGCTATAACGCTTTTGTTAGAGTTTTTGCCGGTAGAATATGTATGAAGACAAAGTCTTACGGAATATTTGCGTAGCTTATTTTACCTTCATTTTTTGGAATGCATCAGGACTTATGCGAGCGCGAGTTATTTTCGGAACCATCCTGAAATTGTTGCTTGAATCCCATTCGAAAAATTCTCTGATTACAGTCAGAAAAATTCTCTGATGACAGTCCACACCACTTTTTTGTTGTCAAAAACCAAATCATATTTCAGTAAATTATTTCGTACGGATTTAATCAGATGTGGTGGATCAAATAAGTAACATAAGTTATGTCCATGGGCAGAGAATACTGGACTGTCTTCTGTCATTCCCAAACTTTTAAATAACGACGAAAAGTTACTTCCTTGGTCAGAAATGACGGCGTAAGGTATTACACCAATAACCGTGCTATAGCATCAAATAAAATCAATTTGACATCTGAAGCATTACAGGCGGTTTCACAAAATAAATATCCTAATTGCTGCCATTACCACTAAAGCATATTTTGTAGGAATGTTTTTTACTGTTCCATTGTCAGCTAAGCCAACAATTGTACTAAATGCTCGATCATAAAATAAATGTCGCTTTATTGACATTACATCTAGACAAATTGTGCAATGCTTGGCTAAATCAAGTTGATTTTCAATTTTAAGTTGTTGCGCTTTAAAATAAAGGTCCTTGAAGCCAGGTGATGAGGACCAATTTGTCGTCAATTTAGTTAGACTTCTATAAGAAGGAAGGTTCATTATCTTTGACAAATAGTTATACCCATTTGGAGATAAAAAATATATTGAAAGGGCGAATCGTTTTATATCTAGGCTAAAGCCTAAACCACAATTACGCGTGCGTGCGTGCGGCACCCACGCGGTGAAAGTAAAAACTACGCATTTATATGAGTAAATGTATAATTGCGCGTTCTTTAGACGCGTTGCCGCGTCCGTGCCGCGTAGAGTAGGCTCAGTCTTTACTTTTAGACGCGGTGACAATTACTAGATGCCAGAACTAAATAATTGTGGTTTAGGCTTAAAACTTCGAGATATTGGCTGTCTGTTTTGATTTTTCAATTGGTTTTCTATCAATATGGCAAAGTCATTGTTAAATGATGTCTTCCACTGATTAAGGAATTGTTTTTTGTACTCCGGCGAATTTTTATCCTGTAATCTTTTCACATGTTTCTTCATCTTAACAATCGTTTTTTTTTTGGTTTTTGATAACACCTTTCTTGTTTAATAATTTTCCAAAATAGTCTTCCGTTTGAGACCAGGAATCTTTTGTTGCTGACTGATGAATCTGGCCGTCCATCAATTGCGCCTGCACACTGGTACAAGGCTTATTCAAGTCTGGGTCATTTTTGGTAATTTTTTCTGATGTATCACAAATAGGAAAATCCGCAGACAATATTTGCTCATTTGAGGTCTGCGGCATTCGATTCCGTTTACATAAAGTATTCAGAAGACGAATTTTCAAAAGTAAAAAAATAAATAGAATAAGATTTTGCTGTGTTTTACTGCTTATGTTCATTACATATATGTGTATACTTGCAAGGAGCAGCAGGAAAAAGATAGTGAAGCGAACTTACATCGATTATCGTGGACAACTAATAGAAATAATAGGGAAAGTTTTCCTCTTCAAACGATTCGGTGCACAAAACATCGTTTTGTCAAAGTGAAGATCGCAAACACGATAACATCTCATTGATTCACTCTGCAGAAAATAAAGCCGATTGAAAGAATTTAGCCAAACTTCTTTTCTAAAAAATTTACATAATTATTTGTAGAGACGATACCAATTTTCGAATGTAAATCCCGATTCGGGATCATAGTGAAAAATGTGCATGCTGTTTGCCAGACTCTCCATTCTCTGTTCGATGCCTGAGCTGCCAGGAATTTGTCCAATTTTTGCGATTAATTCTTGTATCTGCTGTTGCTGTTGCACTATTTGTTCCTGGAATATATTTTCCCTTCGCGAGTTTTCTTCTTTTTGGAGATTCATCTGCTCGAGAAATGTTTTCACCCGGTCGTCTGCCATGACTTTTAATTTTGCAATCCAACCAAATTAAGTTTATTTTGACGTGATAAGCCTAAATCCTCGTCGCCAATTGTTACAACTGCATGAACAACCAAGATTGGAACAAATCAAACAAAAGATGGATTAAATAACACACGATTCTTTATTACTTAAGACAGACTGCCTATCCAGTCTTGGGCTACCATCCGTTCCACTTCTCCAGTGTTGCCAACTACCACTATTCCCAAGTACCGCCAACAATAAGTTCCACAAAATGTGCATATTTATTTATCTAAAGAATTTTTGGCGCATTCCTGTACCAGACATATTAACAATTTGCGTTTGGCCATGGTTAATCGATTTTAAATTATTATAATAAAATTTGTGCTTTCGGAACCTGAAAACCCAGCAGAAAGTAAACAAAAGAGCTGGCCGCCGTTGTTTGAGTTTGTGCTGCATTTCAATCCATTGCATAGATAGGGTGTATCATTTATATATTGCATGCATTGAGTGAAGAGGTGTAAAGAAATTTTTTCGTAAGCTAAAATAAAACTACGTTCATTTTAAGATTTAGTAATGTTGATCGTAACTTTTATTCTTATCATTAAGATGTTTTAAATAAGTTTTGGGAGTGACATCTTTCTTTTCATATATGGTTTTTTCGCTTTTGATTATTCCCTACAGAACATATACCTTTATACGGTATTCTAGTCAATTCCTACCCTTCAATGTCGCTAATTAGGTATCTGTCGTTGTCCAAAACTTTACTAATGACATAAGGCCCACTATAGGTATTTGGGCAATAATTTTTTATTTACTCCTAGAGTCGATACAATATTACGTACCATGACAAAGTCACCTTCTTTGATTTGAATACAATTTATTATAGTTTTGGGTTTTTAAAATTTTGTGCAATGTTTGAGATTTGATATTTAATAAATTCCTTTCATGACTATTGTTAATACTATTACAAGAGAACTAAATAAAACATTGCATAGAATGCAAAGATGTATATTCAAAACATCAGACTCTAAATTAAATGTATATAAAATTAAATGTAGATCTAGTACAAGAACAAGTAGAATATTTGCCCATAAGACTGTAGGAAGAACGCTTTCAGCAATCAAAACTATAAGCTGGCCATGTCTTGATTCTTTAGTTCTTTTCATTGTTTCACATTTTTCTGTTTAAACTTTAATCTTTGTTCAGACACGAGGATTTACAGAAAACGTTACAGAACAAGAAGCTATATGATTTATTCTATAAGACGTATCCCTGGAAGTAATAAAAATTTTCAAAGATAGCCCAATCGATTTTTTCAAATCGTCCGATTTGCGACTTATCCAAAAAGATTGTCGTAAAATCACGGAAAAGATAGCCCAATTCGATATAAATTGCCTAAACTGGCAACCCTTGTTGGAGGCCACATAATAATTATATGTGATAAAACCACATATCATGATTTTTTCAAACACACTTTAAATGCCGGTTAAATGCAATAACCTCAACCATGTGGATCCCCAAACGTCAGAACTTAAAAAAACGATGCGATCCTTTTTGATTGCTTGTACGATCAACCTTACACAATATCAAAATTTTTCTCGAGCGTTCCGATCAACAATAGTCGATGGAATCGCTATCGATAACCGCGATAGGCTCCGAAGTTAAACGAAATAATTTACATAGGCCCCTATTGTGAGCTTCGTCAATCGATCGTTGAAATGTCAAATCGAAAAATCGGTATTGTGATCATCGATTTTATCGTTCGTGAACGATAAAATCGTTCAGTTGGGAACGATGACATTTGTTTGATCGTTCGGTGAAGTTTATGTCAAGTTAGCGATCGGTGAAGTATTGCAATTACTTTTTTTTATCAAAATTAGAGGCTAATAATAAAATGGAAGTATTTATACACATTAGGAAATTATTAATGAGGAATATCTTGATCAAAACTTCGATCAAAAATCCAATATAAAAATTGGTTGAAAAAATGAAGATAAATAAGACCAAAGTGGTATAAAAATAATTTAAATAAAAAATGAACTTAAAAACTGTTTTATTCACATAGATTTGAAATATTGGTCAATTCAAAGAACTCAACATTCGGTGTTTAATATTTTCGCCTTGACGTTGGTTTGTAAAACCGTCTTCTGGTGTAATTTCGCTCATATCGCCATTGTCATCCACCTCCTCTATGTTTTAAGGGAGCTTAATATTGTATTTTCTGCGTTGAAGTCATTTTTAAACATTAAAATAACTTCAACAATGTGAATTCCCAAACGTCAAACACTAAAAAAATTCACAATAGCGATTGCTTGAACGATGAACCTTACGCAATACCAAATTGTTTTTCGATCGTTCCGGCCAACGATGGTCGATCGAATAGATATCGATAACCGCAATAGGCCCCATACTCTATTTTCGTGTGAAACTCAAAAATTTTAAGTTTACGCGATACCTGTTTTCAAAATTATAGCTTTAAATTACACATACTTGTCACTTAGATGATTCCGCCTCAGTTTTCGAAATTTAAAAAACTATTTTTTATGAGATTTTAATAAAAAAAATCATTTTAACTTGTTTTAAAGCTTTTCATTGATTAATAATTCCGATTTCACGAATATCCATGGGAGAAGATTATTAGATTCGTGAAATATAACTCAGTTTTGAGATATTTCGCAAAGTGTCATTTTATTTTAGGTTAAAGAGAAAGCTTTTATTGATTGTGCATATCTTCGAATTCTTTTTTTGCCTTGTGTGAAAAGATAACAAATACGCGTTTAAGTAAAAATTGTGTTTGGCATTTATAATATGTTTAGCGCGACAATGTTTTTTTAAATGCTGAAAAGCCTTTTGCAAAAACGTTTTTCAGAGAGACATTTTGCGAAATATTGAAAAGTTGCTTTTCCAATGCGTCAAGGGTGAGATTTTATTTTTTTGCAAACCTCTATTGACCACAATTAAGTTAAAAAACATGAACCAAGAAACAATTGCGAAATATCTGATATGATGTGATTTAGAAATTTAAAATAGACAAATAATACTAATTTTTACAGTAAAAATAATTTTATTTCTCATATATATTTACTATTCAATCATATATAAGAACTATAAATACAATTTTTTATTTCTGTTTATGTATATTTAAACTTAAGTGAAAATTTATAAATTTTATTTAAAAAATAATAAATCAATGGCAAAAAAATAATAATAAAGTTACTATTTACATAGAAAGCAACAATAAAGAGCTGGTATAATTATCGATCAATTGAGAGGTTGGTTTTACAAATTTTCATTTACGTAAACTAAATGTAATCATATTTTATTTAGATGTTTTAATGTGGTTTTAATTTATTATAAAATATATTTAACGTTAATTATGAAGAAACTGTCTAAATATAATAAATAACAAATCAATATATTTATAATTTTTTTAATTAATAAAATTATGTTAAGAAACAAACTCACTTTTTTACTTTAAAGAAATTTGTTATTTTTGATTATTTTATTTACATATTTTTTATTACAGTTATTTTCGACTCAATTATAGAAACAATCAGAAAAAAAAAATCAAAAAACAGCGATTTTTGGCACTAGTGAGAGATGAAAGGGAGCAATTTTTTTTTATAAATACTTGACGATTTCAAGATTTGAAATAAAGTTGACTAAAAGTCGAAAATTGTCTATTAAATTTAAAGAAGTCAAAATTTGTGATTGCTTTCATTTATAAGCTAAATTTCAAAAGTCACAAGTTGTACAAAATAATAATGGCTCAAATATGTTGCTTTAACGTCGCATATTTCTCTGCATAAGAGCCAAGAAACAAGCGAAAAGATTTTTATGCCGTTTAATTTGTTTGTTAGCTTTAAGGTTACCTTTCAAAAACATTTTTTTAGTTTTTTCATGTCGAATAATTTTATTCTTTTTTAATTCATTTTTGAGTGATTGTTTGGCAATAAAGTGGAAGATTTTATTTATGGAAAGATTTTTTCTTTTTATTATATATATATGATATAATTTTATACTGTATTATCTAGATAAGAATCACATTTTTGAATTTAATACTATTATTTACTCATATTATTTTTGTCATAAAATTTTGGGTGAAGATTCAGATAATACGAGTAGGTAGAAATTTCAAACATTCGAGATCCTAAACATATAGATGATCTAACTGAAATATGGCCTCAATTCTGTTTATCATGTCGCAGGTTTAAAGTTTAATGTTTTTCTGTTAAACATTAAATCTGCGAGATGATAAATGTCATGCGAACCGAGTTGACTGGAATTACGTTTCCTTTTCATACTTTATCAATATTTGGATAATATTATAAATATACCACTTTTTAATAAATAAAAATTAGTATTAGCAAGAATTGAACACAAATGCAACAAAACACGTCGAATATTAGTAATTCAATAGAAATATCCAGAATCTGGGCGATTTTTCTGCTTTTTTTTGTTTAGCAAAATTTGATTTTATTTATACGCTCTTTGGCTTGTATAGATGAGTACAACTCCAAGACCGTTGGCGACACTTATACCCGTATTACGTATCTCACCTATGGGTCACCATGCGACGAATAAAGTGAGGGTGACGAAATCTGTATTAGGTATCTCACCTATGGTTGACTCAAGCGACGTAAGGTATCAAAACGTCTCACTTGTATTTTTAAGGTGAGCGCTGAACTTTAACGATATCGGAAATATGGAAACATCAAATCGCAGGTAAATTTTGTTTGATATTATTGTTTTTAGTTTATACGGCAGGCTAACTGTTGATAAATGATTTTATTCACAATTATTTGCTTTTGATTTTCAAAATTTTTTAGGAGAAACACGAATGTACCACTAAACTTCAGTTTGCCGCTTTGGTGGAAGCTATGAAGGAAAGCCCTGGAATGGCGAGAGGTAGTACTGCATCAAAGGTTGATGAATTCCGAACTTTTCAAAAAAATCTCTTCGATTCAGCACTTTCAACGTCCGTCAGTATTCCTCTTATCCACTTTGGACACATATGTTGTTCAAATATTGAAACAATTTCTGTGATGGTGACGGAAACTAGAGGTTGAGACATTCCCAAATTGAAGGCATCTCCAATGTTTTGTTGGTAGCTTCCGCTTCCAAAGAAATGTAATGCAGCACACAATTTCGGCATTGGAGGAACTGAGGTGCTTCGAAAAGTCGGAGAGAATTTGTCTTTGATTTCATCCAACAGACAACAAAAAGCGTTCTTTGTAAGCCTGAATGCACTTACAAATCTAAAAAAAACTCCATTAATGATTTATCATCCCATCCATTTTTTCATGAAATGTTCTTACTTTGTGTCACGTAAATCCAATGGATTCTAGTGGTCCTGGATAGATTTCCTAATTTTAGCTAAATTAACCGATTCTTCTTCTGAATCGGTTTCAAAAAATGATATTTTGGTACTCGCAATTCACAACTTAATCAACTTTGACGTTTCAAAACTTGTTTCTATAAAATAAGATTTTGTAGCAACTACATATATACAATTCATTTTCCCCAACTGCAAGAAAATCAACGTACACTATCGCAAAATAACGCGTCGCTTGAAGAAAGGTGATATACGTAATACCAAATCGTCACTTGGGTGAGGTGCCAATGAAGGTGACGGTGACGATGAGGTGAGATACGTAATAGGGGTATTAAGCTCACCACACACATAAAGAGTAGACGACGCGTTAACGTGAAACAAACCAAATTGATCGTTCATCCGCACAGTGTGGGTACAAAAAAGTTCTCGCTCTTTCGCGTTTGTAATGATTTCGTGAAGAAGTTTAATATTTAGTTTCCATCCAAAGGTGATGGTGATTTTTTCATTGTTTGACAATAAAAAACGATGTTTAAAAAAAACCTAGAAAAAAACGAAGCTTTCAAATCTGGGACTGGATGTGATCAGGTGTATAAACCGACATTACATTTTATTTTCTATGTAATGTCGGTTTATACACCTGATCACATCCAGTCACATATTTAAAAGCTTCGTTTTTTCGATATAAAGTAACAAAATTGGGTCATGAGTGGGCAAATCCAATATGTACGGATCAAACCTTGTGGAAAGCTATGAGGAAAAGATTGCGTCGTGCTTCATTTGCGTTTGTGGTTAGCTTTATTGTCTTCACTTCACAGTCGCTGAATTCAGTAGGTCAAATAGAACAGGCAATGTATACTGTTGTGATTACGTATGATGTACAAACCTTAGTTCCTATTTTATAACATCCAAAAAATTAAGTATATTAAAGTTTGAGGTGCAAGAACTTCCATTCATTAACCGGAAAAATCGATTAGACCCTTTTTATACCAATTCTACAAATGTACATTTTCAAAATTAAACAAACGGTATTTTCGTTCTTTTTTAATGAAACGAAAACAGTTTATCATGGGAAATTTAATGCAACCCATTTTCTATAGGCCTTGGCTTTCGCAACAAGAACTTTGACCCTTATGTGAAAATAATAAGTCAGTGTTGCTCAATGGTACTGATGCGATTAAGCAACGATGGCCCAAAATGGGTTAACTTATCAAAAAACAGCTTGTATTTTACGATCAAAGTAAAACTTATGACAAGCCCGTCCTGTTCTGCAAATTTATAAAAGAAACTGACTTTAATCGATAATACATATTACAGGTTAATAAAAATGTTGTTGAAATGTTTTGATTATTTGAAACAAATTTTATAGCCCTATTATGTAAGTCGTGCGGACTCGTCAGTCCGCAGCGACCGTCAAGTCCATTCCGCAGTGATTTGGTATTATGTAAGTCCGCATGCCGTTTGCGGACTAGACTCTCTGCGATCATATGCGTTGGTTCCCGTTGAACTGTCAAACTTAAAGATTTTATTTATTTTTCAGCAATGTTTCCAAATGTAGCACTTTTTTTCTTTAATGACAATAACAACACCGATATGAAAATTATAAGAAAATCAATGATAAGAAAATCAAACACAGTCTCTTTTTCTCATAACCGCGAAATGTCACTGGAAAAGGTGAGTCCGCAGTCAAATAGATGCGGACTTGAAATTGCTTGAAACGCAGGTCGTGCGGACTTATATAATACCAAAACAGTCCGCAGTGGCAGATTTGCCGCAGTACGAGTCGCGCGACTTTCATAATAGGGCTATTAATCTTCTCACAGATCTAAAAAATTTGGCTAAAATGTTGATGGTTTTGTAATTTTCTTAATAATTGTTGGCGTTAACGTCATTTTTTAAATTTTGAAGTATCACCCGCATTACGATTGTCGTGTGGTGTGTGACACGAGTTATTTTACGTGTTTTTGTTGGTAGAATTCTGTCAATAAAAACACGTAAAACGACTTTGGTCGAAAACGATACGACAATCGCAATACGTGTGAATAATTGTCGCAAGCAAAAATAGTTTGAGTAAACTTTGTTTGACAGTTTATTGCAAAATAAAGTCGCGCACAGAAATATAATTTTTTATTGATCTATAATGGGCAGAATTAAATCTCATCCGATGAACTCATAGTAAATCATAAAAACATAAATATGTACGACTGACAGAGAAAAATAATAATATAATATATTGTGACACAATTGATCAGGTAAATGATAATTACAATAAATTGATTAACTATTTATCTTTTCTCATTATTGTCTCTCTAGTAAGTAATATACTCAAATGGAATGATTAATCAGACACTATTAAGTATGCTTAAAGAAAACCAATAATAATAAACAACAAAGTCACAGAATTAAAATTTCACACATGAAATAAAATTGTTTGTTTTTTTTTTCATAAAGGCAAGTAATTCCTAATGCACCTAATAAAGACAATAGAGAAAGGAGAACGAGAAAATAACTATTTTAAAAACAAAATATAAATATTAGTACATATAAATCATATTATAGTTCAATAATAATATTATGTAACAGTTTCCAAACCATAATAACTAAATAACGAGAAGCGTATTCATATTAAAAACATTTTAATTCTCATTTCTTCTTTTATTTAAGTTCTCTATCGATATTATCCTTTCCATATAAGTATTAATCTAATCATTAACTTAGTATATTTTTAATAGAACTTTGGAAATTTCTTAAATTATATTCGTTCTAAGTAAAAAATAATATATGTATATATATATATATATATTTTTGCATAAAGAGAACAAATTAATAATATAGAATAACAAATGAATGATTATTACAATTTTCGGTTTGCTTGAGTGTTTATATGTTTTTTTTTACTATTTTTTAAATTTTATTTACTGTTATTTTGGGCATTTGTTGTGTTTCTTTCTTTTTATATGTAATTTTTGCTTTAAACATATTATTTAAATTAAATTAAAATTAAATAATATTACTTACAAAATACATTATTGTTAGTATTTAACGTTTCTTTAATGTACTCGATTATGAATAATGCAACTGTTTTTTGCCTTTTAAAATCCTCTCTTCCTCTCTCTCTCTATTACTTTTGAAGTTTACACTGTTCTCTTTTTCTTCGAAAACCATCAATTGCTTTGCTTACGCTTCAACCTTCCGAATATGATGAAAGACTGCTTCGTGTCGATCCCGTCAATTCACGTGGCAATGAATCCGATGGCATAGGAACTATTAAAGTACCTCCATATAATGCCTCCATCTCATCTAATTGTTGGGCAAATGTCTCTTCCAAACGCTAAAATGTAATTTAAAAATTTCATGTGAATATTTTACTAATTCCTTCTTTGGTAGCTAAAAATTCCGAAAATATTCATAACTATAATAATTAAAACAAAAAAGATGGTATTTATGTAAAAAAAAATAGGTTTTTTTTATCTGATAAATACTAAAAAAAAATCCAAAACACAAAATGAGCGTCGATTGACAATTAACCGAAGCTGATTGCATACCCGTTTTTTACCAAATAAACCCCCCAAAAACTACTTAAAAAAAAAAAAAACAAAATAAAAACATGATCTTTCAGGGCTTCCGTTTTGAATTTTGAAGGACATTTTTTAGCCTTCTAATTCCAATGATTTATGCTAAACTAATGGGCCCTATTAATAATCATAAAGATAAACTGAAGTTTTGCTAAGCGAACATTCCTATTCTGCGATACATGCATTAAGAGGAATCGCATGCAAACGGTTTGTCCGAGATCAGCTGATTGCTTTTATGTGATTTCTTTGATTTGAAAAACCATTTATCCAATTTGCCTTTTGCAACGCCAAACATTAGGAAATTGTAGTGGGTAATTTAAGCTCAAAACGTCACTCGATCGTTTTGTAGAATAACAAAAATGAAATGTTACGTATTCAAGAAACTGTTATGTTCATGAAACTTTGATTGAATTTTCATGATACTTTGAAGTGGAAAAGCCTGTTTGTTGCAACTGTCCTGTTTAAGATCAGCTTATCATTTTGACATTAAAGTTTCTACATCATGCTGTATCCCCCAATACCATTATTCGTATACCCCGTTGCTAACATTTAGAAAAAAAACAAAAACTCGTTAAACAATCAGAATTTACAATGTTTTTGATATTGATACTTCCCATTTACTATAAATATTTACACCTCGTCAACAAAAATAGTTTAACTTGATTTTCACAGGCAAAACATTGTAGAATTTGAGGTTAATCATATACCCTTGCTAGTAATTAATTTGACACCCAGTTTAGAGTTTAAACATAAGTTTAAATCGTTTTAACTCTTATCGGACGCGACTTTTTGCATGCTTGATTCTCACCATGTTGTAGTTATTTTTAATAATTATGAAAAAAATTATTTTATTTTATTTTTCTTATATTCATTTCAATTTAACAGTTTTGTTACAAATTTTTTTTTTTGAAAAAGTAGGTACTACATGTCTGAGTTTCTAATAATTCCCTACCTGTGTAAGATTACACCCAATGTTTCTAATAATTATTTATATGTTTTTAATGTATGGTATTTTTTGAAACAATCCCTAACATGAAGGAATGGTTTTCTCTTGTTTCACAAAAGTATACTGTGGTTTTCCTTCCTCCAGGCAACTTACGATTAGAACAGTTAATAGACAACGTGTTCCGACATGATCCGCCTTGTCACTTCACACGTGCCATACGACCGCTGCAGAAAACTACTGTTGTCACGTTAGAGGTGACTTACGACCGATAAGGGCTAATAACCTAAACCCCGGCTTTGCTTAAACTGCACCTAAACTTTACTTAGCAATGTTCTATTAATAGAATCTGTTCGGAACTAACCGTCAGCAATTATCACCCGATGCACCTGTATCGCCACGTGAGGCAGACAACGTTCTCACCACAGCATAAGATAAACGGAATAAGATCTGTTGTCACTTTCCGCTGCTGACTAAGCGTCTGGAAAATCTTCCCACGGGAACCATGTAGAACTTCCAATGTTAAGAAATTTTGTATATAAATAATGATTTGTAAGAATAAAAGTTAGTTACAGTTAATCTTTCTTTGAGTGTCAAACAAGTGAAGAGGCCCCACCAGAGGTAGCCGCACTTGCAGTTCAAGTTATAGTTTACATGGAAGGGAAGAAGCTCCACTCCAACATTTCTCCAACAGAATCCAATATTTTAAAGAAGTAAACCCCCTGTAGATAGCATGTCTAGAGAAGTATGTATAAAACCCGGAGTGATTGTTGCAGCGAATTCACATGTAGCTCATTTTCAAAAACTTGCGCCCAGAGCAGATTTTTTAAAAAGTTTCGCCCTTGTTGCATTTATTGACGCTAATATTAAAGAATTGTTACTGTAACTTTTTTTGTAATTCTGCCCGCGATTTTGTGTAGGAAACTCAATGTGGCAATTGATTTTGACAGCTCTGTTCTACACTTAGCATATTTTAGGGTAATTTGTAGAGTCCGACCAATAAATCAGCTTCGGCCGAACTGTCAAATGTCAACGCAATAAAAACAAAAGAAAATAAACGTTTTTTTTTAAACTCAAGTTTCCCAAAAATTTCTATTTTATTATTTATTTCCGAACGAAATTTTCACGTCAGTTTAAAATCTTTGGTCAGAAAATTTTCACGGTAAGATTTAGTCTCGATTAAAATGAGGCTACCAGGCAGTTTTTTTTTGAGTATTTTAATTCAAGAAATTAGAATTATCTTCGGAAAAGCTGCCCCCAGAAATTTTTGGCAGGACATGAATATCGACAAAATTTATGTCCAACCGAAATCTAAAATAAAGAAAAATTACTGAAAATTCGAGGAAATTAGTATTCTTAATGAGTTTTACATATGAATTTTGAAAGTTGTATTGCAATTGAAATTTTATAGCCCTATTATGTAAGTCGTGTAGACTCGTCAGTCCGCAGTGATTTGGTATTATGTAAGTCCGCATTTGCGGGCTAGACTCTCTGCGATCATATGCGTTGAACTGTCAAACGTGAGAAAGATTCGTTTCAGTCGTCACTGGAAGTTCTGTTTATTTGGTAAGTAAATAAAATTGTGGACTAATAAAATTTTCAATTAAACTCTTCAAGGCTGCGGTTCTAGAATATTTAACTGCAGAAATATTGGAACTAGCGGGACATGCGTGTCACGACAACAAAAAACACCGAATAGTTCCGCGTCATGATACTTAAAGATTTTATTTATTTTTCTTATATAATACCAAAACAGTCCGCAGTGGCAGATTTGCCGCAGTACGACGAGTCGCGTAACTTCCATAATAGGGCTATCAATCTTTTTTCAAAACTACTGTTTTTAAAAATTTATAAAAGCTATACTTATATACGTTGAAACCTTGATACCGTATACCGATATCGAATCAGACAGGTATATGTTACCGAAGAGTGTACACTACTGAGGGGAAAATATTGTTATGGTTTCAACTATAAATAATATCAAATACATTTTTTAATGATTTATTCATTTATACATTTACTTTTCATCGAAATCGGATCTTTAGTTTTCGATTAATTGCCGAAAAAAACTTTTTTTGCATGAAACCCCCTAAGCAAGAAATCCCTTTTAAACCGAATTACTGACCGAAGGTCGAAGTTTGGCTGACCTTTGGTCAGACTCTAGTAATTGGATACCGCTAAATCCAAATCTGGAAATATATTGGCTGGATTCGCTCTAGTTTTTGAGATTGAATTTCCAGAGTTCCAATTTTGAGAAGTGATAAATTGAGGTGAATTTATCACTTATGAAAAATACTTACTTAAGTAGTGTTTTTCTTTCTCGCCCTTCGTGCAGCGTTTGTCTTCCCCTCTTCCTTATCACACCCCACGCTTAGCAAAGGAGTAATAAATAACATAGAAATTACGGAATATTCTGCCAGCGTACAGAAATGTACATATGAAGAGATCATGTTTTTGTCAATGCGGAAGTGGAGGGTTTAAATCCCCATCCCCTGCCCCCGACCAACCGATCTGTCAAGGTCGCCACTGCACAGTATTGGTGTAGATTTTTTTTCTTAGTTTAACTATACTCTATTGATACAAATTTTTTACAGCCGCGAATCTTGACGTTCTTGATATGTTCGATTACTTAGATAATGCTCTACACATCCAAATATATTTTAGCCGTACATCGTGTCGTTTTTTATATTCCGTTGCTCCCGGTCTATAACTATTAAATACTGAGGGGAAGCGGTGTTACGAATTACGAACAATAATTGAACTATTACCAGAAATATCATAATATTTGTGCAAAAAAATAAATTCTTTCATTTATTAGGTAAATATAGTAGCGAATTGAAAAATGAAATTAACGCGCGCATGAAGCAAAAATATCTTCGTGTGATATAAATACCATCATCGTTAAAACTTATATAAACTAATAAATAATTATATTTACAAAATTATAAATATACTAAAAAGCCAATTATCATGCACAAGAAATTAAGTAAACACCAAAAAATTATTGAATAACAAAAAAAAAGTATGACACTAAAGCGAATTGGCAATCAAATTAAAGCGATAAAAGGAATTTTAAATCAACAAAAAAAGTGTAATCATGATATTCTGACTTAATACATGATAAATAAAACGCTTAGAATAAAATTTAAATTGAAGAAGAAAATTGAATTTTATTATTTTATTTCTATTAAAATTGTTAAAAAAAATTGTATATATTTATAGCAACAAACCTGTTAAGAAATTGCAAGCTCAATCCCCATTCACCATCAGAAGTTGATGTAGAGTTAAATATTTTCTTTAGGACACATTCTTTATTTTGTATATTTCTTATTGTCTACATATACATTTTTTTCGTTATTTGCATAGAGTAGAGCAGAGTAGCAGGATTTAGATTTACTTTGTTAATTGTAGTAGTTGTAGAAAGTTGAGTTGTTTCATTAATTATTTTATTTGGTTTGATATTTCGGTATATTTGGGGATTGTTTTGGAGATGAGGATCAAAAAAATTAACCCAAATAACAAAAGTGCACAAAAAATAAACTACAAAACTAATATAAGACTAAAGCAAAATTTTATTGATAGCAAATCTTTTCACCAGATTAATGTAGAAAAAGTGCAAGCATGAATTTAATTAATTTTAAATGGCAATGTATATTTCGCCTTCTTTAAACTTACTGAAATTACAAAATTACTACTAAATATTGGTTCTTAGCAAAGGAACTATTTTATTTTTGACAACTAATGTACGATTTATTTTAAAGCCTTATTCCATTCACCCGCATTGCGCTTGTCGTGTCGTTTTTGACAAGAACCGTTTTACATGTTTTTGTTGGTAGAAAAGCATTAAAACTAAGAGTATACGGCATGCAAAAACAACATTTTAATTTGAACGTGACGTCATTTTAATGTGAACGTGACGTCACAATCCCTACATGTCGTTTAATATCTACATGTGTATGGCCATGTGCGTCTACATTTAGATGTGAGTGCTCATGTCACTCACACTTCACATGCAAAAATGTAAAATTCGACATGTCGTGTAATATATATATTATGAAACAAGTGTGATTTTGACGTTTGTCCACATTGAAATGAGGCTCTCAATTTAAATGTGGCTCTCAATTTATATGTAGCAGCACGAAATTCTTTTATCACATGTGTGTAAACATGTACATTTGTGAATTTACTTATCGTGTAATACGGCAATTTTTTTGTTCTTCGCAAATGTCACATGCAAGAAACATAAGAGCATTGATTTAACATTTTTCCTGACGTCACGTTCACATTAAAATATGGTTTTTGCATGCCGTGTACTCTTAGCTTAACAACAATACGTAAGACAATCGCAATACGAGTGATAAATACATTTTTATTTGCTTTTTTTTACAACGAATTAAACTTTAAAAATACTGTGGACTTAAGCATAAATATATGTGGGATATTAGAATCGGAATTAATCTTAAAATCAAGTAGACAGAAGATCATTTCTCCTAGGCGAACCGACGACATTTTGGAGTAACAATAAAAACAGCGATAAATTCCAGCAGGACAATAACAAAAAAAAAATCAACGAAAATTGAACAAGAGAAAACAAATTGATTTACATATGGCACAGAAGGAGAACGAAACAATTTACAGACAAAACGATAAAACTGGGATGAAAAGGAATGACATGTGATTTTTGTGGAAATGTTTCAATATTTTTCGGTTATTCCTGTGGGTTTTTTTTAGGCTGCAGAGTCGTTTGGCCCATCAACATCGCCGCTGTTTTCCGGTGAGCTGATGCGATCGTGATTCGTTGCTGCGTGATTGCTCGTTAGAGAGACACGCGGAATTGTGTAAGTCGATAGAGCGCCAACGGACAAATTCGATGCGAAGCTATTGGAGCCACGAATGGGACCCCATCGCGACTGTGTTCTGGGCAGCGATTCGAATGATGTTGGCGGTGGTACCGCAATTGATTCGTGAATGTTATGAAGTGAAGTGGAGTGAGCCCGCATGGAGGGTTTCTGCGCAAGTAATGGACGCTTATTGAGTGCAAATGTCGATAAGGGTGTGGTGTTATTGTGATTGTTTGGATGCACCAAAGTGTTAGTGTTAGAGTCAAATGGCTTGCGGAGGTGAGCGCGTAGTGGAGGCATTGCACGTTCAATGGTATTTGGCTCGGATTTGTTTCGTGAGTGATTTAATGCCGATGACGATTCCCTGCGGCCCGAAAAGCTCGTCATTATGGGAACTATTTCGATAGGCGGTGAATACTCAGCCGTTGGCAAATTGGTTCGATTAAAGGAACTTCCTGTGCTGCGTGTTGCTTGCCTATTGTTGACTATATTATTGGTAACTGCTGGCATGCTCGCCATCCGTGGCAGGAAGCCATCATGAGATTTGCGTCTGACATCAACACCGTCATCCGTAAAAACGTATTTCACGGCACTATCCTGTTTCTTGTGTGTAGCACTGCTACGCTTGCTAAGAGTGTTTTTGCCATAGGTAATGCTCGCCTTGCGTGTACCATTAACCGCCAATGATGATGTTGATGATGCGTGATGCTGTGGTGACTCTTCTATTACAGACTCGACCGATGATGATGCAACAAATGACATTTTATGCCGTGAATTTGGTGTATTTGGTACACTGCGACTTAAATCTGGTGCTGAACCGTGAAAACTATTTTGGGAATAGGCGGTAGGTAAAGTAAGGAATGTACGTGACCGGGTTAAACTTCCGAGTAGGCCACCATGTAAACGAATCGGTCGTGAACTCAACAGATTCGCTGTGGCATTACGTAGATGTGGCGGTACTACAATCTCACCCTCGAATTGCCTACGATCCGGTACTGGACCATATTTATGCTCATGTCTTTCCACCATTTCTGATAGTTCGGCTAGTAATTGCTGTAATAATTCGATTATGTTTTTATTTTCATTTTTATTTGTTTTGTTGCTTTAAAATTTCTTTTTTTCTATTAATTTTCTTCTAAATTTTATTTGTGCCGTTTTTATCGAAATAAATTTTACCGTTGTTTAAAAAATGTTAGTGAATAAAAAAATTGTATAGAAAAATCCTTTTACAAATGAATTGTCATGCAAATTCGTTAATATCGATTGATTTTTTTTTTTAAAAAGAGATAATTATTGGATATTTAGCTGCTATACAAGTTTTTAATAAATTTAATAGTATTTTTTGCATGCATATTCGCCCTTAACCTATCATTTTTGCTATGTTTTTCCAGTAGACAAACTTCACTTTAGTCTTTTAAATTTAAGTTTTTCGTACTACAAGCCAATATTCACCTACTCCTATGCATTTTTTCGCATTTTCTTCGGAAATGCTAATCGTTTTCAGACAGTTAAGTTACCTGTTTACGCGGCAATAGGCGAGCCTTCCATTCGCGTAGGTCACGCTGCAGAGATTCGTCGATTTCTTTCAATTTTGCTGTTTCGTGTTCAACAAGCGCTTTACGCTTTTCATTTTGCAACTGTTCTAATTCCCTGCAAATAAGAAAAACCGATATTAAAAAATGATTTCTCGATATTAAAAAATGATTTCTTGATTCCATAAAATTTCGATAAATTTGGACAGTAATCAGCGCAACCAAGGGTATATGCATGATTAAAATCTAGGCAAGCATTGCCAAGTTAATTGACTTTGTGACTAACCAAAATTTACATCCAGGGTGGTTAAAAAAAATGCGAATTTTAAAAATCGAAACTTTATAAAAACATATTTTTTATATATAATCAGCAAATTTCAACTTTTTTTAGTCTGGATCACAATAATATCAGAAGTAGTTTTCTACAGATTTAATATCTTTAACAATTTTGTCAGAAACGACTGAACCGATTTTGATGAAATTTTACCATTCTTTATGAAAAGTGTCCTGGATAATTCAGTGACAGAAATTTCCCTTCATTAAGACCACTCCGCGGAACTTTTAAACTCGACGTTCGTCACTCAAAAAAACTCCAACTAAACTCATATACCCTTATTCTGGAACCCTGTTCCTAGCTTATCGAACACTCGCTATACTTTATAAAAAATTAGCAAGTTTCTTATGACGCGTATATTAATTTGAATAGTCACAATTCTCCGTTTTATAACACAATTTTAATTTGGGTGAAGTGTTGACTGTATTTTAGAAACACTATTTAAATCAATCCAATACTTTATCATGTGTTATTTCAGTTTTTTCGAACGGCCTTTTCTAAATATTTTGATAATCAGCCTTATTCCCCTAGCCGGCGGGACGTGTACGCCGCGTTTTCCGCAGAAAATCTGCATTCTGCTAAACGCAATTGTCCCGGCGTGTGCCGTGGTGCTGAAAACGTTTTACTTTCGGTATTACACTAAACGCACCCGCGAATGTTTTGACTTTTCCATACATTTATTTCCCGCGAGTAAATCGTTGCGGGACCAATCAATTAAATAGAAAGTTTGAATAAAAATGTGAATTTTATTTATACATTCAATGAATTTTAACTAAATATAAGTTTTGAAGGTCAGGAAAAACTAACTAGACGCAGTACAATCATTTAATTGAGCAAATAAAACTTCATGCGTATCAAATTAGCAAAACTGTCAAAATAGTCAGCGCGGGGCTGAATAAAACTGCGTTTCTACGTCTACTAGAATAAGAAAATTTCATTCGATCGAGAAAAAATTTGCGTGGCGTTACACGTCCCGCCGGCTAGGGGAATAAGGCTGAATATTTAGGATTTTTAAACAATTCTTCTGATCATACAAAAGGGTGGGCTGAAAAGTAATCGGCCTAGGCAAGAGATAGCGCTACCAGTATCAAAGCAATGAGGTAGCTAGATTGTATGATTGGAGCCGATGTACTCAGCCCATAAGCACTTAGACCAGTGGTTCTTAAACGGTGCTCCGCGAGCCGAAATATTTGTGTGAGCTCGGTTTCTCGACATTAAACAATATAAAAACTAAGAAACGCGCAAGACTTAAGCCCAAAATACAATTGGCCCAACACAACATTTACGGCGACATTTCAGATTTTAAACTCATGGGACTCTATGCTTACATATACAATCAATCCGACCAACTTTGCAGCCGTAAAAAGTTTAAACGAATTTAACTTTTGTCGACAGCTCGCCTACAAAATTTAGTGGTTGATTCAAAATGAAATCTTATGGGGATGTCATAAAATCTAAATTTCTTCAATTAAAGCAAGTGTTAGGAAATATAGTTCGTATGCTGTGTTGCTTAGATTTTATGATAATTGGGTACAAAAAATGTTATATGTAGCTCACTGACTGTCAAAATTAAAATCAAATAAATACAGAATAGTCAAGACCAAGGATTGAAAATATTAATTTCGAAGAACAATGAATTGAGTGCTTGCGCGAATGAAAAGTTTTATCTGTGAAAAGCAAGTTACATTTAGAACAACAAAGTGTGCGCAATTGTATATGGAGGGCGACATTGTCGCCGTAATCTGCTGTCGTAAATGTTGTGTTGGGCCAATTGTATTTTGGCCTTTACTAATTTAGACGAAGAATTGAGAGTAGCTATATCAAATATTAGATCTAATAATGCTGAAATCTGCAAAAACCGACAAGCTCAGGTATCACATTAAATGATTTTCGCCTCAAATAAATTTCATTCGAATATATATTTTTTTAATTGATGTTATTTTTAACTGTTATGTAATAATCAGTTTAATTTTTAATAAAAGTTATGTCTGTTGGTTTTTTGACTATGATTTTTGTGCTCCGCGAATTTTTCTTCTGATCAAAAGTGCTCCCTGACTTTAAAAAGGTTAAGAATCACTGACTTAGACCATCAATTGAGTCCATTGTGCTTTATTGTAAAGGATCTGGCTACTACTAGCTTATTCATACAAGAATCTTCTGGATCCACGAATGAAGCTGTAAATTCTATTCGGAGTGATCTTACCGATTTCCAGTGGTTTTAAGAAACGATTGCCGAAGGTGTTTAGTGTGCGGTTCTGGAAGAAAGGACACAAGCAAAGATAGTGTTCTGCAGTTTCTTCCTCTGCATCGCATAGGTTGCATGATGGATCGCTCGAAAGCCTAATGTTGTAAAGATGGTAGTTGAGTTTACTGTGACTCGTTAGTACACTGACCAGCGGTTGTATATCAGTTCTCCCCAGACCTAGTACTTTTTTGGCCGTGTGTGGATTGGGTTCACAGCCAAAATGAGGTGGCTAACTCGTAATCGGAATCGTTAGTCTGAATTGGGCTTTAGGAAGAATGGGAATGTAGTATGCAGAACGTTTTCATATCTTTTTTTTCTTAAAAAAACCGTTAGTTTGCAAGAAATCGCAAAAATCTATTTTTTTTACTTTTTAATGAAAATAGCGTATAACCGTAAAACATGAAAATGTGGGAAATGTCATAATCTTTAATTCATTGCATACATTGAGCCACCAAAAAATCGTTAGTTTTCGAGGTAATCCCGAAACTCGATTTTTTAGAAATAACGATATATCTCGATAAAGACTTACGCAGTTCTAGTAAAAGACAAGAGTGTAAGCAATTTTATTGTCTTTGGCTTTTGTTACACATAAGCCTACTGAAAAACGCGTAAGTTTGCAGTAAATCGCGAAAAATTAAATTGGGATTCTTTAAAAGCCGCAAATGTGGTTACTTTCAGTTAACGGATTTCCATCAAAAGGACCAAACATCCCTGTAAAATTACTCTAGCTCAAGTAGTTTTTGAGAAATCTTGTACACAGACTTGCCCAAGATATCAAAAAAAAAAATCTGACAAATGCTTTCTCCACGGGCAAGCCATGAAAAAAAAAATTCGATTTATGTCTAATCGAGACGAGATTTTATGTGTGGTTATCAGAATCAGGGCCTATTTGCCAGTAGTTCAGATTCCATGAAAACATTTTACAGAAACTTTTAATTCGAGATTATTTAAGAAAAGCTGATATTTTAGTGAAAAGGTGGAATTCCTAATGCCTAATTTTCAAAAATTGCTTTAGAAACCTGATGGCTCCTTCCCTCGTTGCCCTCAGTTCTTCGAGTTGCTTCATGTGTTTAGTTTCAAATCGTTTTTCTTCTTGCGTATATCGACGTTTCTCTTGCTCTTGGAACTGAAAAAGAAAATCAAATATCAGAAGAGCTCAACAAAATTATTTAATTATCATGAATTTCAAAAAAATATTTGATCCTACAGATTTATTTAAAAACTGATACATGCATTAACAGATAGTCACCTTTTTCAATTTCTCACGCTCTGCTTCGGGGTCAAGATTAGTTGAAATTCTTAACGACTCCCTGAACATCATATCGCGAGCTTTCCGTTCGGCTCGAATTCGCTTCGGCAATGCTCTCTTCTCGACAGTTTGTCGCTTAACAAGTTCCTCCTCCTTGCGCTGCAGCATCCGTTTCACCTGATCCAATTCTTTCTCGTGGCGAATGATCATCTGGTGGCGTTGCATGAAGCACATGTCCTTTACGTGACGTTTGGCGAGCTGATGTTTCTCATGGAACTGTTTCTCCTCAAGTTCCCACAACATAGCCTCTCGTGTTCTCATGGCTGTCTGTTTCTGCTGCAAGAAATTACGATCAATTGTTGCCAATCGATCGCGATGTTTCTCGCTAATTCGTCGCAACAGCAACTCATGTCTCTCCTTGAGGGCATCGAGGAACGCCTTCTCTTTCTCTTCGTGATCGATTTCCATAGCGGCCCGTCGCTTTTTGAACTCGTCCTTTCGCTTGTCTTTTGGCAGCAAATCGATCTCTTGTTTGAGAAGGCGGATCTCCTGTTTCAGACCATCTCGGAATATCTTCAATTCCTGTTCCTGTTCGGAACGAATCTTTTTCGACGAGGCACGCAGTTCAGCCTCCTGCTGCTGTTCTGTCTTCTCGATAAGCTGCTTCTGCTGGCGAGCCAAAGTATCCATGTCCGCTTCGTATGTCTTCTCTAACGCTATCCTCTCCTGTTCGAAACGCTTCTCCTGCTGCTCCTTGGCGATCTGCTCTTTAAGTTGTAAATCATTTAATTGTTTCTTCTCCTGTTTCTGAAGCATTTTCAATTCACGAAGTTCTTGCTTGCGGAATATGTGGTCGTCGTATAGTCTATCGTTCTCTTCATCGCCATAGATCACTTTGCTCGTTGTCGTGGTCATTTGAACGCCATCAATTTCGAATTTTCTTGTTCGTTTGCGGGTCTTTTTACGCAAATTTCGCAATTCAATCTCTTCTTTTGAGCGTTCAGTTTTTTCCGGCTTTGTGCGACGAATGATGACCTCTTCTTCAGGCTCTCGACTGTCATGACTAGCTGTTGTCGCAATACTCTCAGCATCGCTACGATCCAATTTAATAACACCAGTCGGTGTGCCGCTGGATCGAACCGAACCACATTCACTATGCGTACGGGAATCCATTGAACCAACTGAACTATCCGGCGAAATGCGCTTCTCTGGCTTCGTTTTCTTGCGATTAACAATGATACTAACGTCTTCTCTGCTCTCAGAGCTCTGCTTGATAAGTTGTCCATTGACACGATTCTTTATCAACACCTGATCGTTTCGCAGGTCATCTCCAGATTCACTTGGGCCGCCAACCGATGATAGATCACTGCTTGACTCGGCTCGTATGTTGCTGCTGTCCTTCACTTTGATCTCATCACCGACTGTCACCACAGATACATGACTGGTATCTAGGAGGTGTGTATCTCCGCCGGTCGTGTATGCTGAGTCATCGTCTACGAAACTCGAGCTAACTATAAGTACTTCACTTTCATCCAACTTTCTGGCATGTTTTTGTTGCTGCTTCAGATCTGCCTGTTGATGTGGCGGCGTCGTTGGTTGATTCTGTTTGTTAAACTTGGCGTTCTTCTCGTTTATTGTGATCGTGCTTGACGGTTTACCGCTGGTGTAACGTGGAGAGTTCTCCAAACTATCAAGCGAAGGATAGTCGTCGTCCGTCGATGATTCATTAACATGTGTCTTGTTCAATTCATTCGAAACTATAACGACTTCATTGCCACACGGTGGCGGAGGCTCTACTCTAACGGAATTATCGATAATTACTGGTGGATGGGTGCTTGTTACGACCGTTATTTGACTAACGTTTGCCAAACTGTTTGGTTGATCAGATAGCGCTTCACTATTATTAATCGTGATCATGGATTTGTTGCCATTCGAATTCAATTTAGACGGAGTGGATGCCGTAATCGAAACAGTTGCCGGCGGTTGATGATCTTCATTAGAATTGCTTCGGCTGAGAACTGGAATTACGTTGCTGGGTTCTGGTGTGTTGAACTCAACTTTGCTATCATTCACAGTTTCGGAGCTCTCTTCGTCCTCGGAAATCGAGATTTCCTCGATTATTTCTATCATCGGACTATCATTGACGATAATAACGGCTTCATCTTTGCGATGCTCCACAAGTTCGAAGTTATTGTTGTTGATTTTCTCATCGTTTTTCTCCTCAAATTCAGGAGGAGGTTTAATAATATCCCTAAGATCGAGGATCGCCATGTCAGTTTTATCGTTGCTAGCAACAACTGGCACGGGAATTGGAGGCGGCGGTGTATGCTTGCGTTCAGCGTTCTGTTTATTAGCTGAGGATGGTGGCAGAGGCGCTGGACCCTTTTCTTTTTTAATTGCCTGAAAGTACAACGTCAACATTTTAGATATTAAATTATTTGCAAGAATTTATGACGAATAATTCCTATTACATTTTTTCATATGAAAAATTACCTTCTTTTCTGTTTCTCCACTAACTTGATGTTCAATTTCACGTTTCTTCTTGTCAGTTGAGGGGCTACTTGTACTTAGGACTTCATGATTGGCGATTTGACCTACAACTGCTGATGATGGTGCCGGAGCGGCTACTGTGGCTTTTGGTACAGTTGGCGGTGATGATTTTTGTGGTTGTTGATGTTGTGCTTGTTTGGTTACTACTGCTGGTGGGGGTGGTGGAGTTATAACAACATTACCTTCTTCAACAACAACTGATGATGTTATCGGCGTTGATTCCTTGGAATCCCTGGACACTTTCGACAAGGATGTGGGTGTATCTGGGACTGAACATACATTGATATTTTATTTAATTGGTTAAACACTATCATGATAGGTACAAGAATAAATGAAGTATTTGGGATTGACTTACGTTTATCTGTGTCTTGACTTCGAAGTGAGGAAGAGTCATCGTCCAAGTCGAGCGGGAGCGCCGAATTGCGGGGTTCCTAATGAAAAAAAAAATTAAAAAAAAAAATAAAACTGCTTTTTAATGTGTTCAAGTTGATACAATAAAAATATGTAAATGCCCAGAAGTTCGATTAGCATTAAAAATAAAAATATAAATTTAATTACTGATTGATAACGGAGGTACAGGTATTGATAAATCTATTTTCTATAGTCAAATCAGCGTTGAAATTTTTTTAAATTCAAACCTAAAACAGGGTCTAACGAGGATTAGCTTTTAATATTGTAGGATTCTATTTTAATTTTCAATTTTACGATGCGAAATTAAAACAGTGGGCAAGCGAAAGTTTATTGAAATTTAAAGTTCATTCTTGAAAGCCGCCAAAACTTCATATAAAACCGCTGGTCGGTGCCGGGTTCAAGTTTTTTTTGCACCAAAAAAACAAAGAAATAATTAATTAACTTTGAAAAAAAATCGTCCTGAGCTCCCATTCCGAAATTCTAATTCCTGTTTCGTATTCAGCTACTCCGAAAATCCCCTAATGCAAATTCTTCTGAGGAAAAAGGATATTTGCGTTGTCATGACAGGACCTTTCGTTTCGAATTTTGGAAATCAATTACTAGGGGCCAAATCATAGCCACCGATGCGTCTGCATAAACGCGTCATACAGTTCGAAAGACGATCATGGTTACCGACACGTCGGATAAATTTCGACACTCAAATACCGAATTATTCTTAACCCTCATATTGTCCTCGGCCCAAATTCGATTTTAATTAAAAGTATCTTCTCAACTACATGAACAATGTTTGTATGGTGTAGGCTCTGTGAACAAATTTCTTTTGAATACCGAAAACAATAATCTATTTGTTCATATTTTAATTCATTGAAGAGCACTGTAGTCTTCATAGGTCATAAATGGGTCATAATGGGTCATTCTTGACCCACGAAGACATCATACGTTATTTTTCTTAAGGACAGTATGAGGGTTAAATTTGCTTCAGGGCTATTTTCCTCAAAATCAGACAAGTTTCCCAAAAGTAACTGAAAACAACACGCGTCGGTAATCATGATTGCAAAAATCTTTCGCGTCAATTCGGGTGTGTCGATGAAAACACACAGACGCGTCGGTGACTATGATTCGTGCCCAGATTCGTGATCAGCGACCTCGAAAACCATCGAGTGACATTTCTCAGCCTACTAACAGGCAGGCTTCATGGAAAAAATTAATGTTTTATAACACTTACCCACCCTAGTTTACTCCCTTAGGGGTGGAATTTTGAAAAAACCGTTTCTTACGAGCAACTGTGAGGTAAAACGAACCATGCAAGATTTCATGACAATCGGTTTGGTGATTCTGGAGATACTGTGATGAGTGAGTGGTATTTGGCTTTTATATACAGCCATGTTCAAAAGTGTTAGGCACCATTTCAAAATCAATTTTATTCCTGTTTATGTGTATATAATATGATAGTGAAACCATGTGATTTTAAGAATATCAAAATTTAGTTATCTGACTAATATTAGGTGGGCCCACCCCTAGCCCTTATTACAGCAGCGAGTCTTTTCGGAATTGTCGCTACAAGCCTATTTTCGTGTCGTCACTTATAAAATCCCATTCCTCTTGAATAGCCCTTTTCAGGGTATCTTCTGATGTTATTTTTGTGTTTCCGGATATTTTTCTTCAAAATACTCCACAAATGCTCTATCAAAATCAATGATTTCTTTGTAAAAAAATGGGGGTGCCTAACACTTTTGAACATGGCTGTACAGTGTAAATCGGTTATAACGCAATCTGTTATTAAGTATTTTCGCTTAAAATGTACCCAGCCTAAAGTCCCGAGAATTATTTATACATCTAAATCGTATCTCTACAGCGGATTACTGTAATAACGCACGAATTTTCACTGCCCCATGTGATCCGTGACAACTGTATATATATCGAGGACTTTTTTTCACCTACTCTTTTTTGCTACACAAATTTCATGTTTGGCATGGATTACAACTCGCAATTGTGACGAGTTATAATTTTTTACTGAACGCACATAGAATAATACAAAATTCTCTTATTAGTGGTTTTTTATAAAACCCAAATAAATATTTAAAGGGTTTTGTAGCATACCACTTGAAAGAATTTATCCGCATAAAGCAAAAAAATGCGAAAAACTTAAAAATATAAAATGCATTTGAAATTTCCTAAAAATTTCCCTTGGGCTCGTTCGTTTTCTCGAATTTAATGCCTGATTGCTTATCTCGAAAATCGAGGGTTTCTGACATTTCTCTCTACCGATATTTCTCGAAAGGTCTTGTGCTTTCGAGACGGCAGTTGTGGTTTTAAATTTTCAACACGTTTCTTTAAAAGCGGTAAGTTCTTCATAATAATGTTAAAAAAAAAGCATTGTTATAAGCATTGTGTTTTCTAGTCAAATGAGTGAAGAAAAAAAGAAAAAGACGCCGGTTCTAACAAATAGAGAACAATTGAAAATTATTGTCAAATTTATGGAGCAACACTATTTCAAGCGGATTGCTGTTATATCTTAATGTTTTTTTTGTATTTGTTTATCGCTTTTGCTCGAATCATCAAAAAAATGTTCGGAAGAAACATTTATTCAGTAAAATGTTTCAATTAAATGCAACTTTTAACTTGAACACCACAAAAATAAATAAACATTATCTGTCAAAAATATTTCCCTTGGGGAAATATCGAAATTGTCATGTTCGAGATACGTAATTCCATTGTCTCTCGAAATCGAAGTTGCCTTTCGAATTCGCTGGTCTCGTTTTTCGAGATCCGCAATGTCTCCCCTGGTCTAAACGTACTCACTGAAGGACATTTCTTTAATACGTCTTCAACAGATCTGGGCATGTTTTTAAGCAAAATTAAGAAGTCAAAATATTACGTACTTCATACAAGAAACAAATAAACGAACTTAAAATTTTATCGCCGCCCTGAAGTATTTTAAAAGTGGCTATAGCTCTCTAATTGATTCGGCACTGGTTTTTACCAAAAATAAACTATAACCGTTACTATCCTATGCTAATAATATTATTTAACATAATTTTACTACGACAAAAATAAAAGTATGTAAATAACTCTGGATCATTCAGATATTAAAAGTCTATATGAAATTATAGTGACGAAAATTAAGAAAAGGAATGACAAAAGTAATTAAATTAAAAATAATTATATTAGTTAAGAGGAAAATTTTGTGTTATTCACATATGTACAGTCAGACTAGTTTGCCATGAATGGCTTAAAATTCTCATTCATCTTTTTTCATCACTACTAGTCTGACGACTTACCAACCCTCTGATAAAGTGATCGTCTCTTCGCTTGGCGTTTAGCTTTCTACTCATGTTGAATTTACAAAACGCCAATGTATTTAAAATATGACGTTTGTATTGATTAAACAATTTGTTATATTTTTAGTTAGCAAGAAATAATTTATAATACGAAAGGGCAGCGTGAAAGAAAAAATGTTATTAGAAGATAGATTTTCAAAAAAACAGAACTAAGTAATTCTGGTAAATTACCTCAGCTTCTTCGTCGACCACTTCCTCCTCAACGACTTCAGCCTTATATTCAAGTAGAAGCTCGCGAATTGGTTTTGGATCTAGAATGCCATTAATAAATGGTAATGACATTAAAACATCAGTTGTAGGCCTTTGCTGGGGATCCTATAAAAAAAAAGTTCAATAATATATAATATTTAATCATTTTTTTAGGAATTTTATTAAACTTACCTTTACTAAAGATTTCGATAAGAATTCATTAAATTCCTTGGAATATTTAGAAGGATGATCTAATTTTGGTGGATCACTTTTTTGAATTTTTAACAGTACTCGCATCGGTGACATTTCACTATTTGGTGGCTCCATTTGAGCAAATTCAATTAACGTTATGCCCAATGACCAGATATCAACTTTGAAGTCGTATGGATTATCTCTAAATGTTTCGCATAAAACAAGTTCAGGGGCCATCCAATATGGAGTACCAATAAACGTATCGTGTTTCTGGAGCGTATGCTTATTTTTTGCAGATACACCAAAATCAGCTAAAATAAAACAATAATGTTAATTTCTTAGTATTATACATATGTTATCTTGAGTAAAATATAGTCATAAAATCAACGTTTTTTCTTTGCCATGACAAATTACAACAAAAAAAAACCAAAACGACAAAAATTTTAGTACTTTATATGAGAACAAACCGAATTTTTATAGAAAATTTTTCATTTGAATGGTCAGATGATTTAAAAAATGAACAAATGATTTTATTAAAGAAACCGTCTTATATTCACAGCGGCGGCATTCCACAAAAAGGCGCAAGTGCAAAATATTGAAAATTTGCACCCAGTTTACATTTTCGTTTTAATTGTGATGCCGCAAGCGGAAATGCAAGATGGAATGCTGGATGCGTGCTGAATGTATGCCGAAAATTTGCAAAAAATTTAGGGCGAGTTCTCCTTTTCGACGAATAATAAGAATATGAGTGAGACTTAAACAAAGTTAAAAATTTATTTATATAGAAGACTGAAATATTAATAAAAAGGAGGAGAACTTTTTTTTTACTAACTTAAAGATGCGAAAACATTTTAAATTTTGACGGAATTAATTTTCATCGATTTATATAGATTTCTCAAAACTCTTAGAATTTCTTAACTCTCCATCGTCGGCAATAATTTTCCAACATTATTTTCTGTGAAATTTGGTCAACAAATCCTACCGCTTTATTTCAGTTCGTTTTTTCGCTATTTTCGATTTTTGTTCTGGATTTGAACAAAATTGTGTCAAAACGCGCGTCTGAAATATCAGTGCAAAAATTTCACTCATAACGCACTCGAGAACAATCAAATTTTTGCATGAGAAAAAAAATCGAAAATTCCCAATTATTCAAAAAAAAAAAATCATAATTGTTAGTTACTGTCATCTTAAGTTTTCAATTCTTACAAAATTTGTAGTTACAATATCTGGGCTAAATATTCGTTTCTGAGCGAAATATAACTTTTATGGCAGAATAAAAAAAAAACTACATTCACTCTTGTTAATCTCTCTCTCCTTTAATCTGACAAATTTATGCATCAGGTGGAGAAGAATATCGGATAAAATTAATTTGGATATTTTGATTTAATCCCGACTAGCTAAGCAAAATAAAAACGGTTTTCACAGCCGTATCAACAAATATCAAGTAATTTGGACAGCCCCACCGGTTTTTCTATATTTCTTTAAATTTTCTAATGGCAACTTCGTCGCTGATTGTGCACATTTGGCTTTCCATAAAACAAGAATTTTTCAACTTGACAACATATGATTTTGAAAAAATCGCGTCTCGCGTCCGCCATTTTGTTTTCTTCATCCAGATATATCTAAGAACCATTAGCACGACCTGACACCGGTTGGGGTTATAAAGTTTACATAATAGAAAGCTAAAACAATAACCCTTTTTACTTTCTTATACGAAGTAAAATACAGTATTGTATTCATGAAAAATTTTGACCTCTTCGTTTTGTCTAAAAAACATTTTCCGAGCACTCCTGAGTCGATTGGAGCATTATTACAAAAATGTCTTTTTGTAAATCGATATCTTTCACCATTATAGAGATATTTCAGAGATCGTAAAAAAAATCATATTTTTATATAAGCTAATAGGGCCCTATCACAGAATCCGATACGAATGGTTCGGATCGTAAACTCAATGTTGTTGTTAGTGTTTTATACCAACAACAACATGAGTTTACGATCCGAACCATTCGTATCGGATTCTGTGATAGGGCCTAATATTTTATCTGTCGGCTTATTATGTAAATTGCGCAGCAACGTAAATTTTTTATTAGAAAATCATGTGCTATTCACGTGTAAATCATGTGCTAGAATTAAATATGAGAGAATGAATTAAAATATTTTAATTTTGCTTTAAATAACGAAATTTATCGGACCCTATGGAAAATATGAGTAGACCTTTGACGAGTCTTGTCTCCGGCGGACAAGTAAATTATTGTAGAGGCAAACTGAGCAATCGACAAATAAACAAACCTGATTAAAACATGCAAAATTTATTCATATCAAATCATTCAACAGAATATTATTTTTTGCACGCATTCGACGATTTTTGAGAATTTCAAAGAACATAACGTTAAGATAACAAAAGAATGTTCGTTTTAAAAAAAAAAACATGATAAGAGCTCCAACAGCAGACCGCACTTTATATACTTTAATTCTTCTTTTACGGGTTTTGTTTTACTAAAAGCTTTCGAATGTAATTTCGCAATCAAAACATTATTGGTTGTGGCATTTTAAATCAATTTACAATAGGAGTATTCATGCAATCTCGCAAATACCTCTGAAAATCTTTTACACATTCCTCGTAAGTTTATAAAAATACTTTTTTTGTGCAATTCGTTGCCAGATTTTAATTAATTTAAATTTGTCACAGATTCTCGGCATTTTCAACTTTAAATTTTGTGGGTGGTGACAGTAGACAGCCAAACAGCTGATCGATTTACACAAATTGTATACTTCGCATAAAAATAGACAAATATGTAATTGGTAAACTTATATCGTTCTACGAATACCCATAAATATTTTAAGATTTTTTAAAATCTCAGGTTGAAATAATTGCAACTCACCTAATTTAACACCACCCTCCATTGTAAGTAGTACATTGCCAGCCTTTAAGTCTCGATGTATAACTTTATTCCTATGTAAAAAATGTAGTCCATGTGTCATATGCTTACATACATATGCAATTTGTTGCTCTGTTAATGGCTTATCTAATTCAACCATGATACTATCTAAGGCACCGCCATCGCAGTATTCGATTAACATCTAAAAAAAACAAATGAATGAAATTAATGTCTTATGAATGGATAAAAATGGTTTCAAACTTACCCATAACTTATCACTAAAGGAATATGCTTCATACAATTCAACTATGTTCGGATGTTTGATTTCTGATAAAATATCAATCTCTACCATATGATCGCTCAGGTTTTCTTCGTCCTCCAGCGTGCAAACCTTTTGAGCTGCATATTGTCTTGTTTCTCTGTGCTGTGCCTTGTAAACTTTACCAAATGCGCCATCACCCAGCTCTCCTACTTGCTCCCAGAAATCATTTGGATCCGTATCCATTCGGATGTTGTTATAAAGACGTTTCTTTTTTGCTTCCCCGCCACCAAGGTGGAAGACTTTCTTTAAATTATTTATGAATGACATTTTGGTTATTTGGTGTTTTCTACTTTTATTATTTTATTTATTTTTCCTCTCTTAAAGAAAATTTGAAAACTTTGTGACCAATGAGCTGCCCCTTCTAGGGCATGAGAATCACATTTGTTAAACACTCAATCTAACTAATTATGTTATTTTTGTCTTTTTTCACAAAGAATATCTTTCAATTAGATGGCTCTATACAATCTTTGTTTTAAAAGATTTTCCCTCTTTTCTTTTGAGCAGCAAGAAATTAGCTTCCTTTTCTTTAAATATAATTGAATTGATTTACTTATAAATAATTTTTTTAAACTTCTTAAAAAAATATAATTCAACTACATTTTCGATTTGTTTTACTAGAATTATACACTAAACATTCTCGAGTAATCGGATTTCATTTATTTTACAGTCCATTGGACAAAAAATCTTTTCTCTGATCTCTTGCAAGGCGATTTTTTATTAAAAAATTTCGCAAAATTTACTGTAATCGAGAGGCCTGCGTTTTTGAGCCACAGCTTTTTTTTGTTAACTAAAACTGCCACACTCTAAGGACGTCCTTTCTGTACTTTTCCTTTTTATTTATTTTATATTTTTTTCTAATTTTATCACAATTGATATGCCATAAGTAATCAAGTTTTCTATTTTATGTCAGTCTGTGCTTCTTAAATATTTCAACATCTATCAACAGTTTTTTATCTCAATATTTTTTGGAAAGTACTTTCTTCTTCTCGGTGTTTTTATTTAGAATTTCCAAATTTGGATAATTTTTATTCCACTTTCCTTCCTGACGTATTTTTGATTTTGTGGAAATTTTAAGTATTTTTTCTCATTTTCAACGACAAAGCGGTTTGTCCTCGAATGGTTTTAACATTTAATTTCCGTCTTTTTTTCGCGTTCATGTAACTTGATATTTATTTGATTTTTTTAAAGAAAAATGAATGGATTTGGACAGCCGTGTCGTGGTAGTAATAAAGTACAATAGATTAAATAAATATACTGTAACTTTTAAAACCACGTAATTGGATTAGAAGATTAGGATTTTAGTATATTTTGCACTTGTATTTCTTGCCGACGAAGGATGGAAGAGCTCTGCTGTATTGACACTTATCCGTCTGCGGGATTTTAGTTTTGATACCTCGCCCTTATATGTTTTTTTTTGAATGTCAGATGGCTGCTATGGACGGAGTACTTCTGGCATTTGGTTCATATACAATCAATCAATGAACTGGTTTCTATTTGTTTGGTGATATTAAATTTTATACCCATAGTTTTCGGTCCATACGATCTGCAAAAAATAAAATATCTTTCTTAACAAACCATTAATATTTTAAATATCAAAAGGCCTCTACCATAATATAATAATTGAAGCGTTAAGTTGACAAAGGTGTTAAGCAACATTCGATTTTATTCAGTGTTAAGGGATTTTAACTTTTTTGCCATTACGAAAAGATAATTTTATTGCATTTAACACTTTTATCCATCAACAAAAATCGAATAAAACTTTAATTTCAGCAAAATTGAATACAGTAATCCCTCTAACTGTGCGGTTTCGCAACTGGTTAAGTTTTTAATACTTTTTAATACAAAAATTTCGAACTGCGCGTTAAAAATTTCGCAGCTGCGCGGTTTTTTAATAATTTTCGTTTAAAAAAACATGTTCCTAACCCCAAAATTTCATCCAAAGTAGGGTTCACAGTGCGCGGTTTCGGTTTGCGCCCTCTTTATGTGGAACGTATCTACCGCGCAGTTGGAGGGATTACTGTATATAAAAGTTGGAGGGATTACTGTTATAGCGAAAATATTTTCCAAAACATTTTTTGGAAATATCTCAAAAACGGTGCATCTTATCAAAAAATTGCAAGAACAAAAGTTATTTAGGATATGATTCTACATAAAACTCCCATACATCAAATGGAATTTTGATACTACGGTTCGCCGTTCACTTAAACTTCGAGCAATGCCACATCACCACACGGGCTTTCAATAATTGCCAGACTGGCAATTATACCTTTGGTATGTTTTATACTAAATACAAGCTGACCGAAAGAAAAAATCAAAAAGAAATATTGAGAAATTCCTTTTTTTATACCCGTATGGTGTATTAAAATATTAACTTTGCCTTACCGTTTGTAACGCCAAGATCCCGTCAGCACACACAAAAATGAATTACACCAGTGTGTTTAGAATGATAAAAATAATTAATGAGACTTGAAATGTTGCGCAGATCCGTTTTTCGTAAAATGTGAGGCTAAGTTCGTTTATGGGCAAAAATGGACCGAACATCTCAAAAACGGTTTATCTTCTCAAAAAAGTTCAACAACAAAAGTTGTTTAGGATACGATTCTACATAAAACTCCCATACATCAAAATCCAATTGAAACAAATTTTAAAAAAATCTTATTAGAAAGTTTGACTTCAAACGGGAATTTTGATACGAATATCACCATAAGGTAACGGCACATATTACCGACCTATTAAGGTATTTTTCAACTTTGACCGGTTATGTAAAATTATTGATTAGAATTTTTTTATTCATGTATTGATTTTTAATTAGCTTAAAGGGTTATTTACCTGAGAAAAATACGTATATAGTTGTAAAAATAATGTATGATACTAAAAAAAATAAAAACTGTGTCTAATATCAAAGTCAGGTATTACCGACCTAACGATATTTTCTGGCACCTATTACCGATTTTCAGTGGACGTATTACCGACCTAACAAAAAAAAAAAAATGAAATTCACGATATAAATAATTTATTTTATTTTGAAAAAACTGTTGAACAGAATTGAACCACTTCCGTATTTGCGTTTCTGTAATTTTTGATCGGCTGAATGTCAAATTTTGAGCAACTCTTTTCGCTATAGCTGGATGCCTTTGTAAATATCCACGGTACCAGACTTTCCCGGGATTCCCATTGGCAAATTTGTGAGTTATATTTAAATGTTTGGCCAAAAGCGCTGCACTATCCAAAAATTGAGTTTTGTTTACTGGATACCCTAATTTTCCAAGTTTTATAACCCAATTTTTCAAAAGGTTTTCCTGTTCGGAGGAGAAAATTGTTTTGGGTCCACTTTTTTCCCCATCTGTATATTTGCAGTTTACTTTGTCAATTAATGTGGTTTTTGGAATTTTATAGTTCTTTGAAACTCTGTAAATCGTTTTCCCATTTTGTATATCTTCCAGAGCTTTTTGCAACAAATATCCGAAGAATACAACTTTTTTTTAAATATTTTTTATACCCGTATGGTGAAACCGAAAATTTGCCGTTTGTAACGCCAAGATTCCGTCATCACACACAAAAATGAATTACACCAATGTGTTTAAAATGAAAAAAAATGAATTTTGCATGTCCGTCCGTGGCGCGGATTGCGGGCGCACGGATTGAGCTAGAGACTTGAAATTTTGCGCGAATCAGTTTTTCGCAAAATCCGAGGCTAAGTTCGTTAATGGGTAAAAATGGACCATTAAGGGGGGTACCCCCCATACGAACGAAAACGTTTTTTGCGAATATCTCAAAAACGGTGTATCTTCTCAAAAAAGTTCAACAACAAAAGTTGTTTAGGATACGATTCTACATAAAACTCCCATACATCAAAATCCAATTGAAACCAATTTTAAAAAAATCTTATTAGAAAGTTTGACTTCAAACGGGAATTTTGATACGAATATCACCATACGGGTTTCCAATAATTGCCAGATTGGCAATTATAGCTTTTGTTATGTTTATTTCGAATAATTGCATTTTTTTTGACAAAATTGGAATTTAAATTTTTTGATAGTAAAACAGGTTCTGTGGAAAATTAAGAAAAATCCAGAAGTTTGTAGAAAAATACGCCGTAGGCGAAGATTTTTACGTGTCAGGGTCTACTAGATCCTGGAATTAAAAGTAAAATCACTTTATTACACTCAATCCAATTTTAAAATTGGGTAAGAAAACCGAATTCACGTATAGTTTAGACGAAGTTAGAGCGGATTCACACGATAAGTTTTTTGATTCATGAATCACGGCAATTCTCTTTTAAACATTCACGAATCATTCACGGTTATTTACACGGTAAATGTTTTGACGTGCGTCTTTTTGACGTTTATGAAAGTTTTTGTCGTAAATTAACATGAGCGAATACGAATGAGAGCAAAAAGGAATAGAGAAAACGGACTTGCAATAACTTATAGTGAATCAAAAGTTGGTGATTCACCTACTTCTCGCTCTTCCTACATCTCGCCCTTCTTGCCCTCATTTGGCCGTGACGTGAATCAAAAAACTTATCGTGTGAATCCGGACTTATAACTTTATCTCACAAAAATTGCAATTCCCCTTTTCACATTTCTTGTTATTTTTTCGCATATTTTCTGATTTTCACTCCGGCAATTTTTTTTATTTGATAGCTCAAGGAGTTTTATGCTAAAAACTCAAGATAATTTTTTTCCTTGCGCTGTTATCTGGATTTGTTTATGGATAGCTTTGTTTATTAGAAATAAAGTCATGAAGCAGTAGAAATCGGAGATATGCACTAGGGTGGATTGCGGCTCGAACAAAAAAAATAAATGTGGCAATGTGAACAGCGGGGGTATGGAAAAAATGTGAATATATGTAAAAATGAAATTTGGAAGATTTCAGCTCGATCGGAGGTCATTTTCAGTTTCCGCTTTTCATTTGAAATTTTGAAAATCTTCCATTAAACTAAAAATTTCAACTTTCACCAAAACCAAGGAGGATTTCCAAAAAAAGCTTGAATTAGTTCACAAATAACAAAAAAAACCAAAAACAAAAAAATATTGAAAAAATTAAAACAAAAAAAAAGTTTGAAAAAATTAAAACAAAAAAAAAATTTGAAAAAAAAATTAACCAAAAAAAAATTACAAAAAAAAAAATAAAACAAAAAAAATTAAAATACAAAAATGATTTCGAATTACAAATGCCTCTACGCGGCGAAATCTGGGTGATCACAGCAAAAGTGATTAGCGAAAATTTGTAAAATATATAGAAATTCACCTAGCGCATACACACTGTTATGCCAAATTTTCAAACGAAAAGCGGAAACTGAAGATGACCTCCGATCGAGTTGAAACTTTCCACAATTTGTTTTTATATCAATTCACAACTTTTCCACCCCCCCCCCCCCTTTCCGAAATCCGAGAAAAAAGAAAAGCGATCCACCCTATATGCACGTTAATATTTCTTCTTCAATTTTAACCCTGACTCATTCTGGCAATAAAAAAAAATTGCGAGGAAATTTAAAAAACCGGTTTCGTGACTGTATGTACTGACTGGAATTGTTATTCTTTCTCTCCCTCTCTTTAAATGATTATGTTAAGAAGCGTGAAATGCTAATTAGTCATCTGGGGGATATTTCTGACAAAATTAAATACATTTAATTCATAACCAGCATTGCAGAATCACAAAATTATCTCTTTGGGGATACAAGATGGTAATCACAATCTCTATTTAAGAGGTGTGCTCTAGAAATTGACAAAATATTTCACTTTCAGGTACCATCGTGGCTTAGTGGGTAAGGCCGTAAGGCACTAAGTTAAATATTTTAGCTTTAATTCCAATTTCAGGTTGAAGTTCACTGAATTTGTTTCATTGAGTCAAATAGTGTTGATAGCTCTTAATCTTGTCAATGATGCAACTGGTTTTTAGCTCTTAATTTTGTCAATGATTTTAACAACGATGCAAATGTGGCAATTCATCCATGGTTCGCAAATCATTTAAAACTGTAGGCATGCCGCAGGAACGAAAATGGATTAAAAACTTCTTTTTGGAATGTAGTCTCACGAATTAAAGTGCAATAACCTGTTCGGAACTAGGCAAAAATAACAGGACCTCAATGGATAGCAGTTGAGATCAAGACAAAAATTTCCTCTGCAATATTTAGTTTCGGAAAAATATGTAAAATACAATAATTTTTATCTGCCCCCATTCTCGAGTTGGTAATCGTCATGAAAACAATACTGTCCCTCCAAAGCAGAGGAAAGTGAAAATGAATGACAAATATAAAATTTATATCAATTTCTACAAATATTAGCATCGACTTTAAATTTTTATACCCATATGGTGAAACCAAAGGGTATATCAAATTTGCCTTACCGTTTGTAACGCCAAGATCCCGTCAACACACACAAAAATTAATTACACCAGTGTCTTTATAATGATAAAAACAATTGAATTTTACATTTCGTCTGTGGTGCGGATTGCGGGCGCACGGATTGAGCTCGACTTGAAATTTTACGCAGATTCGTTTTTCGTAAAATGAAAGGCTAAGTTCGTTAATGGGCACAAATGGACCATTAGTGGGGGTACCCCCCATACGAACGAAAACGATTTTTGCGAATATCTCAAAAACGCTGCATCTTATCAAAGAAATGTAAGAACAAAAGTTATTTAGGATATGATTATACATAAAACTCCCATACATCAAAATACGATTGGAATAAATTTTAAAAAATCTTATTGAAAAGTTTGACTTCAGAGTGGAATTTTGATATAACTGTTCGCCGTTCACTTAAACTTCGAACAATATTGGCAATTATAGTTTTTGCTATGTTTTATACAATTTAAAAAAAAATTGTGTTAATAAATCATCCAGTTTGAAGCAATGAGATGCACAACAGACAGTTCTTCATGTTATGTAGTCGCTGATTGATTGCTTCGAATTCAATATTAAAGGAGTTTCATAGTATTGATTTTCACTATTTTCAAAAAAGGGGTGAACGTATTGAATGACAACAATAATAATAATAATTATTAAATTGAGTCAGACATATAAAACAACATATATTTCTATGGTCTACCTTACTGCACAAAAAAAATCACTGCACTCAATGAGTACGAATGCAAGCAAGTTGAGAATATTTGCAATATAAGTTTTTATCAATAATAGATAATAGAACTTAAAAGCTTAACGAATAGAAAGCAATTCAAATCATGTGACTTTATTCAAATATAAGGAGAGATATACTTCAAGTAAAAGAAAATAATTACACACAACATAAAACTTGCTGGTACATGGATTTTGAATTCGGCGACATGTTGCAGAACTTAGGGATATGAAGATTAAGAAAAATGCGAATGTTTTTATCATTGGCAGAAGAATGGGTCACAACAGACAGATTGAAAAAGTTTTCGCCCTTGGAATCACTGACCAAGAATCCGAAAATAGAAATATTTTCGTATTTTTAGTTTTTGTGCTGATGAGCAATAAAAATTTAGTGTTATTAGCGACATGATTACGATGAAGAGCATCAAATTTTTTAATGGAAGTATTACAAGTATTCATGCAATCATACTAATTAAGCTTGAATGCTATCAGATAGCCTTCTGCATACGTATATCTACATCAAAGGCAATATGATAATGGAAGCGAGTAAGACGAATGAGTCATATTTCAATCACAGTGAAACCTCCTAATTGGGGCAAAGGCCTCTGTAACCGAGACACCTCAGAATTGAAACAGTAAACTACCCTTGTGTGATTAACTAAATTTTCCTACGTAAACTGCTAACCACAGTATCCCGGTACTCTCTTTTCTGACTAGGAATTTTTATACCCGTATGGTGAAACCAAACGGTATATTAACTTTGCCTTACCGTTTGTAACGCCAAGATCCCGTTATCACACACAAAAATGAATTACACCAGTGTGTTTAGAATGATAAAAATAATTAATTTTTGCATGCCCGTCCGTCCGTCCGTCTGTAGCGCGGATTGCGGGTGCACGGATTGAGCTAGAGACTTGAAATTTTGAGCAGCTCAGTTTTTTGTAAAATGAAAGACTAAGTTCGTTCATGGGCAAAAATGGACCATTAGAACGAAAACGTTTTTTGCGAATATCTCAATCTTGCACAGTGTTACCAGCTTGTTTCTTGCGAGAGGCTATTTATTCTCTAGTCGCTACGAGTAGAGTGCCTAAGTGTTCATAATATTTTTGCTAGTCTGAGCAAAACAGGAACGATATACGATATTTTCCTCATTAAATCTCGGTTATACAGGCAAATACAGGATAAATACAGGTTTTTGAAAAAAAAACAGGATCGAAAAAAAAATACAGGAAAAATACAGGATAGAAAAAAAATACAGGATTGCACTCAAAAATACAGGATAAACCTGTAAAATACAGGATAGATGGGAGCCTTAAGTATACTCGTAGTTTTTGCACACAACAAAATTGATTTCGCGGTGGACGTGTTAAACCGATATAGATATACCGTTTTTAAAAAAAAATCCGTATGAGATGAATTGAAGGGAATACTATTTGCAACCATTTTGTCTTTTACTGCTATCCGCTATCTTTTATCGTTATTGAGAAATTTTTATTAAAAAAATAAAAAATAGATTCTTGCGGATTGCTTGCAAACTAACGGTATTTCGAAAAATCAGTCGAAAAAAAATAAAGAAATTAAAATTATTCACATTTTTGTCTTTTACCGTAAATCGATATCTTTTACTATTATCGAGATATTTAAGTTTTGGTGAAATAAAAATTCATAATTTATATAAATTAATATTATTCAACATATTATAGTGTAAACTATGCACAAACGTAGATTTTGTGTACGAAAGTCATATGCTGTTCACATCAGATATTTTTCAATTAATGTCACTCTATATTTAAAAAAAACAGTTGCATTTTTTGACATGTTTGTGCAATTTTACTGCATATTTTTTACTTTTTTCTGTGCATATTTGCATGCACGTTTCAGCATTTTTAGGCTGCATATAATCTGGGCACGAATCATAGTCACCGACGCGTCTGCGAAACACCCGAATCGACGCGACAGATTTTGCAATCCTGATTACCGACGCGTGTTTTTTCAGTTCAGTGCAGTGCTTAAATTGTCAAATCTGTCAAAATGTTTGCACTTTTGGAAAACTTGTTTGATTTTGGGGAAAATAATAACTCTGAAGAAAATTTAAGACGCGTTTTTGCAGACGCGTCGGTGACTATGACCGGACCCCTGGTGTCTACTGATAATTGTGAAAATAAAATTTACTTAAATAGACAAATTAGTTTTAATGAGATTACCAATATGCCTTTTAGATCGATTGTTCTATATAGCAATAAATATCCGCCTTACCTGTAAAAGAAAGAAATCAAAACGTTAAAAATGTGTTAACAGTTTATTTTCAAATAGAAAAGAAATTTTAATAAAAGTTTTATAATCAATATTTGTTTGTTCAAATTATTGTAAAAAAAAAATGCAACAATAAATGTCATAATATTTAAATAAGTTGACGTAAATATATCAACGTAAATATAATATCTTACAAAATTAACTAAAATTTTCTTAATTAAAATATAATCTATTCAAGTATAATAGACTAGAGGCCTCTTTTCAATATTGTATTAAAAACAAATTTAAAAAAATTCAAAAGCAGCAGCCTTTAGATGTAGATTTTACGAGTTGTCTTAAAAAAAATTTACCGTCAGTACAAGAAAAGAGAAAAATACCGAGTTTCGATATATGGAAGAATTATGTAAAACCGTATTCTAAACATTTTTACACGACGCCGTGCTTGACGACCCAACTCCCTAATCGACCAAACCATTCGAGCAAATTTAGTGTTTTTTTTTCGCTAAATATCGGATTTAGTTGTATTTTGGTAATTTTTCAAATTAAACTTCAAAACATTACACGCTCATCTCGTAATTTCTCCCACACGCAAATTGATAAACTTATGTCCATAGCAACTTGATCATTCAATAAACACCAGTATTTCGACCTATGCACATTGGACACGAACTTTAACAATTTACTCAATTTTAGCTCAGGCGCGCACTGTGATGGTGACATGTAGAATGGCGCTAAAGTGGCAATTTGAGGTCTGAAACATGTAAAAACCAATATTTCAGCTTCAATGCAATTTAAGGAGAAATACAGTGCACGCTCGATATAATGAACATCCAATGCAGCAAACACTCTCGATGTAGCGTTCACAATTTTTATAATATTTTAAGAGAACTTATATGTCTGACATCAGAGCTTACAGAGGGTTTTATATATGTTTATAAGAAATTTAGTGGATTCATCCAGCTCTCAGTATAGTGAACAATTTGATATAGTGAATAAGCTTGGTTTTTAGAGTTACCTATATCGAGAATTTGCTATAGTAAGTAAATAACAAAGTAAGTAAGTAGAAGTAGACTTTTTCACGTATTTCGAAAACTCCAAATGCCTCTTTTACACCATTATACATGCTTACCATCGCACACAGGAGAACTAGTTTACCCTTCTTTGAAATTTCGAAATTCAACTGTATTTATATAAATACTAGGGGCTGCGCCCCGAACCGCTTCGCGGTTAACCCCCCACCCAGAGGTCGGCCTTCGGCCTCCCCCCTCTCCTCGGCCTTCGGCATCGACTCATACGAGGCCTCCGGCCAAACTGACAATTATGGGAAACCCGTATGGTGATATTCGTATCATAATTCGAACAGTTGTATCAAAATTCAAGTTTGAAGTCAAACTTTCCAATAAGATTTTTTAAAATTTGTTCCAATCGGATTTTGATGTATGGATGTAGAATCATGTCCTAAACAACTTTTGTTCTTGAACTTTTTCGATAAGATACACTGTTTTTGAGATATTCGCAAAAGCGTTAACGAACTTAGTTAACGGAAAACGGATATGCGCAAAATTTCAAGTCTCTAGCTCAATCCGTGCGCCCGCAATTCGCGCCCCAGACGGACGGACAGACAGACGACGGACGGACATGCAAAAATCAATTTTTTTTATCATCCTAAACACACTGATGTAATTCATTGTTTACCGAGAGGGGAGGGGGTAGATATTAGTGGGCGAAACATTTCCCTGAGGGCTGGCCTTCCTAATGGAGAAAACCGAATCCAGATCCCATCAGTGTTGTAGTAGATAGCATGCGAGGGGGTTTACCGAGAGGGGAGGGGGTAGCTATTAGTGGGCGAAAAATTTCTATGAGGAATGACTTCTCTATTAGTGGAAGCCGCACCCGAATCGGTTTAATGGTTCGAAAGTGGTTTGAAAGTCGAAGAAGAGGGGGGAGGTCAATAAAAAGTAGCTTATCATTTATTCTGCTAGTAACTCTACGTGTATGCAAAGATTCGTCCAAATCGGTTGGGCCGTTTTCACGTGATGCCGGAATTACAGATTTATTATATGTATAGATTTGCAAGAAAAAAAAACGTTCCAGAGGTTTAAGTCTGGAACTTTTCTTACTCCTAATGGAAAGCAAAATAAAATGAGTTGGACCAAGACTACCATCAAATGATAATATTCCTTAATTAAAGTAAAACAAAAAATAATTTGCATTGCTATTCACACAATACTTCAATCTCCTTTTCATGCTGAGAGCAAAATTTAAAATCAATTGCCAAATTGTGCTTTTGCCAGATATAAATTTTATTTGTATTTTTTTTTTGTAATGCCAAAATTAAACTTTCTACAAAATAAATTAAAGCACTTTGTAATCACTCAAGGCCATTGGCTGAGAATTTAATGTTTTTATAGTTACATTATATTGGTTGAACATCATCATCATTTAATTGCATTCATTTCAAGTTCATCGTGGCCGTAACGAAATTAACAGACCGATTACATTCATAATTGATATTTCATAATGGCAACAGAGTGAACACCTTAAACGGACAGAGAGGTACTGAAAGCGGAAAACAAAAACAAACTTAAAAAATGAAATTCTATCTTGCCTGATAACTTAAAAAACCATTGCGATATTATGCCAAAAACTATTTTGAGAAGTGATTGCGATGCGGTTGAAGATTAGTTTTTGTTTACTCAGCATCGGAAATGACTATCTCATGAGAAAAGTTTTTTTTAACCAGTGTATGCATAAAAAAAGTTTTGTAATTAAAATAAAAATTAAATTCAGTAGGTAGTGTTTACATCAATTTTCCGCGAATGTCATAAAATTACCAAAACGACTCTGATTGTACCAATTTCGTCAAAAGTATTAACAAAAATGTTCTTATAACTTTTTTAAAATGCACAGATAAATCTAAATTGGGATATCTTGGCTAGCTGATGCCGATAAGGCACGTTTTAATAGGAAACCACTCGGAAAAAATATCATTCAATTAGTTTGTTGCTGCAAAGTGTTCGTCACCAGAGCTTGTCCCATTATCACCGCATAATTTTGTTGAAAAATCGTGCTTCACAAATTGTCAGAAACTGAATAACCATTTTAGAGATATTTTCAACAAACTTGCAAGTGAACAGAGAAAATATTTGATGGCAAATCAAAGAAAAACTCCTTCAATCTAGAAATAAGAAATTGTAGAAAAGACATATTGCGATCAGATTTTCCTGTACTCGTTGGTAGCTGGAAACAGATGTGCAATTTTGACACATTATGAATGTTAGTGAATTTTGCATCAGAATTGATTTCTTCAGATTTTTCTTTCTAGATACCTTATACCTTGATATACCTTCTAGTCACGTTCCAAAAATTTTACCGTTTATCGAACTGTCATATATTAAATCACTATTTTTCATACAAATTCTTATAATGATATAAGATTGGGCCGGATTCAAACAAAATTTTATTTAAAAAAAAACAATTTCTCATTTTTATTTATATTTTAGGGGAAATAAAAATGGGCATGAACGAAAAATATTGCTCGTGTTTACATTGAGATTTGAACTGAAAGCTGAACGCCAAACTGTCAGTTTCAATGTGAAACGTGGAAACGGAACAAATTGACAATCGGTATAAAATACATATAATTCTGTGACAATATTAAATAATTGAATTAGAGTGAAATAAACTTTAAATATCCCATATCCCATTATTTTGATTTTACACAATATTATATTTTAATTTGCAATTAGCTGTTTTTTTTTAAATTTCCCACAATATTATTGCTTTGACAATTGGAATACAAATGACGGTGGAACACAAGTAATTTGACAACTAGCCAATCAAAGCAAGGCAGACGGAATATTGAAAATGATTTTTTTAGTTTTGTGGTGCAATTTCCTATCGACACCCCCAGTTCCTCGCCTTGCCAGTATTTTCATGGCCTGGCGCCTGGATCGGCTAATTTAAACAGGGTCTTTAATACAAACTCAGTTAAAGGGCGCGAAATTTTAAATTTTTAGTTTTTATTACACCGATTACTATTTTACGAATTTTCTTAATTAATTAATTAGTCAAGACATTAAAATGATAACAAACAAGTTTTTTTTTAAATTTCGCAATTCTTGATGTACAAATTATCATAAAAATTATGTTTATCTGGAACAGACTGACACTACTTTACATGATTAAAACATAACAAAAGCTATAATTGCCAATCTGGCAATTATTGAAAACCCGTATGGTTATTTAAGTGAACAGCGAACAGTTGTATCAAAATTCCACTTTGAAGTCAAATTTTCCAATAAGATTTTTTAAAATTTATTCCAATCGGATTTTCATGTATGGGAGTTGTATGTAGAATCATATCCTAAATAACGTTCTTGGACTTTTTTGATAAAATTCACCGTTTTTGAGATATTCAGAAAAAAAGTTTTCGTTCGTCTAATTGTCCATTTTTGCCCATTAACGAACTTAGCCTCACATTTTACGAAAAACGGATCTGTGCAAAATTTCAAGTCTCTAGCTCAATCCGTGCGCCCGCAATCCGCGCCACAGACAGACGGACAGACGGACGGACATGCTAAATTCAACTTTTTTTATCATTCTAAACACAATGGTGTAATTCATTTTTTTGTGTGATGACGGGATCTTGGCGTTACAAATGGTAAGGCAAATCTAATATACCCTTTGGTTTCACCATACGGGTATAAAAATAATCAATCAGACATTGTTAATATATTGGTCCTGTTAGATAAGCCAGCAAAATATGGACTTCACTTAATCGTAGCGAAAATATTTTTTTTCCGTTGTACTAAATATTAATATATGGATCTTAACAATTTACAATGGTTGTATTTTTTCTCGTTCTTTCCCAAATAAGTCGCGGGAGGCTATTATTTGCGCTGCAAACAAGAGATAGCAAGATTTTCCCCTAATTGTAGGGGAATTGTTCCTTGTAAACCTTCTATGTTAGTATATTTTTCTATGCCAATACTCAGAAAAGTTTAGATCAAACCATCATGAAATTTTAGATCAATCCAGCATGACATTGCATTTCCCATAGTATTTGTTGCGGTATTAATGAATGAAATATAGGAAGCAGTAAATCTCCTTGGATTTCCTATGACTGCTTTAAATTGTCTTGGGTGCAATTATTAGAAAAATCATTGCAAAAATTGCAGTCCTTACCGAATTTTCCGATGACAGTGTGAGTTTTTGTACTAATTCTTTTAATAACTTTTACTGTCACTAGCAAAATAAAAATGGAAAATGGAAATATTCGCATCATGGAATTATTCGCATCATTGTCTACAAAAAAAAGTTAGAACTGGAGTGATATTCCGTAACTTGTTTCAAGCGTTTGTTTCGAATTAGAAGAAAAAGTAATATTCGCTGTCTTTGTTCCGATCAAGATAAATGACAGAGAGAAACTGAGATAGCAAATACCACTTTTTCTTCTAACTCGAAACAAACGCTAGAAACAAGTTACGGAATACCACTCCTGGTTTCCACCGTACAATGGGAGTTATTCCCATTATTTATTCGAATAACTCCTAGTGGAGCTAGGACATTTTTGGTCTGTAGCAAATAGGAGGAATATCTTCCCAGTTCGGAAGCCAACTTAGCCGGCCTCCGCCCTTCGCACAATACAAAATCAACTTGAACCTTTTTATACAACGAGTTTGCGATTCATATGCGTATTATCTATGCAGACAAAAATTGAATGGAAGCGATTCCACTGTATGATTGGAAGAATTACATTTTTTTCGGAAATGCTCCCAGGTGAATAGAATGAAAACCGAATTTGATTGGATCTTTTACTATTTTGTTTGGACGCGTTCCAATAAAAAATAATACGAATTTTACCAAACAAAGGGAACAGTTCCCAAAAATATTGGGACCGACAAGAGTTGGAAATCTTCAACTATCGGTTAGAACGGTTCCCATAAAATTTCTGACACCTTGATACCTATCTAAAAAGTTAGGAGGGTTAGATAGGAAAGCTTTCCAGAAAATTGAGGAATCATTTTCCTATACATTGTTTTTATTTTCCTATACATACGAGCCAAAATTTTGCGTACTAGAAAATATAGGAATGATTCCAAACACGACCATTTGTATGTGAGAGGCGGTGGTCCAATTGGATTTTAATGCATCGAACGGTTATGTATAGTACAATAATATTCTAAACACATTAGGCGATGCGCCACGAGTCATGGGCATGCCGGTGCAACATAGTTTATTTTCGTGTTCGCTGCGCCACGATTCTTGCTTGCTCTTTTGCCCTGCTACATAGTTACACGTTTCATTTCAATTGTGTGCGTGTGTATCGCTAGAAATAGGAACTAAAACTCGTTATGACTTATATGTGTGTGTGCTTTGCTCCGTTCAACCAGATTCTGAAGTAACGCAAACCTCAAACCTTTCCCGAAACCGTCTTGCCCGTAACTTGCTCGTTGCGCCGGCATGCCCATGCCCCGTGGCGCATGGCCTATTGTCTTTATAAAATTTTAATACGATACACCGTTTTCGAGAAAAACGTACAAAACTATTTCGCTTGTACGGAGGAAGGGGGGCAAGGAATGGTCCGATTTTGCTCGTTCAAGAAATTAGCTTAATCCTTTCTAAACTTATGTTGTTCACGGACAAATAGAAGGACGGACATGAGGAAATCAAAATCATTTGCCGTACCAAACATCCTACAGTTGATTTTTGTATCCGACGTTTTTATACACTTGATTCTAGCTGCAACAGATTTTTTGTGCTTTCACTCGTTATGAGTAGTGAAGATGGGTTAAAAAAGAGCAAAGCTAAATTTACTCGCTTGCCTCTTCTGTTTATTTACCTGCTCTAACCTTGGATATAAAAAGTTTTGTTTTAATTTGGAATAAATATTTTAAAAAAACACGAGTTTTTATAGGGAAAAATTTGTGCTTTTAGGGGGTAATTTGGAACGTTTAGCAAAAAAAAAATCATAGAAAGAAACAACTTATCGCCCTGAAAGTTTACAGACATGTAAATCCAGGAAAGAAATCAGATTTGACAAAAACAAATTACATGAGATTTTTTTTTTATTTTGAACGGGATCTTAAAAAAAGTTTAAATTAAGATCGTATTTAATTCTTACGTAACCTTAATTTCATTAAAGTAGAAAATCTAGAGACATAAAAAGAAACTAACATTTTGTGGCGCTCAAAGCCTTTCTATATGCACAGTTCACTCATTGCAATAACTTGGGACAAACGACAAAGAGATTTTATGACAGGTTTTTTTTTTTGAAAAAAAATATGACAAACCTTTGCTGTCTAAAAACAATGGATATTTCAAATGTTTTTTTTAGATTGGCTAGACCTAGGCTACGATATCTAGGTGTCATTCGTATAATATAACAAACCAATTGTATACTAGCAACAAACTAATATTCATCTATGCGATAATTTAAATGAAAAGCAAACCTAGAATAAATGCGATGTGAAAATACGGTTCGTTGGTTTTAGGCTGTTTTCTTTTATTGCATTCATAGTGGGTTCTGAACTTTATGATGTCGATGATGACTTGGCTTTTAGAGGTTTTAGCGGAGGCTCCTCAAACCCCAGCTATTATCCCCCACTGTTGTAGGCTCGATATGGTTGTCGTTTTATGTGGATTGGATTCTGTTCTTAAATGTTTTTTTTTCAACCACCGTCAGCCACCATTAACAGCAATAACCGACACCTAATTCTGGCTACTTGCCGATGCCAATGCCTCTATTCCAGTATTGCTATTTTATTTTTGCTATTTTCGATAATGTTTAATGCGCTTGTTGGCACAAAGAAGCGAAAACTGGCCAACACTTGTTTGGGTTCCCCGTCATACACCATGAACGTCATATGAAGTCGTCATACGAGGAAAAATATTGCGAAATGTACATCAGCAATGGATGTTGAACACAGAAGGCGGCAGAGAGGTTATCGTCGTTTCACCCAAATGCACAAAAGAAGTGCATAACCCTAGCATCTCTAGACTGCCTTCACACTTGAATCCCTCGCTGCAAATTAGCCTGAAAGATCCAAAGAATGAGTTTTGCACGTCTACTTGATGGTGCACTGGCAACCACCTGAAGTAAAAGAAAACGTATCGATGTTCGTTCCACCCTATAGAAATACTTGTCTGCTAATCTCAGCGTGTGCCAATTAAGGAATTCGCCGCCGTGAACAAACCCAGGCCAGGACTACAAAAATACATTTATGGTTTTTTTCATAGCGCAACAGCGCGCAGTACTTTGCATACATTACTTTGATAAAATAATAACGCGCCACGAACTTCCAACTCGTATGTGGAGAACTTAGAGCACCTGCAGCTAATGAATTGTGTATAAAATGCCGAAGAAAATCAATGCAAGCACATTCACACAAAAAGAGGGAATAAACCACTTTAGGATGGTTAGATCCCAATACGGTTCTATTCACTGCGAAACAAAAATTCGACCCTAAGCAGGTCGTTGCGCATCTAAAACGCCGAACCGTATACAAACGCGACATCCAGTAATTGATCCTGACAGAACTAGGCCGGGGATGAAAGAACAATAAACATCATACTTCGAATAAACCCCAGAATGAAGAAGCCAATAAATAATGTTATAAGAGGTATACACTCCTACTAGCTACAGTTGCCTTTCTTGTACTATATGCTGTAGTGATGTTGTGCATCATTTACAAAATTTAACCCTTTTGTCCCAGTTTCAAGTGATGCCCATTGTCTATCCGTAAACAAGTGACGTGCATCGATTTTCATCCGAGTTGTGAAAATATTTGCTTACAAGATGATACTCTCAGATATTGTAAAGTATTTCGTTTTTAATGGATTCTAACCCTTGGAGCACAATGAACGCAACCAAGCCGCAACCATCACGCATCCAAATGTCACTTATGAGTTTATTTCACAGAAATGCTTTTGAGTGAGCACAGTGAACGCATTGCACGCAACCATCGACGCAAAAGTTGCCAAACTTTGAACTTTGCCGCAGCAATTCTGCGTTGACAGTTCATAAAGTGAGGTTGAAAAAATGTCGTTCGAGGAAAAATTGATAGCCTTAGTGCAATACCATACAAATAATAAAGATAAAGATCAACAAAGATAAAGATCAACAAAGCAAATTATCGCTTCAAAATTATCAATTTTTAATATATTTTTCTACTTTAGTTCACTTTTAATTTTTCTGTGTTTGTCTCACAACGCAACAGACGACAACAGACGACGCTTCTATTGTGTTCGACCGCTCCTGAACTGCGTTGCGTGACAGTTCGAAGCGTCCTTAGTTGTGGCTTGGTTGCGTGCATTGTGCTCCAAGGGTTAGGGTTTGAATGAAGCTCTAGATTTATTCATTCAATCATACAGAGATTCCTCATAGACTACAAGTATTACAGCAAAATATTTACACGAAAATTTACAATTTATAATTTATATTATTTGGCAGATTTTTCTTTAGGACATCTAATGACATATTAGTTTATTATAGTTTTCATTGAAAACACTACACATTGACGAAATAGGAATGTTTTTTCCATTAGAAAATTTCACATAGAAACAAATGGAATGATGCGTGTTTGGCGGTTTTATATTGATATCAAACATTGAAAGCAATATTGGAGAAACAATTTCGTTGACTAGAATTTAAAAAAAAAATTTAGTTTGAATTATTTCACGTCTATTTAAAAGAGATTGCATACCTAGTAACAAAAAGCCTTTCTTCATACGGCGGCAGGTGAGGCCGATCGTTACATGGCAAAAGTCTTAATGCAAATCTTACAAATCTCTTTTGAATTCCCTCAACTGAGTATTGCAAAGAGGGCTACCATATAACACAGGCATATTAAAAAAAAGTTCTCACATAACTATTATACAAAGTTATAACGGCGTAAGGATCTTTAAGATTTGACGAGAATCTTCTCACTAGGGCCAGCATCCTATTAGCTTTACTAATAACTAATTCGCGCTGAAGATCAAATGTTAGTTTATTGTCTAGTATTACACCAAGGTCTTTGATAGAATTGACTCTAATCAGCGTTGTAAAATTCATACTATAGTCAAAGGTTGTAGGGGTTTTTTTCCGAGAGTACGATATAATATTACACTTCGTTAAGTTCAAAGTCAAAAAGTTTTTCTGGCAATAGATAAAGAAATTATTTAAGTCAAGTTGTAAAAAAGTAGTGTCTATAATACCAGTTATTTTCTTGTAAATTTTAAAGTTGTCAGCAAACATTAAAACCCGAGAATAATTGAAAAGATCAACAATACCAGTGACGAATAAAATAAATCGAAGCGGACCAATATGGCTACCCTGTGGAACACCAGAATGGAGATGTATCACATCAGATATCACAGTTCGCAATTGCACATATTGCCATCGTCCGGATAACAGCCAGAGAAGTAAGTTCTCTGGGAATCCTAGAACGCGAAGTTTATAGATTAATAAGTCATGGTTAATTTTATCGGATACCTTGGTAAAGTCGGTGTAGATTGTATCTACTTGTTGGGAATTTAGGAATTCAGATATAACAAAACTTGTTAACTCACACAAATTTGTCGAAGTGGATGGTTTTTTAACAAAGACATGTTGGTGTTCCGATATGATACTGCGACAGTGAAAATCGATATCCTTATTTATCGAGCATTCAAACATTTTGGGAATAGTTTACCGATACACCTATAACTTTCTACCTTAGACTTATCCCTGGATTTGTGCAATAGCGTAATATACAAACTTTTCTATAAATTTGGAAAGTTACAGTATTCAAAGATAGATTAAATAAGTGAGTTACCCTCGTCGCACACTTCAGCTAAGCCAGCGATTCTCAACATGTTGGGCGCGCCCCCCTAGAGAGGGGGGGGGGGGGACTTTTAAGGAGGGGCGCCAGCATATCCAAGAGAAAATATTTAAAAAAGTTGATTAACTGACTGAAAGGAAAGTACACACACACATGCAAAACAAAATACATTTCGAAATAATATTTAATAATTAACTTATTAACAACTTACTAAATTAAAAACAAATTTAATAATTATTAGTGACTTCCTTGGGCCTGTCTTGCAGAGCAAAGTTTTTCGAAGGAAGGCTTGATATTAGATAGACACTCTATATAGACATACATTTTATTGTATGCAGGGGGCGCGATGAAAATTATGATTGAAAATTGGGCCGCGAATACTGAAAGATTGAGAAACGCTGAGCTAAGCTATGTGAGCGAGGCTAGCTATAGTTATATAGCTTAGCTGGGTTAGCTCATATCGTTGCACACTTGAGCTAAACTACGCGGCGATATTTAAATAAATGTATGCCATCAGTTGTATGCAATTGGCACTTACACATTTATGTCCACAAAATACTACACTTTTGCAAACAGCGATTCTACACTGTATAACGCCGAAAGTGTGTATATGTGAGTGTCAGTGATGCCAGCGAAGTAGTTCGCGTAGTTGAAGTCTGAACGAGCTTAGTCCGTCTCGCCCATGACTAGGCGACGTAGTTTCATAGTTTCGCTGAAGTGTGGCGGTCACCAATGTAAATGCTAAGGATTTTACTTTCAGCGAGAAACTTAGCTCACGTAGTTGAGCCCGCTTAGCTGAAGTATGCAACGGGGGTTATTATTGCATTAAGTTCAAAAATTAAAGTTTAGTTCTATTATGATGCGATACGACTGACGCGACTGTCGCGAGCGTTCACATCATATCAGTTTGTTATAAAAACCAATTTGCCCACGATTTTTTTCGAGGTTAACCCTCAGTCATTTGATTTTACGTTCACACCAATCAGTTTTCCCAAAAAATGATGAAAAATTGATTGGTGTGGCCCCTACTTTAAACTACAAATGTTATTTAATATTTAAAGGTTTTACCATAGTGGCTGCACCGATACCAAATGACCATTAAAAGTATCAACACTTTTGATCTAAATAGAGGAAACATGATAAAATTTTGGAAATTGTTGAGCCTCCTACTGATAAATTTGTAGATACGAAAGTCATTTCGACTATAATCAATTACACGATCAAGTGGAAAAGGAGAAAATCAACAATTCAAGAAATACAAAAATGATGTAGATATTTTTCCATTTATCCAAAATTAGTCAAACGTATAATGTTTGTATCTATCTGCCCATATTCCATAGCATTCAAATATACTATCATATCTCAAATGATTTGTATGTCCTCAAATGTGAACAAACAGCAGCATAGCAAATTCTTAAGCGACAAGAAGTTTGGATTACGACATCATGCATTCCATCCAATGCCGATTGAAAGCCGACAAAAACATTCAAAGCAGCCAAGGTAGTTTTAGAGGCAGCCAGGTGCCAGTTAGTTGTCGTCTGACTAACCAGAGAACTGGCTCAGATCAGCTTCAACTTAGCAAAGATATATCGATAGATATTAATATAGATATATCTAAATACGTGCCTTTACTCTGTGTTAAACTGGCTGTATTTAAAATCTCTATCTGGCTAAAGTAAATACGTTCTGCGCCATTCGGATATAGTGACAAATCTCTTGGAAACAGGAATTGGAAATATCTGTCTTGCCGCACTGCCGCGCCTGTGGCAGCTTCTGACTCGAGAAATTACATTCGATTCGACGTCACAGACTCTACAAATACAGAATTATTTTCTGAATCGAATAAGTACATAGAATAAAACATCAAAAGTTCCAAAGTCTGTTTTTTGTGCTCGTAACGTTTCCATCAAGCAGACACGTTCAGCCGAACGCAACATTTTAATGCATTGGTATTGGGATGCTGTGTGGCGGCTAGTGGAGCATCCCGTTTTGCTGTTGAGTGATTACCTGATTACCAATGAATGAAGGCATCGTTCAGACTTTATATACGTTTGTTTTGCTCATCGTACTAAAATGTGTGCACTTTTAATGACATAAACAGGTAAACAGTGCTTCACATTCAACGTGTTTAAAAATGCTGTGAATGTTATGCGCAAATTCTTTTTTTACTCTTCAAAATCGTTTTGAATTCAATTGTGATGAGCTACCAACTAATTTAAAAGCAAATACCTCAATATTTTGAAATTTAATTACATGTCTCTTTTTTTTTGAATTTGGATAAATATTACGTTAGAACAACAAATTATTTGTTTTTGGAGCCTTTTAGGATGGTGAATTGATAGACAAGAACTAGTTAAGACCTTTGAACCGATTTTCTCGGTTTCAAAGGTCTTAACTAGTTCTTGTCTATAAATTCACCATCCCCACCATAATACATAAATTCTTTATTTAATATTTCTTCCAACTCAGTTCCCAATTATATGTACAGTGGAACCTCTATGTATTGCATTTCTTTACATAACGAAATTTCTCCCAGAACATTACCTTAAGAAAAACAAACAAAATCATCTCCTTATAATATGGAATTCCATATAACGAAATAATTTTCGTACTTTACGCCTTGATTTGTTCGACTTTTCTTCTCCATATAACAAGATTTTCCAAATGAATCAAAGTGACTGAATCATCAAAATATCTGTTGTCTATTTTGAGCAAAATAATTACAAACTTGTATAATTTATGTGTTTTATTAAAAAAAAATAAAATCTCAAATTTGAACACTCGTTTTTAGTCCACCATTTCGATTTTTTTATTAAGTACGTAGCGTTGCTTTTTTATAAGGTAGCCTTCTGTTTGTTAAAACTTTATCAGTTTTTCAGAAAAAAAAGTGTTGAGAAGTGACTAATAAATTTACTTCGCTCAATTAAGTATTTTTCAGCCAGGCATTTCTAGTTAGAAAAAGCGGTAATATTAACCGATTAACGGCCGCTGTACTCAAACGGGTACACCGAATATATCTGTGGTAATAAGTTAAAGTAGCTTAAATCGATTTTCAGACGAAAACAACTGATCTGTATTTGCATTTTACAAACAGGTCATTTTGGCGTGTAACTCACTACCACAGATTTAAGCACATAGATTTTTTTCCCAAAAATTTCTTTTTATTTTGTTTATTTTATAAGCATAAATCGGTTTTTGTGGTTTTCTCATGGACATTAACACATGGATCAATAAGTCCCGAGACTAACAATGAAAACAACATTTTTTTTGCAAAATTTTTTTTTATTCATCAATATAATCACCTTTTAGGGTGATACAATCGTCACGCCATGCGTATCCCAAAAAACTGACGCCATGACTTTGCCAGCTGACTGCTGCGTTTTCGGACGCTTCGGACGGCTTTCGCCAGCTGTGCGCCACTCAGATGACTGCCGCTTCGACTCTGGAGTGTAGTGATGTATCCATGTTTCGTCCATGGTCACGTAACGACGCAAGAAATCTTTTTTATTGCGAGTAAATAGCGATAAACAGCTTTCTGAATCATCGACTCGTTGCTGTTTTTGTTTCATCGAAAGCAATCGCGGCACCCACTTGGAAAAAACCTTTTTCATGCTCAATTTTTCATGAAGGATAGTAAATGCACTTCCATATGATATCTGTGTTATCTCAGCAATCTCACGGAGCTTCACTTTACGATCTTTCATTATAATTTTTGTCACTTCACTCACATTTTCCGGTGTAACGGCTTCCACAGGTCTACCCGAGCGTTCCGCGTCATTTGTGTCGGTACGACCACGTTTAAACTCGGCAAACCACCGACAAATCGTTGCTTTTGATGGACAAGAGTCCGGGTAACATTTTTCAATCCATTGTTTCGCTTGCACGGTGTTTTTACCCATTAAAAAACAATGTTTTATCAGAACACGAAACTCGGTTTTTTCCATTTTTTAAACAAACTACAAAACGACTTTACTCCAACCTCGATAACTCAGCTGTTTCTGGTCCGATCGACTTAAAATTTTGACACGTTTCAAGCAAAGGTTAGTACTCTAGAAAGACGTGGTTACTGGTTTACTACGAGCGTCATCTCTGGGTTAGTCTCGGGACTTATTGATCCATGTGTTAATGGATTAAACCCCCTTTTTTATGCAAATTAAAAAAATTAACACTGGGATACAGAACTGAACCAGACCTGAACCCAAATGTTTTTAATAAGTAAAATATTTTGTAAACTATTTTAAAAAAATGAAAGAGTTAAAGTAAAAAAAAAACAAATCCCGGCTTCGAACTCGGTTTCTAAAAGTCAGACATAACAAAAGCTATAATTGCCAATCTGACAATCATTGGAGACCGGTATGGTGATATTCGTATCAAAATTCGAACAGTTGTACCAAAATTCCACTTTGAAGTCAAACTTTCCAAAAAGATTTTTTTAAATTTATTCCAATTGGATTTTTATGTATGGGAGTTTTATGTAGAATCATATCCTAAATAACTTTTGTTCTTGCACTTTTTTGATAAGATGCACCGTTTTTGAGATATTTGCAAAAAACGTTTTCGTTCGTATGGTCCATTTTTGCCCATGAACGAACTTGGCCTCGCATTTTACGAGAAACGAATCTACGTAAAATTTCAAGTGTGTAGCTCAATCCGTGCGCCCGGAATTCGCGCCACAGACGGACGCCAGACAGACGGAAGGACATGCAAAAATCAATTTTTTTAATCATTCTAAACACACTGGTGTAATTCATTTTTGTGTGTGATAACGGGATCTTGGCGTTACAAACGGTAAGGCAAATCTAATATACCCTTTGGTTTCACCATACGGGTATAAAAAGGCTGAAAGTCAGCGAAATCGCTGGTAATAGTGAAGATCTACCAAATGTTTTGGAATAATGAAAACAAACATATTTTGTAGATTGCTTAAAGTTAATCTTTTTTGATTCCATAAGAACTTAGGCTTCGTTTATAAAGACATCTGCAAGTTATTGCTTGCATTACGGTATCAAGCTCGTGTATGAAATTTCTGAACTTGCATAATAATTACAGTTAGGAACAAAACAAATACTAGTGTTCGCGGTTAAGAGTGAAAGGGGTTAAGAGTCACAGAACACAAAACATTGGAGCGACTTTTGTAGCGTTAAGAACTACTTCAACAAGTGATCCAAGTGAACTTACCGGTTATTCAAACTTTATTTCTCATAAAGTTCTCATAATTTAAACTATATTCTGACAAAACTAGTTATCATTTTTAGAAATTGAAATTTGTTTTACAAAACTGAACAGCAAAAAAAAATTTAAAATCTGCTAACATATATTGTACTATCAAAGTATAATTTACTAGGAAGCTAACTGATTATCAGCGAAAGTGCACGCTTGGGGACAGTTTTAGTATAATATGAGATGCTAGTTTGGTCTATCGGTAGATGAAGATATTTAAGGAATTTCATTTCAACGCAAAAACTTAGCTATGTCTTTATTGATGCTTTCTATTTAAATTACCTCAATAATCACAAATGAAGTTCCTCATAATTTCTAATCTTTGGCACGTTATTCGCACAAACTTCTTGGAAGTTAATTTAATGAATCTTTCATTTCATAAACATCGTCATCATGTGAAAACTTTTTATGTAAACACATCAGAGAAAAAAATATTGGCTCGAAAGTCAAGTTTTCAGGTGGAAATAAGACGCGATGCGACTTTGTTCGAAATTGGTACGTGGACTTTTGCATTTACCGCACTTTTTAGCGCTGTTGCGGCTAAGACGAATTCAACCCAACACAACCAACCCAAATCAAACAAAACCAACCTGGCTGAGAAATACTTCATTTGGCCGGTAAACATTCTCGTGTTTGGAAAAGAAATTTCCCCCAAGTTGAAGACGACATGGAAGTTGGCAAGTTGTCCACTTTTTCCGTTGTCTTCTTGAAAAATTTCCGGACGGTCAGTTAATCTCCACAATTAGAAATACCGTGCCATGTACGATTCGTATGAGATGCACTGGCAACAGAAAAACGAGACAAGGTAAGGCAGGTTGGTTACCTAGTTACAGGTACACCTTTGGCAAAGCGGTTGTATACCAAGACAGACTCCTTGATCTACCAATTGAAGTAAGTCCCCAAAGCGAATAATTGAATAAATAAAGGTAGAAACGAAGAAACAAATTAAAATTTTGTCTTCACATGCATCTATAGTGCCAACAAGTAACGATTTCTCTGGTTCGCTGGAAATTTGCCCAACTTACGGAAATCACAGTTAAATTATTTTGCATTAGTGATATCGTTTTATCATCTAATTAGATGGAGGAAGGAGAGAAAATGCGGTATACAGTTTCACACCAAAGCATCAAATCATATTTGCATTCTACTTTTGACTTAAAATTAATAACATATCAAGGTAAAGAGGAATGAGAATTTGTCTGAAGACATTTTTAGTTAAATTAGTTAAGCTATTAGACATCCTTAACATACAAACTCTCTCGCAAACAACATTTTTGCAATAAAACGGGAAGCCAAAAATATGCTTTTTTTATATCGTAATGAAAAATATAGGGATATTAGATTTAATGAATATATTCGAAAAGCTTAGAACTAATTCTCGGGTAAAAAATTACTTGTAAAAATGTTTTTAAATGAAAACATTGATAGAAAAAGTAGTATGTATACTGTGAAAATCTCTGGAAACGTATGCAAAGTTTCAGAGATTTCCTTAAATAAAATTAATGTGGATAGCAGCTGACGAGGGTCTCATATGGTGTAAATCCGCTCTTGTTCTAAATATTACGAGTGGTAAAGATAATAATTCTAAATATTACGAATAATCTTTTTGGTATTTAGTCTTTTACGAAATAAACCCCTTTTCGCCCGTTTTTATTCATTTTCCATTCTACACGGTAAAAACTGGAGTCTAATTTTAAGACTTTTTTTCCTACATATAGGTCAACACCTTTTTGAGCCTAAAAATCAAACTTTAAAAGTTTGAAATTATTTTCCTTTTAAATAGTATTATCCGGTCTAAATTTAAGGTATTAAAATTTAAATTTTAGTCTAAAAAATCTAAAAATTAGTTCCAAATTTCTAAAAATTCTCAAATTAAAACCTTATGGTTTAAGTTTAAGATGTCTGAGTCTTAAATTAAGACTGGAATGGTTAAAAAATATTCATAAACTTCTAAAATTCGTAAATTATCCGGGTAAATAATACTATCCGGTCTAAATTTAAGACTTAAAAGTTTTAATTTCAAACTGAAATTACTAATTTTTAGTAGTTACAATTTTCTAAAACTGTCTCAAATTTAGACTTCGAAGTTTAAATTTCAAACCTTTTTTTATGTTTATGCCAGGAGCTTAGGCAAATTGCCTCTAATGCCGAAGTGTTTAGTTTAGGTCCATGAGCAGAAAAGTTCCAAATTCAAATTCAAGCCGAATTATTTTTGCCCTGAGTGGGATTTGAACCACTGCTCTTTGGATCACAAGGCAAGCACTTAGCTGACTGAGCCATCCACGCCCGCATATCTTAATTTTAGATTAATATGTATAGAAAATATACTCAGACTTCTAAAATAAACCAATTCCAGACTTTACTTTCTAAATTTTAGAATAATGAGTTTTAATTATAGGCTGAAATGACAATTTTCTAAAACTGAATGAATAAATTGTAGACTTTGAAGTTTTGTTTTTAGACCGAAAAGTCGAATTCGAGCATCGCGACTTTTCTAAAAATTGACCGACCGACTGATGAATTTGAAAAAGAAAAATAAACTGAAAAGACTAAATATTAGACAAAAAGTTTAATTCAATTTTATCCGAATTGAAGTAAAACTTACAAGGTTTAGTTCTCAAACTTATAGGTCTAATATTTCGATTAAAAGTCTAGAAATAAGGCGGAGAGGTTTAAAACAAATTTTTAAGAAAGAAAAAGTTTACTTTTTAAACTATAGTCTTAAAAATAAACCGAAACTCACTAAATATTAAACTTTTCGACTAAAATATACTCTAAACTTTCAAAAAGTTTTAAAAATAGAGAAAATAGTTTAAAATTCCACTAAACTTTCAAAAGTTTAAAAAATAGAAGGAAAAAGTCTTAAAATTAGACTCCAGTTTTTACCGTGTATGCATGTTCCAATCACCTACAGCACAAAATTGAAAATGAAACTTTTTCGATAAAATATACTTTAAGAAAAAGAAACAACAAGTAAGAAAACCTTGAAGCATATCGAATCCAAATTGTTTGAGTTTCTTTCACGTGACATGGTTATCAAATAAAATTACGGGTATTTGGAGCAAATATAAAGAAAATAACTGATACAAACTTTCTTATCGTTCGATTAGGCACATAATCAAAAAGAGAAGACCAAAAGACGCAAATCAACCGACAACCTTCAGGCATCGAAGGAGCTGCTCCAAGAGTCAAGTATAGAGATTTTAGATGAAAACTACAAAGCGCCAACACACATGGCAAAACACCAAATAGTCAGTGGGACTGAATTATTAGGTTCCAATCTTCTACTGGACTCGGAGACTATAGGCCCTATTCCAGGATCCGCTACGAATGATTCGGATCGTAAACTCAATGTTGTTGTTAGTGTTTTATACCAACAACAACATTGAGTTTACGATCCGAATCATTCGTAGCGGATCCTGGAATAGGGCCTTATATTGTTGGCTACAGGCTGATCAAGCTGACTAAACTATGCCAAAGCAGCCCCTGTTCCATGCACTTTTGGCTGTCTATGCGCCTCAACAGCGATGACCAGTGAACAGCAATTGAAGTATCAGATCGCTAAACAGTGTATTTTTATACCCGTATGGTGAAACCAAAGGGTATATTAACTTTGCTTTACCGTTTGTAACGCCAAGATCCCGTCATCACACACAAAAATGAATTACACCAGTGTGTTTAGAATGATAAAAAAAATTGAATTTTCCATGTCCGTCCGTCTGTCTGTCTGTCCGTCCGTCTGTCTGTCTGTGGCGCGGATTGCAGGCGCATGGATTGAGCTAGAGACTTGAAATTTTGCGCAGATTCGTTTTTCGTAAAATGCGAGGCTAAGTTCGTTAATGGGCAAAAATGGACCATTAGGGGGGGGGGGGGTACCCCCCATACGAACGAAAACGTTTTTTGCGAATATCTCAAAAAAACGGTGCATCTTATCAAAAAAGTTCAAGAACAAAAGTTATTCAGGATATTATTCTACATAAAACTCCCATACATCAAAATCCGATTAGAACAAATTTTAAAAAATCTTATTGGAAAGTTTGACTTCATAGTGGAATTTTGATAAAACTGTTCGCCATTCACTTAAATCACCATACGGGTTTTCAATAATTGCCAGATTGGCAATTATAGCTTTTGTTATGTTTTTCCTTTTTGAACAATTCTTTACACATTTCTTTTCAACCATTTTGTTATTTGCTTTTATTTTTTCTAGTTTTTTAGATAGTAAACTTCAAGAATAGCGAAAATCTGTACCGGTATTGCCGAATCCAGGACCCCGGACCATATTTCAATACCGAAACCCAAATTTTTTTGAGTATATCAATACCGGTTTTCAGAAAATAAAATTTTAAGGGAATTCAGATAAGATAAAGACGAATGTAAAAAAAAAAGATATTGACGAATCTCTATGCAGTATTTGAGCTATTTAAGGATATTTAAAATTCACTCTGTGTAATGGGGTCTGCACCTCAAGTAGTTAAAACTTTAATAAAAAGTTAACGAATGGATCGAATCGAAAAAAAATTTTAGGATTGCTTTCTTTGAATAATTCCATAGGCAATTTGAAAAACTTTAATTTCAAGGCTTAAAAAAATTTTAGCGCTATCCGTGTAATGGGATGTAATTCACCCTAGCTACAAAAACTGAACAAATATACCGATTCCAAAGTTTATTTTGTTGGTGGTACTTGTGTATAACTTCACACAAAATTTGAAATTTTTTATAAAAATCTGTCCTTGAGTGCTGGCGCTCTGTTGTAGACCTAACGACCAGATACAGACAGATCGTGAAAAATCCGGTACATATGAATAAAAAAAAATTGGTTCCTATAGTGTTGAAATCAGTATTTTTCTGGAATCGGGTACCCGTCTAGTTAGGAACCGGATACACAGTTTCGAATCCTAAAACAGAAAACCGTTTGAGAACTGGTTCCGAGTCGAACACAACACAAAACGAGTGGTCCGATTGGATTTTGATGTATGGATGAGTTATGTAAAATCCTATTCTAAATACATTTTACCTTCATAAATTTTTCAACACGACTCACGGTTTTCGAGAAAATTGCAAAAAGCTGTTTCGTTTGTATGGGAGAGGGGGAACGAATGGTCCATTTCTCATTCAAGAACTTAGCCAATGCTATTTACGAGAAACTTAACTTTACAAAATTTCAGGTCCCTAGCGGAATCCTTTCGAAAATTATGGTGTACACAGACGGACAGACAAACGGACGGATAAATCAAAATCTTTTGTCATCCCTAACCCCGGCGTAGAACATTTTTGTGTGTAATGCGTTACAAACGGTATACTAAATTTAATATACTCCTATTTGTATATCATATAGAGTATAAAAAGCTCCGAGACAAAAAAAAATTGAAAAAGTAAGATAAATTTTTAGGTTTTGCTTTTTGAGTACAATTTGTATGTTTCAAACTATTATTTACCAATTGATTAATAAATTTACATTATCACAAAACGATAATCCGGTGGATAACATGGGAGTTATCTAAATGTGGCAAAACTATCGATTTAATACAATAATTAAATGATGTAAACATTTCCACGTCATTATTCACGTTGTGTCGAAGATATCAGCAGATGTATCAGCAGATAGTTCAACCTCAATGACGAGTCAGCAAAAGTTTAATTAAAAAATCCAAAAATACATTCAATGGCAATGGCCACAGAGTATTGAATTGAATTTGGTATCCAGGTGGAATACAGGTAAATTCATGTGCACAAATCGTGACAGTAACTTTTATTTGCCTCAAATGTGGATGATTTAAAAGCAGCGTTTTCCAAACTGGGAGGCGCGCCTCCCTAGGGAGGCGTGGACTAGTCTAAGGGGAGGCGCGAATATTAGCCAGTATTGACAAAAAAAGTGCACGTGTAGCTAATACAATACGTAACATATAGGTACATATTAACTACTATGCTGCTGATGCTACCCGTACCCCGTAGCAAACATAACGGTTCAAATATTTTTAAGGGAGCCGTGGTAAAATAAAGTTTGGAAACCACTGTTTAAAAGAATAATAATGGCTGTTGGTGTTGGTTGCAATCTAATTCAAGGTGAATATTTTGATTTATGGCAATCGGATGAGGCGTAATCCGCTCACATCGGTCGTCAAGATTTGCAAGAAGAAATGTTCCGCAATGTGATAAAATTCCATCGATCGAATCGAAGCAAACCGTAAACTGTTCAAGCGTAATATCAACGATCCCACTTGATCATCGCCATCATCGCAATCATCATCCATGTCCACAATGGCGGCATGATCAGTAATCGGTGATCTCGATCGAGGACTCCGACTACGAAAGTTCGCCATAGTTGTTGTTAAATGCTTCTCCATGGGGTTTGGGGAAATTTACAAGCCAAATTTGAAGTCACCGGCTGCAGCACCGAGTTGGCAGCCATTTGGGAATCTCATTCGGATATTATGAATGGAATTTTAGCTTGATTAACAATTTGGATAGAAATTCGTGATGAAAATCAATTTAACCCTTCACTCCATGTCCTCTCCACAGGACATACTAAAATTGTCGTGCGCGACGTTATAGATGTAGGGTGTACTGTGGGAAAAAACTTTTTTTTGCTCTCGGCAGTGAAAGGTTAAGGTCGAACTTTTGATCACGGCACTTATCATCTATGAATCCATTGACAGGTGTGAGATTGGAACAATATAGTCACCTACTATCACGCCTCAGGTGTTCATGTATTAAGAGATGCTGTTGCCTTTTCTCGTGATGATCATAATGCAGATTAAGATGATGACGATATGCGTTTTTATTAAACAAATCTCATAGGCAAAAAACAATAGAACAACAAAACCAAAAAAAACATTTTTTAAAGATCATTTTCAAGGTGGTGTGGGTGATCGATCAAAGATAGAGCGACATTTTGATTTTGTCACCTAGAAAACAATTTTTTTATGGGAAAGTGTTTTCTTTCATCGATTTCATTTTGACTCAGTTTTTTTTATTACATGAAAGGAAAAGTCGACAAAAAAAAACAAAGAAAAAACAAATATCTGTACGAATCAATGAACTCGTTGGGGCAGAATTTTTAAATTGCCGTGAATGGTGAAAGTATTTTTTCGAACGAATTTCGAATTTTCGTAGCTTAGTGACTAGCAAAACAGTGAATCCTCATAAAAATAACTCTAATCAGTGTACTTAAACAGCAGTTGTTTTTTTTAGGAAATATAATTTGAATACAAACTAGAATTTAAATCTCATATACATTACTGTATCTACAGTTCGGACAGTATCTCGTTGGTATACTAGATTTCTAGCATTGTTTAATGAACACGGTTGACGTTTGCTTATACACTACAATGGTACAAAATAGAACCAATTTTAGAAAAAGTTAAAAAAAAATAAAGCGCTAAAAAGTAAAAATGGGGGTATTCACACTTCCTATTTAAATAGCTGTCATCGTATTAATAAGTTAATACTTTTCCCCTAACCCAAGGCCCAATTAACCATAGGGCTAATTGGGCTACAGCCCAGTGGCGCCATCGATCTGAGGCGATGAAATTTTGATTGCTTTTTTTTAATTTTCTTTATATTTAGCGTATCTGTAATTTAAGTTAGTACTGTGTTTTGAATTAAAGAATATTTTAAAAAATTAAATTGAATTTTTACAATAAAACTATGTAAGGGTGCAAAATTTTATTTAGCCCAGGGCGTTCAAAACTTGTTAATACGGCTCTACCCTAACCGTGAACGCACTTTTCCGCGGATGTAGTAAAATCGAAAATACACACACAATTTCTCTCACATTTTATAATTTTTTTTTCTTTTCGAAAATCACTTCAATCACTGAAAAACAAACTAAACTAAAAACACTAAATACAAAAGATTTTAATTACTAAAATACTAATTACACCAATACCTCGCTTTGCGTCTTTTCGTTTTGCGTTTTTTCGAAGTTGCGTCGCTGCTGAATTAGTACTAATTTTCACTGTGCGTCGTTAGATTTTCGAAGTTGCGTTGTTTTGGGTTCGAATCTTTAATTTTTTTTTTTGAAATTTTTTGAAATTTTCTTTTTTTTTCTAAAAGATGGCACGACTTTTCTTTCTAATTGCGCCATGCCATCAAAACTCGGGGATTCCCTTTCTAACTGAAAATCAACGCAATTTTAATACAGTTTTATTTTCACTTTGTTTTGCTAATTTTAGAGTTCAGTTTCAATTAGTGTGTTGTTCTTTTTTTTAAAAGAGAATAATAAATTTTTATAAATTTTTACGGGTTGTTTCTGGTTACAAAAAAGGTAAATATTTTTCCAATTTATTTATTGGCAGAGTTATATTATTTTTGTTTTTTAAATGTTTACTTTGTTCAATGTTCTTTTTAAAAAGTAGTATTTTCGTAACCCTGGAACCTATCTTCGATCTTTACATAGTTTGCTATAGAAAATCATAATTCACTTTGCGTCGTTTCAGTTTGAGTCGTGTTTTTTTGGAACGTAACCACGACGCAAAGTGAGGTATTGGTGTATATTCAATTTTCGTACAAACAAACAATTAACTGATCTTTTGAAAAATAAGCAGATTGCCAAGCTCACTACGTTCATTTTTCCTTATTTCAAATATTTACCCAAATTTAATATTTTACACCAAGCGGTCAATACATAAAAAATTGTGGTAACAAAACTTTAACAAACAATAATATTTTACGACGATAATAGCTATTTTAATACCTTTTATGAATACCCTTAATAATTTTTAAAATTTATAATTTGGGATATCAAGTACTGTCAAATTTCAGTACCAGAAAAATTTTAATTGTTATTAAAATCTAGCGTAATGGGTATTTTTATATTTGCTAATATGAAGTCGAAGCAATATCCGTATACATCTTAAACCAAAACCAAAAAAGTCTCAAAATGACTTACTTCCGTTTTCTTGCATACTAACAATTATTGCGCCGACTTTATATTTACAAATATAAGAATACCCATTACGCTAGATTTTAATAACAATTAAAAATTTTCTGGTACTTAAATTTGACAGTCTTTAATATCCCAAATCATAATTTTTTTTACTTTTTAGGGCTTTAGATTTTTAATTATTTTCTTTAATTTTTAAACTTTTTTTAAATTCGCTTTTATTTTTTATATTAATAAACAATTAACTAACACCGTCAAATGTGAGCGAATTGCTAAGCTCACTAGGTATATTTTTCTTTATTTGAAATTCCTTACCCAAATTTAATATTTTACACCATGCGGTTAATACATGCAAAATTATGTTAACCCTAATCCTCCTAGGTTGAGTCTTTGGGACTCATTTCAACTTTGCTTTGGATGCCACCAAATGGAAATCAAGTCCGTTTACATCTGGACGAACGTGCTCACATAACATTATGTGAAAAAAAAATATTCTAATACTGTTAAATTTAGTGTTTTATATATAACTTGCATATGAGAGCGCGGGACTCATCCTAGGTGTTTTTGTTTGTAAATTAACCCGGGATGATTAGGGTTAAAGTTGCAAAAAATACAGCCATGTATTTTGTTGTTGTTTTAACATTTTACGAGGATAACAGCCATTTTAATATCAAATGTGAATGACCCGTATGTTTTCTTTTACTTTCTTCTACGGAGTATAATAAAGTATTGTATTCAAGAAAAATTTAGACCTCTTAATTTTGCCTAAAAAACGTTTCCCGATCACTCCTGAGTCGATTGGAGTCATATTTAAAAAATGTCTGTCAGTCTGTCAGTCAGTCTGTCAGTCTGTGTACAAGATTTCTCAAAAACTAATAGAGCTAGCGCCATGAAATTTTATAGGCATGTTGGGTCCTGAAATGGGACAATCCTATCAACTGGTGGAAATCCGTTAACCGGAAGTATCCAAAATGGCGGTTTTTCAAAAATCGCAATTTCGTTTTTCTCGATTTACTCCCAAACTACGCGTTTTTTAGTGGCCTTAAGTATGACAAAACTTGGAGAAAATAAAATTTCCCACATTTTTGTCTTTAGCTATAACTCGATATCTCAACCTGTTATCGAGATAAACCGTTATTTCCAAAAAAAAAAAACAGTTTTTTGCGATTATCTCGAAAACTAACGGGTTTTTGCTGACTGAATGTATGAAGTGAATTAATGAGAATGGCATTCTGCACAATTTCGTCTTTTACCGTTATCCGTTATCTTTTATATTTAAGATTTGAGTTGACTTCGAAAATATCTCAATAATTTCATTAACATGTAAAAAATCATATTTTTGCGAATAATTTGCAAACTAACGGTTTTTCGACAAATCAGTTAAAAGAATAATTAACGATGTTAACATTTTCTACATTTTCGCCATTTACCGTAAATTGATATCTTTTACCGTTCTCAAGTTATCTCAAATTTTGTACGTTTTTGATATTTTTGGATGAACCAACAATTTATTGGGAGGTCGTCTTAGTTTGACAACGCGACAGGGCTCTAGCGTAAATTGCGCAGGGTCGTAGATTTTGTAGAAGAAAGTTTTGTGTTGACCACAACTGATATTTTATTATGACTTTTATGGAATTTTCCTTAAGAAAAGCCCGTTTTAACCTGCAATTTTTTAATACAGACTACAATTAGAACTAGGGATGTCAAAAAAGAACCAGTTAAACCGGTTACCCGGTGTTTTTGCTTCGGTTAACCGGTTTTTTTCGGTGTTTTTTTGCACGGTTATACCCGGTGATTTTTTTTAAAACCAAAAACCGTTGAAAAAAACCGATAATTTTTTTTTGTACGGAAAAATAATTTTAAACCAATTTTCGTGCAACTGATTTGTTAGAATCACTTCTTTTAGCCACTCTAGACCAAATACAATATCATATTGTGCCATTTATGGCCTTTGAATGGATTATATGGCACTTTACGTCTTTTGTTTGTATTATAGTGTATTTGTTGCGTCTGAGACCTAACCTACCCAATTTGATCAAAACGGTTTTTCGGTGTTTTAATAACCGGTTTTTTGGACCCGGTTAAACCGGCCCGGTTTAAACCGAAGTCTTAAAAACCGGTTTAACCGAAAACCGGTGTTTTTCAAAAATTTGACATCCCTAATTAGAACTACTTAAACGTTTTGTTCAGTTATTTTTAAAACGACGTGAAGTTTTTCTAATAAACTATTACATCACGTTTAAAAAAAAAGATTTTTGGGTGTGGTTCGGTTTTGGTTCATGGGTGAATTGGATTTCTGTTTTTTGATTCCTAAAATTTCAAAAATTTTGTTGTGGTTTTGGTTTCTCCTTGGTTCTGGTTTTAATTTCTAAAAGTCTGCCCTAAAAATTTAAATTTGAACCGAATGGAACCACTACAAAAAATTCTGATATTTGGTTTCATTACAGTTTGTTTTAAAAATTGGTTTGGTTTTGGTTTGAACATCTTTTTTTCAGAGTGGCTCGGTTTGATTTTGGTTCTCTCAAATTTGAATAGTTCAGTGGTTTTTGGTTCAGTTCAAAAAACCGTTTGTATCTCTGCTCGAGTATTTTTATTTTTAAATTTTCACAGATATTTAAGATTTGAGTTGACATCGAAACTCACCTTAAAATTTTCTATTGTCATATCGTAGATAGTCCACCAAATCTTTAGGCGCCTCCACACGTTCAATGTTACTTGACAATTTTACTTGAAATACTCATGTCTCAAGTAACATTGATCGTTTGGATGCTCTTCAATGTTACGTGTGGAGGCAATTTTCATCAATGTTACTTGACGAAAATTTTCATCAATAATACTTGTCAAGTGACATTGAACGTGTGAAGGCTCCTTTAGTCATTGCAATAAAATTTGCGGCGAAAATTTTTGTTTTTATAATTGTTATTTCATCAATAGTATTGCCAGAATTTAGAACTATTTAAATGGAATTATATATTGCTTATTTGCTTAGTATTTAATGATGATTTTGAAACTTGAACTGTTTTATTATTGTATAATTAAGTATTTAATAATAAATACTTGAATTTTTAATTTTATAAATTATATTGTAGCCGTACAAGGCACTATGCCTTTTTTACGCTGAAATAAATACAAAACAAATAAAAATAAAAGTTTTTGAGGACCCCGAAACTTGGTGCCCTAAAAATATGTTAAAAATACGTGAAGTACGCAATAAAATTAAGAAACATTTAGTAATTTTTGTCTATTGTTTCAAGCGTTATAGATTGTAGAAATGTAATTTGTGCATTGACTATTTCAAACAGATGGAACTAATCCCACATTTCCATATCAAGTCCTTCAAGGGTCAATGAGTAACAGAATTCGGACGTTGTCAAATTCAAGGAAGGGAGCCTCATGCGAATTCCCGGAAAAGTGACAAATCGGGATTCAATAGGATGTAAACATAAGACACCTTACTATATGAAGCACGTTGGCCAGCACGGGGTTCCTTTGATTAGATAGAGTTCACTGGACCGACTCTATTGTACAAAAAAGAAGACATTCTAGAAAAAAAACCTATGCAGAACCATTTAAAATTAGTGAAATTTTTAAATATTGATTGGATTTCGCGAAGACTTACCCTAAAGCTAAGCTTTCTCTTTCCCAGAACTTCAAACAGGCATCGCAGAAATAACCTCAAACATTCCTCCACCAAATCACTTTTTTCTCGATTTCAACTGGACTCGAGTAAATATTTTCGAATTCAGTTAAATTGCAAATCAAGGCAAAAATCATACGTTGACACGTAAAATCCAATAGAGATACGAAGTGTGCATAGAAAAATCACTAGAACAATGTGAAAAATTGCCAAATCGACGAATAACTTTCAATCAATCCAAGTTAAAAAAAATTAAAATTCATTTGCTTGACACTGCTACGAAACGAAATTCCACTTCTATTTTCCCGATATTGATTTTTCTTGGTTTTGTACTCAATTATTGAACCACTCACAAAACGAAAATAACAAAAAAAAATCCGTAGTAATTAATCCAAAGTTAAATGGCATAGAAAATCAGATCGCAAGCGAACTTAACTTCACCAGGCATTTTGCTACTCCATGAGAAAACCAGAACACCACAGAAATAAAATGGCCGACCAAATAATTGAATTGTGCCAAAGTGAGAGAAACACTTGAACACCACTCGGTAGTAGATGCAGGAGCAAGGGAGAAAATATGAAAAATAAGAGTTTCCCACGGAACGACGTTGCCAAGTAATTAATTAAAAAAATCTATGAAATATACCCGAACATTTTCGTAAATTTCTGGTGTATTCTAAAAAAAAAACGCCGGTCGTAAGCTTCAACCACGATTGAATAATAAACCCAACAGCAAATGTAAAAAATAGTTCTAAGATTAGTGTAAGAAAGTCTAATTAAATTGGTATATTTTCGATTAAAAGTACCTTTTGTGATTTTTCTGAAAACGGGCCACAATACGGCCGATATTACTTTCTCAATACATCATTGTTCCGAGTTAAATGCAAGCAAAAATCACCATTCTAAACAGAAACAACTTTTGGAAATATCCCAAACATATTGATCTGGCACCACTGAGAAAAATTTGATTTCTGGAAAAAAAATGGAGAACTGGAAGATTGCTATTATTCTTCCCTTGGATTTGTTGCTAACAGGGATCCCGTTTACACTACTATCGTAGTTTTACACTACTATTTTGACATAATTTGACCTAACACTACTTACACTACTGAAAAACTCAAAACACTACCATTTTCGCCCTATAAAAAACGTGCTACAAAGAAAGTTAATTTCTAGAATTGAAAAGTTCATTTATCTGGGGAAAATTAAATAATATGTAATATGTAATTATTCAGACTCTTTATCTAAAATATGTATTTAAATATTTTAGGTATTCCCTATGGAAAAGTGACTGAGTGCGTTTACTCAATTCTTGAACAAAGCGGACATAATAATACTTAATTCCGTCCTTTAATTTTAAAAAAAATGTGATTTTTGTACTATTATAAAAATGTACAAATATGATATGCAATAAAACATTGTCTCAATGAAACTCCAAATGACTGTTAAAAAAGTTGACACTACTGAAATCCCTCTGACACTACTATTTTTCGATCAGTAACACTCCGCTTTTCACTTTTGGGGTGGGAACCCTGGTTGCTAATGTTGTCGCGTGGGAGATTTTTTTCCAGTCTCCGTATTTTAAATTAAATTCTAAACAAAACAAAAAATTAACACAAATCGTAAAATTTTTATTCCAAAAATTGTTAAATTTTAAGATAAGAAAAATTCCTCAATGTACCAACTAAATTGATATTCAAAAATTTCCGCGCCATTTTAGGACTCTTAGGAAATCAACATTTCTTAACTGACCTCCTACCGGAAAAGCGGAATTCTGGCTTTTAGGTCCCATTTAGACTATCAAGTGACTTGTGTAATATATTTGACACAGATTTGTCAAGTAAATGAATTAGCCATGACGGACCTTTTAGACGATTAAATTTATTTGACATGAAGTAACTTTGATAAATAATCTAAATAGAGCATTAAATGAAATAAGGCTTAAGGCCCAAAGTCCTTCCGATCCGTTTCGTTTCCGTAAAAACGTATCGGACGAGGACCTGCCTATAGTACGACCGCTCAGTTTCGGAATCTGACATTTCGACCACGATCAATCGTTTTGATTGTGTCTTTTGATCGAAGTTGAAAATTGTTAAATAAGAAATATTGAAGTAAAAATTCAGGTTTATTTTGTATTTTAAAATATAATAATTCAAATATATGAATATATTAGGTTATATGCGCGTGTCAAATTTAGGGTTTGAGGTTATGCAATCCGTTTGAGACGGATTTTTGCGAACTCTTCCGTTACGTTCCGCTCCATTTCGCAGACTATAGGTAGCAACGTTGTTGATCGTATGTTCAACTTTGACAGCTTACCGAAACGAAACGGATCGGAAGGACTTTGGTTGGGTCTTTAAGAGCGAATAACAATTCGACGACAAAGCGATGCGACATGGTGGTATGAGTCGTCATTATTGTCCAAAAACTACGACGACAGCTGCGACAAGGCGAGACGACAAAATTTCAAAAAAATGAATTTTTGTCGCGACGACACCGAATCACAGTTGATTGGTTAGGTTGATTTGATTTTTAAATTTCCTATGAGCCATATACTTTTTTTCAAATTTTTGGACTCATCTTTTTAAAATTTCCGTAGATTTGAATTTTTTTTTTAATTTTGGGCTTCTTCAATGTGTCTTGCATAATTTGATGTTAATATCCTTGTTAGATTCGAATTGCTCTGATGAGGACTTTGGCAGGTTTGAAACGAGTCAGTTTAGCCCTTGGTCTTCAAGAGAGAGCTTACAATCCAGAGAGTGGACAACGGAACATGTAAACCACAGAACTATATACATAGAACGCTCATGGCCATATAAAGACTAGCATTAAAAGTAAGTCAAAAATTATTGCTTTCTCTGTCCGGCTATATATAAGTTAAATAGCCGAAACCGTCCTTCGTGTCAAAATTAGTTTATTTGTTTTATTTATAGACCATTCTAATCTGAAAAAAGGTGTTCTAACTGACCGAATAACGGTTCTAACTGGAGTTAATAGACTGTTCTACTCAGTAGGAAGTCTATTAAGTGCAGATATCCCCTCTCTATATTAGTCTCTCTGCATTCAAGGCTTATCAAATTCTTTTAGAATTTTGTATAATTTCCCAATAAATGTTTTGTCGACTCCGCGACAAAGGCTACTATTTTCGAATCGTTTTGCATGCAACATGTTTTGTTTGTGTACATGTCTTCTGAAATTTTGCGCGTCATTTTTTGATGTTGATTTGGTAGTGTTTATACCCGTATGGTGAAACCAAAGGGTATATTAACTTTGCCTTACCGTTTGTAACGCCAAGATCCCGTTATCACACACAAAAATGAATTACACCAGTGTGTTTAGAATGATAAAAATAATTAATTTTTGCATGTCCGTTTGTGGCGCGGATTGCGGGCGCACGGATTGAGCTACGGACTTGAAATTTTGCGCAGATTCGTTTTTTGTAAAATGAAAGGCTAAGTTCGTTCATGGGCAAAAATGGACCATTAGGGGGAGGTACCCGCTATACGAACGAAAACATTTTTTGCGAATATCTCAAAACGGTTCATCTTATCAAAAAAGTGCAAGAACAAGTTATTTAGGATATGATTCTACATAAAACTCCCATACATCAAAATCCGATTGGAATAAATTTAAAAAAATCTTATTGGAAAGTTTGACTTCAAAGTGGAATTTTGGTACAACTGTTCGAATTTTGATACGAATATCACCATACGGTTCTCCAATGATTGCCAGATTGGCAATTATAGCTTTTGTTATGTTTTTATTGTTTATTTACATAAGCTTGGTGTTTCATCTTGTAAGTTTGGATTTACTTTAATCTAAACATTTTTCAATACGGCTGTCGCACGTATATTGATAGCAAAAAGCACATACGCACACATATGCATTGCCCAATAAATGTGAACAGTGTTCGCTGTTCTTTGACAGATATACCAGTTTTCCGTGCGGTTGGTGGGTGCGTTTTCGAGCGCGACATGTCGTTTTTTAACTCGAAAGTTTATTGGGTGGTTTGATTGCTTTAGTTTCATGGGATAGGTTCTCAGGAATCATATCAATGTGGGTGATATTATTTGCTAACAGCAATTCAGAACGGAAACCGCGAAATTTACGCATCGGAAATTAATTTTGCTTCAACAGATTCCCTTTTATTTGGGTTGCGGAAGGCATTTGTGACGTATTAAAATTAAAAGCCAAAAGTGTTATTGCGCGGAATCCTTTTATTTTTTTTTCAAATGCTGATTCATCAATGGGTGATGTGTATAAAAAAATAGCTTTTGCTAAAACTGATGTTTTTTAGCTAATGCAGTCTGTATGCAGTCTGCATTAGCTAAAACACATCAGTTTTAGCAAAAGCAATTTTTTTATTCACAACACCCAATAACCTTATCAAACCTCTTTGTCATTTTTCCCGACAGCAATTTTCCTCATTAGAATTTTTCTTACCTTGTTTTCTTCCGCTAGTTATCTGTCATTGCATAATTTCCAAATTTGTTGTCCACAGCGAAATTACTTTAATCCACTATAGAAAATGTTTGCACTTCCTGAAAAATTGCGGATGTAAAATGCAACTTTTTTAAGTTTGTCACGTTTCAAGAAATATTTAAACGATTATTTTATTGCTTTAGCCTTTTCACTTTCAGAAGACACTAAAATGTGTTCACAAAAATACTCGAAATTTTTGATTGGTTTTTATTGAACGAAATATTCTACGGTTCACACTTTACAACTGGGATTAAGTCAAAATCCATAACACGGTGCGGCATTTTTTGAAAATCACTGAGACCCGTTTTCTTAAAACACCGAAAACCTTCGACAACTAGAAATTAATTCCGCTCTCACACAGAAAATGGAGTGAATAAAAGGTGACGGAAAAACGAATTCCTATGTCAAATGACGTCAAATTGATGTTTAGCCTAGACACTTCTCTGGAATAATTTAACTGAAAAATTTGCCTGGAAGCCTCTGGAAATGTCTTTTTAGTACACTGGAATATTTTGCTACAGCGAATTCTCTCCGACTGTTAAGGTAGAAATCGATGCTGCGATGGCACGGCATAGAGATAACCAAGGTATGCCATAAACACAAATCTGACGTTTCTTTGGAACATCACTTGTGCCGATTAATTCGTCAAGTTCAGAAGGAATTTTGTTTTGTGGATGGTTATTTAAATTTTTGTGCGATCTAAATAAGATATTTGTAAATTAGTGGACTGATTGTATTAAATAATGATCAATAAATATAAAAATTAATTAAAAAAAAAGTCGGCACAAATGACGTCACACCTGACTATCAAAAGTTCATGGCATACCTTGGTTGTCTCTATGCCGTGCTGCGATGGTAGTACCGACTTGTGTTGGACCGATATCGGGCCGGCGGTCGTTATAGCACACACACGTTACGAGTGCCTAAAAAGAAGTGTGTCTAACAAATCAGTTGAACGAAAATTAGTTTAAAATTATTTTTCCGTACAAAAAAAATGATCGGTTTTTTTGAACGGTTTTTGGCTTAAAAAAACACCGGGTATAACCGTGCAAAAAAAAAACACCGAAAAAACCGGTTAACCTAAGCAAAAACACCGGGTAACATCCCTAGTATATACCATCACGCAAATTTTGCTGGTAAATGCGTTAGTTATTGTATTCAAGCCATTTCCATGCTCGACAAGAAAAGTTCGAATTACAGATACCAATATATCAACTGCAATTCGAATTACAAGATACCCAATATAAAAAAATGATTGTTCGAATTAGCGTGGTATTCGAATTACCCAGTGTTCGAATTACCGAGTATCTACTGTATTTGCGGTCGTTTTGTTTGTAAAAATTAATCCATTTCACGATTTCTTGCCGAGTGAATTTAAATTCCGCCATGTTAATTTCGGAAATGTCAAAAAAATTATGAAATTGCAGTAGGGAAATCTGAGTTCATGAAATAATAGCTGCAAAAACCTAAAAGAAAAGTACATTTCTGTACCCCACAGGTAAACTGTCGTAACTGACAAAACCGCGATTTTGGGCTTATTGTTGAAACTACATTGTGGGGACGTATATTTTTAATTGGCAAAGTATCGTATCTATACAGTAATGATTATAATGTCTAATTTGACTATATGGTGAAGCAAACTCGTTACAGTTAAAGGGTGCAACCAAAAACAATGTATAACCGAGACGATTCAAATCGAACAACTCATTTTAGAAGAAGCATGAATTTCTCAATCAAAAACTCGATACCCCATCGCCACGTGTTCAGCTAAGGCACAAACCAGAAAATACTCGCGTCACTTAAAAGCACAGTAGACACAAAAGTTTGCGCTGTTGTCTAATATGCATTCGTCCATATGTTGATAAACCACATTATTTTTTTCCACTGAAAACAAAAAAAGGCTAACATTTTGAAGTAAAAGCTTAGAAAAAATGCTTGAGTTATGGTTTTTTCCATTTTTAAAACCTGCTGGTGAATTCTACACCAACTCATACTCGACTTGTATGGACCTTGGAAGTCACCTCTGTTTTTTTAACTTTTTTCCCTGGATGTTGTTAGGGACCTAAAAAAAGTTACCCGTATTTTTTTGTTTGGCGGAATAACGTCCGGTAGGCGGAGGGGAGGGGGTCAAAGTCGGCGAAAACTGGAAATCACAAAAACTTTAAAAATTTGTAACTTCTGAACGGCTTTACCGATTGAGATGATATTGAACATTTTGGAAAGGTAATTAAATTTTCTTGTCACAAAAAATATTTTTCGATTCCCTCCCCCTCACCGTCATATTGTAAAATTCAATTTAGGGATAAAATTTAAAATATCTCGAGAAAGACATTTTTTTTTCTTTTGAATTTTTTTCTGTAAATACCTACTATTATACCACACAAATTCGCTAAATAAAATTTGGGGGTAAATGCATTGTTGATTTTTAAAAAAATTTCAAAAAAATTGAATACATGAAAATTTTATATATTGACTGATTTTCGATTGGTTTTTATGTTTTATGTACATAATATTAATGCAAAAGTGTTAGGAGATTGAAATTAATTATAAATGCATTTAAAAGAAAAAGTTTTAAATATACCACCATTTGAAAATTTTTTTACTTTGAGAAAATTTCCTTCTTGAATAAATCCGTGAAAATTTTGAGTTCCTGGAAGTGTTTTGACACTTTCAAACCTTCTTTGAAGTTGTTGTTTTACCTTATATTCTCAAATTCACTGACACACTATCATGATACATACATGTAAAAATTGTTCGATTATTTCAAAAATACATTACATTTCGGATGGCGCACCAGCCCAGTATAAAAACAAAAAAAAATCATAAACATTCTACATCATAAGGAAGATTTCAATATAGATTGCGAATGGCATTTTCATACAATAGCACACGGAAAAGATCCGTGCGACGGCATCGGTGAAACAGTGAAAAGAATGGCCACGAGAGCCAGTTTAACAAATGAGTACGGCCAAACTATAACAAAAGCTCAAGATTTGTGAGCTTGGACAAAAAGCCTAAATATACAAACAGCTTTTTAATTTGTAACACAGAGATAATATGAGGTAAAACAACAACTTCAAAGAAGGTTTGGAAGTTTCAAAACACTTCCAGGAACTCAAAATTTTCACGGATTTATTCAAGACGGAAACTTTCTCAAAATAAAAATAAATTTTAATGGTAATATATTCAAAACTTTTTCTTTTAAATGAATTTATAATTAATTTCAATCTCCTAAAATTTTTGCATTAATATTATGTACATAAAACATAAAAACCAATCGAAAATCAGTCAAATACCGTATGCGTCATAAAAATCTGGAAAATTCATATTAAATTGTAAACCGTTTAATAAAACATAGAAGTTGAACGAAAAAAAAATGTATTTTGTTCTAAACTAACTCTTACATACTAGTAAAAGAAATTTTTCAAAATGTCCACCTCCAGCATTTACGAACTTCTCCAAACGGGGCCTGTACTTCTTGCATGTCAATATTAAATAAGACTCCGACTTGTCGTTCCATGCGATGGTAATGGTGGACTTCAGGGCTTGCACATTACTGTAAACCTTAGCTCCAGTCTTAACCTGAACATATGCCCATATTAAAAAATCCAGGGGATTAAGGTCTGGAGAGCTCGGTGACCACATGTCCTTAGACCAGAAGTTTTTTTAAATTATTGATTTTTTAAATTATCCAAATTTGGGTACTTCTGACAGTGTGGCACGGCACCCCGTCTTGTTGAAACATGTAAAACACATCATTACCGCAGGTTGACTCTATCGATGGTTTTACATGACTCTCCAAGATGTCCTTACCGGATTCCTTCTGATCCTTCCTTTGATTGCCTCAATCAACAATGGAGTCCTTATTGAAATGTGTCTACCGCTTCCAGATTGCGGCCTAACTATTCCCCTGGTTAAATAAGTCGCTCTTACAGCATAAACAATTGACAACACTACGTTTAATTAATTGGAAATCTTGGAAATCGCCTTATTGGACTTTCGTCCGTGGACCAACTTCATGATTTTCACTCTTTGAGCCTGCCCCACGTTCCTATATTTATAAACATTTAATTTTTTGGCTCAATTATGTACGAATTTGTATTGACAAACCCTTTCCAACGTAGAACAAATTAATAAGCAACCGTTATCTCCTTGAAAATACTTGCAGTACTAGATTCCAGATTTTTATGACGCATACGGTATATAAAATTTTCATGTATTCAATTTTTTTGAAATTTTTTTAAAAATAAAAATGCATTTACCCCCAAATTTTATTTAGCAAATTTGTGTGGTATAATAGTAGGTATTTACAGAAAAAAATTCAAAAGAAAAAAAAAATGCCTTTCTCGAGATATTTTAAATTTTGTCACTAAATTGAATTTTACAATATGAAAGTGAGGGGGAGGGAGTTAAAAAGTATTTTTGTGTGACAAGGTAATTGAATTACCTTTCCAAAATGTTCAATATCATCTCAATCGGTAAAGCCGTTCAGAAGTTACAAATTTTTAAAGTTTTTGTGATTTCCAGTTTTCGCCGACTTTGACCCCCTCCCCTCCGCCTACCGGACGTTATTCCGCCAAATAAAAAAATACGGGTATCTTTTTTTTAAGTCCCTAACAACCAGTGATGCGCATTTGATACATTTGTATCAATTTCGATACTTCTTTTTCATAAATTTCACTTTTGATACAAAGATACATTTTTCCCTAAATATCATGAAATTGATACTTTTTTTAAAAAATGACATTGTATCAGTCAACATTATGCGGAAGTTGGTAAACACTACACAAATTATCGCATTATCCTGAACTCAGCCTGCCTGTAATCTTAAGCAAGAAATAAGCCGTATTGCTATGTAAATACAATTAATTTTCCTGAATATGTGCAGACCACAGATATCCTACTACTAGATCAAGCCATTTGCTATCTCAAATGGGCCACTGAAACGTCAAAAAGCTATGACGAAAAAAAGGGAAATTAAAATTCTGGAAAAAAATGCTTATGCAGGTCCTCGATGGAATATTATTCAATCCCTATACCGATTATTCATGTTAATATTCAGAGCTGCCACATACATTAATATGCAATTCCCTAAACCTGTCTATAAGTCTTATGAGTTCGACGTAAAACATATAATTCAAGTGTTATTGAGTTTGTTAATTCGAACATCTGACATCACTAAAGTTCGAAAAATAAATGAGACAACCATAGTCACGCTGTCCCATATTTTTGCTATGGAATTGTTCGAGTGCCGCGATCTAGTAGTACGATATCTGTGGTGCTATTCGTCTGCACACGGATAATTTCAGAACTAACAACCCTATTCTGGTGACTAGCAGTGACCGATGACTAGTCACAGCTCGGTCACAAAAGCTTCAAATTCTATGGACTTATGATCTGTGACTTAAGGGTCACAACGGCAGAATAGGGCCAATGAAATGTTTTTTTTGTTATACGTTTGATTTTTTGTATGTGATTATATAGAAGAATCGACCTGCTAGTTTTGAAATTATAACAAATAATCTGAAAATTATGATTTTTTTCCGAAAATAAAATTGTTGCTTGTTTTTTTACGTTTTTACGTCTTTTCCTTAGGTTGATACTTTTTGATACTTTTTTCTGAAAAATTTGACACAAAAATTTTTTTATCATGCGCATCACTGCATGGAATTAACATATTTTTCCACCCCCGACAATGGAGAGGCCCCTTGGGGAGCAAACGTGGTGGCTGTGGTTTAACACCCAAATGCAGGTAGAATCTTCCGGGGTTCGACGTGGAGTTGCGTTTATCAACCGGGTGCCGGAACCCATAGAACGGCAGATTTAGATAGGTCTCACATCCAGCAGTATGATTGCTGGGCTTGTGCCCAGCATAAACTGCTACTTCCATGCTTGCATGGAAGGGCGCTGATTGTCGTCCTTTTACAATCCGTGTCTGTGGAAGACCGGGGATTTAAGCCCCCGTGGCACGTTAAACCGTTCGAAATTATCTGTCCCTATCTACTCACTTCCATCGTAGCATTTGCAGCGTTCGGACGTGTTTTTGCAAAGTTCCTTAATTTGCCAAACAATTGTTTATTTTTGGATTTGATATTTCGACATCGGCTTTGTTAATTGACATTCTATTGTGTATTTTTCGGTTTCGACTTCGGCTTGTTTTGTGAGTGCACCTATTTTGTGCCTGCTGTGTGAATTTCATATTGTATATTGTCTGTTGGTGTTGGTTTGTATTTTAACAGACCAAATTAGTTTGTGGTGGTGGTATGCCACCGAAAAAAATTAGTGGGGCGGGCAAGCCGGTGAGTGGGAGTTTGTCGGACTCTCCGAGGAGAAGAGCGAGGAAAAAGGCTGGCGTCTGTGTTACTGGGGACAGCGAGGTGCCTATGAGCACGACCGACGAGGAAATCGAGGAACGGGTCGACCTGAGCAGTAAGCTGCGGTCGATGATGGCTGCGTCAGAGGAGCGCCGGGGAAGTGGCTCCTCTATCGTAGAGAAGGAAAGCGGCATAAGTGGGGCTAGTGTGGCAGAGACTGCCGGGCCAAGTAAGACCGCTATGCAGAAGGGGGTGGCTCAAGTAGTGGGGCCAAAGCAGCTGCGTGTGGCGTTAGAGCAGTGTAAACCCCCGACTGCTGGACCCAGGTGGTCAGAAAAGTTGCGGAGCCTGCGGCCAACACCGTGGTTGTGCTGGCTGAGGTAAAGCGCTTGGGCTGTCGACTCGACCAAGTAATGGTCGAAAATGGCGCCCAAGCAGAGCTGATTGCAGCTATACATGTTGTGATTGCGGACTATGCCGTAGTCATCGGTCGACTCCTGGCGAAAAACGAGCGGCTACAAGGCAGGTTAGAAGGTCCCGGTAGAGCCACTGAGTCGGTGAGACCTGAAGGTGGAATAAAGTCCGCCCAGAGGGTTGAGCCGCGCTCGTTTGCCAGTGTAGCGGCGATGAATGGGTGTCCCATGGCGGTCACCCAGGCCGTTAGGCCCAAGCCGGTAGAGACTTGGTCGGTTGTGGTGAAAAGCCGCAAACCAGAAGTTTCAGCCAAAGAGCTGGCTGCGAAAGTGGTGAAGGAGGTAGGGCCGACTTTGGGTGTAAGGGTGCATGGGCTAAATCCTCTTAAATCCGGGGCAGTAGCCATTAGGGTACCCTCGGAAAAGGAGAGGAAGAAGGTGGTGGAGAACGTAAAGTTCGATGAGCGTGGTCTGGATGTGACCGTTAAGGACAAGCTGGGGCCTCGAGCCATCATTTACGATGTAGATTGTTCTATTTTCACGGATGAATTGATGGCTGACATACGCAGCAACCATTTCGCGGAGATGCCCCGTGAGAAATTCTCGAAGAGCATCCGTCTTATTAGCCGCCCCATTAGGAAGGGTCTGGACGCTAAGTCCAATGTGATTCTAGAGTGCATGGGTGAAATTGTCGAGGCCTTTATAGCTAACGACCGTGTGTATGTTAAGTGGTTTTCGTACCATGTGCGGGCCACGATCTTGTGCCGGCGTGCTTCCGGTGTTTGGGTTTCGACCACAGGGTCGCGGAATGCAGAGCGAAGGAGATAGTGTGCGCGCGCTACTGCCAGGGGGTCATATTGCTTCCTCCTGTGGAAACGCCGTGCACTGTCGAAATTGTGAGTTCCGTGGCTTTCCGGCCGGGCACTCAATCCGGTCACCCGTATGCCCAGTGTATGCGGCTCTGGCCGCCCGGATGCACACTAGACATTAATTATGGTAGTTAGAGTTCTACAACTAAACTGCCAGGGTTCTGCTTCAGTAATGCATGAGCGGGGTGTGAGTGTGGTGTGTGAATGTGTGAGTGTGAAACGAGTTTTGCTCTTTCACAGAAGGCTTTTTCTGTTCAAGGACTCCATTCTTGAATGCGCGCTGTTGCACCCGATGGGCAGATTCAAAGTATGAAGATGAAAAGCTTGACGAGTGAATGGGATGTTTGTGATAGCGTCTGCAAGACCCTCCGTTATCCTTACATGAACGAAATATTGAGAATATTGTACGCAAGGTGGCAAAAATTGATCCTCCTATGTTGCATCGTTGCGAAAATATAAGCTTCCAATTATTTAAAGAAAAAGTTACTATTATATATACATCTAAAGCCACAAAACAACTTAATAGAGATTGTATAAAAAAGCCTTATATAACCGATAACGAATATCATTAGGAATATGTATGCTAAAAATCAAGTTAATCTGATGAATATCACCACTATTCAAAAACTAGAAGTATTGCAAACTCCTTTAAATTTAGTTTTGCGTTTTTGAAGTAAAATACCACAAAAACGAAAAAATCGTAATTATTCCTTTAACCGTAAACCTTATGTTATAATTTTATTTGGTTCAATCACGCTAAGAAAAGTACGTCCTCACTTGTCGGCGATCTGATACGAACAAAAAAGAGCCGTACTGTCCCTCGGTACGTAATAATAATGTTTGGGAAAAGTTGTTAGGAAGACCCTTTTTTGAAAAGTCCTTAGAAAGATCCTTTTTTAAAAATGCTTAGGAAGACCCTTTTTTAAGTTTGACAACAAAAATTCCAATTCCGAAATTTCGTTTTTTACAAACTTTTATTTAGTTTCACTTTTTTATGCTGAACTCAGCCTGCCTGTAATCTTAAGCAAGAAATAAGCCGTATTGCTATGTAAATACAATTCATTTTCCTGAATATGTGCAGACGAATAGACGGACAATCTTCGTTATAATACAGCTGCAAAAAATTTTGCTAATATGGAACCTGAACAATTCTGGAATAAATTATCAAATATTAAAAATGCCATAGGAGAACATTTGTTTAAAAATTTATCCGATTTTATGATTAATTTGATGTGCTTGCCACATAGTTCCGCAGCCGCAGAGCGCAAATTTTCAGAACTAAATTTGATAAAAACAAAAAAGTCCAACCACTTCGACTTGAGCACGGTGGAATGTATTATGTTTTCAAAAGAATTATCTGAAAATATTATACTTCAGTAATATTGTAGTTTTATTTTTTCTTTACGTAATTAATTGTGTTATTTAAACCAATGAAATGTTTTTTTTGTTATACGTTTGATTTTTTGTATGTGATTATATAGAATAGAAGAATCGACCTGCTAGTTTTGAAATTATAACAAATAATCTGAAAATTATGATTTTTTCCGAAAATAAAATTGTTGCTTGTTTTTTTACGTTTTTACGTCTTTTCCTTAGGTTGATACTTTTTGATACTTTTTTCTGAAAAATTTGATACAAAATTTTTTTTATCATGCGCATCACTGCTAACAACATCCAAATGAAAAAAGTTAAGAAATCGAACATGACTGTAAACGTATGAGTTGAGGTGGAGTTCAGCTGCTAGAGAAAGAAGTATCGACTGCTGAGGAACATGCAATTAACAACGAATGAATAGAAAAAATATTTGGCAACAAGGGATAATTACACTTAAGCTTTCTCATAAAGCGACTATTTTCTGGTTTGTGCCTTAGCTGAACACGTGGCGATGGGGTATCGAGTTTTTGATTGAGAAATTCATGCTTCTTCTAAAATGAGTTGTTCGATTTGAATCGTCTCGGTTATACATTGTTTTTTGTGCAACTGCTCCGGATGAAGCAAAATGGTTAGAGATAAAAGGTTGTAACTGCTCCTCCACTCATTACAAATTTATATATCAACTAATATTTTGTTTAAACAATGTTCTAAAATAAAATAAACTACAAAAGTTTCAAATAATTACCGAAAATCATACACATAAAAAGTTTGCAATTCCGAACTAAAAATGGCTCTCCTGTAAAATTTGCAAAATGTCAGTTACGACAGTTTACCTTTGGGGTACAGATTTATTCAATGAAAATCTGACAAAATTCTTGAATTTGCAGTAATACCAGAGTAAATAAGAATTTTATTTATTTATTTACGCCACTATCGAACAGAAAACAATTTCCAATTACACAATAGTAAAAAAAAATTTAAGAAAATAAAATACAATCATATGAAAATTACTATATATTAAGAATTGCATGTTTCATCATGTTTTTAAAATTGTTATAGGGTCTTATAATTGTAAAATATAAGCTGACATTTATTGAAACTGATGGCAATACGAAAATACAACTTAATCGATTTTGTCAAATTAGATGTCCCCAATCCTTACAACGAAGTGCGGGGTCCGATTATTCATAAAAGGTGCTATTTTAACATAGATGCAAAACGAATAATAATTGTAACGTTAAGGTGGGTTTAGAAACACGAGCATTTTCATTTTTACTGGCAAAGTGAGCGGGATAGCGAAATTCAAATTTACGTGCGCAAAAAGTCGATCACATCAGTGTCTCACACGTACTTTCCCTTTCACTTTAAGGCGAACTGTCACTGCACATCACCTTCTCGCAGCAATACGTTTGTTAGCACTTCAATTTCACCTAACAAAATCATTTTGTGTGATGTTATAATTAATAACATAATTATTATTACCTCCCGTTTCCATTTAAAATGCGTAGCTTTCAAATAAACATCGAACTTAACCTTACTTTTGCTGGCTGCCATAATTCCCCATAATTCAGGGGTAACATTTTGCTGGCAGGGCGGGGAAGTCCAATGTGTTTGTTGTTGTTTACTGCCATAACTTTCCTATCGTCGACGAAAATTATGGATAGTAAAACCACTACATGCAAGCAAAATTTCCAGTAAAATTTTTACTGAGTGGTTTCCCGTCCCTTTCCCACTTGGTGAAAAAGTCATAAGAAATCTGGCATTTCACTCACTTTGCCAGTAAAAATGAAAATGCTCGTGTTTCTAAACCCACCTTTACACATTTCGGTATGTAACGAAATTCAAATTTTGTTTCCTTGTTATTACAGTTCTACGGAACTACAGTTAAGTGAAAAGATGGAAAACTTTAAAACTTCTGCTCACTTAAAAATTAAAATTCGTTTTTTACGATGTTTTCGTCGGTTTTCGCGTTGTAACTTTTGCAAAAATAAGTATTTCAATGGTGTAGTTCCGGCTGTACGCACACTGTAGGCACATGTATAGAACGACAACCCGGTCGGTTCATTAGTTCCTGAGAAAACATTTAAAACAATCTTTAAAAAATGGCGCCCACTCTACTAACACAGTGGTATCTTCCCTCACTCGAAGATATCCTTCTGCACACTTATTCTACACACAACCTTTGAAAATTGCAACAAAAAAAAATTGGATTTCTTTGACTCGTCACACTAGAATACACGTCCGTCAAGTTAGCACTACAAATTTTGAAATTAGAAAAACTTTTTATTGGATTAATTGTCGTGAATGAAAAAAAAATTGTCGCGCCCATATGTGTAGTGCTAACTATGCAACAAAATTACGACAATTAAGCGACAATTAATCCCATAAAAAGTTTTTCTAATTTCAAAAGTTGTAGTGCTAACTTGACGGACGTCTAGAATACTACCCTTAACAAATTTTTGCACGGTTTAGTTGTCAGCTACAGTTTTCGGAAAAACTTCCAAAGTTTTCACTTTCTTTTAAATTTTTTAAATATTTATACAGTGGTGGCTCGATAATTCGGACACCTCAGTAATCCGGACAGAAAGTTTTTAATATTAAAGATTCTGTAATTCGGACATAACACAAAAAGTCTGACTCAGTAATCCGGACACTAGATAAAAATCGTGTTTGAACCTGTCACATATGTTCAACAAAGACTTCTCGCGATTAACGGTATAATACGAATACAAATACGTATATGTATGTACGTAGAGTTTGGTTATGTTTAATTAGTTTCCTTCATATTCTTGTTCAGAGTAAGTTGTTTTTTCAAGTGCTCTATTATAACATTTTGTTTAAAAAACTAACTATGGCTCCAATTAATAAAATTAAACACAACTTCCTAACGATAAAAGAAAAACTTTAAATTTTAAATAAATTAAAGAAAGGCAATAGCGTTTGAAGTCCGCCCACCCGTCTGTCGCGCGGATTGCGGGCGCACGGATTGAGCTAGAGACTTGAAATTTTACGCAAATTCGTTAATGGGCAAAAAGTAGACCATCAGGAGGGGTACCCCCCATACGAACGAAAAGGTTTTTTGTGAATATCTCAAAAACGGTGCATCTTATGAAAAAAGTGCAAGAACAAAGGTGATTTAGGATATGATTCTACATAAAACTTCCATAAATCAAAATCCGGTTGGAATAAATTTAAAAATTTTTTTTTGGAAAGTTTGACTTCAAAGTGGAATTTTGATACAACTGTTCGCTGTCCACTTAAATCACCATACGGGTTTTCAATAATTGCCAGATTGGCAATTATAGCTTTTGTTAAGTTTAAATCAAAAATTAGGATAGAAATATATAGGTTTTAGTAATTTGGACAAATCGATAATTCGGACAACCACCACTGTTCTAAGATTTAAGATATCGTTGCTTGAAGCTTTTACATATGTTTAAATGCTTTATAATTAGAAACAAATTTGACACCAATTAATGGTATAGAAAAAACGTGCATTTTCTTTCAAAATGTAAGATTTCGGAAGAAAAGTATTCATACTCATCCACAACCTTACACGCGTCTGTAGAGCTGACACAGTCGCTGACACAGTCTCGTGTAAATGCTTACTGGCACTGACAAGTCTGTACTGACGCGACATTTTTGTAGTCAGTACAGACCACTGATATCCTACTACTAGATCAAGCCATTTGCTATCTCAAATAGGCCACTGAAACGTCAAAAAGCTATGACGAAAAAAAGGGACAAAGCTAGTAATTCTGGAAAAAAATGCTTATGCAGGCAGGTCCCCGACGGAATATTATTCAATCCCTATACCGATTATTCATGTTAATATTCAGAGCTGCCACTTTACATTAATATGCAATTCCCTAAACCGTGTACAAGTCTTATGAGTTCGACGTAAAACATATAATTCAAGTGTTAAGGTGTAAACAGAATTGCGGCTTTTTGGGCTTTGGGCTTCGGCTTCAGCTTTGGACTTTGTTGGCTTCGTCGGCTTCAACTTTTATTCGAACACAATTGCAACTTTGATAGCTAGAGATTCACATTTGTTTTGGTTAATTCGTTGTGTTCACTTCGAGCGAAAAATAGTTTGCAGCATCGTTCAATTATTATTATACAGAATTTCATTTTCCTGCACTAAATTAATTAACTTTTCTTCGAACATTTTCGATAACAATCAATTTACTCGGAAAAAGTTAGGTTAAAGTTGTCAAAGCCGACCAAGAGTAGAGAGTAGAGCTACTACGACTTCGACTTCGGCTTCACCGGCTTTGCAACTTTGCTATTGTGTTCCATTCCGTTGAAAAGCATTGAGTCTACAGAACTGTCAAAGCTGAAGCCGAAGCTGAAGTCCGCAATTCTGTTTACACCTTTATTGAGTTGGTTGATTTGAACGTCTGGCATCACTAAAATTCGAAGACAAAATGAGACAACCATAGTCACGCTGTCCCATATTTTTGCTATGGAATTGTTCGAGTGCCGCGATCTAGAGTAGGATATCTGTGGTACAGACATGCCAGTAATTTGACATTTCAGATGGCGGAAAATGAAGAATTTGAGGTAAATCAATTAAATTATTATGAATTCACTGTTTTTAATTCTTTTTTTTTACTTTTAGAACTCTCAGACTGGCGAAAGAAGACTAACTAGGAACGAGATAATTAAAATAATGAAGCATACGAGCAAAATTCATGCCTCTGAAATACGAGGGACTGTAGCTGTGTTACAAACGAAGTCATTTTGAAAATGAACTGGCTGCCAGTTCGCTAAATGTCTTCTAAAGCGAGAACTCCAATTGGGCAGAGGCAGAAGCAGAACTTTAGAACACATAGCGTCTTATGTGTTGAGCTCCAATAAAGCAGCAGCAGAGGCAGTGGCAGAAGCAGAAACATATTTTAGCTCTAATCTCTAAATTTCTGCTTTCAATTTAACCTCACAAATCGTTGTTGACATTTGTTGCATATATGGACGTAAGTAAATATTTGTAATACTTGAAATGGACTAGAAATTAATTGAATACGTGAAAAACGACAAAATCTTATACGACAAATCATGCCGCGGATATAAATACGTACAACGTTTTGACAGGTTTCTGCTATTTTCGTCAGAATTCAAATTTCATTGTGGGACAGAAAGCAGATTCTGCTTTTACCACTGCTACTGCTGCTGCCTCTGCCCAATTGGAGTTCTCGCTTAATTCGTTGTCAGTAATTTGACATTTGGAGTCTGTGCTACTGACAGACTTTATAGTCGCGTGTAAAGGCCGGGATAGTAAAGGAGATACTAAAGCGCATATCAGAATGAAGTAGCATTCGCTGCGGCAGCAAAACTGCCTTGGCAGCAAAATTGGTTTTGCTGACTTCCATCACGGAATGGAGCAGCACGAATCCGCAGTAAAATCAGTTTGACAGTCCTCGTTTGTTTGATTTTCTCGTGAAATTTTGTCAATTTATCTATTCGTGCATAAAATGTCTGCAGTAATTAAGGATTTGGATAAAATTAATGAAGTCATTAGCGTTTCCAATATTCCAACCTGAAAAATATGATCTGTCAAAATTTACTGCTCAAGCAGTGTCAGCAAAAATAGAGATAGCGCTAAAAAAGCCGCGAGCATTTTTCGCTGATTTTAGTACGTCATAATTTCGCTCTTAGCCAATGGGAAACTTTTCCTGCCCGCTGCTCCGAAAACAATGCTGCCTTCTGATATGGGCTTAAAATGCGTCATTGAGGTACTCTAGTCATAGTACAGGAGAAACTAAAGTGCGTCATTGAGGTACCTTAATAACAACAAATTTTAGCGAAATCGGAAGCACTTAAAAATTAAAAAAAAATTAAGTGAAAACCGAAAAAAAACTTGTCGTCCAGCCAATTGGGCGTATTCATCTTCGCTAACCACTATGCAATTTTCTGTCGCTAAAAATTAGCGCTCGGGATGAATGACCGCTTAAAAAATTGAATTATAGGAAAAGCTACTTTTTGCTATGAGTTAGTTTGTGTCCAACCGTTCAAGTTTGCGAAGAACTTCCAGCAAATAATAGAATGCACAGAGGGTCAAGAGCCGAGTGGACAATGGGATGTGTAAAAATGATCGCCGAGTTGAAAAACAAGCGCGAAACATTTTAAAAATTTGTTTCATAGTTACAAATAATATTGCCAAAATCATTGAAATCGGTTAATATAAGTAAAAAACTCATGTCTGAGGTTTCAAAGAAAATTAGAAAGTCGTATTTGAAAAATTGTTTACATTCCCTTCTAATCTAAAGACCTCCATCCACGAGATACATGTATGATATACATCGGTGTTTGCGCACGTCAATTTGATGGTGGATGGGCAAGTATTCCTGTTTGCGCATGCATGTATGACAAAATAAAAAGTTTTTGAAAGCCGTCATGCCGATTGGGCATTTCCACACACAGTTGTAACGACAACACATAACGACAACCAGTTCGAGTCCACACGCTGTTGTTACCAGTTGTGTCAGTTTTATATGTGTGAGTGCGAATATTGGCATTGTGGTTTGAACGTGAGTAGAGAAGCATCGTAGTGTGAGAAATCATAATTTCACCCATGGAAAATTTTTATTGCTGTTTACTTGTGTTAGTGCATGCAGAACTTTTGGTCACTCTTGAACTTCGCCCAAACGTTCATCACTTGCAGAACCCCCTCCACTGGTCACTGACCAATCAGAACCCGATCCGCAGATGCAAGAATACACGTGTGGAAAGGCCCAATGATCATACCGCATACATGAATTCTCGTGAATGGCGATGTTTGCGCATACATGGCGTGGTTAATACGACTGCCTACAAGATGACAACTTCGATCGGGAGTAATGTATTTTGGCGCGAGTTTTTGGCATTATATAGAGATTTGCCGGAATTATGGAAAGTTAAAAGCGAAGCATATAAAAAGAATCATTTAAAAATGCTGCATACGACAAATTAGTGGAAAAATTCAAGGAAATTGAATCGAACGTAGATCGGGAAATGGTCTGCAGAAAAATAAATAGCATTCGCTGCAGGTACAGGCGGAAGCTGAAAAAAGTGGAACATGCGAAAAATCCGGAGTAGGTGTTGATGAAATTTACACGCCTTCCCTTAGGTATTACGATCTTCTCGATTTTTTGCGATTCTCGATGTTTTGAGCGATGTGAAAATCGCTGTCGTTTTACCAAGCAAATTTTTTACCCAGTTTTCGTTTCTTTGTTTTTCTTTTAGGGCCTTGTAAGCATTCAAAAATTATGTGTCACAGTGTTTTGAAAATCACAAAATAATACGGGAAACGCAACATACTCAATTATGGCCTTTGATAAACTAATGTATGCACAGTGGATAGGATTTTTGCATGCACAAATTGGCATGCGCAAACAAACAATGTATGTCATACATGTATCTCGTGGATGGGGGCCTTAATAGATTGTAATTGGAGTTCAATGGGCGCGTTTATACCGGTGCTAAAGTGGCAGTTTTATCAATGTAGCGCCGGTATAAACGCATTCTACTTTAGCAATCCCTGCTAGTTGAGCAGTGGGTTTTTGGCACTGCTAATTTTTAGCGCTGCTATTTTCAGACGGTATGAACGGAATTATATTCTGGCAGTGCTGTTTTAACCTCAAAATTGTGTCAAACTACCTTGTTTTTGAGTTAAATTTTTACTTTGAACTTACCTTTTGGTCCTGTTGGACCTTTTTCTAGTTCTTTCTGCCCTTTTCATGCTATATATTGCAAAGATTTTATTTTCCTCAATCGTGCCTGGGTAAAATAGTCACATAACCACAAAAAATTGACAGTTCACGCAATATACACTTCCAGTTTGGCATTGCCAGATTGGCAGTGCCATCTTAGCACCGGAATAAACGCGCCCAATGACTGTCATTTTAAGTGCTGATATCCACTCTCTAGTTTATAGTGTCTCTAGTGCAAATGTCCGCTCTTTAGATTATAGTCTCTCTAAAAGAGGTTTCTAAGTTCTTGTAGATAACAAAAGAACTCACTCTGGAAAACAGAATTGAAAAAGGAAGCTGACAATACGAGGTGTGACGTCATTTACAAAAAAACCGTCACTTTGCGCGTGCGAGTTCCTACTCAAAGTTTTGGATGTGTGTGCGGTGGACCAGGTGATTTTGTTTACCAAACAAATACTTTTGACTCGATTTGTTTTGAATAAAATATGGTTAAATGTCATTAGAAAGCCATAAATCGTAAAACTGTTTAAAAACTTTTCAATTAGGACGGTCAATTAAGTAGTGCTAATGTAAATTTTAAGTCACATCGAAAAACTGGCAAAAGATTTTTGGGGCAATCTGTGAGTACGGGAAAGTTAGGAAACTAGGATTTTTGGGGCAATGTGTAAGTACGGGAAAGTTAGGAAATAAAACGCATTCATTTACTATAAAAGTATCTTATTTTAAAATATTATTGTCTATTTATATAATAATAATAAAAACACTGTACAAATTATGTATAAAAACGATATTTACACAATTTTCCTACCATCAAAAAGTAAAAATTCACTAAATAATTTTCACATAATTGGTTATTCTTTTTCCATCTTTTGTTTTATAATTTTTGAAATGAATTTTTGAATGATTTGATTTTGATATTATTTATTATGTTGAATTCAAGCTACACGAATCAGATTTCTATAAAAACAAAATGATTAGTTTTTGAATTTATTTTTGTAAAAGTCGTTTTTGTGTTTTCAAGGGGATGAATGAAACTTCGCCAGAAATGAATTATTTTGTAATCCCTAGAGTAAGAAATTCTTTAAAATTGTGGTGTGAGAAAATATTGGTTTTAAACTTCACAGTACTTCTTATATGTAGCAAAATTCGACATTTACTGTATATTTGGTAATTTTCCTATCGGTCAATTAAATTTGAAATTTCAAATATTTTTTGTAATTATAGCTACGAAGATAGCAACGAAATTTTGGGTATTTTTACTACTTTGAAAAAATATCTACACATATTCGATTGCTGAAATATTTTTCGCATCATTGTGTTCACCTACAGCGGAGGTGGCCAAACTTTTTTTTAGGTCTGCGGTCAAGGCCGGCTTCGACGACTTATAAGATTTGTGCCATTTTTTATCATAAAAAACGCATTTTCATGCCACCCATTTTCATATCTATCAACGAGTTTTTTTTTAACGAGGTATCCCTAGTATGCGTGGGCATAAAATAGCTTTCCTTGTCCTTTATTTAGCAAAAATCCCGAATTAAGTTTTTCTATAAATAATAAATCAAACTAGCCATGTTTTCAGGGTCATTGCAGTTCGAAAATAATTTTTGATTTAGAATTCGAAATGAAAAAATGCAGTTAATAATATTTATTATTACTGATAGCTTAAAAATAAAGGTTCGAAACCTTTATTTGAATGCGTTTTGTGCTTTTACACATTCTGCACACATAGGTGCGGCCCTGTCTACTTGGTGATATTCAATTTCCCAAAACAACGAGAAATTCTGGTAAATCCGGGAATTTTTTTTTTAATAAATTTTTAATAAACTATTTTTTGTTTCATTAAGGAAAACGAAAATTTAGTTTATTTAACTTTGAAAATGTACTTTTTTTAAATGGGTATAAAAAGGGTTTTGATATATCAATTTGATGTATCTTTGCGAAAATTCTGCGCACCCCAAGGATTTTAATACTGGACGACTCTGCTATGCTCTGCCATTTATTTTTTGAGTTTTATTGGACTTATCACGCGGGGTACCTAAAATATCACCGCGGTCGATCACGGTCGACGTCTTGGTCACTTTTTAGTTACAGTAACCAATTCGTTTTAGAAACAACACTGCAAATCCAAACTGCAGCGGCGAATAGGAAATTTTGAGAAATTTCTTAAAATATCCAAAAGTTTCGTTGACGTTCGTAGACAAAGTCACTACGTTTTCGTAACTTAAATTATGTGTCTCGTACGCACAAAATGTAATTTCAACATTTTGTATATTCAATTATCTATCAAATTCTCTGTAAATTTACCCCGATGTGATGACTCAAGATAGATATTATTCAAACTTTGCGAATAATTTGCAACTTAATATTGTTCATCAATTTGAAACATATTTAGTTTCTGAAATCAAATATCGCTATAAACAGACTTTTGATTTCTTACTGTTATAATTTAAAGCGTAGAACCTAAATACAGTTTTTGAATTCCGAACTGAATGCAAAAGTAAAATTATGTATATATTAAACATGGGTTGAAATTTGTGAATTAGTTGAGTAAGAATATATATAAATCTATAGCACGGAGGTAAACGCCACTAACAGGACTAACTGGACACTTGCGATTTTTTAGCCCAAAAAATATATTACCGGAATGAGATTATTTTGACAACTGGGTGGGCAGAAAATTTCTTGGAATTTCATTTCGCAAGATGTCTTTAACCCTTTCGCCCCTACTAGGACAATATGTCCCAAAAACTTCGAGTGAAGAATGCTACTTATCAGACTTGAAAATGCTTAAGTAGAATTCCTGAATTAAAGGTTCGAGCATCTTGCATTGAAATCGCAGTGTATCAGTTAGGTCTGCGATGACTTGTCTGAACCTGGTTGCAGTTACAGTGATGTATCTTGAATTTTCATCAGTTTCGCAAGCAACGTCGACCTGATTTGGTTTTTTTTTCTTGTCTCGTGTACCATATAAATAAAGGTCCTTTTTTTTGCTTTATAACGGTATATTTTTTTTCAATTTCAATTGTAGCGATGTTTTGCGTCCATTGGTTTTTGACGAATGAAACCGCAAAAATTCTACACAAATTTTTCGATTAGATGCTTCGTCAAAAATTATTTTGTTCTTTTCCCACGCAGCTTATGGGAACATATTGTCCCACAGTAAACCTTTATTGGGATTTATTTGGAGGACAACGTAAGGATCAAGAATTTCTCGCATGTGCCTAACATGTTTTTTTACGAAATTTCAGCATTGAAATCTTTTATGGAATTGCTCTCTCGAACTTTTTTCTGATTGGTGATTAGTCAATCAATGGTATAAAAAATTGCTTAGTGTAGAGACCCGATAAGTCACAAAAAGTAAATTGTTCAGGAGAGTGGTTTAAAAATCATTTTATATGGTAGATTACAATTATGGTTTATTGGACAAAAATTATGGATAAGCTATTTGAATTGTTAGATTATACTAGATAATTTATATTCTGGCAAAATTCATAATTTTTACTAAAAAATGTTTGAAAAAAGTCTTTCAATTATCGTCAAATACAAATGAGTAGATTATTAAGTATTTTTAATAAAAATATTTTTAACAATATTTTTCCAAATTTTTTGTTTAAAATAAATTCTAAAAACAAAAAATCAAAAAAGATAAAAATATAAACGTGTGAAGGGGAATTTGATGAAAATGATTTAAATGTTTGGTGTACGTGTGCATTAGCGGATTCGGTGAGTGGTGTGTGGTAGTGGTGGTGATGCAATAAAATAATTTATATGATCATATGAAAAAAATAATTCATGAGTTATTCTATGTTGTTTGTATGGATTGGATTGATTCATGGAAATGTTCTTCTACTATTGCTTGATTGCGAGACCTAATTTTTGTCATTTCTTTATTAATTTTCTTCTGTTTTTTCTTTTGCTATTGAATGATTTTGAGTTAAAGTTTGGAAACTATAAATCTTATGATAATAGAGTGAAACTTTTAGACAAATTTGCATTTTATTCAAATGAGTTTTGTAGAAAAAAATTAAATTCTCACGAAATTTTAAGTGTTTTAACCGAAGCTATCTTTGATCGATAAAAAGTTTACTTGGAAAACAGTGAAAAGTCTTAAATATTGCCTCAAATCCGGCCAAAGAAATAGTAAAAGTAAAAATAAAATAAACAATACTAGTACGATTTAGGTAAAATTTTTGCGCGTTTTTCACGATTTAAAAGGTTTTGTTTTTGCATTGAATTTTCAAAAACAAATTTGTATTGATTTGAAAGGGGTCATAAATCAAGTTAAAAAAAAGATTTTTATGAGTGTCTGCCAAAAGCTATCAACTATAATGGATAGCCGCTGGATTTCCCGTTATTTCTTTGTGTTGTTTTGTTGTTTGTGTATTTTTTCTGTGATTTTTTTTTGTTCAGTTTTGTGTCGGTTTTGTTTTAGGTTCGTTTGACTCATTCGGTGTTCTGTAATAGAAATTAAATTATGAATTTAGAATAGTTTTTATGAAAATTAAAAATATTGTTATTAAGCTACAGTTGCTGCTGGCTGTGGTCCCCTCGGCCGTATCATCATCGTTGCTTTCTTAAGGGTGTAGTCCCATCCGCGCCAGCGGAACCAAACAATACCTTGCCTAGCGGTTAGATCCTGAGGATCGTGCAAGTAAAGGCCATTTAATCCACGGCCGCACGATTTCCACCACCAGCCACCCTAAAAATATGAGTTCAAGATTTAACAATTATTTAAATTTTTCTAAATATTGACGCTTTCAAATGTAATAAAAATGTGATAATTGTTATATGAAAATTTGATTTTACCATATTATTAATTACTTATTGCGATTTCAAGTAAAGAAAAAATACAAATATGTCTGTTGGTAAATTGAACAAATGTGGTTCCTCGGATGGAAAAATTATAAATCCTTAATTATAAATCCGTAAAATACGCCACCCTATCTTCGACGTTTCAAACTCCGCCCTCCCACGCGTTTTTTGGTCTGGAGTTTAAGAACCGCCATTGTCCGTTTTGCGATTTCATCGCTCAACATTTATAGTGCGTAAATGGATAGAGATTTATTTAAAATTCTTTCGGGTTTCAAAAGGTTATATAAGGCTATCAGAGCAAGAGTGGCACAACCCAGATGTCAAAATCGTATTTTTTTTTGTGTTTGAATCACTATTGCGAATGAGTTTTTAGATAAAAATGTTTGGATGCACAAAAGAACATTTCAACAAAGTCTACATAAATTTTAATAAAGTCCACATAAATTTTTTTTCCAAAAATTTACAGTCAATAATAGTACAAAAGTGGTAAAGCTTTAAAAGGATTAATCTGAGTGTGGTCGATCAAAAATATGTTTTCAATGGCGTGACTTATTTAAAAAAAATCTTTGAAGGACAGGTTAACACTATTTTTGAAGCCTGAAACATAAGGAAATAGTCAGAGTTAACTTAGGACGTTCAATGTGGCTTAAATTTGATATGGAATTTAGTTTTTCTATGGGGTAGTAGCCGATAAAACTTAAGAGTGTCGCTTACGTAGAAGCTGAGATATCGTGGTTTTAGTGACTAAAAAATGTTTAAGACGCGAAATCTGATCTTTCAAACTTCTGATGGCTTATGACAGATGAATTTATTAAAAATTTTGAAAATTTTTTATATACTTTTTTTTTAGCTTGATAAGCACCAGAAAAACCCTAATGCTATTTGAAATTTGTGAAAACGGGTTTTAATCACATTTGAAATTCGAGAAAAGCCACCTTAGTTTATAGAAGGTGGTTTTCGTAAAATAATCATCTCTCAACGGTTGGCAGATCGTAAAATGTTCACAAGGGTAAATATTTAATTTTCCACATCGACTCATCGCTAGACTCTATAAGCCTTTTTAGTTCCAAATTAAATGTGTAGTAAAAAACGAGTTCTTATGTGACGAGCTTTGTGAGCCAAAGGTGGACAACATTGTTTATATTTAAAAGATATTTTACAGGCTCAAAAATAAATTTCACGCCAAAATTTAAAAAAATTGAATAAAATCCATGTAAAAAGGAACTCAAAAGTGAGATAATTTCAAAAAAATTGAGAGACTATATCCTTAGAGCACCTTTCTTCTCAAGTTTTAAACTTCTAATACCAGATTCGTAATCAGCGACCCCGAAACCCCCGAGTGACATTTCTAATCCTGCCAGGATTTGTGCTAAAATCAATGTTTTAAAAAACCGAACCTCTTATCCACCTCTCGTTTACTTCCTCTTGAGTTTCGCAAAACCCCAACTCATGCTAGGATCAAACATGGCTACTTTCACTGCGCAATACGAATAAAAACTGACAGAAAACTGCAGCGGCTGCAAAAATTGAGTTTTTCTTCGTGCTGCACAGCGAAAGTAGCCATGTCTGATGGGTGCCTACGTTATGGGGGAAACATACTGTAAAAATTTCAGATTTCTAGCTCCCGCGGTCTGGGCTGGACGTTGATGTTGATCAGCTTTCTTAGTATATACAGTAGGGTGGATCGCTTTCTTTTTTCTCGGATTTTGGAAACGGCGGGGGTGTAAAAGTTGTGAATTGATATAAAAACAAATTGTGGAAAGTTTCAGCTCGATCGGAGGTCATCTTCAGTTTCCGCTTTACGTTTGAAAATTTGCCATAACAGTGTGTATGCGCTAGGTGAATTTCTATGTATTTTACAAATTTTCGCTAATCACCCAGATTTCGCCGCGTAGAGGCATTTGTAATTCGAAATCCTTTTTGTATTATTTTTTTTGTAATTTTTTTTGGTTAATTTTTTTTCAAAATTTTATTTTGTTTTAATTTTTTCAAACTTTTTTTTTGTTTTAATTTTTTAAATTTTTTTTTGTTTTTGGTTTTTTTTTGTTATTTGTGAACTAATTCAAGCTTTTATGGAAATCCTCCTTGGTTTTGGTGAAAGTTGAAATTTTTAGTTTAAGGCAGATTTTCAAAATTTTAAATGAAAAGCGGAAACTGAAAATGACCTCCGATCGAGCTGAAATTTTCCAAATTTCATTTTTACATATATTCACATCTTTTCCATACCCGCCGCTGTCCACATTGTCACATTTTTTTTTTTTATTCGAGCTGCGATCCACCCTAATATACAGTAAAGGCTCCTATCACTTTGTTAACTTTTCAGGATAAATATTCATTAAAGTATTAATTTTTAAAATTAATCAATGAATTTGCAATTACACAAATAATGTTTACAACAAGTAAACTATAGTAAGTAAATTTAATACAATAAAACATTTCCCGACATCATGCACACCCAAGGATGATTCGCATTGTGGACAATGGAATTTTTAAAACTACATGGGATTCGGATCCTTTCATTGTATGTAGAGAAAACAGCCATGCCACGTTTCGGTAGGGGTCCGATTTGAGAAGGCGTACCCGATTGTCTTGTTGGTGGCATTCGAAACCTATGCTCTTTACAAGCAAGGGCAAATAGCTAACTGGACCATACGCGTCACCAAAACAATGGAAAACTTTACACTAATAAAAATTAGTTCCGCATTATGTGGTATCTTATTTATAGAAAGATTTAATTTTCACCTTTAACATGCTGGCACAATTCAATGAGCTTCTATCATTATCTCGATTATATGTCGAGAATGGACTGTTATTGGATCCATACCACGGATCATTTAATGAGTCTCCAGCATTTCCTTCATAACCATCGATCTCTAATTTATAATAGTCTGCCTCCGAATGTATTTTGAAGTGTGAATACTGCGCGTATCTAATTTCAGAAAAAAAAATGATTAGAAAATTATTAAGAAAAATTTATGCAAATTGAATGCGGAGATCATGTAGTAAAAGTTAAACATTTACCTCTTATTTCCTTCAAAATCTTCCAACTCAACTCTTAGTGCATAATCTTCATTATTAGTTAGCATATAAATGTTCTCATTTCCAAGCCAGAATTCTTTTGCTGGATCACCGAAGCCATTTTTGTAGTCTGACCAATCACGGTTGAAATTTTCCCGTGGCTCGCCAAAATCGTCACGTCTTTGAATGACCTATAAGGAAGTTAACAAAACACAAAATAAATGTCAAGAATTAGTCCAAAGTTTTAAACGAATTTTCGGTAATTTGCAAACTGGATAGTAAAAAAACATGCAAACAAAACAAAATATGCAGCGATAAAACAAGAACTTAATAAGACTTTAATTTTCAGAAGTAAAATAAAAATGTGCTTGTAAAATAAATATTTTGCTCAGTTGTTTTCCTTGATGAAAATGTCATTAAGTTTATGCACAATCTCTTCCCCTTACTTTATCTCATTTTACCGGTGATCATTAATTTTATTCCAGATATTGTTAAACAATTTATAATTTTTACGTAATGCAAATTGTCCAATAAATTTTAATTGGAAATGGATATTATTCTTTCTGTTCTTGCAGGTTATCCGATATATTTATAGTTATTGTTAAATCGTATTTTTTTTTTTGAATTTTACTTACCGTCCATCCACCGTCGGCGATTTCCTGTTCACAGAAGACCTTAAGGAACCAGTAAGTTGTACCCCGAATTTGCAAATAAAATACACCTGATTGTCGCATTCCCGCATTTAAAAGATCAACACATGAGAATCCCTAAAAGAAATACTTAAAATTAACATAAATTTAAAAGAAAATATCAGATGTGGTAAAAAATAAGTTTTCAAACCGTTAAAGATACGCAAAAACCGTTAAATGTTGGAAATTTTATTTCCTTTGAATTTTGTTATATTCATATCTCCACAAAAGTGGATAGTATTTGAGAAATTTTCAATAAAAAGTATTTTTTCAAAAAAATTGTATGGAAGTAGCCCATTATAGTTAACGTGACATCAAAGTTGATAAAAAACTACGGTTTTGCAAAACTCATCCACAAAAAAATTGAAGTCGCTGGCGGAACGCGTTCTCGAGTTCAAGATAGGTACAACGGACAGACACACAGACCGACAGACAGGTGAACGAACATTCTTATAATTTTTCCTGGAACGGATTCCGTACTGATCAGAAAATTTCTAAATATCTACCCCCATCTCGAGTCGATCACCGTCGTGAATACAATACTTTTCTTCTTAGATACGCAGAGAAAACTTAAAACGTAAATATATGTATAGGATTGTAACATATAATAAAACTTCGATGCGTCCTGTTTTGTATTTATCTTTTTTTATATACAAAATTCAAATACCATTCACTCACTCATCACAGTGGCCCTTACCTATGAGCTGTAACTAACTTAGTAACAAGTTTTATCGTATGCGAAACAGGCTCATTGCTTGCTAATTTCGAATCGAATTCTAGTTTATATTGAAAAGTTTCCAGCTCGCTGTGGTAATTGAATGAAAACGTACTAGAATTAGCATGCAATTCAACCGCTCCGCACACGCCTTCAGTTGTTACTTACTAAGTTAGTAACAGCTCATAGGTAAGGGCCAGTATCTCCCGATCCACTCAACTGATTGTCATGAAATCTTGCACACAAATTCGTCTTACCTCATAGGTGCACGGTTTTGGAAAATTCTATCCTTAAGCCCGGTTTATACACTTCAAGTAACTCGCGGCAAGTAAAGAGAGGCAAGGAGTTTGCTTAGTTTACACGTTTCAAGTAAATCATTTCAAGTAGAATGACAGCCGAAGGAAAGCATAACCTAAAATTTTCTGAGAAAAAATATTACGACTCTTTTTTGTAGAAAAATTTGCGAATTTGGACCTAAAACTGTTTGTTGCCGACGAGTTTTTTATACCCGTGTCGTTTTTTCCTTAAAATGTTACGACCAGTGACGTGGCGTGCTGCTTTCAGTAGGGTGTTCAATATTAAGTTTCTGTTAAATGATAGACGTCTACTCTTAGTTTTATCCAGGATCACGTCCGGGACGTGATAGACGAAGATCCAATTTTTCCTCGATATTTAATTGAGAAAATGGTTTCTCAAACAATTTTTCGATTGCGCATCCGCATTCACAAGCCACAATATTAAATTAATTATTTCTCATACACAAAAGCCAACTGAACACCTGTAAAATCAGAAACCGACTGAGCTGATGAGCAAGCAATATTGCTGTTTTGCTTGGCACACACACCCACACGCAGTGATGCTATGTACCTTTAGTGAAATTCCCCTTTCCAAATGACGAAATCCCCCTTTTTCCCCTTTTTCAATGACGAAATTCCCCTCGTTTTTCCCCTATAAAAACAACGAATTTTAAATAACACATGGATCAATAAGTCCCGAGACTAACCCAGAGATGACGCTCGTAGTAAACCAGTAACCACGTCTTTCTAGAGTACTACCTTTGCTTGAAACGTGTCAAAATTTTAAGTCGATCGGACCAGAAACAGCTGAGTTATCGAGGTTGGAGTAAAGTCGTTTTGTAGTTTGTTTAAAAAATGGAAAAAACCGAGTTTCGTGTTCTGATAAAACATTGTTTTTTAATGGGTAAAAACACCGTGCAAGCGAAACAATGGATTGAAAAATGTTACCCGGACTCTTGTCCATCAAAAGCAACGATTTGTCGGTGGTTTGCCGAGTTTAAACGTGGTCGTACCGACACAAATGACGCGGAACGCTCGGGTAGACCTGTGGAAGCCGTTACACCGGAAAATGTGAGTGAAGTGACAAAAATTATAATGAAAGATCGTAAAGTGAAGCTCCGTGAGATTGCTGAGATAACACAGATATCATATGGAAGTGCATTTACTATCCTTCATGAAAAATTGAGCATGAAAAAGGTTTTTTCCAAGTGGGTGCCGCGATTGCTTTCGATGGAACAAAAACAGCAACGAGTCGATGATTCAGAAAGCTGTTTATCGCTATTTACTCGCAATAAAAAAGATTTCTTGCGTCGTTACGTGTCCATGGACGAAACATGGATACATCACTACACTCCAGAGTCGAAGCGGCTGTCATCTGAGGGGCGCACAGCTGGCGAAAGCCGTCCGAAGCGTCCGAAAACGCAGCAGTCAGCTGGCAAAGTCATGGCGTCAGTTTTTTGGGATACGCATGGCGTGATTTTCATTGACTACCTCGAAAAAGGTAAATCGATCAACAGTGATTATTATATTGACTTGCTGGTGCGTTTGAAGGAGGAAATCGCAAAAAAACGACCGCACATGCAGAGAAAAAAAATCCTTTTTCACCAAGACAATGCACCCTGCCACAAGTCGATGAAAACAATGGCAAAATTGAACGAATTGGGCTTTCATCTGCTTCCCCACCCCCCATACTCGCCAGATTTAGCCCCCAGTGACTACTGGCTCTTTGCTGATCTTAAAAAAATGCTCCAGGGAAAAAGATTTGGCTCAAATGAGGAGGTCATCGCTGAAACTGAAGCTTATTTTGAAGCGAAAGATAATTTTTTTTATAAACATGGTATTGAAAAATTGGAAAAGCGTTGGAACGATTGTATCACCCTAAAAGGTGATTATATTGATGAATAAAAAAAAATTTGGCAAAAAAAATGTTGTTTTCATTGTTCGTCTCGGGACTTATTGATCCATGTGTTAAAGAATTCATTTATTAAAACCAAAAATTATTGTCATCTGGACTCATGTTAAAGTCTTTTAAGAGAAAAAAGCACAAATTAGGAAATAATTTTATATTTTGTAAAGCTTTAACAAAATTCCCGATAACAGCGTCACGGGTCTCCAACCAAACGTCAAATAAGATATGAAAAAAAGTTGGGATTCACAATTGGATAATAATCAAAGCAAGTCACAAATGTATAAATCAAGGTAGTTCCTTTGCTTTTGAGCTTAAAATGATCCTGTCCTCCTTAAATTCGGTAAAAATAATTTCCATATTTTGAATTAAAAAAATATAAAAATATCAAAAAATGGAAAAAAACGAAATCAAGTCCCGACTGGAACTCGATTTTTGTATTCCGGGCACTTTGCCACTGGTCCATACATTCTTCTGGTGAATATTGGTCGAAATTAGTACATTAAGCCAAATTTTAAAGATGACCAAGAAATTACCGATTTAATTGATTTTTACATAATTTAAACAAAGCACTTCAGCTGATTTGCAATTTAAAATATTTTCATTGAAAATATATTTAAGAAATCCGAAAAACGAACAAAAAATATGTGTCAATGAACTTTCATGGAAACTACTTTCCATCAAAATCTTTTAAAGTAATTACTTTGAATAAGATGATCAAATGTACTTTTTAATGTACTTTTTTCAAAGATGTTAAAAAGTACACTGAAAAATCAGTTAAACGTAGATTCCAAAGCAATTTTAAAGTGCTTTCGTTTAAAAGATTGGGGTGTACTTTACAATTGCAATAAGATCATTATAAAGTGGCAAATGCATAAATAAGGGCATTTCCTACACTCTTTACCTTTGCCTAAGCTTGTAATTGGATTGTAATTTTTTTTATTTATTTGTATTTTTACTTTTCCGTGATTTTTTAAAAGTATTTCGGATTTAGTTGAAAGGCGAAGATTTTCCCCTCGTTGTAAATCGTTTCCCCTCGTTTTGAAGCGTTTTCCCCTTTTCCCCTATTAATAATTTTTATAGTCAAATTCCCCGCAAAAAGGGGAATCCCCCTCGATATAGCATCACTGCCCACACGCATCAGCACGTCAGCCGAACGGCCATACGATGGTCGGTTTTCTATTGTCGGGTTTCGCAGCATCGCGGCCAGCAGCAAGCAACATCGCATCGGTTCGCCGTGCGGCTTTTTCTGGAGCACCCAAATTCATCGTTGTGTGCGGTTGCTTCTTGTGAACTTTGTGTGTGGTGAAACGTTTTTTATTATAGACTTTTACTTACAATTAGTCATATGTGTTTTTACTTTGCTTTGGTGCGCTGTAAATTGGAGAACACTCGAGTCGGTCGAACGACCGAAAGAGTCAGTATTGCGTTTCGAGTGTGTTTCGCTAAGGGGCGAGTAGGAAAAAAGGCCACAAACAATTTTTACTTTGGTTCGCTGTAAAGTGGAGAACACTTGGTTGGTCGAAAGATCGAAAGGTAAAGAAACAGGTTGGTAATGTAGGGTGCGGGTGCTTTAGGCAACCATTGCCATTGGTAAATTGTCGAAACAATTGGCACAAAAGAAATAAATTAATTAACAATAGATTTCCGATACATATTGGATTTCAGTAGGGTGTGCAGTGAACACCCTCGCACCTTAGAAGAAACGTCACTGGTTACGACGTTCTCTGGCAAAGCAGCAAATATAAAATGAACCGAAACACAAACACATAAAACCACCTCTTGTGTACACGGTTCCATGTTCTTGTATTGGTTTTTACTTGCCACAAAAATAGAATGGCTTTCTATTATTTTCGAGAGAGCGGCAAGTATTTTCACACATATGCGAGCGTCGCACACTAGGTCAAATCGCGTGTATTTAAGTCTACTTGCCGCGAGTTACTTGCTTCATCTAAACCGCGTTTTAAGGTGGTAAACGAGGGGTGGGTAAGAGATTGGTGTTATAGAACATTGATTTTTGCCATGTAGCATGCCTATTATGAGGTTGAGGAATGTCACTAGGGGGTTTTTGGGGGTCGCTGATCACGAATCTGGTGTAGAATTTTCAAATTCGGAACGGAAGGGTCTTGTAAGGATAATTCAAATATCCTTTTTCTCATTTCCCCCCCGAAAAACGCCCTAGGGGTTTTTTGGGATCACTGATAACGAATCTGTTATTAGAATTTCAAAATTCAAAACGGGAGTTCCTGATGGGCTTATTTTTTTTTTTCAAAAGTTGTTAAGGTATTTCTTAGTTTTTTTTTGTTTTTTTTTTGTGCAAAAAAACAAAAACCCTTAACCCGGTAACGACGTTTATATAAGTATATTAGATTTAGTATACCGTTTGTAACACATCAATTTAATCGGACACAACAATGGTATGACAAAAGATTTTGATTTCCGCGTGTCCGTACGGCCGTGAACGAAATCGGACCATTCCTTCCCCCCTCTCCATCATAGCAACCATACACTGAGGGAAATCGGGCATGTAGTAGTAGACTCACAAACCGTCATTTGATTTATACTCCAAAAAAATGTTTTTTTTATTCGAATTAAAAGAGAAAGTAATAAAAACAGATACATTTTAAATTATTTAAATTAAAGTTATTTAAAACTTTTGATTTAAACGCAAAAACAAAAATTCAATCAATTGGTTTGACTGACTGACAGAGCGCGCTTTCTTAAGTCATGCGGTCAAAACAAATAACCGAGCATTTGTTTTGAATGCATTGGCAATTATATCGGCGATTTTATCAATGCCGAATAGAAAAAGAGAACGAGAGAGAATCTCATCGTCGTTGACGGCACACAAAAATGCTATTTCTTTGTTTTTATGTACGCAGAATGTCAAAGATGGAGATATGGTTTTTTTGAAAATTATGCCACAAAACGGAATTTTTAAAGCACGGGAAATAGGGCTTCCCGAAAACACTAATGATTGTTCAAGAAATTGTTAGCACGCGGGATACCGACCATCTTTTTTTCTCGGGAGATAAGATGATCAAAGGTATCGCAACTACTGTTTGAAGAAAGTGGTGTATTTGTCCATCTGTAATGGCAAATCCGGCTAGTAATAAAGGTCGTCGGGAAATTCCATCTTATCTAAAAGCTCAGGCGAGCATTTGTACGTGTTAAGATGAACGTTTCCAGATTTTTTTAAACCTCATTTTATGAAGGATATTCGGATTTTAGCGAACTTTAGATTATTTTGTAAAGGTCAATTCGAGTCTGAGTATTAGTTTGTTTTGTTTTTATACCCGTATGGTGAAACCAAAGGGTATATTAACTTTGCCTTACCGTTTGTAATGCCAAGATCTCATTATCACACACAAAAATGAATTACACCAGTGAGTTTAGAATAATTAAAAAAAAATGATTTTTGCATGTCCGTCCGTCTGTCCGTCTGTCTGTCTGTCTGTCTGTCCGTCTGTCTGTCCGTCTGTCTGTCCGTCCGTCTGTCTGTCCGTCTGTCTGTCCGTCTGTCTGTCCGTCTGTCTGTCCGTCTGTCTGTCCGTCTGTCTGTCTGTCCGTCTGTCTGTCCGTCTGTCTGTCCGTCTGTCTGTCCGTCTGTCTGTCCGTCTGTCTGTCCGTCTGTCTGTCCATCTGTCCGTCTGTCTGTCCGTCTGTCTGTCCGTCTGTCTGTCCGTCTGTCTGTCCGTCTGTCTGTCCGTCTGTGGCGCGGATTGCGAGCGCACGGATTAAGCGAGAGACTTGAAATTTTGCACAGATCCGTTTTTCGTAAAATGCGAGGCTAAGTTCGATAATTGGCAAAAATGGACCATTAGGGGGGTGTGAATATCTCAAAAACGGTACATCTTATCAAAAAAGTCCAAGAACAATAGTTATTTAGGATATGATTCTACATAAAACTTCCATAGATCAAAATCCGATTGGAATAAATTTAAAAAAATCTTATTGGAAAGTTTGACTTCAAAGTGAAATTTTGACGATCACGTCCTTTGTTAAACAAGCACAATAATTTCTGGGCTACTGGTCATAAAAAATACAACAAAATATTATATTTTTTTTGTGGATGTTTTAATATCCAAAAGGTCCCTCGTGTTATATCAGACATATCTACTAGGATTCTGGACACTTGATGAGATAAGTACTCGACTTGAGTACTTATACTCCGATTCATAAAAATTTTAACGGAAGGCAAAAATTGCTCAGTCAGCCGAGAAATTTGTACACACGGGTTGTGATCATTATACCCGTATGGTGAAACCAAAGGGTATATTAAATTTGCCGGACCGTTTGTAACGCCAAGTTCCCATCATCACGCAAAAATGAATTACACCAGTGTTTAGAATGATAAAAAAAATTGAATTTTGCATGTCCGTCCGTCTGTCCGTCTGGCCGTCTGTCCGTCCGTCCGTCTGTCCGTCCGTCTGTCCGTTCGTCCGTCCGTCCGTCTGTCCGTCCGTCTGTCCGTTCGTCTGTGGCGCGTATTGCGGGTGCACGAATTGAGCTAGAGACTTGAAATTTTGCGCAGATCCGTTTTTCGTAAAATGCGAGGCTAAGTTCGTTTATGGGCAAAAATGGACAATTAGGGGGGTACCCCCCATACGAACGAAAATATTTTTTGCAAATATCTCAAAAACGGTGCATCTTATCAAAAAACTGCAAGAACAAAAGTTATTTAAGATATGATTCTACATAAAACTCCCATACATCAAAATCCGATTGGAACAAATTTAAAAAAATCTTATTGAAAAGTTTGACTTCAAAGTGGAATTTTGATACAACTGGTAGCCGTTCACTTAAACTTCGAACAATGCCATATCACCATATGGGTTTTCAATAATTGCCAGATTGGCAATTATATCTTTGCTTATGTTTTTTGTTTTAATTATGTTCATTTGTGTATTAATCTCGTTCATTGTTGCTCGAAAATATCGTATCACGAATCTGTATTTAGATCAACTACACTCTTATAAATTTTATTGTAATTTTACCCCTATTATCGTAGGAAACCATTTTCCTACGATAATAGGGGTAAAATTACACCGAGTCGTAATGGCTTAAAAGCTATGCATTTTTACTCATTTTGTGGCGTACAAAAGCCTCTTTTATGGGGGAACTTTAAGCTAAATAAGAAGTAAAAGTACAATACGGGTGTAATTTTACGACATGGATGTTTAAAATTACCACATTTTTGTTGTAATTTTCCTCCTATTTGGTAGCAAAACCGCGTCTTAAAGGTGTAATTTTACGACATTTTTTGTTTAAAATTACACCGAAAATGGTATCAGAATTTCTCGGCTTATACTGTCTGCAAAAACAAAGATGTTTTCACATCCAAATTTCCCGGGCATTTCTGCCATGTAGCAGGCGCCACACAGGATTTTGGTAGAGTAAAACTCGATTCGAGTATTTATACTCCGATGCCACAAACCTTATGCGAATTATAAGGTTAAGGTTAAATTGTCCGTACAATAATGCAAAAATACCCTGCGAGCGTGTTTTTACACCAAAATGAGAGTAAAAATACGAATATTGGTCGAAATTTTACGCAAGGTTTAAAATTACCCTATTTCTAGTGTAAGATTAATGTTTTTTGGGTGATTTTACAACTTAAATGGTGTGCGAGCTAAATTCTGATTTTTTTTCGAAATTTTACGACGTTTTTGCAAATTTACCCCGTTTTTACCTCATTTTTCGGTTTAAATTCAAATTCATTTTCTACAGTGTACGTTTGTGTTAAAATCAAACAATTTTCTTGATAAATTTTTTTTAGTCAACAATGAGTCCTTAGTTCATTTAATCACGCTGCGTAGTTGATTTTACTATGTTCACATTTTATTTCAATATATCGTTGATTAATAACGAAACGTAATTGAATCAACCAACGATTTTTTTCTCCGTGTAGTACAGTGAAATATTGTAGAATGATTGTACATAATCAATTCGGGAGAAACATGTTTATATTTTGTAAATGGAATCTTATTAATTTGATTACAAGATCTATAGACCTTGTAATCAAATTAATAATAAGCTATGATAATTCTAAATAGCTTTTCAAAACAAAAATTTAGGTCGTTTTTCCGCTTTCGAATTCCTCTTTCAGAAAAATTTTTATCTACATAATTGTTCAAGTCACAAATGCTGTCTCTGAATAAAGGCGGTGAAAATTTTCTATCATCCGTAAATTTTTCTTTTATTTCAGTCATTATTAGAGTTTCTTCATACATAAATTATTGTGATTACTTAATAAGGTGCCATAATAACTGGACTTGAGTAACAACATACAATTTTCAGTTTGATGTTTCAGTTTGTGTTTCAGATTTTTCAGTTTGTAAATCCCTTGTATTGCCATCATGTTTACGTTATGATGAGAGGAAATTTAAAAAAAAAAGACAAAAAAATAAAATAAACTTTATCAAATGAAAGTACTTTTTTTAAGTAAAACAAGATCGGGCTAAGTTAAAGGCTTTGGTAATATGAAAATGGGCCATGCTAAACACGATATGTCATTTAATTATCTTAATTAAGTGCAATTAAAAGTAATTTTCAACATTTTTCGTTTCATTTAAAGTCTTTAGAGACGGTTCCAAGTGTATAGTGTATACATTTTTTTTTATTTTTCACGTTTTTTATATTATTTTCCTTGAATGGTCTACATCACATCGGTGTTCAATTTTTGTTATTCAATTGGCTGATATGATCGCAAATGTCATTAAATTAGTTGCGTATAAAGCGTTTATTACTGTCAATTGAAACTTTGTCTGGATAATTATGTTTCGATTTTATTTAATTTTTTTGATTATTTTGATTATAACAACCTATTCTTTTACGTAGCATAGTTAGATGTAATGTATTAAAAAATATTTTTTTTAATGAGAATTCTCACTTTTTGTGTTTTTTAAGTTTTTGTGGGGAAAAAAGGGGAAATATTGTTTGAAAAACATTGTCGTTACTCAGTTCCAAAACCCCTAACTCAAAAATCACTGAACCGATTAAATTGAAATGTTGGCTCATACCTTCTGAGGGAGGAGTGCAGAAGTTAGAGGACGAAATTGGCATAAATCCTGTTTATCAGACCGGAACGAGATATTTCCAAATCATTTATACTTGGGTCTGGTTTAGGCCCGGCGTTGCGCACAAGCAGAGTAAACTCCCATCTGTGGCGACATTTTCAAGAAGGCAGCTGAATGGCTGATGCGTTAGAAAATATATCGTATCGCATTAGAATAGAACCACATATTATTTTTTGAACTTAATGCAATAATAATGCATACACACGCTCTCTCTTTATTATCCACCGGTATTTTTTGAACTCTACAATCAAAATGAATGGAAAATTTTCACAAAAAACTGTCAGTTGCAACTGATAGATGTGAACGCTTAACTATATGTAAAAAACTGTTGGAAAACCGTACAGTTGCGACTGATGGAAAACTGATAGATGTGGCCGTTACATTAGGCGACATTTGGAAGTTCACCGCGTCAAATTCGAACATCACAAAGGACAAATAATTAAGATACGCTTCCTTGGCAACTGTTAGATCAATTTAAGGTTGTATTTGACTTTGGCATTTAATAATTTTCTCCCGCAGTGCATTTTTTTAAAATAATTTAATTAAATTGCGTAGCATTTTATATAAATATATTTTATTTTTTATCATTAACGATTTGTAGTCATCAGCATTGTTTTGATAAATGTATGATAATAAACATAACAAAAGCTATAATTGCCAATCTGGCAATCATTGGAGACCCGTATGGTGATATTCGTATCAAAATTCGAACAGTTATACCAAAATTCCACTTTGAAGTCAAACTTTCCAATAAGATTTTTTAAAATTTATTCCAATCGGATTTTGATGTATGGGAGTTTTATGTAGAATCATATCCTAAATAATTTTTGTTCTTAGACTTTTTTGATAACATGCACCGTTTTTGAGATATTCACAAAAAACGTTTTCGTTCGTATGGGGGGTACCCCCCCTAATGGTCCATTTTTGCCCATGAACGAACTTAGCTTCGCATTTTACGAAAAACGGATCTGCGCAAAATTTCAAGTCTCTAGCTCAATCCGTGCGCCCGCAATCCGCGCCACAGACAGACGGACGGACGGACGGACGGACGGACAGACGGACGGACAGACGGACGGACAGACGGACAGACGGACGGACATGCAAAAATTAAATATTTTTATCATTCTAAACACACTGGTGTAATTCATTTTTTTGTGCGATGACGGGATCTTTTTACAAACGGTAAGGCAAAGTTAATATACCCTTTGGTTTCACCATACGGGTATAAAAAAAATTTGCCTCCCGCACAATTTTTGTTGAATACCGAAGAGCTAATATATCCTTTTTGTCTAGATAATTACAAACGAAATATAATCACAAGCGCCATATTGCCTTGTCACGGCTCTGGTTACAAGTGACGTTATTCGTATTTACTTTAACACTCTAACTATCACGACAGTTTTAAGCCTTTTTCGAATATTTAGTAGTCAGTCAAAAAGGCACTAAGAGAAAAAAAATTGAAACAAAATTATACCTAAATGTTATTTTATTACCATAATATGTGTGCAACTACAAAAAATCGTTGCGGCTGCAGCGAACACTTTAATAATTTTCATTGTAGCCGTTGTGTACAGTTAGGACGTATAGGGTGGAAATCTCTAATCTAATTTATCAAACCTTTGTACTTTAATCGAAACACAATATGTACGAAAGAAAAAAAAAACGTCGAAATTTCGTTTCCAAAAGGTTACAGAAATTTTCTGCATTTAAAAAATTTATTGGGCACTATTAATAAAGATCAACTGAAGTTTTGCTAAGCAGGATACTAAAATTAAACACGTAACTTAAACGCCAACCTATTAATAAACAAATTTAATCTGGGTTTAGTTAAACAACGAAACTATAATGTTTTCGGTTTAAATCTACTTGTAGTACAAAATTGCTGTTATTGAAATTTCATGAAAATTTGAAGTCTGAAAGCCTGTTTGTTGCAATTATCATGTTTACTAAAGATCGGCTGATATATATAGTTGCCCTGATGCTATATTCCCCAATGTTAAGTTCATATTCTTATGTTGGCAATGGCATATTCTTATATGCCATTGCCAACATTCAGAAAATAAGCCAAAAAAGTGTAAAATTATCAGAATATACAATGTTTTTGATATTAAAACTAACAGAAATTGTGTAACACACACTTGGACTAATACACGCGGTAATCGCGCTGTTAACTCCCCCCCCCCCCCCATTTTGAATGGGACTCTACAATCGGTAAAACCTGTTACACCAAATACTACTTCTTATTCATTGAGCTCTGACTTGAGTTTCCATCAATATTTACGGGTAGGTACAATAGAAATTTTAACGATTTCAGGAAGGAATTATTTTAACCATTTTACTTTGAACTGGTGCGCCATCCTGAGTGGGCGTTTTCGAAATTTTATCAATTTTATGCAATTGATTTCAGGAAGTTTTCAATTAATTAAAATCTATTTATAAGTTTTGTTAGCACATGGTTGAACAGATTTCATTGCCTGTTTTATAAAATACACAAATTTAATGAAGATTAATTGAATAAAGTCATTAAGTCAAGCATAAATTATTTAATGTTCAATTAACCGTAATAACAGATTTTTCTTGTTTTGCTGTTTAGTTCTTCCTCTTGCTTTAAGGAGGAAATTATGTCATCGAAATATTGTCATTTCACCACTAAAATGTATTTATGTATGATGATAGGATAATTTTCGACAAAATATCAATTTCGACACAATATAATTAATAACCTGAACGTGAACAGGACAAGAGTTTCACTTGCGCTACTAAATGCAGGCTTACGAGCATAATATATTCAGGCTCAACTATCGAATAACAAATTATTACGCAAATAACTAATCATAGTCATAGTGCATTGCATTATGCGGTTTATGTTTTAACTTTATGCGGGCCGTTCAGCCCATTACATTGAGGCTCTTTCTGTTGATTGATATGCTTGAAGATTGAATAACATGACATGATCGACAAAATGCCCCCAGTGTTGCCAATAAAAAAATCTGACTGAGGTCAGATCTAGGCAGTTTTTATTCTTCAATCCGGTAAAAAAATCTGTTGGAACATAAGGAAAGACACAATTCGAAATTTTCAGCAAGAGAAAAATAATAGTTATTTATGCTTCCAACATCTGTCACGGGTTGGGTACGAAATCCCGGAAAACAAAATCCCGGAAATCAAAATCCCGGAATCAAAATCCCGGAATTCAAAATCCCGGAATTCAAAATCCCGGAAATCAAAATCCCGGAATCAAAATCCCGGAATCAAAATCCCGGAATCAAAATCCCGAATTAGCAGGGCAATTTTTGGTGTTAAAATCGCCGCGATTTTAACACCAAAAATTGCCCTGCTAATTCGGGGTTTTGATTACCTAAATGAAAGAACAAAAGATTAATGAATAAACATTAGCAACAGATATTTCTTATAATTGAAAAATATATATCTGGCTTTTGTCCCTGTCGGTCTTTTGATTAGTTTATAGCACTAAAACCTACATAAGACTCCAATTCGAAATCGATAAGTCCACCATAACTATTATTATAAAAAAAACAAAAAAAAAATTTAAAATCGTAAAAAAATTATATAAAAAAAAACAAAAAAAAAATATAAAATTAAAAAATTAAAAAAATATATAACAAAAAATGGAACCTACAACCCGTTACGTCCTCGTCGTGGTTCTGGGTAACGCTAAAAACGGAAAAACTTTAATAATCAATTTCTTTTTTCATTTTTTAGGTTATTTAAAATTTCCGGGATTTTTTCCGGGATTTTTTTTGGAGATTTAATTTCCGGGATTTTGTTTTCCGGGATTTCGTATTTTCCGGGATTTTAAATTTCCGGGATTTTGTTAATTCCGGGATTTTGTTTTCCGGGATTAAGTACGAATCCCAACATACTATTTTTAACAGCTCACACACACACTTTCCAAAGCCATGTAATGTCGAATGGGGACACGTCTCGGCTAGCGGCATCTACTCACGATCGCTAAGAACTTATTCTCATAGCCAAGAACTGAAAAAATCTAGCAAGGTAAGAAAAAGTTAATTAAAAAATCGTTAAATCATCTCAAACCCCAAATCAAACACTCTTTTTGGTTGTAAGATATTCAGGTTTAGAGGGACAACTGTCTTTAGTGGCCAATGGAGGTAAAATAACTGATTCGGAGTTGAAGTCGACAAATATTCTTTGACTCCGACTATTATATTCTTTTGTGAAAATTGACCGACTCCGCCTCCACAGCCCTGCTTTTTACACATTAAAACTTGTCATAACATATTTTCCTACTAAAAATGATTTTAAAAACATTTTTTTACCGCGTTAAATCAAATCAAATCTTGTTAAAAAAGAATTTAATTCATTTTCTCACGGTAGTTTTCGCATTATTAAAATTGGTTTTAGGTTTCAAATCTTTATTTACCTAATTAGTATTGACGATGGCTTAGTTAGTTTGGTCAAACAAAGCCAAAGGTTTGGAACTGTTAGTCAGTAAGTGCGCTCACTTTCATACAGCCCCATGTTTTTACATCAAACCAACTAAAATATTACCTTACAAAAAGTCTGTAAAGAAAATTTAAAATCCCACAAGTTACCACCCAGATAGAAAATTTAAAATCCCACAAGTTACCACCAGACCAATTTAGAATCCCAATTTACAACAAGTTTCAGAATTGCATTTTTAGGCTACAATAAAAATAGGTTTGTTTGCATTTTGAAGTTCCATTTTTATTTATATTGATATTTTTAGTTTCTTTCAAATCATAAACTATCAAAACTTTACAAAATCCGGCCAAACTGGCCACACTGAATTCTACATGTCAACCCGACCACATATCGCCATCAGAATCACACAATATTAATCTGATAGACATATGCTGTCTCGTTTGTGTTGTTTTATAATTAGAAATTCACCTGCAACCGAGCAAAAGCGACCAAGTGATTTATGATAATATTTCTCGTATTCCTGTCAATTTCCCTTATCTGATCGAACTTTTAGAAAATGCCACGCCAAAAGATATAATTTTACTGATTGGTTTTTCGTTATGATCAACCAAAATGTTGTTTAATAAAGTAAAATTATTTGTCTATCTAAATTTTACATTTAGTACCCGTTAACACTTTTTACTAGAATTTGCCCCAATTTAATCCTTTCGTGCCCGACTTTTTCCCTATATTTTAGAAAAACAATTTTTTTTGTCGGTTCTTTACTCCTATAGCGGCACCATGCAAACTTTTGTATGAGAACAAAATCGATTTTTTTTAATTTCATATTACTAGGGACCGTATGTGATATAATAGATCAAAATATTTACTATCCAACAAAGATTCATTGAAAAGTACCCCTGGATTTTCGTTAAGGCTCAACTATGACAGACATAAGAGCGCATATGTAAATGTCAAATTCCCAACGAATGTTGACATACATAGCTCTCAACATAAAAGCTAATCTTCATTTTACCGCAAGTGGAAATTAATATGGCCACAATATTATTAAATTCACACTAAAATTTTAGGTTATGTTCACTATTTACATATGCCAGTTCCATTTGTATCGAATTATTCATGCTTAACGAAAGTAATAAATTTTACAAAATCTTATTGGAAAATTTGACTTCAAAATGGAATTTTGATACAACTGTTCGCCGTTCACTTAAATCACCATACGGGTTTTCAATAATTGCCAAATTGGCAATTATAGCTTTTGTTATGTATGGATTAATTTAATCAATACCATCTAGTCTAGATATTATGTTCATTACAGATAATTTCCATTTTCGTCTAAAGCAGTGGTTCCCAAAGTGGTCCCTACGGACCCCCAGGGGTCCCCGGGATCATTCAGGGGGTCCGTGGAAAATTAAAATTGATTTGGGGGTCCCTGAACAACGTCAGGGGGTCCGCGCAAGGTTTTATATAAAATAAAAAAAATTGTGACACATTTTTATTAATATGGAAGTTAAAATAAATAACAGAAGCTGTTGATTGCTTTTCCGTCTTCCTATTTGGTAGAACGTAGATTGAGTGCCGTTATGAGCCTCATCACAAAAAAAAAAAGAAACCGACTAGAAATTAGTACTCGTGGGGATTTGCGGTTGCTACTCACAAACATTGAGCCGAACATAAATACACTCATAACATCCCACCAGGTCCATTCAAGTCATTAATTTTTTTTTGTATTTTAAAACAAAAGTTATAATTTCAATAAATACTTCTTCAACAAAATGTTTAATTTATATTTTATTTTTACGTCACCTTTTACCATTCAAGACATCAAAGTTAAATTTGTAATTTTTCTATTATGCATTGTAGTTTTTTACCCAGGGTCCGTGGGTAAGTTTTGACTATGAAAAGGGGTCCGTGGGCAAGTTTTGACTATGAAAAGGGGTCCGTGGGCAAGTTTTGACTATGAAAAGGGGTCCGTGGGCAAGTTTTGACTATGAAAGGGGGTCCGTGGGCAAGTTTTGACTATGAAAAGGGGTCCGTGGGCCAAAAGAGTTTGGGAACCACTGGTCTAAAGTCTCTAATTCGGTTTGCACATATTTCATCGATGTTTTGTATTGTATTATTCATCATATTAGTAAAATTCATAGTAATCCTACACAAACTTCCTCGATCCATTTTTGAACTAACGTCTTTGAAATGTCAAACAAAATTACCTTAACCTCTGTGTGAACACTTTGGTTTAAGATCTAAATCATTTCGCAAAATTACGTAATTTTGCGTCGGTCTGAACATAGTATAGTGTTTTGCAAATATATAGAAAATAACGGTATGAGTCAAAATGACTACAATTAAAACCTATGTTTAAACGCTGAACTATATATTAAATTTGAAATTAAATCTAAATTTACACTGTAAAAATAAAATTAATCTATGTCTATCGACGAGATGTAAATATTTATAGTAATTCGGGAGTGACTATCTTAAAAATATTGTATATTCTGATTGTTTAAAGTTTTTATGCCTTATTTTCTAATAATGTTGGCATCGTGGTATAAGAATATGAATATGAACATAATATGAACATAATGGGGAATAAAAAATAAAAGGATCGCGGAAAATTTAAATTTCAGAATGATCAGCTGATCTTTAGTAAAAGGATAATTGCCCAAAATTGACTTTTCTACTTAAAAATTTAATCGAATTCGTAGTTTTTCATGCATTCTAAGAGGTTTTATTTGCAGCTATTTACGAAAAAACATAAATAATGAAATGTACTAGATTTTAATCAAATACATACATTATAAAATCGAAAAATGAAGTGGTTTTGAACCAAAAAAATAAAAATATAAAAATTTTTACTCATCAGACGAATGCTTTATTAATGCTTATTTTTTATTATGAAATTAAATTACACATATGTATAATCGCAAATACACAACTCAAAATAATCAAATTAAAAAAAAAAAAAAAAACAAAAAATAACCACTGTATTTAATCATTAATAGTGTCGCTGAGTATGAAAATGAATACTCGTACATATTTACCCGCCATAGGCTAGACTGGGAAGTGGTTAATAGACTAAACACCAGTCGCGTGTTTAATTTTACTACCATATTTAACAAAACTTCAGTTTATTGCAATGACTATTAATATGGCCTAATAAAATGATTTACATTTTTGACTTTTATTTTTTACCATTCTAAAGATATTTTATGTTTTTTATATAAACTAATATTTTATCCGTTGGACTATAGTGCAAATTGCACAGAGACGTAGATTTTATATTAGAAAGTCATGTGCTGTTCACATTAGATATTTTTAAAAAACACAAATTTTTTTAAGGTTTTTTTTAAGACACCTCAGTTATTCGAGTTATTCGCTGTGGATTCCGTTATGTATAAGTGAACGGTAATAGACATACAAATCTCCATCCGATAAAATTTTCTGATTAGTTATTGCCAAATTGCATCTGAATAAGGATGATTTGCAAACATAAACAAAGCAGTGCAAATTCACGTAGATATTCACAAAGTAAACTTTGATGATATAAAAAGTGTTATGCATACATTTTTTTTAATACAATAATTTAGGAAAATCATATTTTATGACTCAACCTCAGTTTTGTTAATCACTTTCGCGACTTTATACTGCACAAACTTATAACAATTTTTATTGATTATTTGGGCCCCACAAACGAAATTTCCTTTTTAAAAGGCAATCATATGACAAAAAAGTTCAGCAGCTGTCATCATTTTTTACGGATTACTTGTCACATATTTTTTCAAAAGTGTTTTCTGATTATGATACGAAGAGAGTTTAATGGTAAATAATTCTTTGACAAGACAAGCCTTTTAACACTTAATTATCCACATATGGTGTGTTTTTTTAAGAAAATCAGAAGAAATATCGTAAAGAGTCTATTCGAATTAAAAATTTCATTTACAAACGCAGAGCAGAGCAGCAGGTTTAAAATATCGAAATCGCATGAGTTAAATTTCCGCCTGAATGAGAATGGCGTTTTTCGTAAAAACTGTCATCTTCCTTTCATAAAATTTTGCCAAATGAATAAAATCGACGATGGCTTTTGGCGCTAAGTAGCTTTTAAGTGGCCATTGATTATTTTCATATAAAAAATCATCTTGACTTAATCGACCGAGTGACAAGAGAAAAAACTTTCTAGTTCGGTAGCGGAAAAACATAATAATTTCACTTAGGTAAAAACAGGTTGCCGCCCTGTGCTAAATTACACAACTGTTGGATGGAGCTCTAACTGTGGTGGCCTCAGCTCTCTTTCGTGTGTATATTGGACTACATTAATAAAAGGCGGCATGGAGACTTAAGGGGTTATGCCTACCTGCAAACTTTGGAGAAAACGATTTTTGTTGCTGCATATTCTTAAAGTACAACGATTTTTGTTGTTGCATATTCTTAAAGTACAACGCTTCGACTTTTATCTATAAAAATATTAAGTTGACGGGAGGAGAATTGTCGAAGTTATGCGGTTTCAAAGTCATGTGTAGCAGGATTTGGAGCATTTACGAAATAACTTGAAACTTTAGTCGCCATTTTCTCATAACAACGTTTCCAAAATCGGTCACAACGATCACATAATAAACACTCAACCGATTTTTTTTGAAATTTTGCACAATTATTGTTCATTAGTTTATACGTAATAATTCTGCAAAATTTCCTGCATAGAGGCTTTTTTCATTTTTTTACAGTAAAAAAAACGCAACTTTTTACCATGAAATCGATGTTTTACTTTAAAACAGACGACATTTTGTTCGTCATTCATTTGTTAAAATTCCGGCCCGTCTAGTAATACAGTAAAACCTGTATTAACCGGAAACCTGCATAACCCGGACTTTTTTTTTTAAAGATCCGTAATTTGAAGACATTTTTGATACAAAATGAACCTGGATAAGCCTGAACCTGCATAAGCCGCATAAGCTGGATTTTTTTCCTATCAGATTTTTTATAGTATATGTAAGAAGAATATTAGAGTTAGCATACCGTTTCTAGCGCATAGAATCAATCGCCCGATCAAAAAATGAATTACAGCAGTGTGTTTAGGATGACAAAGCAAGTTATATGAAACGGTTTTTGGATCGTTTCTGAAAAACAACACGGTTTTGTATCGGACAGGTTCAAAAAGATAAACAGTTTGAATTTAATTCCAATTGACTGATTCGGAAGACAAATTTTTCAATTTTTTATGGTAAAAATTATAAATGCAAAAAAAACACTTGCTGAAACTTAGTAAACTCAATACATAGGCAAAATATATAAAGGGAAAAATAAGTCTCAAGTAGAAGGTGCTGAGAAAGCAGAATGGAAGTATCGAAGAAATTTTCCTTCCATAAAACCATCAGACAACAGTTTTATTGGGGGGTTTCAGTATCTCGAATATATTTTTTAACACCACTCGACTCTAATTGAAACCTATTCGAAATCTTCCTATTTTTATTCTCACATGACTATACAAGAACCGATTTTGTAAATAAACCGAATTATTGTTCACGAACTCTGACATTTTTTGGGTTTTAAAATTAGTTTACAAATTGAAACGCTTAAGCCCCGAGGTTTCACCGTAATTTTTTGTAAATAGTTACACTATCGTAAACAAAATAAAATACAATGTAAGCCGGAAACCTATATAATCCGGACAAATTTCCTGGTTCCTTGCGAGTACGGCTATTTCAAGTTTTATTGTACTGAATAAAAAACTCCTTTGATTAATTTCAGATAAATAACCACGGAGCTCTCACCCCTAATTACCTCCAGAAAAAGGTCTTTTCGCACGCTTACAAAAACAGGGACTAATATTCTGTTTTTACTCAAAAAAAAACTGGATCATAATTATACATGTACTTAGTTAAATATAAAAGGGATGAAATAAAATAATTAAAAAAAAAGTATATAAATAGCCAAAAACACGTTCTGTGCAGGACTTGCACGTAGGCATAACCCCTTAAGATAGCTGTTTTTTTGTAGGGGAGACTGGGATATTCTGGACCACGGGGAATTGTGGACCAGCGTCATATTTTTTTTCCATAGTAGTGGTTGGTAGCTGCAAATAACTCTAATCAGTTTGCCTCGTGTTAAGCTAATTTTCCTAACAGTACTCGACTTGTGTATACGCACTATCACCTCGCTTCGATAGCAAATAGAAAAGTGATACTTCGAAAAAAAAATTTCACTTTGTATTTCGTTTAATTTGACCAGATTTTTCAAGAACCAACTCAGGTAAATATGTTCATAATGTTCGCGGAGCCTTAAGCATTCGACACAGACAAGAAATTTTGTATGAAGTTTGCATTGTGTTATTAATAGCTGCCATAATGTAAAAAAGAGCGTTCGGGGAATTGTGGACCACTTTTGTCGGGGAATTATTGACCACTCAGTTCTTGACATTTGACAAGCAAACTTCGTGTATTTGATGCATATAAGTGTTTTTTCATGCAAAAACACAGCATTAGATTTTCGGCAATCATATCATACTAATATATAAAAATGAGTTGGTGTCTGTCTGTCTGTCTGTCTGTTCCTCTTTCACGCAAAAACGGCTGAAACGATTGACTTGAAATTTGGCATGAGTGTCTGTGGTAGTTCTAGTTCCAACATAGGCATACGGAAAAGTAGCGCGAGTGGTGGGGGGAGTAAGGGGAGGGGATAAAGTGATTTCGAAACTTAGTTTTTGCGCTATGTTACTCTTTCGCTGGGAAACTACTGAACCGATTGGCCTGAAATTTGGCATAGATGTTCGTCGGGGGTCCAGCCCCAACATAGACCCATTAAAAAGTTTATAAGTTCTTTCCGGTTTTCTTCGTATTCTAAAACTTACACAAAAAGCTTAACCCGGCAACGACGGGTATGCAAGCTAGTTTCTAATATTTTTTTGGTACGATAATAATTTTTCAAATGCAAGTATACAATGTTGAGGTTAGGTTCTCTTCTGTAGAGAATTTTGGTTACATTTACTTACCTTTTTCAGCCACAATACCGCGTTATTATGCTAAAAAGGAGAAATCAATTGATTTGGACAATATTTTGGAGGCGATGAAGCAGGTGAAAATTCACAAGAGCTCACTCCGGAAGTTTCAACGGCGTTCAAAATTCCAAAAACCAATTTGATGCACTATATCGCGAGTTTTCACAAGGCGAAGATCGACGTTGCTACTGCTGATATGGATGTAATGAAGAATTTATTGAATGTAATGATGAAATCGGCCGTTTTGACATCGCCAGTGGTTGTAAATGAGCTTCGTGAGAAGGCTGATAAGAAGCGAAAGAGATTGGAGAAGAAAGGCGGTAAACCATCATCGAAAAAGCAAAATGATCATGGCAAATTGAAGACACCACAGAAGAAACAACCATCTTCAACCCATTGTGAGGTGGAAGAAGACATCGATTTTTGCATAATTTGTAAGAAAAATATGCCAAAAAAAAAATGAACCGCGGAAATACCATCCATTGCAACGTGTGCGATCGAGCTGTTCACTTGGGATGCTCCGGAATGACTGCAAGTTACTGGACTTGCGAACATTGCGTTTCGGACTGATTTTCATTGCAATTTTTCACTTCATTTCATTTTGTCTGTTATATAATAAATATATGAATCAAAAAAAAAGTTTGTCTATCACATTTTTCCATTTTTAATCGATTTACAAAGTGGTCCACAATACCCCGAGATTTTTCAAAATCGCAAAAACGCCATTTTGCGCCAACTGATATAACTTGTATAATTTACTACAAATTCAAGCTTTGAAATTTTCAGAAAAAGTTATTTTTTGCGAGTTTTTAGCCAAAATTAAAATGCGGTCCACAACAGCCCAGTCTCCCCTACTATTGATTGGTTGTAATAATTTGCAGTCGTTGTCTTTTTATTTAACTTGTACTCTCGAGACTCTTTGGAATCGGTCAGCAATTCGCAAATTCATTTCACTTTCGATTATATCACAAAAGGAATATAAAAAACAATAAAAAAAGTTAAACAAAACTGTGATAAAGTCTTTGCTGATTCTTGAGTACTTGTAGGCCAGTTCGACATTTTACTAGCGAAAGTAAACCTTTTGGTCCACTGCGGCCACGTAATTCGATCGCGGTCCATATTCAGGCTAAAGCCCAGGCATACGTTTGGGTTTAGATAATACTAAAGGTTCAGGTAAGTTCCATACTCCGTTGATTGTTTCAATTGAAAATTGCGGTTGTGAAGTCAACTATGAAATAAAATAAAATCACGTAATATCGCAATTGATCGATATATCGATGAAAATTTTCATTGATTTGGGTAGAACTTGAAGGGGAGAATGTGCAAATGCCTCAGGAATTCGCATTGAGTTCAAATGATTGCGCTCCAGTGAACGCGACCACAATCAAATTTGTAATGAGCAGTAAATAAAATCTTATTTGGCTATTGGCACAAACGATTGGCATAAACGATCAAATGATCATGCTGCGATTTGATTATCACCATAAATTGATTAACCTAACGATAAAAGTCGCATTCATTTTTGTTAAAAGTGAAGTGATCAAAAAGCGCGCAAATTAGCGTTCAGTTAAATAATTAGAATGTACAAAAAATGGTTTTCTCCACTTTTTTTTTCAAAATGATAATATCTTCAAAAAATTGATGTTTTACAGAAAGATGTCTTAAATGACAATTTGCACTTTTTCCGTACAGTGATTTTTTGTAGAGTGATTAAAATGTGTCAGTCTCGTAAAATCGTATACTATTTTGTAATACATCAAAGTAAAAAAGCGTAGAGGGAACCATTGTGTTTCACATAATTTAAATCGAAAAATCTTTTTCGTAGCCCTAGACTACTTAAGGCTAAATGGTTTTAAAATTCCTCTGTGATCGGAAAAGAGATTGGACTATTCACATGAAAATGGTGTCTATTTCCTCTACTAAAAAAATATTTTTCGAAAAAAGTTTTCTACGAGTTTGTTTGCCCAAAAAAAAAAAAAATCAAAATTTGGTGTTTACCCTCATTTCGAATGGTGAACTACACGATAATTGTCACGGAACGCCGCTTTTGGTATTCTTAGAGAAACGACATTTCTGTCACTGCCAAATCAGTAGTGAGAGGCGAGTACTCTCGGCAAGATAAGTATGCAGGGAAAACGTAAGTTTAATACATATTTCGAAATTTCCATTGCTCAGTATTCATTGAGACAGATATTCAGGAATGGATTTAAATTGTCGATTTTTGCGACTATGAGAATAGCAAACTCCACGTGAAGTGACGCGACGATCGTCATGTCGATCGAACATGAGTGATGGAAATTTGATTGCGTAAATTTAGAAAGGCACACGTAAATTTTCAGTGAATTTGGTCTTTCATTCGAGAAGTTTCATCAATTTTAAGTTCAATGTAGGTTTAAAGTTTAAACTTAAGTCCATTTGATTTTAGCTGGGCTAGGACTATTAAAAAGTTTAGCATACGTTGATTGTCACCATAAATTTATTAACCTTCAGGTTCATAACACAATAAACACAATTTTTTAATGTCGTGTTCCAAAGTATTTATCAGGAAAACAATATAATTATCAGGAAAACAATATCGTCATCTTTGATATCCTGTGTACATCAAAACAAAGAAAATGTTTAGATGATGATTCTGTGTCGTTCTCTTTCTATTCGCTCATGATAAAACCGCCGATATAATTCCCTATACATTCAAAAAAAGCTCGGTTATTTGTGAGACAGTCAAATAAATTGATTGGGTTTTTCTTTTAAATACTTTTTATTTAATTAATTTTATATGCATTTAAATCAAATACAGTAGAACCTCTTAATTGGGCCACTAAAATCGGGACACCCTCTTAGCCCTCCTTCGCATTTTCCATAGACAACAGCCTCTGTAATCGGGACACCTCAGAATTGGGACACCTCGAAATCGGGACAGTAAATTGCCCTCCTTACTTTGTACTTCGAACCTCTTCAATCGGGACATCATAAAAATAACTAGTCTATTATCACTAGATTGCCCACTTGCAATTCAAAGCACTACAGATAGCCAACATTTTAAATTTAAATAATTTTCAAGCCTCCAATGGTTAGCTGGAAACAATTCAAAATTCGCCATAGCATTGCTTTCCATATTTTGAGTGGAGAAGGCGGGAATGTAGATATGAGCTGTGTAAATTCATTCAAAGCATCCATTGATTCGCTTTATGAGGGGTACACCAAAGACAACATATACAATTTAGATGAGACTGGTCTTTTCTTCAGAGCAATACCAAGCAAATCCCTAGTATTGAAGAATGAAAAGTGCATTGGAGGGAAACAATCGAAGGAATGGATTGTTATGGCTCTATTATGCAGTGCTTCCGGAAAAAAAGAAAAACTTCTTGTAATTGGAAAATCAGCAACACCGCGTGCATTCAGAAATATGAACGTAGATGTCCTCTACAGATGTCCTCTGCAACAGCTTTAAAGCAAATTATTGATATTTCTAAATTTGCGCTATGCAATATACCTGAAATATTAGTACATTTCAACTTTTGTGAAATCGCTCTTAACCCTTTGTGGACCAGGAAGTGAACAACAATAAACCAATAACCATGACTTTTCGTTGAAAATGGTTCCAGAAAGTACGAACTAATTTTATGGAGGGGTGATATTTACACCTGTGGTATATAGAATGTTGTTACTATTGGATAAGCAAAAAAATATAAGGATTTAAAGTTGGTGGTACTTAAAAGTACTGATTGTCAACAAAGGGTTAAGATGAAGATTTCAAAAGAAACGAAGCATCAAACCAAACTTATTGACTTTTTTAAATAGTATGTTTGTATTGTATTGCACTATTTTGAAAATTTAGTTTTAATTAGACTTGAATTAGTTTTTTTTGAGTTATGAATATTTATTATTATTTTTATATGATTTTTTTTTCAAATATAGTACTTTATTTTGCGTTACCTACCAGCCTTTTTTTACAAACCTCTCTAATCGGGACACCTCGAAATCGGGACAGTAATTCGCGATCCCGTCGGTATCCCGATTAGGGAGGTTTTACTGTACAAGATATTTGTTTTAAATTAATGGTTTGGTATTTGTTTTTACTACTTTCTCTTTTAATCCTAGTAAAAAACACTAAATTTTGTGCAATAAATGAAAAACAGTTGAATCAAATGACGGTTCTTGATGGAACTACATGTTAGATTTCTCTCAGTGTAATAATCAGAATTTAGGTAAATTTCTTGAAGAGCCACCCCCTGTTTCAGGCACCCCTTTGGGCTATGTGCATATGCCTCGCTTTGAACCCACCTCTGTATATAAATTTTAAATCCTCGTCCCCCGATATCGTTTGAAAATATATCGCCCAAGTGTGGGTAGATTGTAACCTTTTTTTTACAAGATCTGAACTTGATCAATCCATACCTTAATATCCTTCAATGTGATAATATCTGTCGAGAAACTAGTATTGACGACGGACGGTTTATTTTTAACGCTTGGAAAAATTATTCCACCTTTTCTGGATAGAGTTTTTGGTGTCGTCACATTGACGGGAACTGTGGATGGTGTACTTGGTGTTGTAGATGAAGTCGTGGTGCCAGTCGCCGATGCTGTTGATGTCGAGGGTGTCACTGAAGGATATGTCGTTGTTGGTAGTAACTCTGTAAAATCTTCTACAACAGAATATCTGAAATTACAAAAGAGCTTTGTAAATTTATGAAAAATTTAGCAATGAAAATAATGAAATGAATTACATATTTTTAGCATTTATAAAATACCGCTAATTTCTTGACTAACCTGTTGGGATCGTATTCTACTAATCGATCAATCGTGGGATCCATAAGTAATTCAGCCGGGACTGGACGCTGTGCGAGAACAGCAACATCATCCTCTTGTTTCTTTAAACGCTTTTCAACAATGTCCAAATTGTTGATGATTAGATTCGTTTTCGTTTTGAGGTCTTGATGAATCTCCCCAATAGCTCGCTCTTGTCTTTGGGTTTGCGTCAACAGCTCATCAGACTTTGGTACAAGATCATCAACAGAGCTCTTCGTACCGACCACAACATCCCAAACTTCGTCCATTTTCTCCGAAACCGACATAATTGGTTTCATTTGCTTCACCAATGCATCAATTTTACTCGATTTGATTAGTGGTGGTACTGTTGTAGTTGCATTTTGGGCGAAATTCTCATTATGATCAACGACAGCGTCGTGAATGTCATTCACCATTCGCAGCATTCGGCCAACATTATCTGACACAATGTTGATGTGGAATTGAAGCTTTTTGTCGATGTTGTCCGTTGTGGATCGCAATTCGCCCAGTTCGCTGGTCATGTAGCTCATGACCTCGGCATTCATAGCTTTGGTTATTTCGATCACGTTCATACTGACCGGCTTTTTCTCACTTGCCTCTGCGTTTATATCGTCTACGGGCAGGAAATTGTTGTCGATTTGATTCTTTAGGACCTCAAGCTTTGAGTCAATGTCACTGACTTTTTGGTCCAGTGACACGAGTCGACTATCTAATATTGACGACGTTCTTGGTGTCCGGTTGCCCGTCGAATCCGCTGGTTGCTCAAAGGAAATTTTCGTATCCAGCGTACTGAGTTTTGATATCACCGAATCTGTTTTGACAATGTTGTCTCCAACTCGTTTGTCCAGCGCCTCCACTCGCCTCATTAGGTGACCAACTGCTTTATCTAAATTCTCGATTTTGTTCAGTTTGCTCTCTAGCGTCGCTATCACGACGTCGAAAACGCTGAGCATTTGCTGATCTCGACTGGAAAGGTAAGAAAATAGAAAAAAATGTTAGGACTTGACGCATTTAAATAAACATTGAATTTAGATTGGAATTTTTGCTTTATGCAATAAACGCCATTTTGCATAAGCCAAATTATTGTCATTACACTGCAGTAAATGTATCACATGTTTTGAAATTTTAGATGTCAGTAAAACTTTTTTTTGTTATATTCATACGCTATTCGCTAGTTGGACCATACATACTTCCATTATATCGAATTTATAAAAGGAATGTTTAGAATGTTTGAATTCAATGCAAATGTCAACCATATCAGTAATGTAAAATACCATACTTTTTACCACATTTTGTTCGCTGATCGCATGATACCTTTTAAAATCTGTTTAAAGATTGCGATGGTTTTGGATTTTGTACATTTCTTTTATCACCTTTTAAAATTTTTATTACTTTCAAAACTTATTACATACTTTGTAAAAATTTATTTTAGGCCCCATTTACGCTTGCGATTTTTTCTTGAATTTCTCCGCAAATGTTGGTCAGAATTTGTTCCGCGAATTTTATTCAATTCATCAGAATAAAGTCACTTAGCAAAAGTTGTCAAAATTTGAATTTATTCGGACGGTTTTATCTTAAAATATCAGTTGTGATCAACACAAAACTTTCGCCTGCAAATTTTAATTTCGTAAAAATTATGTAAAAAATAATATTTTTTTCAAATATATTAGAGAATCGTTAGAAACATCAAAAACTGTTAAAGCAAAAACTGTTATATCAAAAACTGTTATATCAAAAAAATTTACAATATATCTTTAAATCTATATAAAGGATGTTTTTTTAAGGATGTTTTTTTAAGCGATAGAACTTCAAATGTTATAAAGTAACACAAAAAATTAAATTTTAATCAAATTTTTTTATTTATTCGAAAGATCAATACATGGCATTAACATTTCAAATGATTTCGGGCATATAGCTACCGCGTTGGTTCTTGACGAAGCGCATTCTGGACGTCCAATTTCGGGCCACTTTTTCGAGCACTGCTGGCCGTATGTCACGAATAACACGAACAATGTTGGCCTCCAAGGCGTCAATTGTTGCTGGCTTATCAGCATTAACCAGTGACTTCACGTAGCCCCACAGGAAATACCCGTGAGGTGTTAAATCGCACGATTGACAGGTCCATTTCTCGAAATCAAGTTATCGCAATAAGTCGATGGTTGCGGTCGCCGTATGGCACGTAGCGCCATCCTGTTGAAACTTGATTTTTCTGGATGTAATGGAGTCTGTAGGGTCTCTTGTGGATTGCTCTCACTCCATATGCGGCAATTTCGTACGGGCGGCTTGCTCAGATGGACGATTATGTGCGCCATAAAAATCAAGAAGTCGTCTATAAGTTGTGCGAATCGACGAATGATTTTAAAAGTAAATTTGGATAATTTGGTAGCATTGTTCAAGCGTGAGTCTATTCATGATGATTTGCCAGAGTATACTGATCATAAATGTCAAAAAGTGAGCGCTGTATAACAGCTCGTTTGACTATCTAAGCAAAAAAAAAAACACCCTTTATATAAAATCGTTTAACCTGACTGAATGATTGACTGACTCATCAACCCAAACCCATGAAGCTAGACACTTGAAACTTTCACAGTATGTCCCAACCATCACGTAGGCGCTCACTCAGGGGCACTGTTGCGGTTATCTAGATACAATTTATCTAGATAATCATCTAGATAAAAAAAGGGTTATTTTTATCTTATCTAGATAACACCCCAGAAATGTTATCTTTATCTTATCTAGATCTAGGAAAATCCTATTTATCTAGAGATAATCGTTACCAACGAAAATTAAAAAAACATAACAAAAGCTATAATTGCCAATCTGGCAATTATTGAAAACCCGTATGGTGATTTAAGTTAACAGCGAACAGTTGTATCAAAATTCCACTTTAAAGTCAAACTTTCCAAAAAGATTTTTTAAAATTTATTCCAATCGGATTTTGATGTATGGGAGTTTTATGTAGAATCATATCCTAAATAACTTTTGTTCTTGGACTTTTTTGATAAGATGCACCGTTTTCGAGATATTCGCAAAAATCATTTTCGTTCGTATGGGGGGTACCCCCCCCCCCCCCCCCCCCCCCCGCCTCTAATGGTCCAAATTTGCTCATTAACGAACTTAACCTTGCATTTTACGAAAAACTAATCTGCGCAAAATTTCAAATCTCTAGCTCAATCCGTGCACCCGCAATTCGCGCCACAGACGGACGGACGGACGGACGGACAGACGGACGGACAGACGGACGGACAGACGGACGGACGGACGGACGGACGGACGGACGGACGGACATGCTAAATTCAACTTTTTTTTATCATTCTAAACACACTGGTGTAATTAATTTTTTTTGTGTGATGACGGGATCTTGGCGTTACAAACGGTAAGGCAAATCTAATATACCCTTTGGTTTCACCATACAGGTATAAAAATTAAATCTGGGAAGCTTCTCTTGCACATAAACAAAATTTTTTGCCAGCAACCGCTGCTAAGTGTAAACCGGGCTATTGAAACTGCATTTTAAATTGGAAATCAACAAAAAAAGAAAAACAAAAAATTTATCTAGATAATTTGGCTTTTTTATCTCATCTAATCTATTATCTTTCAAATTTTCATTATCTATTATCTTATCTAGATAATCATTACAAGCATTTATCTTTATCTTATCTAGATAAAAAAATAATCATCTAGCCGCATCACTGCTCAGGCGGGGTTTTCCGAAATTTAACGCTAAGGGGGTAAACGGAGGGTAAAGGGGGTTTGGGTGTTTTTAAACCGTGATTTTTGCCATGAATCCTGCTCAATAGGATGCTGAAAAGTTTCACCCGGAGTTTTCGGGGTCGCTAATCACGAATCCGGTGTTAGGTTTTCGAAATTACAAACGGAAGATCCTGTAAGGATAACGCAAATATCCTTTTTCCAATTTTTCCCGGATTTTGATGTATGGGAGTTTAATGGCATTAGGGGGTTTTCGGGGTCACTGATCACGAATCCGGTGCTAGAAATTTAAGACTTGAATTAGAAGGCAACTAATTCGCAACGGAGAGTCCTGCAAGGATAAGATTTTTCTCAAAAGTTTTTGAGTTCTTTCCGGTTTTCTTCGTATTCTAAAACTTATACAAAAAACTTAACCCGGCAACGACGGGTATGCGAGCTAGTTTTGTTATATAGCTTGTATTTACATGGACTTTTTGTCCGCTTATAGAATTTCAAATTATTTTTTTTTGAAAATTTCGGTTTAAACTTGAAAAAGTTGAGTGAAGTTGAGAATTTATACGTCTAGGCACTGGAGCTTAATGAACACAACGCGAATGCAACTAAAACGCACAAACTGTTACTTACAAGTTTGTTCCATAGACATAATTTGAAGTGAACGCAACGAAAAAGTTTGCAAACTTCTAACTTTGCCACAGCAATTCTGCGTTGACAGTTCATAAAGTGAGGTTGGGGAAATGTCGTTCAAGGAAAATTTGATAGCCTTAAGCCCAAAATACAATTGGCCCAACACATTTACGGCGACATTTCAGATTTTAAACTCATAGAACTCTATGCTTACATATACAATCAATCCGACCAACTTTGCAGCCGTAAAAAGTTTAAACGAATTTAACTTTTGTCGGCAGCTCGCATACAAAATTTAGTGGTTGATTCAAAATGAAATCTTATGGGGATGTCATAAAATCTAAATTTCTTCAATTAAAGCAAGTATTAGGAAATATAGTTCGTATGCTGTGTTGCTTAGATTGTATTATAATTGGGTACAAAAAATGTTATATGTAGCTCACTGACTGTCAAAATTCAAATCAAAGAAATACAGAATAGTCAAGACCAAGGATTGAAAATATTAATTTCGAAGAACAATTAATTGAGTGCGTGCGCGAATGAAAAGTTTTATCTGTGAAAAGCAAATTACGTTTAGCACAACAAAGGGTGTGCAATTGTATATGGAGGGCGACATTGTCGCCGTAATCTGCTGTCGTAAATGTTGTGTTGGGCCAATTGTATTTTGGCCTTAGTGCAACTAACAAAGATAAAGACCAACAAAGCAAATTATCGCTTCAAAATTACCACTTTATATTATGTCACTTTACTACTTCACGAGATGCCATTGGGCTCTGCCGCTGAAATGTTGCTCTGCGTGACAGTTCACAGCGTTGCAGATGCGTTCGCGTTGCGTTCATTGGGCTCCAGGGTTTGACATTTAGTAAAAATCGTGAAACCGACCATAAGGATTCGACGTAGACTAACAAAAAAAAATTATCTTTTTTTTTATCGGATAAGAAGAATTTAAAAATAATAAACCCCCTTAACAATTTTCTGGGTTCGCCGGCCAAAATTTACTCTAAAATTTAATTGGAAGGTTAAAACTTTTTTCACAAATAAGGAAGTGAAGTTTTCGTTAAAAGTTGATAAATTTCTTCCCCCTATTTATTTCAAATATTTTATATAACTTCGTCAATTTTAGTCAAAAGTAATTTCTTGTTTTATTTATAATCTGTGTGAATTTAAAAAAATAAATTTAAATCATTTAATTTTATTAGGTCCACTCCTGTTATCATTTCCTCACGATCCACAAAGTAATAAATTTAAATTGTTTGTATGAAATTTTAATAACAATAAAACGTTATGCTTATACTAGAATGTAAAAGTTATCATCGAATTTATCTGAATGGCTTCATTCAGAGAAAAACGGCTTTAGTCGAAAGAGTGACTTTGATATAATACGATAAAAATTCACATTTATTTGCAAGCACACACGTGCTGTGAACGAACTTTCAGTTTCTTAAGCCCGTTTCTTTATTCGTCGAAGTTTGGGTGGTATTTAGGACGATATTGCGTAAAATAAAGAGTTCACATCGGTTGAATGCATGCCCATTATGTGAATAAATCTTATAATGATCTAAATACAGATACAAGCGGAATACTAGATATATCAAAGGAAAAAGCATATTTTTTTTTATAAATTCGCTTTTGCAAAATAGACTTTCTTTCACTTGGTTAAACAAACACTTAAATAGTGGGTAGGTGGTGGAGTTAACAAGAAATCTAAAAAATTAATTGCGAAAAAACCAGATATGCGATCATCAATCAATCACGCAATCGTAAAGCGTTGAGTTGAACCATTTCACCTATTAACATTGATACTCATAGATAATCTCGCAGATTTAAAAAAAAAGGTTTTAAAATGCGCTCAACTTCACCTCTGTTCAGTGCGATCCATTAGTTATCGAAATCATTATTAAAAACAATCGACAACTAAGTTGAAATTTTGTGGTTTTCAATAAGTTTTGATTGCCTGACTTGGGGCATTTAGCCTCACAAGTTAAACTTAATGGCCATTAGTTGTACTTCAGCTTTTCAATTTGAACGTATTTAAGATAAAGAATAGTTAAGTTGCATGCGTAATTCTCCTCGATTCCTAGCGATACCTCGACAAAAGGAGCACCAAGTTAACTAACGTCTTTCAGATGTAAAAAAAACATTGGATCCAAGTCCAATATGTAAGATTTTTGGGCGGGTGGCATGACAGTGTACTTTGTAAGTAACATAGCAACAGTAAAAAATCATACACAACTAATTTGAATATAGAGATTGAATGAATTTATGACCTTTTGAATGTAACAACATTAATCAGTGACAACATTTCTCGGGAATTGAACTTTTTTGCTAACTGAAACAAAAAATATCAACAAGGTAATGCATTTGATGATTATTAGCTGTTTTTTTCATTTATTCTAACATATTCTATGCAATTTTATGATATACAGTAGAATCCCGATAATTCGTATTTCAAGGGACCAGCAAATTCATACGAATTAGCGAGATATACGAATTATCGGGGTACGAATTATCGGGATTCTACTGTACTTATGTTTATACCCGTATGGTGAAACCAAAGGGTATATTAACTTTGCTTTACCGTTTGTAACGCCAAGATCCCGTCATTACACAAAAAAATGAACTACACCAGTGTGTTTAGAATGATAAAAAAAATGAATTTTGCATGTCCGTCCGTCCGTCCGTCTGTCTGTCTGTGGCGCGGATTGCGGGCGCACGGATTGAGCTAGAGACTTGAAATTTTGCGCAGATTCGTTTTTCGTAAAATTAGAGGCTAAGTTCGTTAATGGGCAAAAATGGACCATTATACGAATGAAATCGTATTTTGCGAATATCTTAAAAACGGTGCATCTTATCAAAAAAGTGCAAGAACAAAAGTTGTTTAGGATACGATTTTACATAAAACTCTCATACATCAAAATTCGATTGGAACAAGTTTTAAAAAAATCTTATTGGACAGGTTGACTTCAAACTGAAATTTTGATACAACTGTTCGCCGTTCAATTAAATCACCATACGGGTTTTCAATAATTGCCAGATTGGCATATCTGGTTATGTTTTTGTTATGTTTTTTGTATATAAATAATATTATATAAATGGATGTTTGTTGGTCTGTCTGAGATTACAAAACCCAAAAACTACTGGACCGATTTTTACGCGGTTTTTTGCAAAATGATCTGCGTTGCCAGGAGCAGGTTTTTAGCTATGTTAGATTTTTAAAATTCGAAACGCAAGGTCCTGTAAGGAAAACTCAAATATCCTTTTTCCCATTTTTCCCCGGAAAAATCGGCATAAGGGGTTTCTGGGATCGCTGATCACGAATCCGGTATTAGATTTTCAAAATTCGAAACGGAAGGTCCTGTAAGGGTAACACAAATATCCTTTTTCTCATTTATGGCTCCGAAAAACTGACTTTAGGAGATTTTCATGGTCGCTGATCACGAGTTGGATGTTGGAATTTCAAAATTCTAAATGGAAAGTCCTGTAAAGATAATGCAAATATCCTTTTTCTCATTTTGCCTCCGAAAAACTGGCTTTAGAGGTTTTCAGGATCGCTGATTACGAATCTGGCGTACCATATTGCGACCAATGCCATCGATTTTTTGAAATCAAAGTTTGATGAGAGAGTGATTTTAAGATTGGGACCTGTAAATTGGCTACCAAGTTACATACGGCTGTGCTGTTTACTCTTGTGTTTTCTGCCTATAAATATGATATGTGCTGTACTCTTATATGTTTAATTGGGTTATTTTCGAGCTTTAGATTTATGATGCCAGCCCATTTTGGTATTCTAGGTCTGTATCGTTGACATTCTGTATCGTAACTTTAAAGACAAGGAACAGCGCTGCGTAAAGTTACATTTGCGGTGTTTTTATTTAAAAGAAGAAAATTATTTATGTTCGCGAATTGGCAATTTTGTGTATATTTATATCAATTTTTTTTTGTTTAATAAATGTAATCTGAAGGAGTTTTATTCCATACAATGTTTTTTTCTTAGCGTCATTTGGTTTTTTCGATGTTATTTTCTCTTTTTAACCCAAAAATATTTCAAACAAAATCAATCTTGTCTACAGTGCAATAAGACTTATTTTCGCAAACTCAAAATTGTGTAGAAAAAAAAACCTGATGAGATATACATACATTAAGTTCCTTTTGGTGTTTAAGTAGCAATGTTATTACTTTATCGTATTTTTGGTAATAGATAAGTTTTCTAGTTGGACCTAAAGTAAAAAGCATTCATGGGGGATAGGAAGTTTTAAAATCGTTTTTACAACTTAAAGTCAACTTCAATGAAATAAGATCCCAAAGTCGTCAGCCGTCAAAGAAGTACTAAAAACATCAAAATGACGATAAATCGTAAGACTTGGCATCACTGCCCAGCATAAGGTTTTAGGAGATAAACGTAAAATGCTCTGTCGCTGTGGATAAAAATTAAAAGCATGTGAGTGAGCCAAGGGTGGACAACACTGTTTTAGGCGAATGCGCAACAACTTCAACCAATGACTGGTACGCAGACAAATTACATTCAACTTATATGCAACCTGTGGCTTACCTTGCTGGCAGATATGTAGCTAAATTTAGCTTATTGTATAGTATATAGTCGCATAGTAAGAACGATGGACGACATTGCAATTAGATTTTATGAATAAATAATAAATTTGCTAAAAGCTTGTTCCACAAAACACCCTCTTAGCAATTTACTAAATTGTAGAAATAACTTATCGGCTCGATGTCAAAATTGTCGACCGCCTAATGATAGTTTAGCATATTTGTTTGAAACATGTGCAAATATTTGTAGCTTAAAAATGAATGTAATCTCAAATTTGGATCATAATCGGCATTAGGTAGTTTCTAGTTTTTAATCATGTTCTATTGATTTACTTATACTGAGTTAACAATATGTTTCTACAGCGAATAGAAGGCTCCCAAGCAATTAACAAGCTAATATTGACATTTTTTAAATGACGAAATTGCAACTACCATTATATTTGTTGAGTAATGTAAATTTTTCCTGTTTTTTTTTCAAGTATTTGTATAAGAAATTCAAACTTAAATGTGTTGCGAGTATATTTTAGAGAAGCTCAAAAATATTTACAAATATTTATCGAAAATAGATATACAACAAAAAGAGTGCATATTAAAAGTTAAGACATTTGGGTCATAGCGTGCAGAAGAAAATTCTTATTCTCTCATCGGGTATTCAATGTTGGCGATTTTATTTATGTGGATCTAGTTAGGATTTATTAGATTTTCTATTAAAAAACTGTAACAAAAACGTGATTTAATTTATTTGCTTAATCTTGTGTTTCAATAAGCAATTTTATTACTATTGACTTTGCATTACTTACATTATTTTCTAAAATGGACAAAGAAACAAACAAGTAACTATTTATTTAGAATTGTATGTTTGATAAAGATTGTAAAAAATGGTTTATTTTGTTGAGTTTCCTTTCATTTTCGGATATCTTATTATTTTAAGGGGGTTGCATAAGTGTAAATGGATTTGTGCCGATAAATTCGATTAATTCCTTATAGTTTTTTTTCTGAAAATCCTAAAACTATTTAGTATAAACAAAAATTTCGTTCAATTTAAACAAACTATTTAAAAATGTATGTGGGTAGAATTTTGTGTATACTTTCTCATAACAAAAATATAACCACAGCTACATTTTTCGATACGCAATCCTAAAATAGCTCGTATGCTGAAAACCCTTTGATGCCCGATGTTGCTTACAATGTTGCAACTTTTTATAACAGTTTTTCAGACATAAGTGATAATTTCAAATTTTGCATGGTGCTTCTCTAGGACTAAAGAACAACCGGCAAAAAAAAGTTTCTAATTCCAAGGATAAAGTTGGTTGGTGGGATAATATAGAAAAAAATAATTTAATTTAAATTCTTCAATTGCAAGTTTTTACACTGAAAAATTTATTGAAACCTGAATTTGCTATAAACAATAGCTGACTTGAAATTGTTACACAAGCTATTAATTGTGGCTAAATCCGTTAATTAAGAGGGATCAGTTGCTGTAAAAATACCACATCACAATATTTCAAATAGCTGGTAAAATACATCTATCACAGCTAATCAAGAATACTTCTAATGCGAATTATAATTGCAAATACAGCTATTTAAATTTAGCTTAAATAGTGTCAACATTTATAGGAAAATTTGCACTGTAAATAACACTATGTGCAATAAAATATATCTGGAGTTAATATTTAAATGCAAATTTTCCTCATAAAAATAGGATTTTTTACAAATCTAATATAATTACGTTTGCTATAAATTAAAGTAAAACTTGTTGAATAGATAGCAGAAATTGCTACTCTTCCAAACAGAAGTAGCTATTTAGAACAATATAAGTTCTAATGCAGTCAAATATAACCCAGTGATCTCAGTTTCCCGCAAGGAATTTAGTGCACCTAAATAAGAAAATTAAAAGTGATTTGAATAATTATGGCGGATGATTATGTAAAAAATATATTGAAAGAGTGGAATATGCCAACATTGATAGATTTATTCAAAGGTAAGTAATCATTTTACTTTTTTAAAGTGATTGAGTCTACCAACTTTACCATGCTGATAATCGAACTCGTTCGATCCTGTCTCGCTGGTAGTTACCAATGTAGATGAAAGTCCCTGATGTCTGAATAGCAATTCCTGCTATTCAATTAACAAAAATTGCTAACAATATTATAATATCTACAATTTATGTTGAATCATATTATAAATTTCTCAGTTTGTGAAGAGTCGTGATTGAAAACACATGTAACAATCTTTTGTTACTTAAAAGTAGAAACTAATTTCGCTTTTTTTCTAATAAAATAAATTGTTTTGTCAGTTCATAAGATATTTTTCAAGTTTCAAGTGATATTTTTCATGTTTTATAGAGGAAGGATTTTCAAAAGAAGAGCTTGAAAGCTTGGACTACGAAGGTGTTTCAAGCCTAATCAAAAAGCAAGGTCTAAGAGCGCTGTTTTGGAAGAAATTAAAGTCGAATTTCTTTCAGTCAAAGGTAAATGCTGAAAAGAAATAATTTATATGTTTTAAAGTTGTGTTCTTCACTTTTTTAAGGAAGCTTCAGTTTATGGTTGCAGTGCTACATATCATTTGATAGATTTTACGTATGTTATAGAATCATAAAATATTATGTGATGTACAATACTTTATAATTTTTGAACTGATTAAAAATAAAACGAAGAAATATACTTTTTTATTAAGCTTTTTTCCAATGACCCTTTTCAGGTATGAAGTTTTGCTACGCATAAAAGAAATATTGGTAGACGGTATTGGATGCTTTGCTATATTATTTTCCCTTTTTAACTTATTAAAAAGTATAATTTGCTATATTTCTACCATTACTGGATTACTATTCCCAAAATCTACTATAAGTGTAGAAGATTCAGCTATCTGAAAATATTCGAAAACACAATTTTTTCAGTCAATTTCCATATATATTATAGCAGATTTCCATAAATATTATAGCAAATTTCCATAAAAATTATAGCACATTTTAATAACTGCATCGCATATTTTCTTATTTTTTAAATTGATTCTCATATCGCACATGGTCCCGTAGACTGTAGTATCTCAAAAAAATGTGTTTTTGAGTAATTATTCCATTATGTAAAGGAAAATTGACTGAATCAAATGAAAAACAAATTTAAATGTAAACGTAGTCCTAAAATTTTTTTTTTTGTTTTTTAAATTCCCATTTTTTAAAATTTAAATTGATTTTGTGGAAAACAAACCTATCTCTATCTTTTATTATTGCAAAAAAAAAATGAAGCAAATGATCTGTAAATTATTATCAAAAGAGTAATAAATTGAAATATTACTGTACAGACAACAGAAAAAACAATTATTCATAAACAATTATTTTGAAATGAAAACTTTGAATGCGTTTTTCTCAAAATGGCCGATTTTGAGATACTACAGTCTACGGGACCATGTGCGATATATACGTATGGCACATTTAACTATTTTATGAGCAAATTTTGCCAGTAATAATAGCAAATGACGCTATTTATTTAAGTGAAAAGTGCTAATGAAATTGGCTCTAAATGCTATTTTGTTTTGCTATTTGCAAGTAGCAATATTTAGTAGAAAATATCACTATCCCTATTTCGGCTATATAAATAGCGCAACATGCCAGAAAAAAAAGCTGTGGTGGCTTTTATTTTTTTCAGTGTAAAGCAGGTCCAATTGAATTTTGTATCGATCCGCCTGTTCGATCCTTGTCCATCTAAGAAAAAATTAAAATCGTATTTCTTCGACCCTCAAGAAATATGCAAAAATTTGAATAGTTCAAAGAGAATATTCATTCTTTGTTTCACTCGGCCATATGCATGCAAACACGGACAAAAGAAGGTAGCGTTGCAAAAGCAACTGATATTTCAGCAAACGTCGGTACACATTTGTGTTAAAGTTTCTGTCCTCTAACAAGCAAGCGTTAAACTGAGAGAGTCGGTTTCTGCTAGCGAGGAAATTTTCATGTGTGAAATGCAACATTGCATAACAACGATTTATCTTCATTACTTTTACAATATGCCAAAAAATTGTAAAATATTTTCTCGCTTGGGTAAGAAAGGTGCAACATCGTGAACTGTTTGAATTCTCATGTAAAAAATTCTGTAAATATATACAACACTTTTTGTTCTTCGGTATGATTCGGTTGTATAATAGAAGGGTAGAGAGAGGGAGTGATCCGATATCGTCCGTTCATGAACTCGATCGCGCAAATAAAAGATCTGTGTTGAATTTCGAATCTCTAGCCGAATGTGCTCCCAAGCTATCGTGTCCACGAAAGTATACAGTGGAATCTCGGTTCGTGAACTCCACGGTTTGTAAATCTTTAGATTTGTGAACCATTTTTAAACCTAAAATAAAAATAAAATTTACGTAGGGATTTGGTCCCAAAAATAAGCACCCCGATTCTGATAGTCGTGTAATTTTCGAGAAAAGTAGTTTTACGTGTTGTTGTTAGTGCTTTTCTACCAACAAAAACACGTAAAAAGACTTGTCGGAAACGACACGCCTATCAGAATCGAGGTGAAAAGCAAGATAAAAACTGAGAATTTTTGCGTATTACCATTTATCTTGTTTTTTTTGCGCCCACATCCCTACGTAACACAGGCGTAACTACCTATAGGCGAAATGAGCAAATGCTCCAGGGCGCAAGATGTTAAAAAGCGCACAAAAAAATGGATTTTACTAAAAATTTGAAAAAAAGATTTCTACTACAATTTTTGCTACACTTAACTTTATAAAGAGACTGTACTTCAAATTTCAAACGTCCAATTTATTGAATTTCCTTTCTAGCACAGTTCACTTTGAGTTGTTGTAGCTAACATTTTTATCTAGGTAGCTTTTTTGTAATTGTAATTCAGAAATCTCACCATTAAGGCCTATGACTTCTAAACCAAGTGGAGCTTTTTATAGGAAAAAAAGAAAAATCCAGAGAGAAGAGATTTCAAAAACTCATAAACTAATATCAAGTTTTTTCACCACAAAAACGCAAACGGTATGCGAACTAACCATCAACAATAACAAAACAACACCTGCATCTCGATTGATTGATCAAGAAGAAAATATAGAATCCATCCAAGATATTCCAAATAGTCAACCACAGCAACAAGATGAATATAAAAATTATTCCTTTTTTTGTGAAATGGTGACTAATACTTTTTTTAGTGTCCGAAGGGTGCAAAAGGTAGTAACCGAAGGGCGCAAATTAAATTTTCAGGGCGCAAAAAACCCCAATTACGCGTTCGCGCGTGCGGCATGATTTTGTTCTGGCATCTAGTAGTTGTCACCGCGTCTAAAAGTAGAAACTGAGCCTACTCTACGCGGCAGGCACGCGGCAACGCGTCTGAGCAACACGCAATTATACATTTACTCATATATATACGTAGTTTTTACCTTCACCGCGTGGCTGCCGCACGCGCGAACGCGTAATTGGGGTTTAGGCTTTAAGAGGAAGATAATTTTGTTCTCGTTCTTGGAAGCGTTTTACTAAAATGCCGAATTTCATTTTCTAGAGGGTGATTTTTATTTTCCATTGATTTCAATTCCTCCTTGGGAGTAGGACGAAAGACTAGAAATGGGAGCGTTTTGAACAATGATCACAACTAAACGTAAAACGCAAATTCATTTGTATGCATTCTAAGAGTTTTTTTTTGCACTCATTTACAAATAAAATCTCATAAAAAGTGTATTTGACGTTTGAAAAATGCTCTAGATTTTAACTAAAAAAATAATAAAAGCGAAAAATGTAATAAATTTGAACCAAAAACATAATAGATATGTTGTTTAACTAAACCCCAATTAAAATTTGTTTATGAATAAGAATCTTTTTATAATGGGTGTTAAATTTTAAACATGCTTTTGCTAAATCCAGTTTAACTCAACCGCTATAAATATGCGCCCTCGTTTTTAAAAAAAAATATTTTTATCTATTTTTTTTTATTTTATCCTTTTTAGTCTTTCGAGAGTAAGATAATATTAATATTTGATGTAAACTGACAAACAAACCAACTGCTAAACTAAATAAAAGCTAGAAAAAGCTAGCTTTTAGTTTAGCAGTTGGTTTGTTTGTCAGTTTACATCAAATATTAATGCCGGCGCACAGTGGTTCGAGATCGTTTTCTATTGGTCAAAATTCAATATCTTTTGATCCATTGAAAGTTTTGAAATGCGGTTTTTTTTATTAAATAGAAGAGTTTTCAAGCTTTATTTATCATAAAGTTTCATCAACATCGGATAACTAGTTTCTGCGATATTGTCAAATAAAGCTCAACTTTTTATGTTCTGTTCATTCTTTAGTAGGAAAGTAGTTGTTTTGATTTGAATAATTTTGAAATATCATAAAATATGATTTTTTGTTACTATTATTAAATTTTTGTCAAATTCTATAAGTAGTTAAACATAGTATATTTATTGTGAAAGTAGATTTTATTAGTAACACCAAATTAAATAACAATTTAACTAAAATTGGTTTATCATACAGATTTCATTAACATCGATCGTTAATTAAATTTTGTCTAGGGGTAATTCTTGTATTTCATCTATAATTTGAGAGGGGTTTGTATCATGTAGTAACTTTTTAGCTTCTTCATCTAATTCCAAATGTGGCGATTTCCATTGGTGTCTAATACTCGAAACGAATGGGTCTGATGTTACGAGCAATATGTTAAAAAAGTCTTCATTTGCGCTATTCCTTGACATTTTCCTGGTGTTATGTTCTCTGAAATACATGTAGTCTTTATTTCTTTTTTTCTTGAGCTTCTTCTGATAGATCTCCAAGTGGTAGTAGATTATTTCTGATGTCTTCGCCATGATATAATATTTTGTGGACTGTTTGTGGCATATTTTTCCATGGGTAATTCTTGTTATATATACAATATATATATGTTTGGGGAAAACCCTCGATTTATTTGCAGAGATATGTGGACTTTATAGTACATAAGTTATCCTTGTTACGGGTAATTAAAGATCAAATTGCCAGCACAATAATTATCAAATCAACATATTATCTGCACCTGTGTAGCACACCTAGATGTCATAAAACTGTCCGAATCTCGAGAATTAAAGTTTTTGATATTTCGGGAAATCCCGAATCTCGAGAATTAAAATTTCATCATTTCGGGAAATCGCGAATCTCGAGATTGTGATTTTCTCGGGAAATCTGCAACTCTATATGTCTATCATAACACTTTCAATGCAGGTCATAAAATTATAAAAATACAAAGATTGACGTCTAAGAGCAAGTTTTAACCAGCCAGCATTTTATAACACTTCGAAATTGTATTAAATAAAATATATCACTACTTTGCTTCCCTGTTTAACGTTTTTTGTATAAATTTTAGAATACCAAAAAACCATAAATAACTTAAAAACTTTTCGGAAAAAACGTTATCCTTACAGGACCTTCCGTTTAGAATTTGAAAAATCTAACACCGGATTCGCGATCAGTGACCCTGGAAACCCCCTTATGCAGATTATTTCCGGGAAAAACAAGAAAAGGATATTTGCTTTATCCTTACAGGACCTTCCGTTTCGAATTTTGAAAATCTAATACCGGATTAGTGGTCAGCGACCCTGAAAACCGTCCAAAGCCAGTTTTTGTGAGGAAAAATGGGAAAAAGGATATTTATTATCCTTACAGGACCTACCGTTTCGAATTTTAAAAATCTAACATAGCTAAAAACTTGCTCCTGGCAACGCAGATCATTTTGCAAAAAACCGCGTAAAAATCGGTCCAGTAGTTTTTGAGTTTTGTAATCTCAAATCAACAGACCAACCAACCAACAAACTTCCATTTTTATATATATAGCTTAATGAAAACGCCGCTAGCGCCTCAATACGGGTACTTACGGCAACAAAACCATATATGGAATTAAAGGTAATTGTTGTGGCTATAACTTAAAAAAAATTTCAACTTGACGTCTGTTGACGGGCACAAGTTATGATTTTTCAAACTTCAAATTTAGATGAAAAAAGTGTTCCTAATAAATATTTAATTATAATTAACTTAAAAATAGTTGAGGTTCCAAATTAACTCAGAATTATAGGGAAAGATCCACTCATTCAAATAAAAAAAAACGAATGTAAAATCTTAGAAAATGTGAAAGTTGTGTTCACTTAAAGTTGGTAAAAAATCAAGAAATTTACTTTTTGGTAAAATTTAAAAAAAGTTTCTAGTTCAATGCTTCCGCAAAGACACATTTTTAAAGATATTGACCTAATATTTTTTTATTCCCGACTTTTGAACTATTTACGATCAAATTTGATAAAAAAAAATCAAATTGGTTACCACAAAAAAATTGAATTTTGGCCAATGGATTTTAATCCTGAACCACTGTGCGGCGTCTGCCGGCCATCATTTTGTTTTTACTCGTACATGCTGTTGAAATGGTCTGCAGAAAATGATAAACTGTGTGCCTTATGCTAACACGGTCGACTTTTGCAGAACACTTTTACAGATTGACATTATCAATCCAAGATCACGAAAAATTTTCTGTCGAAAAATCGCAGGCCTTTGAAAAAAATGATGTGAAAAATGGGAAAAACTATTGCTAATTTAGGCGGGAAATAGCAGAACTAAGCGAATATTATTTTTAGCAAGCATTAAAGCCGTGATTCTTACGTGAATACTATTGGATAATTTTTTTTTTGGGAAATTTTGATACATTAAATTTTTGATCATGCGCATCTGTTGTTTCACCATATAGGGCATAATCACTTCAGTGCCCATAAAATTAAATGTGCTTATTGAATATGCGAAACTAAGGAAAACTCAACACTGATGATTCCAGTAATGATACACACTGTGTAATTAGTAATTACCAATTATTCTCAATCTGAATCTGCATCCATGGGTAACTACGAGGCCAGAGTACGAAAAATAGCCTAAAGGTTATATTTCACGTGTATCCAGATATAAAAAAGGTGTAGGCACCATAGATTCAATTGAAAATAGAGAAAATGCTTGAAAAGATTTCTCGGTTGCACTTACAAAAGTTTTCCCCTTCCTCTTGAATCCTACATATATTTGAGTTTAATTTTCCGTAGAAAGTTCGAACATTGAGAAATAAGTCAAACCGCTTTCTACATAAATACTTAATTCTTAATCTAAATGCAGCTAGTTATATACACATACATAACTCTGTAAGTAGGGGCTTACAGATAGATAGATACACCAATTTATCCGAGGAAAATTGAAGTACAGTAGACTAATGATAATTTCAATATTGATCGCACTTCACAAATTAGAAAATTGTTGTTTGAAATGTTAATAGTCCATCAAACGTTGCGAATTCAATGAGTACAGGTTGTCTACAGGTGAAATAATTATGCGAAGTGAAAGATTTCCATTATTTTGAAGTGTATCTGTTTGTGGAAGTTGGTTGTAAATTATGATCTATGGAAATTTATGTTCATGGTATGATCCATTGGAAAATTATGAACCACGTTTTGAATACTACGGAAAAAGTACAGGGTGCGCCATCTGTTCCTCCGGTATGAGAATGTTGAATAACTTTTGAAAGAAACAATAGATTGCAAAAAATGGTGTTTTTTTATTTAGTTCAATCCTTTACAATTTATGTGGACTACTTTTTGAAAACAACATCGATCAAATGACCACCTTTATTGGCCACCGCAAACTGTGCTCTTTTTCGGGCATTTTCCATCACTTCTTCGAGCATCTCCGTCGGTATGGCAGCTATTTCGGCACGAATATTGGTCTTGAGCTCGTCAATGGTCTTCGGGTTGCTGGCGTAAACTTTACTCTTCAAATAACCCCACAAAAAGAAGTCTGGGGGGGTTAAATCAGGGGATCTTGGTGGCCAGTCAATATCGCCTCATTTCGATATCACACGTCTAGGGAATTTTTGTTGCAAAAACCGTATTGTTTGGTCCGCTGTGTGGCATGGCGCCCCGTCTTGCTGAAACCAGAAGTCAGTCAGACCTTTTTCACGCATTTTCGGACACACAAAATGTGCCAACATCCACCGATATCGATTACCATTAACTGTTTCACCTTCATTGAAGAAAAATGGCCCAATGATGGTTTTTGCGCACACGCCGGCCCAAACAGTCACTTTTCGATCATGCAATGGTATTTCATGAATCTCGTGAGGATTTTCTGTCGCCCAAATGCGGCAATTTTGTTTATTAACACCGCCAGAGAGAGTGAAATGTGCCTCGTCGGTCATTAAAACTTGCATCCAAAATTGAACGACTATTTTCAATGTACATCGTCACTATTTCGGCGCGTTCTTTCGGTGTGAAGCGGTTCATGGTTAAAATTGTACTGGTTTGACGTTTCCAAAACGTGTCTAGGAAAGCAAATCGGTTGACAAATGGCGAAGTTATTCAATGTTTACATACCGGAGGAACAGATGGCGCACCCTGTACATATATATAATAGGAAGTTGCTCCACAATATGAAATCATGTTAGTTTACACAAATCATCACCTGAGTACTGAGTTATACCATACGCAATTTTCACATTTTTTGAATCAAGAGGAGTTTTCGGGTAATTGGAGTACGCTCTTTCTAAATTTCTGATCTGTTCTTGAGATATCGAGTACTTTTTACACATTTATAAATCATATATGCCATATCTATGAATTGCTCAATTAAGTGTTAATTTTACAATAAGTGCTGTATTAAATCGCTAAAAATGAGGTGGATATGACACAAGCTGCAATAGTCAAAACTTTTTTTGTACACTGAAAAAAAATGTTAGTAAAATTTACCATGTTCAACATAAATTTTTCGAACACAAATTGTGTCGAAATGCGTCCAACACAAAATTGTGATAAGAATACAAAAATGGAAACGTTCTATTTATGGCGTATAAAAAATTGTGTTAACCCTTCGTTGGTGTAGTGGAGTATGACATACCCTACCACAGAACCGAACGATATTTGGCCACTTCACAAAAAGCCGACATTTTGGTTCCTTCTGGTCAACGGAATTTCACCAAAAGTGAACAAAACTGACCTATTGAATGACCAAACATGTGTCTGAAATTTCATTACTGTAGTTCAAGTAGTTTTTGAGAAATTTAACCCTTCGTTAGTGTGATGAGGAATGTCATATTTCACCACACCAACGATATGAATTTCAAAAATTCAACACAAAGTTTTTTATTATTTGTACGTAATACACATAAATCATACTTTTTCACAGTCGTACAGACAACACAAGGTTTTTTTCGTACTACAAATGTTTTGTTAAGTGCACAAAACAAAAAATCGACACAATAAATTATATTAAATTTAGGTACTAAGATGTTTCGTTCAGTGTATAGCGTCGCGTTAAGCCCAAATCAGACTAACGATTACGATCATGGCCGAACTATACAAGGTCTGCTGGTTACTTTTTGACAGCCACCATTTTGCTACGTCATCGGCAAGAAATATTCGGTGCATTCTTTGTAATGTTGGTTGTGCGTACGGAGTGTTTTGTTTGACGTATAGAATATTTTGCGAATTATTGATTTATTAAAGAGTATTTTGGTTTTGTATTTAGTTGTGAAGACGTTATATTTAAAGAAAAATAGTTATAAACTATTTAAATTTAGGACAAATACTGGTGAAAGTGAAAATTGACACTGCGCGAGAAAATAAGAGTGTAATTGCAGGATGCGTTACTGTGTTGTGAACAACTGTTTGAGCTGGAAGCAAACAGAGAAAACAAATATAAAATACTTCCGTTTTCCAAAAAATCCGGAATTAAAAAAAAAATGGATTGAAGCCTGTGGAAAAGAAAATGTGAACGCGAACACAGGAACTATATGTTCACTACATTTTACGGAAGACGATTGGCGCCTAAAAGACAAACTTCTTAATGTGCCAATTGAAAAAAGATTGTTGGATCCCAAAGCGGTACCCACTCAACTCATCGACAATTTACCCACGAATAGGATGAAGCGCTATGAAAAACGAGCATCAAGAAAAATGGTTCAATAAGCTTTAGAAGAATACGATTTAAGGTTTGTTTAGCTTTTGAATGTGTAGCATTGTACTCATTAAAGTTTGCCTTTTTTTCTAGTCTTTCACAGATGCAAGAAAACTCCAATTCGAATTTAGGAGAATCTAGCAAAAATTTTGAAGATCAGCCCAGTACAAGTACATCAGTATCGATTGAAGTTCAAACAGAGTAAAAAAAGTTAAATTTGTTTTTATTTTGTAACTAATTAGAAAAATAATTTACAGGGTCAATATGGAATGTGCTAGGGAGTTTAAAATAATGGAGATGGAAAAAATGATACAAGCACTGGAGGAAGAAAACGCCGCAATTAAAGCCGAAAACAAGCAGCTAAAAAATTTAGAAGGCTCTATGCGGCATATATTCACCAGTGGACAAATAAATAAATTAAGAAATCCAAAAGGAAGGATTCGTTGGAATTTAGATGACATATCAGCTGCCACTTGCCTGCATTCTGCAGGTCCACGGGCATATAAATATATGTATAAGAAAAACTTTCCTCTTCCCGGACCATCTACTTTAAGGCAATGGGCAACAAAAATTAGTGTTCGTCCTGGAATATTGCATAATGTGCTGAAATTAATGAAAGATTACCCACTTCATGAAAATGAAAAAATATGCGTTTTTTCATTTGATGAAATGAAAATAAAATATGAGTTTGAGTACGACAAAGCAAACGACGCAGTACTTAAACCTACCAATTATGTTCAGGTTGGGATGGTTCGAGGTCTTTTAAAAAATTGGAAGCAACCAATATTCTATGAATATGATTGTAAAATGACCGCCGCGATCATAAACGAAATCATATTAAGCCTCGATGCAGCTGGATTTTGTGTAGTTGCTATTGTATCAGACATGGGTTCCTCTAACCAAGGTCTATGGAAAGAGTTGAACATTAGCATTGAGAATCCTTCATTCACCCATCCGGCAGATGACAAAAAAAGAATTTTTGTTTTTGCCGATGTACCACATCTCATCAAATTAGTGAGGAATCATTTTCTAGACACAGGATTTATTTGGGACAGCAAACTTGTAAACAAAGAGCCAATACTTGAATTACTACACCTGACTTCGGCATCTGATTTAAGTATTTCTTTTAAAATAACAGCAGATCATCTTAATGTGAAAAATGCTGCCCGACAGAAAGTAAAAACTGCAACACAATTGTTTTCACACACCACATCACAGGCTCTTAGGCGATGTATTTCTCTGGGACTAGCGAAGACTTCAACTGAAAACGCAATAGCTTGTTCGAATTTCGTGAAATCTGTCAACGATTGGTTTGACATATTTAATTCAAGGGTGGCTTCGACTGATTCGAGAAGCCGAACGAAAGCATTTGGATTAGCTTTGGAAACGCAAAATCTTATTATAAAAAACATGAGTGATATTATGGCTAATATTAGAGCTCCGAAAAAAAAGTCAATGCTTCCTTTTCAAAAAGGCATTTTAATGACAAATATTTCATTACCTAAGCTTTTTGAATATTTGAAGGAGACGTACCAAATTAAATATATACTGACGTACCGTTTGAATCAAGACATATTGGAGAACTTCTTTAGCGCGATACGGTCGAAAGGTGGACTACATGATCATCCAACTGCGCTTGACTTCAAATATCGCTTGCGGTCTTATTTATTGGGTACTTTATATACAAAGTTTTGATGTGAATAAATATTGAATTGAATATTATATTGTAAATGTTTGTGTCGTCTTTCCTTTCCCTTCCCATACACTATATATTTGCAGGGAGAAATGAAACACTTCTGCATTCTGCTGAAAGCAGTAACGTACAGGATGATGAAACTGCAGTATTAAAACTGAACATAACTGATTCTGTGATAACACAAGCTGTGTATAGCAATATAGGTTTAAGTCCTGAGGAATGTGACGAAAATTGCATTGAAGACTCTAATCTAGAATTGCAAATTGTGGAATATGATGAACTGAAACATGATGCCTTAGAATATTTAGCTGGATATATAATCAAAAAACTTGGCTGTGAAAATCGAGGACAACTCACTTCGCAACAACAAAACCAAAATTCTTGGACTTGGGTGGATGAAGTTTCGGAAGGTGGCCTGTACAAACCTACGAAAGAGTTCATGGAAAAATTAATTGAGCTAGAAAAAGTCTTTACTAGAATTAATTCTAATAGCATAAGAATACAGTGCAATTATTTAAAATTCCATATAAATGAAAGTGATAAAATCGATTTGCCAATCGATGTAAAAATGTTATTTTTTAAGTGTAGACTTTTTTTTTAGATTAAGGAGTCTTAACAAGACTGAAATATTTAAAAAAACACAGAAAAGAAAATTAAATAAAACAATAACATAAAAATACTAATTAGTAGTTTTTATTTTATTTTCGTAAACCAGTAAATTTAGCTAATTTCAGTAATATTTCATATAAAAAGAGAAAACTTCCATTGAGTTGTATGAAAATTTCTTGCCGATGACGTCACAGCCAGAAGCAACTGAGCTGTCAAACAGACCTGTGTATAGTTCGGCCATGGATTACGATTACGACTAATGAGATCAAAGCTTTCAACGATAGATACATGAAAACTTTGATCTCATTGGTCGACAAAGCTCAATTGTAATCGCAATCCTTAGTCTGAATTGGGCAGGCTTTACACTTGACTTATTTAAGCCGTCAACTTTTGGTTTTATTTATTTATTTATTTACCAACAGGTACATATGACCATCTGACTTAGAAATATAATTGTTTAACAATCTAAATATGTAACAATAAACTAAAAATGAATTAACAATGTAGTATACAATGTACAAGAAAAAAAAATTAATATAAATACAAAGTCCTCATAGAGAGTAAATAATTTTTTTAACATGTTTCCGTTAATATTGAAATCTAATGACTAAAGTTTTAATTATAAAATCTTGTCATGGTTGACATTGGTTCAAAACGACCGTATTTAGTACAATGATAATCATCTCAGATAAAACGCTTTCTCCTGAGAGTACGAATATGGGAATTAATATTAATCAAACTTAGGAGATGAGGTGAATGAACATTACCGGACAACAGATCATTAATAAATAATACACAAAACATTTCCCTACGTATCAAGTTAATAAGAATTAGTCACTGTAAGGAGGTAAAAGTTTGGAATCATTCCATGGAAGATTGCGTAATGCAAATCTTAAAAATCGTTTTTGGACAGCTTCAAATCTGGAGATATGAATCTGATAAAACGGCATCCATACAATGCAGGCATACTCAAGGACAGGTCAAACAAAGCAACTATACAGAATTTTTAGTATATAAGGGTCAGAAATTTCTTTCAACCAGCGTTTGACAAAACCCAGCAGAGAATTAGTACGATTTATAACTTCATTTACGTGAAGTTGATAGTTCATTTTGTCGTCAAGGAGCACACCTAGGTCTTTAACGCGGTCAGATCTGCATATGAATGCATCGTTTAACTTATATCGGTGGCTTATGTTGCATGTTTTACGGCTAAAGGGAATAGCTAAACATTTCGAATTATTTAATATCAGGCCGTTCTTTTCACACCAAACCGAAAAGATATTTAAGCTTTCTTGCAGAGCAAGGGTGCCAGAAACACTTACAACTACATTAAAAAGTTTGATGTCATCGGCAAAGCCAAGAATAGATACACGGTCAATAATAGAGAAAAGGTCGTTAATAAATAAAATGAACAGTAAAGGACCTAGATGGCTACCTTGTGGGACACCAGATAGTACAACAACTTCCTCAGAGAAAGACGAATTAAACATAACCTTCTGGAGTCTATTTTTTTAAATATGATTTAATCCATTGTAACAAATATGGCGCAAAACCCAACCTTTCTAATTTAAAGAGCAGCATGTTATGTGGTAATTTGTCAAACGCTTTACTAAAATCCGTATAGATACAGTCGACTTGCCGTCCTTTCTCAATTTGAGTAATGCATGTGCTTGCAGAGGGTTGAAGTAACACTTAGAGAACAAAAGTTTTCCACCTGCAGTCAATTTTTTTGCCAAGTGAACTTTCTCCGGACTCTGGCGAGCAAAGTTCACCTGTGATAGGAATTAATAATGTTTTACAACGTTTTACAGGCGAAGTTTCAGCAATCACAGGAAAACACTTACACAAACATATACCGCGCATGGTTGAACAAAAGGGAGCCAGTTCACTTCCACAGGTGAGTTGTTGAACTGTGGAAGTCGATTGGTTTCCAAAATTTTAGCATAAGATTTTTAAATTGTTCACATAAAAATGTTGGAACGGACCACGACCGGTGTAATAGTTAAAACCAAAATTTTCTCTTGGTTGATTAATGATTTTTAAGAACTTTTTTTTCTCACGATGGAATAAAAAAACAAATTGGTATTTTTTTCGTCGCCAGATTCCTAAATTTTGTTAAATAACTTTTTTTTTATAGTTTCAGCCAGAGCTTAGGTGAACACCCTTTAGTGCCGAAGCACAGCTCAGGATGGTTGGAAGAACGAAAGAAAATGTCGGTTTATGTTCTCCTTGAATTTCTCGGGTTATAGACCGAGGGGAACCAGGGACGGGAAACAAAATAAAAAATCGTAACGTTATACATTTCGTTACGCAACGAAATTAAACTTTTATTTCGTTACGTTATAATTTAATTTCGTTTCGTTATAACGTTATTATTTCGTTACACATTTTATTGAAACTGAAAACAAAAAACGCACTTTAATAATAGTTTATCACAAAGTAATTCAGTTGTTTTCATAAAAGTAAATTCTATGAAAAATAATAAAACTTAGCAAAAAGAAAATACAAATAAAAGCAAAAAAATAAATAAAATAGTGATTATTAAGTTAAAAAATCAATAAAAAACATAAAAGAAAAAAAATCGCACAAAAGTTTTGTTCATTAAACAAAAATTGCGACATTTTGGTCAATATCTAAAATATAGAATTTTAGACTATTTTGACGTCGGTGATTCTGAGTCGGACTTTGCTTTCGCGCAATTCACTCTACTTCTGGAGTTACTAAAAAGAAAATATTTTCGACACCAAGAAAGTTGCTGAAAGATTTCCTTTTTCGTATCTCCAAAAATAGAGGGAATCTGGCCAAAACAAAATCCGATTTAGAATCAAAATACGATTAAAAATACTACTCCAATATTTTAATTATATTTTATGCAGGTCTACTTGATGAATTTTTGTGGAAAATTTCACAAAAAAATAATACTAAACAAAACAAGGAAAAATTAATAAATAACGAAAAAACGTAATATATTTTTACGTTTTTCGTTATTGTAACGGAATTGAATTTCTATACCGTTATAACGTAATTTTGAAGAAAAAACCCGAAAATCATTTCGTTATTTCGTTACGTTACGGTAACGTTTCCCATCCCTTGGGGGAACACATCGGATGATAAATCGTTCCAAAGTCTTGTTGATCGCGGAATGAAGGAACTCCTAAGTTCAAAACGATTTGCTCTACAATAGAATTCACGATTACATTAGTAAAAGTCGATTTCTATATATAGAACAAAATTATCTCTCTTCCCCGTCCGCTCCTATCTGTGTCTGGTCGTCAGATCAATAGCAGAAGTGTAGCAGTTGTTCTGATGAGGCCAACTACACTTCGGGCCGAAACTTGACTGACACACAATTTTCCCTTCCTTGGTTTTAATTGAATTAAAATTTCAAAATATTCAATCATTCGCCAGGAGAAATGGCGGTACAAATGAATAGGAAATTCGTTTCGAGAGAATCAAATATTATTCAAAAGATATTGACCAGTAAACCCTAAGTTTTGAGATATTCCTCAAATTGGTCACACCAATTATAAAAAAGGAACTCCTGAACTTTTCTGTACGAAAACGGGGAGGCTTAAGGTAGAAGTTGTGCTTGCAGCCGAACGAGAGGGTCTGGTTAAAATATACCGTGGAGGAATACGTTGGGAAATTTCGGTGGAAAATTTCCCACGGAAATATCTATAGAATATGCTTAGTATCCCAACAGAGCTACGATGCTCGAGAGACGATAATAAATCTGTCAAAAACTTGTCTCCAATCAGCCGGATCGCACGTTTTTGAATTCAGTCCAGCAGTGGCAAGACATATTTTGGTGCTCCAGCCTAAATGTGCGAATTATACTCAAGTCTCGGTCAAATGAAGGTCATGTAGCGTCCCAGAAAGCCTAGGCACTGCGATGACTTCAATTTTGTTGTTGTTTAATTTTGCATCATTTTAACGATACCATTATATGTTTGATTTGATTCGTGTGAAATCAAGTTATTTCAGTTGTGTTTGAAATATAAAAAATCGTTTGTAGACAAGTTAATGTGTGGCAAAATTACATCTTTGCAAATTGAAAATGGTAGGCCTGAAGACAAATTCACCTGGTTTGAATATTCATTAAAATTGTATCGAGTTTGAATGATTATATTGCGACATATCGTAATTAATAAATAATATGAAATTAGTCACAATTTTGTTGATTTGAAGTCAAATATCGATCTGGTTATAAATTAAAACTCACTGGTTTTTAATTGAAAGCGAATGCAATTGTTGAATGAAAAAAATGGTTAAACGCTCTGTATAATTAAAGTGTCCAAAAGTAATTGGGTAACATCCAATTTAGTCAAATCGAATGGACACGTACCTATTTTAAGGCGCAATTACATTATAGCAAAGATGAAATCAGAGCGGGCAACGATCTTTGTACATGCAGAAAATTGCTAGTAGTACAGAAATTTACTGAATTTTTCTTCGAATTACTGAGATGGCCTTGATCCTCCCATCAATACTATCTTACCAATTAATTTGCGGCTACGTTCCTGTGATAAATTGGTTAAGACAACGTATAATAATATTGATCTACATATGCGTACAAATGTTGGCATAACTATGAGTATAGCTTTGCTCTCGATTGGCAATTTTCAACAATTTGCAAAGATATTGCAAAAGTTTTAGCTATGTTTTTTTTTCTTTTCTTGTCTTTCTTAGCTGTTTGCGAACCATGTAATAGATTTATCTGTGTGCGTTCCTAAAACAAACTACATTTGATATTAATGTTTTTTTATTGGAGAATTTAATAAAAATTTACATGCAATATCACCGGTCGATAATGTTTCAGTGACGAACTTTATGACCGAATCTGGAGCCCATTAAAAGCCATGGACTCTTGTAAATTACATTTTGGTATGTAAATTTGACAGCCGGTTTTTCATGTTGCACAGAAATTTATTACTTTCATCAAACCTGCCGACATTTCTGTTGCTTCAATCGCAGCTGAGTTATGGAAACGATTTTGGTTGAAGAATTTAAACCATAAAGTGGATATTTTGATACCATATGTGTGTATGTGTTTATCGGCACTACGTATAATTTTAGTGATCGTTTTCTGCATATACACACATATTCACATGCTGTGTAGCGGGTGTGTTAACAGTATGAGTAATATGATGATCGATTAAAATTCATGCGATAATTGTAAAAAATTTGTTCTAGATTCTGAGATTTGAATACGCATTTTAATGAATTTTTGATTCATGTGTAGAGGTTTGATAAATTTTAACAATTTTTTATGTACACTGAGCGAAATTTCCATACCTCCACAAAAAAAAAATTCTAATTTTTTTTAACTAGAATTAAATACTGCCTTAAAACTTGCTAAATAATTTATTAAATTTAAAAAAATAATAATAGTTCATAACTTATAAATTCATAACTTTTTTTATATATGATTATTCTACTTCAAAAGTGCGAAATTTCTATAATTCCGCGTAGTAAAAAAAAACGTTTTTTCTCACAAAAAAAGAAAGTTAAATTTTGTTAGTAATGGGTACTTCCTATTTTGTTTACTATCACTTCAAACATCCCATTTGTCATACTAGATATAAGATTTTTTTAATACGTCAATACTGTTACAGACTTCCCGTAATGTTATTATATGACTTGAATTGCCAAAAACTTTTTTTTTTGATAAAATATTGTCTTGAATTGCCAAAAAATTTTTTTTTTATAAAATTCCCCATAGATTTTCTATTGGATTTAGGTCGGGAAATCGAGCTGACCAGTCCATTACAGGTATTTTCTGTCATTTGGCCACTTTTTTGTCGATTTGGAACCGTGAATGGACGCATTGTCCTGCTGAAATACACTCCCTTCAGGCAATTGCTCCATGAAGTCGATCAAAACCTAGTCTAATAAATCGGTGTAATTTTTATGGTACACAGTTAGAAATTTTTAACACATTTATGTGTTCCATGGTGTCCACACCTAAAAAAGTGTTACTTTAGCACTGGATCTCAGTGTTGAATCATTGAGACTTTTAAGTGCCAGTTTAGATAAACACTTACAGCCTTATTAATAAACGTTAGTTAATTTTTATCAATGGTTTACGCAGTGGAAAACTCGAAATTCTTATTAATAAAAAAATTTAAGAGTTAACTGACGTTAGTTAACTCTGTGTTAGCTATCATACCGATTTCCTCGAGTTAAGGAGTTGATAACTCTTGACGGCGCATAACTCTTGCAAAAAAGACTGGAAGAAGCAATGATCCATTAAAAAAATGCAATTTATGTTGCTATATTATATTACCTTATCACTTGAACACCAATTTTCTGATCGCTTTCGTTAAATTTTCCATTTTTAATTACTTTGCAGTCAATCACAATTAAACTAAAAACACTAATTTCACTCCTATTTTAATACCGTCTCCAAGGAAACGAATTTAAAAAACCCAAATATGAGTCAAATGTAAAAGATTTTCGTATTTTTTGGTACAATTTGGCACAAGGGTTGCCGTATTCAAGCTAAATTTTTAAATAAAATACGAGTTAGCTATTATATGGAGGAAAAATTTTTATTAATAAGAATAGTTAACTAATGTATAAGTTTGCTATCTCGGAGTTAGTTAGCACAAGAGTTATCTCCGTGTTAAGGATTTTTTATTAATAAGGCTGTTAAAGTGTTAAAAAAATTTTAACACTTATCAGTCTTGGGAAAAACAAAATCAATTTGGTAATTTTTTTTTCATTTTTATCGAATTAAAAGACTTACATGAAATGCATCTAACTATTATTCATTGTTTTTAATAAAAAAATGAATAAAAATAATAAAAAAGAAGAAAAAAAAATTCGCGTGTATCACCGTATGGAATTTGAACCGTCGCGTTTTTGGTTTCTGACATCTTTCGCTTGTGAGTTCTGCGCGCCTTGCCTACTGGGCTGCTTGCTCCTTTGGCGGAGCATAGTTAAAATGCAACATGGTTTTTATTGTTTTTATTTTTAACAATATTAATTATTAGTAATAAAAATGGTTATTATTTATAATTTTTATTTAAAATATATTATTTTTATTTAAAAAAAAATAATAATAAATTTAAAAAAAAAACCCTAAAAACAGAAAAAAATCCGTTGAGCGGGTTCGAGTCCCGATCTCGACTCGATTTTTTTTTCACATTTTTTTATGAAAACTAAAATTGTTATTATATTTTTATTTTTTTAATTCAATATTTTCAATATTTTCAATATTGAATTAAAAAAATAAAAATATAATAACAAGTTTAATTTTCATTCAATTTAATTTAATATTTTTTTGAACCCATATTTAATTTATCCAAGACGTTTTAATTAAATTTGCCATATTTTTCTTTCTGTATAGTAACATTATTTTTAAGAAAATAAAACTTAGTACTACATCATTTCCAATTACCTTCAGATCTATAAAGAATTTCATTTTAAGACATTCAAGTCCCAATTTGTTTGATAGGGTAGACCGGGGCAAGTAGATTCACTTTTTATAATCTACTTTATAAAAGTTTTACTGTAATTATTTCAGGTGCAGTAAAGACGTTTTTGGTTGGTTTATTCAATTGTGTTTCTTAGTCAATCTTTTATTTTGACTAATTATAAGTGTTTCAAATATTTTTTTTCATTTTAAAAAAAGTTGTTCGATGAGTCGACTAACCCCGTGTCTGGGGCTTGTTGACTCTGTGAACGGGGTTATTTGACTCTATACTTTTTATGGGGAAAATGTGTTGGAACATATTAAAAAACTGTAACAATTCTGAAAAAATTTATTCTTTAAAGAATTAATAACATTTCAGATTAACATAAATTAATATCCCGATTGCGAGTGTCGTGTCGTTTTCGACAAGAGTCGTTTTACGTGTTGTTGTTGGTAGAAAAACACTAACAACAACACGTAAAACGACTCTTGTCGAAAACGACACGACACTCGCAATCGGGGTATAAATTTCATCTAATTTAAAAAAATAAAATTAATTAACAAAAAAATATAGGTAATTCATATCGAGTCATTTAACCCCAGTATACTGTGACTCAACTAGCCCCAAGCCGCCATTTTATTTTTAACACGCTCGTGAAAAAAAATAAAAAAGTATGGGTCAGAAAATGCTTCACTAACTTGTTAACTCATACATAAATTTTCACTTGAAATCACTGACGAGTTCAATACAATGAAAGTGTAAGCTACAAAACAATTTAATTAACAAGAAAAAAAATCATTCACACGCTTGAAATTTGGTTTTTTCCCCTCACAGTTCGTTCCAAGAGCACTGTGGTCTAACGACATTGGTTCACTGATAGCTGTCAGTCGACTGAATAAACAGTCCAATTCACGCAGGTTTGTTTTCAACCGTGGTTGACTTAACCGCAATGAGTCTACTTACCCCTATAGCCAACTAACCCCGGTCAGCCCTACTCGAAAGTGTTAAAATCAGTTAACTCCCAACAAGGTGTAAACCTCACACTTCAATGTGTTATTATTTTTTTACACATTTCAAAGGTGCTAAAGTGATATTTATAAGTGTTAAAAATTAACACTTTTCTTTGAGACTAGAAGAAATTCGACACTGACAGGTCAAATTTCTAACTGTGTAGGTGAAAGCCGCCCAAATCATTACAGAACTCCCACCGAAATTTGTATTCTTGAATCCGTTGCGTTTCACTTCTGTTCGATTGCGTATGATCGAGCAACATTTTGGGGGTAGAATTACTCGTTGCAAATTTCTTTTTTTTTTAATTTTTGATGAACAAGGGGTTTTATTTCAAATAGTAGTGCAAAGAAGATCCATACGAAGAATGAAAAGTTCGGATTGTCGATCACAAGAAAGAACAAAAACCCAGACATTACAAAAAGTGACACAAAATTTTTTCGGGATAACACAGAAATGAAACTACACAATTTAGGCCCATCCACAAAAGGCACCACGGCGTGGAGAAATGTGTTGAATCTTTATTTAACTTCAAAATTCACAAAATAACTAGCTAAAAGATCACATAAAAATAATCAGCTGGTCTTTGACAATCCGTTGCCGTGCGATTAAAAATTGAGATTTAGATAAAGCACAGAATAACAGAAAGGAATCGAGGAACAAATATTTTTGATGTGCGAAGAACTTTCCGAGCCTTATCTAGCTATCTCAATTCCCTTGTAAGCACACGAATTGCTTTTGTATGTGCTCAGAAATGCTGGATGAAATTCCAGGGGGTTGCCAGAATTAAAATCATGGATGTGTTGATGCACATAATTTTATTCCACTAAAATCACAAAATGGAAATTCGCGGAAATTTAATTTAATTCATATCCTTAATAACAGTTGGTATGTATGAATTAATTACGTTGATTTTTTTAAAGAAGCGTTAATGCTCGTCGCTCAGATTTTAGTGAAAACTTTTTTTTATTAAAAAGTTAATGTAATCGACATTACTCCAATACCCTATTCTGAGACTAAGCTTTTAGATCCGACAAATAATTCGTTGAGAACTTAAAACCCTTACAAATCCAAAAGATGAAATTCAAAGTTCAGAAATTTATTGAAATTCAAATCTACGCGCCTTTTGAAATTTTTGAATCACGAAACCTTGAATCAGGTAATATCAAACGTCAAACCGAACAAAAAAACAAATCGAAATAGATGTCGGAAACGTTTTGGATTTATGCCGATTTATTGTGTAAAATCGAGCATGTTGTGATGTGTTTATCGTTATGTGATACGCGGAGAAGCGGCGGATAGCGTAATTCTTTAAAAAAAAATTGATTTCGTTGGAATTACGAGAAAATTTTAGTCACCTCTATTCTTGAATACGGCGTTACGTTTATTTGCTCGATTAGTGTTCGATCGTGAGCAATCGGTATTCTTGAAAACGCAGTAGCTATCAACGTTCGATTTGGAATAACGCATTGCAACGCATTCGATTTTTGTTATTCTTGAATACGCCGGGAGCACTTTTTTGAGGTTAAATCACTCACTTCAAATTTCTCGCGTTTCATTGACGTTTGAATTGAGTGTTTACAAAAATGTAAGGTAAATATTATATGTTTAAATGAAAGATTTTAACAGTGAATCCTTAAAATAGGAGTGCAAAGAAAAACACTACAAACAAAGACTTGTTTGCATTTTTAATTTCAAAAATGACAAACATTCCGGACATTGCCAAGGGATATACGAGGAAGTCGCCGATAGAGATGAATTTATTGTGGGAGGAAAATCAATATATTCGATCGGAACCGGAAATCTTTTTTGAATCTACAAAATTGCAAATATAAATCTATGAGTTTCCCAGTATTTGTATGCACTTTCGCTTCATCGGTTAAGCCCATCAAATCTGAAGAGTGTCTTAGAATTTTTTTTTGCTGGCGTAACGAATTCAGCTCCTCTTGCCTCAATACATCAGTGTAGAATCCATGGCTCCTGAAGCAAATCACTTCAAACACTTCACTTTTATTGAAAATTAAGAACAAACAATCAAATCAGCTGATATTTGACAGCGCGTTGCCATGCGATACTTTATATACCAAACGCGAAGCTCCCGGCGTTTTCCAGAATACCAATTGCGTAGCGAATCGAATCGAATGCGTTACGATTTTGCTCCTAACGCCGTTTTCAAGAATAGAGGTGAGTGTTTCCTAAATTTTCCCCCTTTTTTGTGTCTAATCGAAAAAGTTTACCTTTCTGGTGCTTTCGGTACCCTAAAAAACTTTCTGTCGGGATTTTTTAAGCTGTCCGCGGAACATTGCTTGACGAGGCATTTTAAAAAATCAAATTTTGCCATAGTAAATATTTGTTGCAACCTTTCTCGAAGCCATTGACCTAAAAATGTAAACAAACCGACGTCGTTTTGTTTACAAGTGATGTGCATTTGTGTGATAACAAGAAAAAATGCAAACAGGGTTGCGATGCAAATAGTTTTTGGTTGATTTTCAATTTTGGCAGAAAATGAGTTTCTTGGAATGGATAAAACCAAAACTCTATCGAATTGTCATTTTATCCATCCGGCATAGCGTTTTATGTTCTAAAAAGTGTTTTGTGTGAGGAGAAGTTAGATTTTTTCGATTGCTGGAATAATGAAAAAAAAAATCCGTATCAAACCATGCAAAACAAATTTCGCATGTTATATTTTTTATCTCTTTTGCGTGTTCTGTTTGAATATGAAGGCCAGAAAAGGAATTCCGGAAAATTCGAAAATTTAAAGCGAGTCGAAGATATTTTTTTCTCTTGCCGATTGTTCTCTCTACCGTGTGACATTGAAATTCTCGATTCTTTCCCTTCTGTTATTCTGTGGATAAAGTTCCAAAATACTAATTGAGCGGCGAATCGAATCGACAGAGTTTGGTTTTACATTTTAACTTTGGATTTCAGAATAGCCATGATAGGTGTATATAGATGTTAGTATACCGTTTGCAACATATCGAACCAATTGTCGATCAAAATTCGGTTTTCTTTCATTTTACTTGTGTTGATAAATCACAAAACTTTATCTGTATTAGAAATTCCAGGCAAATCTGATATCCAACAGTAATAAAAAAAATCTGCCTGTTAATATTTAATGGAGCTATCATACTAACCGACATAGTAAAATCATAGCCTTAAACTTATTTCTAAAGATTTTAGTTTATAAGTTTTTTTTGTTCTTATAATAATAAATGCAGGTGACTTTATTGAAAGTTGTCCGACTAATTTATTCTCGTAAAATTCAATTATAAAATTTGACAACAAAGTCGATACACTTTCAATTGGTGACAAATTGAAGGCGTTTCGCTGGTGCCACACTTTAAACGATTTACCGACAAATAGTAATGTGAAAAAAGTTCTGTTGCGATCATAATTGATGCAACAATTAGACGGAGAAACCGATTACCGAAACTCATAATTCATAAATATAAATATATATATTTATAATTAAATGCTATATGGTCCAACGACTAGTTGTCGCCGCCGTCGGTAAAAAATGTCATACAAAATTTAGACGTTTTATGCAGCCCAGTAACCTGTCTCTAAATAAGTTCACAAAGAGTGGAAAAAGAATCAATAACAACTTACTGTATCGAAGATTAATTACCTTAAATAAAATAACTGTGAAAAAAGGCTTGTGCTTGATAGATGTGGTTGTAATTCATGTTGTTACGGACAGTGTCTGTCTAAACCGCAACATAATAATTATTATTGGTCACATGTCGGGGTATCACAAAACCGACATAAGAATGACTTACTTAAAATATTTTGCATGTTTGTATTGGTAAGTGTTAGAACAAAAGTTCTCTAAGGACGTGTGAATTATCTTGGAGTGTGGATCTATAAAAATGTCTTGAGCTTTCAAAGTTTGATTACGTAATTTTTATTGTATTTTTATTTAATGCAAAAAAATCAAAGAACACTTGCTGTTACAAAGACTTGAAAAACTTTCAATGGGGGCTGTCTATAAATTACGTCAGGCATGTTTGGTAGAATTCTGTTAACCAAAAGTGACCAATATGCCAGTTTTTAAAAACCCCTAATTTAGTTTTGCACGATTTACCTCGAAACTACGCACTTGTGAAAGCTTTAGGTATCTTTTTTTGATAATTATATGTAAACTGTCAATTTTTTAGATGATTTTCGTAGGCTAACGTTATAGCATATAATAGGAAGGAGTATAGTTAATATAAGTATGTCATATGCTTTTCGATATTATCCCTTTTTGGTTATCTCTAAAAATTGAAAAAAATACGTGGAAAATTTTCATCCATGAAAAGATTTCTTGTATGTCGAAAAAGTGAAGAATTATTTTTTTTTAAATTCTAATAGCAGAAAAAAGTTGTGGTCAGTCAAGACGAAATAAACATTCATTAATTCAGAAATCAATGGTAAATAAAATATTTTTTAATTCAGTTGAGATCTTCTACCCCCTACCATTGATTTCTGAATTCATGAATGTTTATTTGGGACCTATATGGGCGTCATAATATCCTGTAAAATTCTACAGGAGTCTGCTTAAGAAGCTATCACAAGACTATGACATGATTGTGGGCTTCCTCCGGTTTTGCTTTCCTCCCCCTTACCTGTCCCTTTTTTCAATCCCAGAGTGGTGGCGTTAGGGACAGCCCCTAACAAAAAGTTGAGTTTTGGACATGAATTCACTTTGAAATTTAAAAATAAAATTTTAGCATTTCATTCCAACAAAAATGAAATTGAATTCGTGACAGAACTTGACCTTAGGTCATTGTATCAATTTATAAAAAAATATTTTTTTTGATCGGAAGGTCAAAAACACCATAAAAATTAAGTGCAACTGGAAAATAGTAATGGTAAACACAATTTCTTAGAAAGATTTCAATAACTTCAAAAATTTCATTTTAGTTTTTTGTTTGTTTGTTTCTATATTATAGAATATTGACATGATATGGTGAAGATGAAAACCATTTATTATTTCAACTCTAGAAATTTAAATTATTGATGATAAATGGTTTTTTCAGGTATGACGAATTCAAGTACAAAAATGTTGATTATTTACTTTGGAATATTTATCATGGCTGCAAAATGTGAGAATGTTAGGAAAACAAAAATATTGAAAATTCACCAGATATTTGTAGTTAGAGAATAAAAATTAAAAAAAATTACTTTTACTGTGATGATCGTTCCTTTCGATCGAAATCTCATTTAAAATCTATAAAAACCAAATTAATAATATTTTATTAATAATTGCCAAAGCTAGATTTTCTCATATATTCGTTGCGATCTAACATCATTCTAGTAAAAAGACCTTTTGTCGTCTCACCTAGATGTCGTTTCGATCGATCGACGGATAGTGAACTAAACATAACGAATCATGGAGGAGAGACTGATCGAAAAAGCTGTTAAAAAATGAACATTTACAGCCACTTTTACTAACATTGGATCGACTTGAGTTTCAATCCGGATTCTGAAATCGGATTCAAATTTAGTGAAAGCTACTAATCGGATTAGAGCGCTTTCAATCCGTTTTCAAGCTGATTCAAGGTTTAGTGAAAGTGGCTGTTAGATTTTCCGTAATTCCTCCACATAAGGTACCCAAGGAACTGAAATAATCAAAATTCGGTCATATTTTTCGCGTTGAGAACAGTGCGAATGAAAATATTGTGAAATAAGAAAAAGAGAGCGAAATATTTATTTGTTGTTTTTTACTCAATTTTTGTTTGTTGTGTTTTTTATTCAATTTTTGTTTCTCATTTTTTTGAAGTTTTCATGCTTTAGACGACTTTGATAGTCGAAAATAATAGTTTTATGTTAAATTTTCGAGTAGAAATATTGTTCTATTTAGTGCTCAGAACATCAAATGTCAAATTCGGTGTGAATGTATTGTGCATGTGAGTGGTTATTTGAACGTTTTCTTGACTTGTGTTTCGATTTCCAATTTGATCGCCAAAAATATTCGAATGAAAATATAATTCAAGTAAATATTTCATGGGAAAATGTATTTATATAACGTGAAATTCGTATTGCAATGAAAAATGACATTTCCCCTTCGACCAATAGTGTTGTGATTTTTCACAGAAATGTTTAGGTTTGTGCCAATTCCCGGTCTCGGTTAATTTATGCTGCGGGAATTTATACTCTTCTGTTAATTGAATTAATTGACTCTAAACAATGGAAGGCATGAAAACTGCTGTCAACAGGTTGAACGAGAAAGAATGATTCCTTTGCGAGACAGCAACATGTTCATGTAATATAAAAATTTTTGTAGTTCTATTAGGAGATGCTTGCCGAGTAGTGTTGGTTCGATACGGCAAAGTATCGATACTTTTATTTGAAAGTAGCATCACAAAAAAGTATCGGTACCACACTTGATATCGCCGTAAAGTATCGATCCCTACTCGGATCGAATGAAAACAACGAAAATTTTTACACATTTTATTGTGAAACATCAAAATTTCACCAGGATCTTTTTATTTTTAAGTATCGACTATGTACTCGTATTTACTTGGATCGAATCAACACCGAGTAGCTAAATTAAAGGTTAGATTTTGTTGCTATACGGTACCTCAAACATGCTTTTCGGAACGCTTTTGACACCTTTAAAACAACGTCAGTTTGGTTACATTGCAGTATCCAAAAGAATTGGTTTGAGCGTTGCAAAACCTTGTATTAAAGACTGTAAAGTCACCATGAATTTAAGGTGTTTTAATAGCACTTGGTTCCTATTCTGGAGCTACGGTGGAAACCATAAAATTGGGACGCATGGAGTGCCAATATCTACGTTTCAAACAAGTGAAAATATGACCGTTTAGTAGCATTATAGATTATAGTCACAAATGCAGTGACATTTTCATAAATTTTTTGAATATCAAAGCTACACTTTTAAAAATTTTCTTGATATGCGATGCCAATTATATCAATATTTTGCAAAATAAGATTTTTTTTTAAATTTGAAAATGTTGGAATCTGAAAATAAAAAATTTGACCAGAATTAACGCAAACTAATTTGTAAATGAAAGCGTTATCCCCAAAATAATTTTTTTTACAAACCAGTTTTATGAAATAATAATGAAACAGCGTTTAATTTGGTTTTTAAAACTGGTGATACGATAAACCAAATCATATCACCATATTAAGGATATTCACAGTCCTCTTTTAAATTGCGAGTAAATTTACCGCTCGGTAATTCAGTTAAATTTTTACCGAGATGGTAATTTGGTTCATGTAAAAATGAATTACCGGATTCGGTAATTGTAGACATGCCTTGAGTCGTGTTTTCCGGCCCGGTTATTCGGTATCAAGAATCAACCGCGAGTGGCGCTAGTAATGTTTTTAGTTGTCAAATTTTCTCGCTGGTTATTTCATTGGACTGCAATTTTTTTCAATTTTGATAGCCGTTCCCACAATAGAAATTCATAAGAATACATCAAACATGGATTTAAAGGTATGTGACAATCAAATTCGCAGTTCATGATTTGGTCACGTATCCCATAAAAGTGCTGTTCTCAAATCTGTGCTGTGGGATGTTCACAGCAGAATATTTTCAGTCTTTTAATATTACCGAAAATGCCGAACACCGAAAATTAAAAGAGGACTGTGAATACCCTTATTGAGTCTTTATGCCGCATTTCATGTAGTTTGCTGCTGCCCCCGCCCGGAGGCGATCTTTGTAGACACCTGGAGCCGATAATTAGATCATTTTCGTACAAAGGTAGGGAAAACCATTGGCGTAACGTCAAACCTTTTGGACCTATTACTTTTTACTAAAAGCATTCGCTAAAAACCTATAAAAATTGTTTTTCATATGTGATAAAAATAACTTGAATTTGCGTTATTGAGATTTTCTCATGAATCACACAATATTTCATCAAATGCATATTCAAACCCTTATATATGACTCGCAACTGGATTGATACAAAACATTTGAACCATTCGGTTTTGTTTCATTTGACTACTTTTCCAGAACAATCTCATGTGCCAAAAGGTGCAATTGTAAAAGGTGAATAACATAAAACTCCTAACAATTAAATTACAGGCAATTGCAACCGTAATTGGGTTAAGCTGTATAAAGCTTTATCGACTGCGCCAGTTGTGCTATTCGCTTCAGGGCAAGAATTAACCGGCGAACGATATATGCCTGTCGAATACTCTTACGCTGGAAATTGTCCACTATTTTTTTACATGATGACCTGTTTAGAATGTGCGTGGCTCAAAACGCCTAAATTTTTGGCATTTTGTTGATTGAGGTGCTTTATGAGGAAGATCAAGATCAACATTTCAATTCAAACCGGGCTTTGCGGGAAGCTCATGGTTTTCTTTCAGGTACCCGGGAACTATGAATCAAATCGTATTTGATTCATGCCCGGGAACCAATTGGAAACTTGAATTAGGTTAAAATAATCGTTTTGGGCTACGTAGAATTTCTTTAAAAGATCTGTCTGTATTGGTTTTGCATCAAAATGAGTAAATTCCAATAATTGATACCATTATAATAAAAAAAGTGCACAATAATTATGAAGTTGTTTAAAAAAAAATTGATGTGAATAGCACTTGATTTTCTCATACACACGCACAGAAAAAAATATTGAATTCAACTATTATTGATTGGACTCGGAATTACCACTAAAATAGTTATTTTCAATTACAAAAATAGTAAATTTAAGCACAAAATAGTAAATTTTATTACTAAGTAGTTAAATTTATTATAAAGGTCGTCATTTTTAACTATTTTTCTAATTGAAGTTAACAATTTTAGTTGTAATTATTTTTGATTTCTCTTCCGTAATTTCTTTGCGAAAGTTGAATTTTGTCATATTCTTTAAAAAAAACTGGAAGCCCAAATAGCGAATTTTTTTTAAACATAGCTTTATCCACCTAGCAGTGACAACTTTGTTACATAATTAAACCTCATATGATGAAAAATTGGATATTTATGTTAAATTTTTTTCACACAAAAAAATTTGAAAATTCGACTACTAATTGTTGAATTTTGGCACAGAACAGATTTTTATCAAAAATTAAACGCCACCCAAAAATGGCTAAATTTGAACCGCTTCTCCCTCTCTCTCATACAAATGAGATTTTTTTTTGTGATTTTCACGAAAACAGTAAATTTTTTCAAAAAAAATTGTTTTGACAAAAAGTATTTAGAATATGATTCTACATAACTGTACCAAGTCCTCCCTCTTCAGGTCCTGCTTCTTCAAGTCCTCCCTCTTCTCCCATACAAATAAATACACATGACCCAGGGTACGGAAAAATTCGGTTCGCGAATCGAAAACAAAACTCTTTTATATTTGAATCGTTCGCGAACCGAATTCGTCCGTGAATGAATTGAAACCGGTTTTTAATTGTTTCGAGTTTTTAATCGAGCGAATCGAAACCATTTGAAAATTTACTTTTCGATTCGCGAGTGAAAACATTTATTCCTTTATTCTCTTGTCATCTATAGCTTTTATAAAATTCACCGCCTCCCACCTTCCGAAAAATTATTAAAAGTTCAAAATTTATTTTGGAATACTTTTGTATCATTTTTTCACTTTGTTTCCGTTAGTTTTAATTGTCAAATTAGTCTTCAGATTTTATAATTCATGTGCGAATTTCTTCTGTTCGTATAAACGTATAGTACTTGATGGGGTAATCCGCGTTATATCCGTAGGTACCTCATTGTACCAGAATCAAAGTTCGCCTTACTACAATTTCCTTTGTCAAAATAAGTTGATAATCTTATTACCTTACTTCATTTGATCATAAAAGACTTTGATCCTGCTTATTGGAAAATTTAGTAGGTATCTATAATTAAATTCTTTTAAAAAAAATGCGAAATTCAACTTCCTTAAGATTGCCTAAAAATCTATATGAAGCGCGATAACTTTCTCGATGATTTTATGATACAACAAACCATGTGTGTTACATAAAAACGAAGCAGCCCAAAACTAGATCACAACAACTAATCCGATGCCCACATTTGACAATAATTTCTTCCATTTACCATCGATGAAAGATACCATCAAAGCAATTACCTAACACCCAACCTGATTCCCATGTGAGCTAGTTTAAATATATGCGAATATAATTCAAAATTCGAATTAGAAACACGCGAATCGAAATCCTCACTTGCATTCCCAATCACCACCGTCGATCGTCCCGAACCTGAATCGGCCCAATTTACACGTAAATATGAACGATAAATAATTGTAATTGAAAGCCAGATTCAAGAGTAAAATAGACTTAAAAAACTGAATAACATGAATATACTGTCGAACCTAGATAAATAGGAAACCTCTGCAAGTGCGATGGATTGTTCGGTCCGCGCGTTTTTCAACAGAAAACCATTTTAATTGAGATATGGTCGACCTCTTTAAGTCGGACAAGTTTTACATCAATAGGCTTTTTTACCTCTATAAGTGGAAATTGAAAATCTTGTGAAAAAAAACTTCTATAAGAAGGACTGAGAACCACAAAGCCTCCATAAGTGGGAACTCTTATCTAGGTTCGAGTGTATATAAATGAACATTTGAAATCTAAAAAAATCAATCGCTATCAACAAATGCAAAATATGTGTTATGTTTTATTTCCCTTTTTTGTATGATGGATCGCATTCACAGACACCTTTGCTCTAACTTTAACGCGTCAAGGAGAGGCGCACAGTGGAGATCGTAGTGGGCTCCCGACAGATTTAGAGTATTTATTGAAATTTATTATAGGAGTTCGTAATTTATTTCGCTTTTCGCCCACCGACCTAGACTTCAGTTTCATGAATTAAATATATATGAGTATTAATGTGAGAAAGCTCTAAGTAGAAATTCCCTCTGGTTGCGAGCAATATATTTTGAAATAATTAGGTTAAATTTTTGATAACATCTTTCTTGTATGAATTTTTCTTTTGGAACGATTTTTTTAGGTATATTTTAAAGAACAAACAAACAGGAAAACTGCGAAAAGTTTAACAATTTTGCTAAAATTGTGATATTTTATTACTGTCATATAATGACATATCATGCAGTGACGTCACGTTTAGATGTTTGTTCCGATTATACCACGAAAGTTTAAGCTAGACTCTTTGCTAGAATATAAGGTTACGCTGAATATAATATAGGCAAAACTCGATTATTTAAATACCTTTTATTTGAACTCCCAGTTATTTGAACCAACGATTTTTTTTGTTTAATCATTTAAAAATGAGTTGATGTCTGTCTGTTCTTTTTTTCACATGAAAACGGCTAAACCGATTGATCAGAAATTTGGCATGGATGTTTGCTGTAGGCTCGGTTCAAAGATAATTATATTGAAAAATAGCCCGAGGAGTGGGGCGAGAGAACAAAGTAAATCCGAAGCTTAGTTTTTCCCTATATTACTCTCTCGCGGGAAAACTACGGAGCCGAATGGCCTGAAATTCGGCATAAATGCTCGCCGGGAGTCCAGTTATAGATCCACTTAAAAATAGTCCGAGAAGAGGGGAGTCAGGAGAGGGAGTAAAGTGAAGCCGAAATTCTTAGATTTTTGACGTATTCACACTTTTAGCCGGATACCAATTCTAGTACCTAATATTTGAACTTTTATCAAATAAATGCCGCCCCAATGAATCAAACCGAAAGAAAAATGAAAAATTTCTCAGAATTGTTAATTACGAAATATATGAAATCACCGGTTATCGGTAAAATCGTATATAAAACAGTATTTCATTACTTAAGTATACGAGGGCAGTCCGATAAGTACTTAGCCTCACCGCCCGATGGCGCCACTATTGCAGGAGAAATTTACTATCGTGTAGTACATTCTCATAGACGGCTACAGTCAAAATTTCAGCCGAATTTTTCTATAATTCTTACCTCAGATATCTCCGTAATGATAATGAAATTTATTCAGATGTCACGAGCTGTTGACTTTAATATGATTCCAATTAGAAAATATGGCTACCAACAAATTCCGATAAATCACAAAATTATCCAATTAACTTGGATTTGTAGCAGATTATGTTAAATTTTATTTGACAGATGGACAGCTTATGCTAGTCTATTGTTTATTTTATGGACCGAAATGCCAGAGTAATGAGTGTAGTAACAATTAACGCACATGTCCAATGAGTCAGAAGTGATGTCGATTAAAGTGCAATATAAGTCTCCATTCAGGTCATTAATCATTTTTCGATTGATCGCTCGATCCGACTGATACACAACCCGATCATGTTGAACTTGAACTCTTTTTGTCTTAATTCGTGTTTATTGATAAGCCTTGGTAATTGTCTATCGTTAAGACACTACAACACTCGATCGACTCTTTGATCAGTCAAAATCTTGCTGCCTTTTTCTTTCACTAATGGCTGATTTAATTTCTGTTGTTTACTCTTATGATTAAGTTGATGTCTTTCTAATGTTTTTGGGCGACCATGTATTAGGATCGTCAGGTTGACGATTATCCAAGGTCTTCATTCGTCTTAGAGACAAAAAAGTTCAAATTTAACGAACGACTTCACCGATATGCGTGTGAATATGACGAATTATGCGAGCGAGCGAATTAAAATGTTCAACACGGTTTCGCTGAAGATTTGAATCTGGGTTAACAGTTATTAACTAAATTCGGCGAATGAATCCAAATTAGCGGGTCGCGTTGATGTCTTATCAAAGGTGGATCCACTGAAGGTGTACCGGCACATTACCCGCTGAGCATTGGCTTAAGTGGCAGCGGATATAATTTGAACATTTTTAAAATATTTTGTACTTTTAGGTAAACGACTACAGAAGACTTTTCACTAAATCAAAATAATTTATGGGCAAAGGAGTGACAACGATTTGGAATACATGTTGGAGGAACGGAAGATAGCAAGTTTAGTTTCACTCTAGGGAACCCGAAAATAATTTGCGTTAATTACATCGGACGACATGATTTTCGTTTCATAATTATTTTTCTTACATAATTTGAGTGTTCCAAATTCAATCGTGAGAAATTCTGATGTGATTGCAAAAATCTGTTCCAAAATCTCGGCCTGTGTTATCAAACTTAATGTAATTAATATGAAAATTCGAAGAATTATGATCGGTATCACAAATCTATATATATAAAAATAGATGTTTCTCAAAAATTACTGGACCGATTTTTACGCGGGTTTTTTGAAAAATGATCTGCATTGCCAGGAGTAGGTTTTTAGCTATGTTAGATTTTTAAAATTCGGAAAAGAAGGTCCTGTAAGGATAACGCAAATATCCTTTTTCTCATTTTTGCCCGGCAAAATTGGCATTGTAGGGTTTATGGGGTCGCTGGTCACGGCTCTGCTTTTGGAATTTCAAACTTTGAAACGGAAGGTCCTGTAAAGATAACGTTTTTTTCCCAAAAATTTTTGAGTTATTTATGGGTTTTTGGCATTCTAAAATTTATACAAAAAACTTTAAGCTGGCAACAAAGGGTCTGCTAGTCTGATATATTTTTTGTAATATTTATATTGGACAAAATATCTAGTTAATTGTAGTAAATCTTAAAAAGTAATTGTATTAAAATAGTAATTTTTGAAATGTTAATTGTTCTCAGTCAATTTAATGAATTCTGCATGTAAAAAACACAAAGCCACTGATTAGGTGCGGTGACTTTCTACCATGGCGCTGATAATCATCATCATCGAAAGCGAGGAAAACTTGTCTCAAATGAAAACGATATCGTGGAAACATGGAGCAATAATCATAATTTATATGTAAAAATTTGATCTGTGAAAACTTCTGCAGGTGAGATGACACTGCGGCTTGTTGATAATGTCGACGCGCGTGTTTCTTACCAATGATGGACATAATGCTGTACTCTGACGCTGAGAATTTTAGCAAAATGTTGAAATGATCAAAACTTGTATGGAAAGAAGGTAAAAGTGGACATTTGATTTGCTCGACGCTATACAGACTCTAGACGACCTCTGTTAGTTTTCACCTGAAGAAAGGTTGCCGCTTAGTTGATAACCTTTCGCTGCGATCGCTATCTGAATCTGCATGCTTATACACAGGAATGGAACGTGTTAGAAATTATGCGCAAGCATAGAGATCATCGCAATATCCGTCGGCATGTTGAATGAAGAAACAAAATCTTGTATAATTCACTCTTTTCTATGTCATTGGCTGTTTTAATGTTGTTGTTGGAAGATTTACGGTTGTTAGTGATGCTGCTATTTTCATTTATTAATACAATATTTCTATTGGTGAAAGGTTCTTTTGAGATTTGTAGCCATACATCAGTAAATGTGTCCGGTGATGTTTGCTCTGAAAGCTTCCTTTTCGTTGTGGTTCCATAGTAGATTGCAAAAATATTTATATTTATGCCTGGTAGTGATTTTGCGGAACTGGTTATCGATTCCCTAACAATTTCTCTACTGCTCTCACAACTTGATAACGCAGGAAGTATAATAGGAAAATTTTATAACCGACTCCGGCATTCATTAGTTTGGTCCAGAGATCGTTATTAGAGAATACAAAAACTAGAAAAAATGATGACTGACAGGAAAATTACTAATTTTGCATTACTCAGTAATTGCCTGTAATGTGAAAGTACTTATCATAAAACTGTTTTTTTTAAGTTGATTTTTTTAGATAATGTTTGATAAATATCTAAAAAGTAATGGAAGAGTCTCGAATATCTGAGCCACCAGAATTTTAATTACAAGATAATGGCGGATTTCACGAAATTTTTAGTGAAATTGAGTTGGCGGGCGAATTTCAAGCAAAAAGAATCTGCTAACTCAATCTAGTGGCCGCTAAAAGCTTGGTGAAACCTCTAACAAAAAGTGCATTGTCTGAGCTTATGAACCACTTTCTGTTAATTTAACTGTTTAGAAAATATTTTGATTTACTGAGCTTTTCTTTGGAAAATTTTGCATCATTTTTTTAAAAATTTTCGTCATATGCAACGCAAGCTTCCATCGAATCGAAGCAAGAGCTAAACCGAAATTCGATTCAATTTACATCGAAAATCTTGCGATGCTAATCCTGCATCGAAATGTTTTTATGTGGCAGGATGTATTGGAAAACAATACCTGAACAGGTCATTAGAGGTTGTTTACCGTTTTTTTAGCTTCACAAATAGTATATTTTCTTATTTGTCTACCAAGGTTAGTCCGACGAACATAATGTGTAAATTTATTCCAATGATTATTTTATCCTCTTCGGGTTATTTCAAAATGTTCAATTTTGGTTTTTTTAAGTATTTCGTAAAGCGATTTGACTTTCTAAGTTTTATTGAAGTTTGTTTACCAGCAGTTGGTATTTTTTAATATACAGTCTCTGTCAGAAGAAAAGAACCTATTTTTTTTGCAAAGTAGAAAATATATTTGCGTGGGTCTTTGTGGTCACGATCGTGCTACCAGATTGCCACGACTCAGGCATTGATTAATTTTAGTGTCGCTCGAAACCTCGTAGTAAAGGCAACTTAACCAAAATGAGAGCGATATAGACAGAGCGTCACGAGGCAGTATTTTTATGCTCGCATCCAAATGGACCAAAATTGTTTTCAGCGTCTGCAAAAGCAATTAAGAAATCGAAGAAGTTCACATTTATACATTTACTATACACATTTTATTTAGCACACTGTTAAACATCCGGTAAAGGTCAATGTTTGGGAATGCTTCTCTGAGCGTGGTTTCGACTGCTTTTTATCGGAGCTCTTTATCGAAAATTTGAATGCAGAGAAAATTGTGAAAACTTACAAGCGTGGTTTTTTGAGATCGGTGGAGAATATGTTTACAGGGAAAAAGAAGATAATGACCCGAAACATCGTAGCCGTCTCTGCAAGACCTGGAAAGAGGAAAATGCCGTCACGCCGATGGGCTGGCCCTCCCAATGCCCAGATGTCAACCCGATAGAAAATGTGTGGAGGATTATAGAGATGCATCTCGCCGGAAAGCCTGTCTACAATTTGAAGCAGCCGGCATGTGCTTTTCAAAAAATTTGGTCTTCTTTGTACCCGGATTATGCAGAAAAACTGGTTAAAAGTATGCCAAGAAGATGCCAGGCTTTACTTGGCAACGATGGAGATTACACGCCATACTAAATACTTGTCATTTGAAAGGTGCTTCAATGTGAAACAAAAAGTGAATTAATACCTTTTCTACTTTGCCAAAAAAAACGCGGTTCTTTTCTTCTGGCACAGACGGTACATGACCAGCCGAATTCATAAAATCGGGTCGAAATCGGTTCAGGAAATCAAAAGTTATAAGGGAAGGGCAAACACATCATTTCTCACCATAAATGCATATACCCTCTCGAAGCAAAAAATATAGAATAACGTTTAACAGCGATGGGAAATTTTCTAAGCATTGAGTCAAAATGAAAAAACTATTTGAATAGAAATTCCGCAATTTATGTATATATAAAAATTCTCCAAGTAATTCGGCAGGCTAATTCAAAATATTTATACCTAAGATTTTATTTTTTTGTCGTTAAATACTGCAATAAGTCCTTGCCCTTCGCTTATTAATGACGTTTTTATAGTTTTGAATTTAACCTTTATTGGTAATCTTCAATAATATGCGATAATAATCAAAAAACAATTAATGGATCTTACGTGAAAATATTTGAATGGCATTAATGGCCCATTAATCTCTTCCGCCGACCAAATAGTTTGGCTGACTTTAAATATTCGTTTTTGTTCAGTAAACAATCAACCTATAAAAATCTAATCAAATTGGCAAAATCTATGAGATACACGTCCAATGGTTACCAACCATCGACTTACTGAATATTGGAATTGAACAATCGTTAAAGTGATAAATTTTAACCCGTCCATTTTACAAATTATTGATCGTTCGTTAGATGAACACGAGTGAGGCTTCTTTATATTCAATCGATAAATTTGAAAAGATTTTCAATATTAAAATCAACAATCAAACAACCTAAGCGCTACAAAAGAAAACAATAAAAAAATTGTAAAGTGATCAATGATTGTCTGACGTTTATGAGCACTCAAGATAAGGAATCAAACAGTTTGTTGTAATGATCGACAGTTTAAAAAGAAGGAATGACCAATACTTAAGACCGATTTTAATATCAGACGGCATTCGTTAAAATTAGATGCGAACGATGAAAAAAATGCTCAGCGATATAATGTAATACATGCTGTATTTAATCATATTGTGATAGAAACAAGAATCTTAACGACCTTGACTTTAGAATTGGTACAGAATTACAGCATATTGGTATAGATTTAAAGAAACAATATCCAGCCTTGGCAAGACTTATGTAATTTTACAATCACAAATTGTGGGAATATAAGTAAGACACTTGAGTTAATATAATAGTTGATTACCAAATTGCTGTTATTTTATATCATTATTGTGTAGTTGAATGCGTTTTTTTTAAATAGTGCTGAAGTTGTTGGTGCAGCAGAAATCTAAAAAGATAAACGTTGAAATATGTACATTCAATTTTCATTATAACACTTCGATTCAAATTTTCTTGAGCTGCTGCGATTGATTTTCATGTACGAATCACTTAATGAAAATTGCATTATGAAAAATGTTATTTTTATAACCTTTTCGATAGGACATACCGTTTTCGAGAAAAGCTTCACGGAAAGCAAACAACTTAAAAAGCCGTCAAATCGACAGTTGCCTTTACCCTTACGGAATTCCTACCAAGTTTACAGTTTCCCGTCTTACGACCGGTTTTAATTATAGTTATATATTTAAATAATTTCATGGCGGTAAAAAAATATGACAGTTTACTGTTTCATCCCAATAAATTTGTCATCGTTTCACCCCAGTAAAGGTCACTCATATTTAGAATCCAAAATTTACTATTTTGTCCCTTAATTGAGTGTACAGTGTGACCTCGGTAAACGCAACCCTCGAAGATCGCAACTCCTCGGTTAATGCAACACCTAAAATTTTACATGGTTGACTCAATAAACGCAACTTTCAAATAAGGTTGACTCGATTAACGCAACTTTTTTATAATCTGATACTGTTTCGGCCAAAAAAAGATAAAAAATAGTTACAGGAAATCTTTTTTCCAGATTGGCAATTATAGCTTTTGTTATGTTTGATAGATAATGTTGTGACTCGGTTAACGCAACTGACTCGGTTATTATAACAGGCTCTGTCGACTATAGTTGCGATTACCGAGGTCACACTGTATTTGAAATTGACTATTTTAGCTGTAGTCCCGGTTCCCCATTATTTACTTTTTTTCCTCTGCGTGTACAACTTTGAAAACACTTTGAGAACAATTATAACTAACGAAAGGAAAAGTTGTTTGTCTAAAAATTCTGTATACAAACTGCAAACCAAACATGAAAAACAGATAAAAAAGTGGATTGCGGTTGTCAATCCGATGGCAATGTCTGAAAGCCTTGTTTCGATTGTCGTTTAATAATTCCTCGACTTAAGAACTTTTGTGTCATTGGTCAGGGCACCAATCGTGTAACGCGACGCAGACACGAAATTGCGTCTTTCATTAAGAAAAGCAATCGTGTATGGCGACGCGTCGTTGCATACTAGCGACGCGTCTTTTCGTTCAGCGACACAGTTCGAGGTGTCGCTCAGTGTCATTTCGTCTGTCATTTCACAATGGACTTTTTGTATTTAAATTATAATAAATTTATATTATTTCAGACATTTAAGAATTTTTTTTAGTGTCGCGATACACGATTAGAAAAACGTGTCGCGTCGATGTCGCCGTCTCAGCTCAAAGACGGAGACGCGTCTCGTTACACGATTGATGCCCAGGTGTTGCCTTGTAAAGTCAATACCTTGTCGGGTAAATTAGCTCCTGGCTAACGGTTTAAAGCCACCTGAAATAGTTCACTTAGAAAATAAGTCTACCTACTTGACCATTCGGTTATTGTAATATTGGTAACAAAATCTCCAAGTGAGCTTTCAATTTGACCAACTTGAGAGTGAATTACCTGCCCTGGTCTTATAGCCGTTAGACATAATCAGCTTTCTTGGCATTTTAATTGGTCTCTGATCTGATCAAATTATTAACGATTTCTATGTCAGTTGGATACTGTGACTGTAGCTTATTAATTCCGTTGGTTAATCCGTTCGATGACTTGGGGTCTTGTGATTACTGAGTACCTTTTATTTATTTTTTGTTGAAAACTTGAGAAAATTCACAACAAATCTCAAGAAAATAGGAAAATCCTTAATGGATTTATTTAGCTGTGACAAGATAGTGTTGGAAGAATCATCGATACTAGTTGGCAATTTACAGATGCAGATTCAAAATTTAATCTAGATTGAAGTAATTCACTAGGTAGTTTGTGATTGTGTTTGGTCAATATATCAATTTGTTTTAGCTTTTGGTGCGGTTTGATTGCCACAACACAACATGACAGATCATGGAAATGGTATGAACACGCGAATTCTGCCATATTTTATGAAATCACATCAATGTTCACTTCTATTGCTCAATTTCAGTTCATTTCATTTTGCTTTTTAACAATATTTGCCATGGGTAAAAAAAAATTCCTTGAAAAATATACAATAAAATATTTTTTTTAGGTATTTACTTTGTAAAATCATTTATATTTATGTCGTAAAAACGTATAGTATGACTTTCATTGAAACTTAATGGTGCTCCGTATTTTGACTAAAAGTTACAGGTACCGGACACTTTCGGCCGTTTCAATGTTTTCAATCAATATCATTGCCTGTGTGATAATTTTATTTGTCTGCAAGTAGAATGTCTTCTAGAGATTTCCAGATTATTGAATTTGGAAAATGTTTATTTTTTAAAAGCTATTATTTAGCTTGCCTTCGTATCTGTCTGTTTGTTTGCCTATCTGTCAGGATCAAATTTTGTAATTTAATTTTCACCCACTTCCACTCATCCGGTTGATTTGAAATTTTGCACACATATGGAAGTCCGATGACAATACAATATTTTCACTACTTCGTCCTTGGAAGGGTTACGAAAAGACCAATTGAAAGTTCACCTTTGCCTCAAATTTCTGGAAAAAAAGATGGTGTCTGTCTCGTAGAGACGGCCAGAAGACGTGGATCCGCCTACAACGATCGCCAATAGATATTTAAGTAAGAAATTTTAGTGAAAAGGAAATTAAGGAAACAAATTTTTATTTAAAAATAATTTTATTTATAATTGGTTAAAATGATAACAGAAGCGTTTGAACGTTTGAACACTGGGAGCGTTTTGAATACTGTATGTATGATATTTATTTCATACTTCTGTTATTCTGTTATGATAACAGAAGTATGAAATAAATATCATACATACAGTGTTCAAAACGCTCCCATTTATAGTCTTTCGTTCTTCTCCCAAGGAGGAATTGAAATCAATGGAAAATAAAAATTTAGCATTTCAGTAAACCCTCCAAACAACAAGAACGAAATTATGGTTTTTACGTTCTTGCTCTTAAGATATTTACATTTGCGTTTTGTTTTTACGTTCTTTGATAACAGAACTTTAATGCTGGGAGCGAAAAATCGCTCTCTTACTAATGAAATACATACTTATATATGTGTGTGTATCATACCTAAAGCTCGATCCAGACTACACGATGTACGGGGTACGAGATACGAGGTTTTTGGTTTCCTCGTACATGGAACTGCATCCACACTGCACAGGGTTTTGCTCATTCGTGTACGCGGTTACCACGTACGAGGATAATCTTCTGATTTTACTCACTAGGTGAAACCATGTGCAAATTTCCCATCCAAACACTCGATGTTCGGGGTACGTGCCAACCTCGTACCCCGTACATCGTGTAGTCTGGATCGAGCTTAACAGCCATCGCTTGAGGCTTTCATTCATTTTTATGCGAGACCCACAATTTGTGGGCCACAAACCGCTTTGAACAAGAAGCGAAAACTTAAATAGAAACAATTTCCTTCTTAATTTGGGGGAAGAACGAAAAATGTGCATCGATCGTTCCGACTCTTACGAACAGTATCGCGGAGCCAGTGTTGCCATTTTCAGTGACTTATCTCATTTCTAGCGACTTTCATGCCTTGAAAAGCACGTGTTGAGATTTGAGATTTTAGTGGTCTTTTGGCGACTTCTCGGAGATTTTCAGTGATTTTCAAAAGTTTCTTAAAACAAACTGTGTTGAAATTTTTGCTAATAAATGTCATACTTTTCACAATTTTTTACATTTATGTTAATTGGGTCAACAACCTACCAAATGTATATAAATAAGTACCACAGAATCCCCCTATAAGAAAATACATCAATCACTCAACTTAAGTAAACGTAAAATTTATTTTAAATTTTGTTTGCTTTGTGCAGGTTCAGTGTGTTTTTTAAGAAGACAAAGTTGTTTTTTTTATTATTATATTTTATTATTGTTAAAAACAAAGAATAAAACCGACTTGAAAGCAAGATATATGTTTAAATACGCATTAAAAAAAGTCTCAAAACTAGCGATTTTTGTCTTTAATTTCGGAGACTTTTGAGATTTTTTCTCCTCATTTCAGCGATTTTGGGCTTGAGCAGTGTTGCCAGACGATCGATGCAAAATTTACCACGAGATTTGCCTGAATTTCCCTTTTTTCCCACAGAATAGTCGATTTTTACCTCTTTTTTTCCCACGGAACAAAACGTTGCCAAACCCTAAGACCTACCTAAATTACCACGTAAATTGTACAACAAACATAAATTCAAAGCACAAAATGTATATACAGTGTCCTGCAGCAACGGGTACAAACGATCAGGTATCATACCTGGTCGTTTGTGTCCGTTGCTACAGGAGTCCCACTAGACCCGCAATGTTGAAAACGATGCGTTTAGGTAACACAAAAAATGGGAAAGTACACATGTTTTGTTTAACTTAAAATAGCTTCGATATTTTGTCTGCAAAATATGTTATATAAATAATTATGATATCAATAATTGACTAAACAAAGTTCTCACCAAATCGCGGCAGTTTCGTCAATGCAAAATCCAATCAGCATGGCCGGAAAAATTTGAAACAGCAAAGAAATGCAAAAAAAAAAGATCGTAAGTCAGAGTAAATTTTACCCTGGAATATGTCATACAATTAGGGATGCAACATCGTTCATAAAACCTCGATATATCGAAAATCGATGTTTTTTTTAAGGCGACATCGATGTCAAAAAACATCGTCCTGAAAACATCGATACCTCGATGTTTTTCCGATGTTTTGAAAAAGTTAAATTTAATAAATAATTTAGCCACCTGGCGGATGCTCTACTGTGGGTGGAGTAGAATTAACACGGTTTTAATTCTTCTTATACGTTGAACGACCAAAAACCCGTTAGTTTTCGAGATATTCGCAAAAAACTATTTTTTTTGAAATACCGGCATATCTTCATAACGGAGTTCTCGTAAAAGACATAAATGTAGCAAATTTTATTGTCTCCAAGTTTTGTTATACATAAGACTACTGGAAAATGGTTAGTTTCGGAATAAACCTCAAAAAACCGCATAGTTTTTAAAAAGCCGCCGTTTTGGTTACTTCCGGTTAACGGATTTCCACATCAGGACCACACTTTTCTGTAAAATTTAATGGCTAGCTCTGGTATTTTTTGCAAAATCTTGTAGAAAGATGAAACCGAAAATTGATAGCAAAGAAAATTTGAAACAAATCTTTAAGTCGAGTGGCTATATTAAATCAGCTAAAATTAGTTTCTCTACTAATTTTATGAAGAGTAATGTTCTAACATCGTGGATAGCAACATCGATACCTCGATATATCGGCCTGTTCAACATCGAGATTAAAACTCGATATTTTTCAACGATACCTCGATGTTTTGCAAACATCGAGATATCGTTGGCATCCCTATACGTAATATTGAATGTGGCGCTGCTGCACATTTATTTTGAAAGTCATCAATATACCATCGTGGTCAACTTTTAAAGTTCTTAGATCGTTGCCACATTCACATTAATTTATAAAAAAACGAGAAATTTTCGTAATTTGTCGCTAACACAAAATTTACCTTTTTTTTGTTCTAGAGAGCTCGTAAATTCCCTTTTTACCTTTCAGGTTGAGATTTACCATAAAGAGGTAAATTTACCACAATCTGGCATCACTGGGCTTGAGGTCAGTGGCAACACTGCGCGGAGCTCAAAATTTCTCTCTTTAGAGAACGAAAGAGAAAACATAAAAAAAATAAACACAAAGAAAGCATAAAAAGCGTATAAATGTGAAATCTGTACTACAAGCAGTAAAAACAGCATAACAACGGCAGTGAAAATTTGGATTTTGATTTTTTCGAACCGCTTATTTTACCTCCACTAGAATTGTTGTGCCTCTAGTCTGTCAATGTTTTGGAACCAAAAACAATGTTTGGTTTTGGGGTTTGAGATTATTTAATATACTTTCAGAAGTCGCATATTTTAAAATTTCCACGGTCCTGATCAAAGCCATATTACACATAAGATCCCAGCAAGATTTTAGTAACGTGTTCAACTGCAAATGCAACACTTCGCATCTGTAGAAGGATGTAAATGTGCGTGTAGTGGTGAAGTATTCTTATTTACTTTCGCATCGCCATTGGACGAAGAGAGACAAACTAATGTCATTCCAGCCAACCATTCTGTTCTTGCATCAACTTTTGTTATTCCCAGTGACATATCTGCGAAAGCAACATCGAATGATTCGGGAATTCCTTAATTTGAACTCGGATCTTCAAATTGTGGAATTTCCACTCGATGTTGCTTCCGCAGAAATTTCACTGGGAATAGCAAATGCTCCTGCTTCGCCAAATGAGGATCCGGAAAACACAAGAAATGAGGATTCGGAAAACATTTTAATAAAAATAAAATTATCGGAGTATTTTGTTACCAGTAACGCTAAAAGTAACACATGTTACTAACACATGTTACTTTTAGCGTTACGGGTAACAAAATATTCACATATTTCGTCTCATTTCATCTCACACCTAATAACCATAAGGCTGTCTCGTTTCTACATTGCTAGAGCAAGACATACTTATATACGTTTGGTGTTGGAGTAAGTGCGATAGACATTCACACAGATTGTCAATTGCACGTGAGTTTTTTCCCAACGCTCTAAGAAGATTTGCTGACACAATTGTATCGAAAACTTATACCGAAAAAATTTTTCGAGTAGAGTGGCGATTAATTTAATAATTAAATGGCGCTAAATTTAAAAATTGAACTTTTTGTCTTAGTTATCGAAAAAACTATTTTTATTTTATTGTATACAGAATATTAGACGAATTGAAAAGAATATTTAATTTTTCTATGCGCTTGATCGCTGAAAAATTAATGTCAAAGTTTGATCTTAAAACTTAGGTACACGAATTTAGAAAGGCAAACTTGAATTTTCAACGCCTTTGGTCTTAAATTCGAGAAATTTCGTCAATTTTTTGTTCAATGTTGATCTGAAGTGTCGCTTTCTTCTAATAAGTATATTTATCTTTCTCTTACCAATAGAAAATCTTCAACTTAGGTGTGATAAGGCTTTTACTAAGAAGATATATTCGGAAACCCCTTGCCGGTACAACTCATAGTTTGTTTGTTATGTTATTTTCAATATAAAAAAAAAGTTACACGCGGAGGAGGAGAACTTTAGCATTTTATAAATATATAAGATTTAACATTACTTTTCTATGCATCATATTCCAATCAGAACAGTTTCAAAAAATGCAATTAAATTTCACAATTCGAGTATATGGTTTTCTTGTGTTTTAAAATAAGTTGTTGATCATATCATAGATTAGAGAGTTACTATATATAAAAAGAAAACGCATTTTCCCATATACTTACGGTAGAGTAAATAGTTGCGCTAGTGGAATATTTTCTGATGAAATCGGTATTCCTTTTCACTCCTTCAGGTTCAATTGGAATGCACAATAAGCAAAAAAGCGTTTCGATTTGCCATTGTCACTGGGGACACCAAAAATACAATTTTCACCAAAAAAATTGCAAAATCTCTAACACCATTTTCGTAGAAAACACTTTTTTTTAATGAAAAATACCGTATTTCATGAAAAGAGCTTAAAATCAATGATAATTTATCAGAATTTTCAACAAATATTAAATTATCTCGTCTTATCAGAAAAAACAAAACCAATTTCATCATTCACCCAGCACACTGAATTTCATCACATGACTCATACGACACAAACACAAACATATCCGGGGCCAGCGCGATTCGTATAAACACACGTTTTCCATTTTACTTTCATTTGTATATAGCACGCAAAATGTGTTGCCCGACTCACAAATTGCAGTTTCAAGGCGCGAAAATTTGGAATATATTTCGAGTTCATGAAATGATTATGTTCTATTTACTTAATTACTTAACGTAATTGTATTACCGTATTTTTTTTCTATTTCTAATTATGCAATTTCTAATTTCTTTCTATATTTTTGTATATATACTCGTTCAATTGTTTGACAAAATTAAACAATTTATATCAGAAAAGAGATTTCGCTGAGTTCAATCAATCGGCAAAATTTCCTACAACAACAAAACCTGGGAAATTATCGTGTTTGCGAAACTTTCCGAAAAAAAAATTGAGCTTAAAATAATTTTCCCGATTTAAGTTCAAGGTATAAATTACGTGCAAAGCGATCTCCTTAAAACAAATTTTCAAGAAAAATTTAAGTGCAGAAAGCTCAATACTATGTTATTAATCTTACTGAAGGTGGTGTGGGAAGTCACATTTAAATATATCTTCCGAGTAAAACTTAATATAAATTAAAAATTAATAATGTAATGAGATTTATACAAATGCTCTCAAATAAAAATTTTCATTGTCTAGATAAGTTTTTGAAAAAAAAAACTATTTTCATACGCGACAAAAGTAGTATGTGGTAACACCATTTCTCACACAAAAGCAATTCATGTCTTTATGAAGCAAATGAAACAGACGATAATGTACTCTTCTTCAGGAAAATATTTCTTTGTCGTTTCTCATCTATAGTAACTCTCTAATCTATGGTCATATCACATGTTTTCGCTGTCCATATTAACAATTTTGAAAATTTGAGTAAGTAAATAGTTTTAAATTGTATATTTATCAAAATAAATTCACACTATCAATTTCTTTCTAGTTTCTGTTTGTTACCCACTTGATTGAAAAATAGTCGTAAAAAAATCCTAATCTAACCCGATGTCACCTGAGATTAATGTTTTCTTGACTACTTTTTCGCTGGAAAATTAGTCAAAGCCAAAACTTCCTCGTTAATCATATCCCCATTAACTAATATCTTCTAAGACAGTGATTTCCAACCTTTTTCATTGGCGCTGTAGTCGTAGTGATTTCCAACCTTTTTCATTGGCGCTATCGTAGTGTTGTTAAAAAAAATACTCATTATGGTATTGTACTGTTTGTGTTTAACCATGGTTTTGACTATGCCAAATTACCATTGAAATAAATTAAAATTTATTGACTTACGCAGATTCATAGTGTGGGTTACTAAGCCTGAGATCGTACACCAAGGGAAATCTGGCATTTAGTAGAATCAATTTGACTCTAAAATTATACTCCAAAATTAAATATTTTTTATTTGAATAAAAAGACAAAGTCGGAAAAACAAATACCAAACCATTCATTCTAAATGCAGGTTATTTAAAACAAATGTTTTATATTTGATTTAAGTGCATCTAAAATTTTTTAAACTAAACAGTGTTCATGCAGTCAACCGAGCATTCGCGAATTGCTTACCACTGTATTTGCGGATTGAGTCATTTGACTGTTTTTGTACGACCTAGATAAGTTCTATAGTAGGGACCGATCAAAATATTTTCAAAGATTCGTTTTTTTTCCTTTTTAGTGCATATTTTCTTAAAAAAAGTTTTTTTTTTAATTTAATTTTTTTTATCAAAGTTACACTAAACATTTATCAAATTTTTACATTTGATACCGAATGTCGATAAAAATATACAAGTTGATACAAATTTGGTGTAAATATGAATTTATTTATATAAATTCTTATGCTACATTTACACGAATGACAAATTTGTCATTTTTTTCTTGTCATTATGTTAATTCCCGTGTAAATGGCATAATTTTTGTAATTTTTTCTGTCAGAAAATGTCAATCTCTCATAAAAGAATGAACTTGTCCATTCTTTTATGCCAAATTGTCATTCGTGCAAGCGCAATATTAGTAATGACAACTTTAGTATTCAACTTTTGTCATAACTAATATTGCGTGTGTACAAATGACAATCTGGCATAAAAGAATGGACAAGTTCATTCTTTTATGAGAGATTGACATTTTCTGACAGAAAAAATTACAAAAATTATGCCATTTACACGGGAATTAACATAATGACAAGAAAAAAATGACAAATTTGTCATTCGTGTAAATGTAGCATTAAACTTTTTATCATGCACTGTCAGTTGTTTAGTAGATTTTATATAGTGTTAAAATTAAACTTTAAAAACAATATAAAACACTAATAAAGAGCTGTATTGATATTATCAACGTGTAAATTAAAATTAACTTTTAATTTAATTTTTAATTTACAGATCCCATTGCCAAGGTAATTTTTCTGATACTTGATTGCCACCTACCGAACCGAATCTGAATTTGTACGAGTATCCATTTCTGGATCAGTACTAAGGTAAGTGTAATAAATATTTTCTGCTGTTATTCAATCAAATAAAAATATCGAATGTCAGCAGTTGAAATAATTTGTTTAACATCCGTCATGCTGGCAGTAAAAACACACCTGAAGTTGTCTTTCAACTGTCATTCGATCAAATTGAGAGATCAATCATGTGTACAAGTAAACGCCAGTAAACACAGGTGTTTACATTTGCGTTATTTACATGTGATGAAAATCACACCTTAAAATATTTTGTCCTCTCTAAACATTTTCTTTGCATATTTTCTTATAGCATTTTAATCGCTGTTTTAATCATAATGTATATATGAAAATTATTACTTTTATTGTTTACTATAAAAAACGGAGTTCCTTAAGATTATGAGTACGAACAGAGATTATAACAGAGCCCTGTTCAGTTCGTGTCCCATTATTTCATACAGTTGCTTAATGTGGCTAAAGTTTAAATTTTGTGTTAGAAAACTTACGCAAAATGTGATGTTAATTGAAATTTTTGACATTAAGTCTTTGGTTTACGATTTGACGCTCAACAAAACCTCAAATTTCGTCTGCTTTTCATCATAAACTTTTTCTAGTGATCTTCGACAGTGGTCAATCGGTCAACAAGTATGTTAGCGGCTTAACTATTGATTCCTAGATAATCTGAATTTACTATCAACGTAAGTTTTTGTTTTAAAACCTTTGGCAAATTAATCCGATCTGTGACACCTGGGTATATTTACCTGAAATGAGAGAAATAAGAAGAAATTAAAATTAGTCAATTTGAATATTGTGTAACACTCAGAAATGCTTAGCAAACGTGATAATATCAGAAAAAATTAAATGCCAAAAATGTGATACATGCAGAAAAAATTAAATGCCAAAAATGTGAATAATAAATTTTAATAAAAATCATGCGCAACCTTTGATTTTTAGTTTTGGGATGGGCATTGAAATGGTATCCATTGATCTAAAAAAAAACTATGTTTATGTTTGACCATGTCATAAAAATACTTCATTCGTATAGTTAAACGTGTATACTTTCTTATACGAAGTATAATAAAGAATTGTATTCATAAAAAAAACCGATCTCTTAATTTTGCCTAAAAACATTTCCCGAGCATTATTACAAAAATTTTTTTCTGTCTGTCAGCCTGTGTACAAGATTTCTCAAAAACTACTAGAGCTAGAGGCATAAAATTTTACAAGCATGTTTTTACCACTATATTTTACCGGTATTGAGATATTTTCATTAAAAGTTAAGAAATTAGATTTTTGTGAGTTGCTTCTAAACTAACGATTCCTCGCAGAAATATCTAAAGGAAGAATTATAGATATTAAATTGTCTATAGTACTCAAGATATTTTGAAATAGGTGCAGCGTTATGCTCAGCACCGACGCCGACGGCATGTTAAATAACCATAAGTTATTGAAGTATTTCCATCAAAAGTTATTGTGAAGAAGTCATATTTTTATAGTGTAAATTGCGCAGGAGCATAGATTTTGTATAATAAAGTCATGTGCCGTCCACATAACGTATTTTTTAATATAGATATCAACGTTCGTCCCTGCACGGAGAAAAAAATTATGATTCCCCCAATCATAAAATGCAGCCAGCATAATTATGTTTGGGAGATTTTTATTACAATTATGGTTGGCTGAAATTTCCCCTAGAGGAAATTTTTGCAATTACAATTATGTTTGCCGACACTGTGATTCCAACCACATTATGCTTAAAACTGACAGGAGAAATCATGATATTTTGATTACAATATGTTTAGCTGTACAACAATATTATCAAATTCACCAACCATATTATGTTTGGGGCAACCAAAATATGTTTGGATTCCCAAATTTTTTTTGTCGTTTCTCCAATCATAATATGTTTGGGGCGAACATAATATGGTTGGCGCTACAATAATTATGATTAATCTAAACAAATATTGCTTATATCAATCATAATTATAATGCATGCAATAGGAAATGATATTAAATTTTATGTAATGAATGGATGTTTCCACATCCGAAAAAATTCTTCGAGCAAGGTCAAGCATGCCTGCTACCGGCTGAAGGCCTGTTTCTGACAGGAGGATTCATGGACTTGACATTTTTCAACTAAGTTTAGGTATTTATACTCCCATGTTGCAAACCTTATGCGAATTATTCGCGAAGAAAAAAAAATAAACATAATATGTTTAATTTAATAAAGATATGATGGGGGGATCATATTTTTAATTCGACCGCTTCAAGATTTCCCCACTTATTGTGTTAGTCAATCATAACTATGTTGAGACGAAGGATTTACAACAATATGCTGACATGCAAACACATTTTTATTCATTCCAATCAAATAGTGGTTAGATATTATTGTCCTTCCAATTACATTATAATTTTCAAAATTTCCCTTGTCGGGGAACATAATTATGATTGGAAAACTAAACATAATACTAATTGGAATACATCGTCTGATAACATTTTGATTCGTCTGAATATATTTTGGTTCCCCCAATAATTTTTATAGTACTCCCAATGATATTCAACCATAATTTTTTTCTCCGTGTGGGGAATTTTATAGTTTTTAATAGTTCATATTGGTTTCTTTTTTTTAACGAAATGCAGGTAAAACATTAAAGATTTTTAGTGTATAAAGAGTCCTGACAGATGAGTAAAAAAGTTTAAAAAATTCATTGTAGATATTTTTATTTCGCATACAGGGCTAAGTTTTAGATACAGGCCAGAAATTCCAAACATCCATATTACTCATACCAGGAATGGCAAATATATCTTTCGTCATACATATATATATATATATATATATATCGGGCGCCCGAATTAGTAAAAATAATATTCCTTACGACAAAATGTTTACGATAAATTGTCTTACGATAAATTGTTTTACGATAAATTGTTCTTACGATAAATTGTTCTTACGATAAATTGTTTTACGATAAATTGTTCACGATAAATTGTTTTACGATAAACTGTTCACGATAAATTGTCCGTGAATCCTGTGGCGTTATACTTGATAAACTTTATCAAGTACAAAAAAAAAAATAAAAAAAAATAAAGCAAAAATAAATAACGAAAAAACGAAATCACTTTTTTAGGTTTTAGTTACGTTTTTCGTTATTGTAACGGAATTAAAATTCTATGCCGTTATAACGAAGTTTTGAGGAAAAAACCGGAAAATCATTATTTCATTTCGTTATTTCTTTACGATAACGTTTCCCATCCCTGCCTCATACCGTTATGAAATGTGATAAAACAAACATTTACGTGTAAATGAATGCTTCGTGACATACCTACATGAAATTAATATGTTAACGATTTTATATATCGTTGCATGTTGTCGGTTCACAAAATATAATTACGTCAAAAGCTGGAAAATTATTGGAAAAGTTCATGTGTCAATGTTAAAGCTCTCAAGTTCCATTGGTGACAAAAAACTCGTTTAAACTTTTACATGATAATCGTCCATTTATTGTCTGGATTTCGAGTTTGTCAGCATAGAGAATAGTGGATGAATTGTTGTTTTATTGTAACTTTTAGATGAAATGCATTTTCATATTAGTAGAATCTTTGTCCACAAAATTGTTCGCGTGTTATGGCGCTGAGTTGTGTTTACCTCTCTTACATATAATAAAGGTATTAAATTAATGAATGTTTTTAAATTTTCGGTTTAACCGCATGTTTTTTTTGAAAAGTCGAAAGCATAAAGGAGCCCGAATTTCCCAGGGACATATGTATATCCATCAACATGAGCGTTGGCAAGATTTTTTTCAGGTGGGTGACATGATCTGAACTATATTTATATACGTTTTGGTAAAAAACTCAAGCGCGCCCTTAGCTCGTATGTCACGGAGCAAATAAATGAAGAAAAAAAAATCAAAATTTGCTTATCTTTATTTAAAAATATGAACGGGTGGTAACGCAGTGCATGTGCTATGCCAAGACCCTTGGGTCTGTTTTTGCGAAAAAAATATTTTTGGAGCCTTCACCCAGAGAAAAATCTTAGTAAAATCTTAGTAAAATTAACAAAAGACTTTGTGTTGAACTTTAACACAAGAAAAAACGTATAGATAACAGAAGTTCTGTTCTCCGAACGAAAAATTGTGTTATTCTAATAACATAGAATATGTAGGATTTACGTACATACATGTGCAGCCAACAAAAGTGCTTGTGTTAAATTTTTACCCAAAGAAATCGTATATCGAAAATAAGTTGTGTAGTAACAACGCAAAAGGTTGTGAAAATTACAAATATCGTTTGTTGTTGATACCTACACCCAGAGAAAAATCTTAGTAAGATCTACAAAAGATTTTGTGTTGAACTTTAACACAAAAAAAACGTATAGATAACAGAAGTTCTGTTCTCCGAACGAAAAATTGTGTTATTCTAATAACATAGAATATGTAGGATTTACGTACATACATGTGCAGCCAACAAAAGTGCTTGTGTTAAATTTTTACCCAAAGAAATCGTATATCGAAAATAAGTTGTGTAGTAACAACACAAAAGGTTGTGAAAATTACAAATATCGTTTGTTGTTGATACAAATAATCAAAAACATGAAGAAGCTCTCTGTTACATATTATCTATGTACCTATAACACAATTCCGAGTAAAGCTAACAAAACTTCACGTAATAATTCAAGTCGATTTTTTTTTCTTCTATTATAATTCACACGTGGTTTGCGAACTCGGAGTTTATATAGCTTGAACCTGTCTAAAATTTGGGAGCCGTTACAACTTTTTTATATGAATGACTGCTATATTTGGCCACTATGCCCTTTTTTCCCATATGCCCTTTTATGCCCTTTTTTCCCATATACCCTTTTTTCCCTTTTTTCCCACTGGAGCATGCGATTTTGGTGGAACGGTTCCTATATGTTTTTTCCGTGTATGAAAGACATATTTTATGTGTAAAACTAACACAGTTTATATGCTAGTTTCCACACGGTATAAATGTAAAAGCAACAAAATTTGACGTAGTATTAACGTAGTTATTATATGTAATGTGAACCAAAAATTTGTTCATTACACGTCTGGGTTGTGTACGTTGAACACAGTGTTTTCTTCAATGTTACTGAAAATCTTGTTCACATAACACAAAATTCTGTACAACAAACCTACTTTTGTGTTGAAACAACAAACATTACACAAAAGTTGCAAGGTAAAATTGACGTAAGAATTTTTGTTAAGACAACACAAAATTTTGTTAAGAGCAATATAACAGAAATTGTGTTGAGTTTACGTATTGTTTTTGTTAAGATAACATAGATTTTTCAGTAACCATCTGAAAAACGTGACAACGTAAAATTAACAAACTCAATTTTGTTAGGATAACACAAAGTTGTGTTGGACGTATATTGACGCTATATTTGTTAATTATACGTAGCATTTTCGTCAGATTGAATGAGATTTTTCTCTGGGTGTTGTCATATTAGAATTACTTTATTCTCGGAAGTCACTTTACGCGAATGCTGGTTATGAAATTATTTACTTTAAATTATCACCCAAGTGACTATCACTTGTCACTTCACGCAATTCCACCCCTGGAATGGCATCTCAGACGGTGACAAGTGTTTGTGAGTACTAACTATGTGTTCAAATCGTGTAAAGTGACAATCCTCCAAATTGAAACCCGACACTGGGTGTTACTTTCAGTACAAAATATTGAATTTATATTGAAACAACACAACATTTTTGGACTTCTAGATTTTATTTGTGATTAATTTAGTAACTAAAAAAATCCTTCTTGAAGTTCGTAATAAATGCGGAAGTGTAAACCGTTTTTCTCTACCAACATCAATGAAAAAGTATCAAATTCGTCCGAAGATTAAAAAACACTTTAGAACTTCTTTTCATTGATAACTGCCTTAAATCCACTCAATTTGTGGTTGATTATACGTGAGTTGACAGATGTTCAATGTGAGGTTACTTAACAGTTTTGCAAGTATATTTTGGAATATTTTGGTATATACCAAATCTCTTTTTTCTTTGAAATTTCTTTTTTTCTCAGGTGATTGTCACTTGTCACTCTACGCGACTACTACTCTGTATCCATTTTGTAATGTATTACGGAAGCCGACTTTGCTACGTCTGAAGAGAGTCGCTAGAGTGTTAATAACGAATATCAGTTAAATCTAATTAATATGAAACAATAATGTCCTTGGTCTGAATTCAAAGTTTCCAATTGACGTTGATTTCATGGATCGTTTCATGATATTATACTTTGATGTCTATCGAGACGATGAAAACTCCCACTTCATCAGACCCATTCATATCGAAGCTTTATACTGCAGATAGTCAAGCTAAGCTCAAGATAAATGGAACAATAACAACGCCGTAGGTTAGCTTTCAAACAATTAACAAGTAACCATGCAAACATTCGACGATCCATTTTACACAAAGTACTGAAATTACAGCATGTCAGTGGTTTATAATATGTGATGGGTGTACCTTTCGAATTACAAATTATAAAAAAAATCTAAGCGATTTTTTTTTCGACCGATAACAATTACACAAGCTGACTTGTTCTATGTATCTTTCAAGGGGATTGAAACCAATTTTATTCTATAGACTATCTAAAATTAAGAATTCGACTTGAAGGAAAAACTTTCGATCTTTCCCCTTTTAGAGCTAGGTATGAAAATGGGGAAAAATGTGTCCGTTTGTATGGTGGAGGTTGATACTGTTGCCAGGGCTAAAAACCCATTTTTGTGCTTAGCAGCATTGTCTTTTTAAAAAAACGATTTTTGTGAACAATATCGCACAGTTACTCAGTTATTCTTTGTTTACTAGAATAAAAGCCCGTCCTAAGACATGTAATCGCAATCTTGGTAGGAATTCCGAAAGGTCACAGCCGACTGTCGATTGGACGACTTTTCAAGTTGATCGCCTTACGTAAAACAATCCGCTTCGCCTTACGTAAAACCATTCAAGGTGATCGCCCTACGTAAACGATAAATCTTAGTGTCATTTCTTTTTTTAAATTTCAATTGTCGAAGGAAAGTCAAGTTTTCAATTTCCTTGATTTGTGTAACACCAAACAGTTTGTATTAATCCCAACAATTAACGTCATTCTAGCAAAAAAAAAAAAAGAGTCAGAAAAATCCAGGGATGTGCGCACATACATATTTGGTTCGGCAAGTAAAAATATAGATCTTTCTGGTAAGTTGTTTAAGCAAAATTTTTATGACAAAGTGATTTTTTTACAATAGTTTTTGGTTTTCAATTTAAAAATTCGTTCTGATTCGATTTTTTTACGTAGCTTTTTTTTCAATATTTCACATGTTTTAAAGATTGTCTCATTGTTAATTTTTTTTGTTCACTCGTTTGCGGGGCAAGCTATTGGTTCTTTTTATATACAAAATCGTTCCACCATTAAAGATCAATTCATGATATCGTAAGAAATCTTTGTTTTTGCTCATATTTCTTTCGTCCTGTTATTGTTGAGGTATGTGTTAGTTTCCACATAATGAAGAAATAAATGACGGTTCTCTCTCCTTAATTCGATATCCTGACGAATACGGAAATCATATTCCCTTGTCATGTCAACAATTCTCCAACTTACGGTAAACTTACAGTTTTTCGGCCATCTCGGCCCCCATCAAAGCTCTTGGAAATAAGACTACAGTAAAAACCCATTTTTTTTGACAGGTAAATTATAGCCGTAAAGAGCCATAAAAATTTGTACAAGCTTTTGTCGTTTGACAAGACCCCGTAAAAAGTTTGTGACCATTTAAGTGAAAAAAAAAAATAAGTTTTTGCGAATTTATGTGGTTTATATCGACTTTATGAAAAATGGTTATGTACCAAATTAAAGAGAAATAAATTTCTTACAATAAACTTTCATAATTAATTTGCGTCAGATTTCTTTTCTTAAAGCCGTGGTTCCCAAACTTTTTCAGCTGACGCCCCCCTTTTTTGAAAACCTGTCAAACCTCCGTGGTTCTATTCTAATATTTTGAGTTAAAAATCCACACACACTTTTACTGTTCATTTCAATTATTTATTTCCCTAGTTTCTACAAAAAAAAACTGAAAAAATAGAAAATAACTAAAATCTGAATATTAGGTCTGATGAATCTGAATATTAGAGCACACCGGAGATCGCTTTCCAGATTACGTCTGCAACGCTGTTTTGTTTTTATTAGACAAGACGAGAACAATAATTTCAAATTTCTTCACGACTACCGTCCGTAGCCCTATGCCCCCCAAGAAGGGGCGCGGCTGAAATTGCTTCACGCCCCCCTGGCAGTGGCCCCACGCCCCCCAGTTTGGGAACCACGGTCTTAAAGGAATTGAGGTCTAAAAGAAAAAGTAATAGCGCAGTTTCTATTTTTTTGCAATAATGTCTTAAACCAAAAAAAAATTTTTCCTAATATTTTTTCTATATTTCCTCCAATTTTTATACCCGTATGGTGAAACCAAAGGGTATATTAACTTTGCCTTACCGTTTGTAACGCCAAGATCCCGTCATCGCACAAAAAAATGAATTACACCAGTGTGTTTAGAATGACAAAAATATTTAATTTCTGCATGTCCGTCCGTCTGTCTGTCCGTCTGTCTGTCTGTCCGTCCGTCTGTCTGTCCGTCCGTCTGTCTGTGGCGCGGATTGCGGGCACACGGATTGAGCTAGAGACTTGAAATTTTGCACAGATCCGTTTTTCGTAAAATGTGAGGCTAAGTTCGTTAATGGGCAAAAATGGACCATTAGGGGGGGTACCCCCCATACGAACGAAATCGTTTTTTGTGAATATCTCAAAAACGGTGCATCTTATCAAAAAAGTCCAAGAACAAAAGTTATTTAGGATATGATTCTACATAAAAGTCCCATACATCAAAATCCGATTGGAATAAATTTTAAAAAATCTTATTGGAAAGTTTGACTTCAAAGTGGAATTTTGGTATAACTGTTCGAATTTTGATAAGAGTATCACCATACGGGTCTCCAATGATTGCCAGATTGGCAATTATAGCTTTTGTTATGTTTAAGAATTTATCTCCACCACCACAGGCTTCCTGTCCCTTGCCACAGACTTTCCCACTTCTGTCCCTTACCACGGGCCTTCTCTCTCCTGCCCCTTTGTTTTGCAAAGGGTAGTGAAATAAATTAGCCGATTTTAATGATTTTTACCAAACTTCAAGTCTCTAGCTTCACCCGCTCACCGTAAATAGCATCGAATACATGACGGTTGTCATTCCGTTGTCAATTTAGTAAAAAAAAAACGATCTCGTTCAAATTGACGATGATCGTGATCATTTAATCACGCCAAGTATAGTTTAATTAAACAATGAAAATTGTATCGAGTGGGTTGACGCAAAAACAACTAATGATATTTCCGTGTATATATATAAACAGAAAACGCCATCTATACGGTATTCGGGAAATAAATTCATTTATAGATGATAATTAAATGGTATTCATTTTTAGTTAAATTGCATTTTTATGTAGGAAGTTTGGATATTTTTTACTAGTCGTAGTTTCGTTAAATCTCAATTAAAATTAATTTATTACTTTTTAATTGAAAATTTGATACCGGGCTTTGAAAATATTGCCGAACGTGAATTGAAATCAAAGTGGCTATTTTAATAGTCAATATACGATCTTAGCACCTAACTGAAGAGATATTCATGTTTACCTGTCATTTAGATTTTTTGCCTATAAATCTGCTGTTCACAAATAAAAGAATTTGCCGTAATTAAAACTTCAATATTCACTTGAGTTGCTTTGCTGATTTATTCCTTTTCTAGTTTTTCATTAATCCGCCACACATTTGTAATTTTATCTGTTATTATATTCACTTTTTGCCAATGAGTTGGCAATTTTCTATGAAAGACAACAAAATAAATAGTCTACACATGTGTATATACTCCAGAAATTTGTCCATATCCGCAACTTTTATCGCAGTTAGGTTTTTTTTGTGGCATTTGGGTTTTTTTTTTGTGGCATTTAGGTTTTTTTTTATTTGTCGACTTTTTTTAATGTGTTGAGCTATGCAGAACTCCATACAAACCACCTCACCATGAATTATCGAATCCAGTATCACGAGCAATATTTTTAGGAAATTTGATAAGGCAATGTGAAAATTAAAAGTTCTACTGGGTTCACTTTGTAGTTTGACATTTCTCTCTAAGAATTAAATAAATTAAGATTAACGAAAAACTTTAAAGTACATGTAGCAAATATATTAGCAGTATAAATATAAATTATCCGTTGCTAAAAACTGTATTTTATGCAAAATATGGCAGTTAATTGTGACTGGAGTTTGGACTCGAGAATTATTCTTTCCGCTTTCTCGAGAATTAAGAGCAGTTTTACCCGATTGTCGAAAACTTAGCGCTGGGAGGTTCGAGAACAGAAAAAAATTGAAAAATCAAAAACAATTAATCGAAAAAAACTTTTTTTTTTATAAAACTTTCATCAAACATTTTTGTGATTAAAAACTCTCGTCAAACGTATACACAGCTTAAGAGAATATCGACTTATTAGCGGTCAAATTATATCTTTCTGACATAATTGAGTTTACTCTTGAAATTGTACAAGAGCACTACAGAACTCGGGAAAATTTCGGACAGATCCGTTTTTTAACCAAAGTTGCACCCTATTTAAATACGGGAAAAATTGAGCCGGTCTTTATCTCCTCCCCCATAGAATTATAAAAAGCTTTTACGATTTTCTCAAAAATGGTTCACTTAAAAAAATGTGGTTATTTTGGTCTACAATCTTTAGAGAAATCGAAATTTTTTTTTTGCATGTTTTTAAAGTTTTCGACTTTTGATTATTTTCGAATTTTCGGCTTAACCGCGTAAAATCTGGTTAAACGGAAAAGGTCAAACCTTTGTCGCAACTGTAACCGAAGAAAAACTGGCTTTCGAAAAGGGATGAAAAGCGTTTCGAAAGGGATTGGAAAAGTTCTTCGCAAACATGGTGTTAAAGCTATTTATCGACCACCAACCAAGCTTCGAGGGTACCTCAGATCACCCAAAGATCGTATACCCTTCGAAAATTGCGGTGTTTACGAAGTTCCGTGCAGTTATGGTAAATCGTTTGTTGGTCGAACAAGACGAAATGTGGCAGTAAGACTTAGGGAGATGTCCCACTGGTCGTCAGCTCCTGCAGCTGACTGATCCCGACATCAGGTCGGCCAGCTGTAGGAACTGATTCGATCAGTTGACGTGGCACACTGAACTGGGATCAGCTGACCTCAAACGTTAAAATGTCGGACTCGGAGGAAGAACTTCTCCTTATTTCTCTGCTAAAAAAACTGAATCTGTGCAATCGTACCAGCATCTACCTTTTCCTACAGCTTGTGCGATTCCTGTGTTTAATTTTTCCTGTTCGATGGACATCGTATTTATTTTCGATTGTTCAAAAGTTTATTAGGTAAACAGACTTGTCAAAATTTTATGATGTTCTCAAAAAGTAATTATTTTAAAGTCAACATTATATGAAGTAGAGAGCCTATAACCTAGAGAGTAGTCATGCTACCTTTATAGACTGTGCCACTGATGACAATTATTACCGCCAGACGAAAAAAATATTGAAAATTATCATTTTATTTTATTTAATCTAACAAAAATGACATTAGAAACTACCCGACATGTTCCTGATATCAGTTACATTTAGGTCAGTTCAAAAAGGTCAGCTTTGTGTCCCAGACATGCAGCTGCACATTTTTTCCAGTGTGCCATGCGCCATTGGATTTCATGTGCAACTGATATCGGGATCAGTCAGCTGCAGCAGCTGATGGCCAGTGGGACATCTCGCTTAAAGAACATCTTTCGGCTGTGAAAAACAAAAAGATGGAATATTCAGCAATTGCCGAGCATGTCATGGATATTAATGGGCATTGGACAGGCTTTGATAAAGCTGATAGCCACGGAGAACCGTTATTACCCACGCTTTGTACGAGAAGCTATCGAGATAAAACTTCGATCAACGTGTAATCGTGATAATAGATTAAGATTATCAAGTGCGTGGAATCCTGTATTAAACCTATTGAAACCGCCACTTAAGAAAGTGAATGTAACGGATGATAGTGTAAGTGTTCTCTGTAGTCAACCTAGCTTTTTCATTACGGATACTGGACACCGTTATAATTTACGGTCAAATCCTTTGCGTGGAAAGTGACTCCAGTCTACAAGCGACCATTGACATCACAGAATGTTCGAAACGTAAATAAATTATGTTATTTTTTTTTATCTTAAAAACATTTTACGCGTTTAAACCGAAAATTCGAAAATAAACATAATGCAAAACCGTGAAAACCTCAAATCGTATTTAGTTCTCGACTTTTATACATCAAAAGATTAGGTTGATCGGATGTTTTGCCGAAGTTATGCCGCTGTCGGATTTGGAGCATTTACGAAATAATTTTAACCGTAATTTTCTCAAAACCATGTTTCCAAAGCAGTGACAGAATTACCTTATGATTTCGATTTTGCAAGTTATTGAAAGAGAATTAAAACGATTTAACAAGGTTTTCATTGCTCTTCTAGAAAATCATACCAAATGGACTTGGCATTAATTTCACTTTTAGCCGACGATATGTGGATTCATGAATTTTTCAATTAACGAGTTCTCTTCAATATAATTTTTTAAACGACAAAATTCAACGGAATACAATGATTGAGTTGTGTGAGCTCCTTATCTGCAATACGAAAACTTCAAAGTATTATGTTTAGTAAATTACTACACCACCAAAACTTTTATACAAACAACTTAACGGGGCATCGAAATATGCTCTCATCTAGTTTTAATAAATTTCATTGTCAAAAAATTCTAAAGTCATAATCATTTGTTCCTTTTTAACCATTTTGTATTTGGTTAGTGTGAATAAAAATAAAAAAATTATGTCTGTCTTTCACCTGGCATATATATACCTTTTAGTCTTCGAATATACATATATCCTTTCCTTTGATTTATCCTTACAGACTTATTGAGTCCAGAATTGGATTCTCAAAAACCTCCAGACCTCCAAGGTGTTTTTTCGGAAAAAATAATCACATTTCTGTTCCTTCCGTTATCCTTACAGACGTGAGATACGGATTCGGCGACCCCAAAAATCCCCAGATGAGATTTTTTGGGAAATTTGAGGAATAGTTTCGAATTTTGAAATTCTAACAGTAGATTTGTGATCAGCGACTCCGAAAACCCCCTAATGATAGTTTTTCTAGGAAAAACTGGAAAAACGACTGGACCTTCCGTTTCAAATTTTGAAATTTAAGCACCAGATTCATGATCACCGACCCCGAAACCCGCCCAATATCAGTTTGGTGAGAGTGATGGGAAAATTGTATATCAGATTCGTGATTCTTCGGCCTCCTAACAGTATACTTCATGGCAAAAATTAATGTTTTAAAACACCAACTCCTTTCCCACCCTCCGTTTATCCCCTTAGGGAAAATTTCATGGCAATCGGTTTAGTTGTTCGGGAAATACTGTGATGAGTCAGAAGCGATGCCGGGTTCGAAATTAAATATGTAAATAAACAAATTTTCCAAAAATTGATTGTCAATATAGTTAAAATTTTTATTAACCCGGTTAATATGTATTGCATTATAAATTATTTTTTTAATATCTTATCGGTCAAAATGACCATAAATAGTCACTGGGCATCATTGCGAGTCAGTGAGTCAGGTGGTATTTGGCTTATATATACGAGTACACTCATACCTCGCTATACGGCCGCTCTTTATACGGCTTTTCGCTATAACGGCCTTCTTTAATTATGGCACTTTTTCGATTTACGGCCCAAAATGTTTCGTTATACGGCAAAAAAAAAAAATGCGAAAAAAAACAAAAGCTATAATTGCCAATCTAGCAATTATTGAAAACCCGTATGGTGATTTAAGTGAACGGCGGTTCATTTTCGTCATCAGATTAAAACCGATTTAAACATTTTAAATATGGTTTTTTACATGTGCATTTGAATTTTTTAATTTTTTTTTAAGTTATCTTTTTATGTACATATGAATTTTTTTGTTATTGAAGTTATCCTTATATTACTTGTTATGTATTTTTATTTTGTATGTAAGCATTTTTAAATGAAAAAAAAAGAAAAAAAAATGCATTTTAAACTAAAAACTACGTTATTTAAAAAATTGGAACGGATCCTATTGAATTTGTATGGGTTTGTATGAAAATAATTGATTCGTTATACGGCTTTTCGCTTTACGGCCAACTTTCCCGGAACGTATCTAGGCCGTAAAGCGAGGTATGAGTGTATATGGATTTCACGCAGTCCATTTTGTACTTAAGAGGAAGTAATGAGAAAACTTTATTTACTATAATTAAAATAAATACTTCCTATTTAAATGAATAGCAACTTATTTGCATTCGCTTCGAATACAAAAAAAGTTAATGCGTGAGAAAATATTGAAATAATCAATCGCAGAATGCCCACGCAATACTGGTATGAGATAAATTATTTAGCAAACATTTTACTCTATCTCCTTTGCTTGATTCCTAAATGCGATTTCCGATAAATGCTTGTCTTCAAGAAAAAATGCCATAAAAAGTATACATTTTCTACATCATAAGTTTTTGTTATCGAAGGTTTTTTTTTGACAGGTAGTAAAAAGTAAATAGCAAAAATTTTGCAATTGGCATTGCTTAAGTATCAAACAAAATAAAATAAAATGGTAATAAAAATATCTGATATCAACAGCATATGATTTTCTTACACAAAACGTTCCTGTACTATTAGCTTATAAGAAAATATGATTTTTTTTGCGAAATCTGAAATATCTCCATAATGGTAAAACATATCGAGTAAAACGCAACAATGTGGAGAATTTTAATATTTTTAATTCTTCTTCTTCTCAAAAATATATTTTTTAAATTTTTGATGAAAATGTCTCTACAACGGTAAAAGATGGCGGATAACAGTAAAATATAAAATTGTGGCAAATATTATTCTCTTCAATTCATTTCATACAATGAATTACCGAAAATCCGTTAGTTTCCGAAAAAAAAACAGATTTATTTAAAAAATGGTATATCTCGATACCGGTTTGAGATATTCAACAAAAATGTAAGAAATTCTGCTGTCTTCAACTTTTGTGAAAAACGCATAGTTTCAGCAAAAATCAAAATTGCGATTATTAAAAAGCCGCCATTTTAGTTATTTCCGGTTAACGGATTTTCATTCATAGATCCAAACCCACCTGTAAAGTTTCATGGCTCTAGTTCTATTATTTTTTGAGAAATCTTGTACACAGGCTAACAGACAGACAGACTAATAGACTGATAGAAAGACATTTTTATTATAATGCCACAATCGACTCAGGAGTACTCGGAAAAGGTTTTTTAGGCAAAAAAAAAATGATCGAAATTTTTGATGAATACAATAATTTATCATATTTCGTATAAGAAAGTAAAAACTATATACCCGAACGCCATACATATATTAACAAATTGAATTTCATATGATCAGTTGCGATCATTTTTGATTGGGGCCACCTTTTCTTAAACTAATGATTAACAAATATTTGAATGTTATTAAATGGCTAGACAATTACTATTGAATCACAGTTTGGTAGCTTGTTCGTTTACTAGTTATTTTCTTATACGTGGTATAATAAAGTATTGTATTCATGAAAAATTTCGAACTCTTAATTTTGCCTAAAAACATTTTCAATAGGCTTATGTAATATGTACGGCAAAAGTAGTAGAATTTCCTATACAGGAAAATCTCGATTATTTGAACACTCTTTATTTAAACTTCCAGTTATTTAAACCAAACCATTTTTGTGTTAACTTCCTATTATTTGAACTTATGTTCTATTATTTGAATTTTTATAAAATAAATTTTAAGAATTGGTAATTACACAATATCTGAACAAAATAGGGAAATCAAAACATAAATAAAATATATTTTACCCTTTTTGAGATAACTTCAATAAAAGAAAAAAAAATTTTGCGAATTGCTTGCTAAGTATCCCTCGTTAAAATAGTTAAAGGAAGAATTAAATATATTTTACCGTTATCGAGATATTTCGGAAAATTCAAATTTTGTTATAAGCTAATATTTTATTTGTCATAATGTAAATCGCGCAGGAACATAGATTTTGTATAAGAAAGTCATGTGCTGTTCACATCAGATATTTTTTCTTTGTAATTTTCCTAAAAAATTTACGCTAGGTAGCCCAGAAGTCAAACAGGCGGATAAATCAGATATGACCCTTGGCCACACCTTGGCGAATTCTTGATCTCAGCCCGTTCTGATTAATGTCTACCTATTAATTTGGTCCCACCAAGTGATCATATTTGCGGTAACTGATTGAAACTGAATCAATTGACTGTGAGCATTGATTTTGTCGCCTTTCAGTGGAGTTGATTGATTAGAGCAACTATTTACCGGCTTCCTCGAGCACAAACTGCAAAACTATAAAAAGTGTATAAAAAATTGTTTCAGTTAACATTTAAAAAAAACATTTTGTAGTTAGCCATTAAACTATTTTTGATTCATGGTTTGTTCGGCCATTAGATATCTTGGCCCACTGGTTAAAAAATATATAACAAATTGTTATTTTATTTTTACTTTCCTATACGAAGTTCTTAGTATAATAAAGTATTGTATTCGTGAAAAATACCCCGAAAACGTTTTTTTGCGAATATCTCAAAAACGGTGCATCTTATCAAAAAAGTCGAAGAACAAAAATTATTTGGGCTATGATTCTACATCAAACTCCCATACATCAAAATCCGATTGGAGTAACTTTAAAAAAATATTATTGAAAAGTTTGACTTCAAAGTGGAATTTTGATATAACTATTCGCCGTTCACTTAAACTTCGAACAATGCCATATCACCATACGGGTTTTCAATAATTGCCAGATTGGCAATTATAGCTTTTGTTATGTTTTTTTTGTAAATATTGGAATTTCCCTACAAATAGATGAATTTTGAGAAAACTTCCCTACGCTTAATTTTAGGTTAAATTCATGAATCAAATACAACAGATTGCGCAAAGACGAGTTTCATTTTGGTAAACTTCTGCGCATGACGTCACAAGAGCGTAAAGAAATGTCATCGATATGAGATTTGTTCTGTTTTCGCGTAAAAACTGGAATTTGTTCTGTTTGCTGCAATATAAATATTATTTAATTTTATAAATAGTAAAAAAAATAGTCAAACAACAACAATGCCCGTGAATTTTTACTACACTTTGTGAAAATAAATGAAACACAGCTAAAATTTCTAAGTTATAATTCTTTTATTTTTCCTTTTTCTTGTAGTTGAATGTTCACAGAGTTCTTTATTTGATTTACGTATACGAAAATACATCCTCGATGTGAAAAAAAGTTTTTTTACATTAATATCACAGTTATCTAAAGATTCAGTTATTAAATTTTTTATATAATCTTTTCTAATGTCTAAATGTTCTTTTTTATTGTGAAGAAAAATTTTATCTAATGCCGTGATTTGACATTTTGGCGATTTGGTCTTGCAGTCGATGGGCCGGCTTCGCCACGTGATAACCATGATTTTGTTCGCTTGGGATTTTCGAAATAAATCCATTTCACCGTCACTATTCGATGGAGAAATGACTTCCTTTGATACCTTTGAAGCAACATTTCACTAACCACTTTTCGAATTTTCCAATTGCCGATCATTCAATTCATGTGGCACCCATCTTCCCAACTTTTAGATCTTCCCATCGCTTGCAATCGATCACAAATTGAGGAGCTCACTGCACACTCCGACTAACTCCATAAAACAAAAAGTTGAGAAATGCGATGAAATAATGTGCATTGTTTTCTAAAATTCTCTTTATAAAATATAAAAATTTTGTCGTTTATTATTCAGGAATCCTTATTATTCAGCAAAATTATTATAAATATAAAAAGTTATGATGACTATACGAACTGCTTTACACTTAATTTTAAGGTTTTTCAAAAGTGGAGTTAATCGATGTGTGCAGTGAGCGGCTCAATTGTTACTCGGCTCACATTCAACTGTTCTGCTAATTGCTTTTGTGTTTGTGCTGAATCTTCATCCAATAATTCCTGTAATTCCGCATCTTCAAATGTTTTCGGCCTCCTAGCACGTTTTTTGTCCTGGATGTTGAAATCACCACTTTTGAATTGTCGAAACAACGTCTCACATGTTCTTATGGTTCGGGCATGATCACCTTAAGTCTCTACCAGCAAACGATGGCTTTCAGTGGCCTTTTTCTTTTGATTAAAGAGGAAAAGTAATGCGTGCCGCAAATGCACGTTTTCAGGCACAAAACTTGACATTTTCACACCGCTTTAACACTATGACGTTGTTATTTTGACGAAACGTAACTTGTGTAGTCATTTTATTCAATTAGAACATTCCAGTGGAAAAGAAAGTGCTTATAATGCCCATAATAAGTGCTTAGGCGTATCATATACAAAGCCGTTATGCTTTGTAAGCGACAAATGCATAGGCTAACTCCGCTTAGCTAAGGCTTAGGCATATGCTTTGAATAATTCGCCGGCAGAAAAGCCATTCAAAACATTATGATTTCACAAAAAAAATACGTAATTGACGATCAATGTTTTATTAAATTGTTTTTTATGATTATGAAGTATGTAGTTTAGTTTTTTTAGGTTTTAATACAAAATAGTTAGTCACAAATTCAATTCAATACACGGCATCTCGTTTTTTCATGTGGACAAAGTACTTGTAATCGCCACCTACAGCCTTAAAACCATTTTACCTTCGCCGTAAGCCCTTATAAAATTTTCAGTGGGATTATATTAGGCCAGTTAGAGGAATTTTTTTTGTTCATCAGATTACAACATACTCCAAACCCGTGGTTTCCAAACTGGGGGGCGTGAAGCAATTTCAGCCGCGCCCCCCTTAGAGCTACGGACGGTAGTCGTGAAGAAATTTGAAATTAACATTTCAAGATATTGTTCTCGTCTTGTCTAATAAAAAGAAAGCAGCATTGCGGACTTAATCTGGAAAGCGATCTCCGGTGTGCTCTTAACATCAGACCTAATATTCAGATTTTAGTAAAAGAAAAACAGTGTCACTCATCACATTAATTTTATATTTTTTCAGTTTTTTTTTGTAGAAACTAGGGAAATAAATAATTGAAATGGACAGTAAAAGTGTGTGTGGATTTTTAACTCTAAATATTAGAATAGAACCACGGAGGTTTGACAGGTTTTCAAAAAAGAGGGGGGGGGGCGTCAGCTGTTTGATAAGTATTCAAGGGGGGCGTCAACTGAAAAAGTTTGGGAACCACGGCTCTAAACACTTTAACTTTTCTCTGCTATAGAGGAAAAGTATTGTATTCATGACGGAGACCGACTCGAGGAAGGAGGCAGATAGATACTTTCTGATTAGTACACGGCAAAAAATCTTGGAGTGAATTCCAATCAAAACTGGATTACGCTGGACCTATATGTAATCCAATGGAAAATTCTAATCCAATAATATGGATTGGAAATTTTTATAAATTAATTTTTGGTTTAATTCAGTATTAAAGTCTAAAATTTTTATTAAATTGTAGACATTAATGTTAAAAGTACTTAAGTTCGATACATAATAAAAAACTGTTCAAATATGACTTCAAAAAAGGCTAAAATATTTTCAAAAATTCGCATGTATTAAATTCCAATCCAAAATATGTATTAAGATTTCGTCAATATAATTTTTGGATTGAAAAATACTCCAGGATTTTTTGCCGTGTACGAAATCCGTTTTAGGTTAAATTATGAGAATGTCTGTGCATCGGTCTGTCGGTCTGCCCGTTTCACGTATCTTAAATAACTCGAGCACGCGTTGACCTAGCGACATCCTAATGATACACATTACAGTTTTTTGAAAATTTGTCAAAAACGATTCGCTTTTGGGAAAAATTGAATATTACGAAATTTAAAACATAAAATGTTCTACATTTCCTCCTTTAATGGGATCTCGAAAAACGAGACCAGCGAATTCGAAAGGCAACTTCTATTTCGAGAGACAATGGAATTACGTATCTCGAACATGATAATTTCGAGATTTTCCCAAGGGAAATATTTTTGACAGATAATTTTTATTTATTTTTGTGGTGTTAAAGTGAAAAGTTGCATTTAATTGTTCAACTTTATTCAGTAAAATGTTTCTTCCGAACATTTTTTTTGATGATTCGAGCAAAAGCGATAAACAAATACAAAAAAAAAACGTTAAGATATAACAGCAATCCGCTTGAAATAGTATTGCTCCATAAATTTGACAATAATTTTCAATTGTTCTCTATTTGTTAGAACCGGCGTCTTTTTCTTTTTTTCTTCACTCATTTTACTAGAAAACACAATGCTTATAACAATGCTTATTTTTTTTAACATTATTATGAAGAACTTACCGCTTTTAAAGAAACGAGCTGAAAATTTAAAACCACAACTGCCGTCTCGAAAGCACAAGACCTGCTTTCGATTTTCGAGATAGGCAATCAGGCATTAAATTCGAGAAACCGAACGAGCCCAAGGGAAATTTGTGGGAAATTTCAAATGCATTATATATTTTTAAGTTTTTCGCATTTTTTTGCTTTATGCGGATAAATTCTTTCAAGTGGTATGCTACAAAACCCTTTAAATATTTATTTGGGTTTTATAAAAAACCACTAATAACAGAATTTTGTATTATTCTATGTATGTGCGTTCAGTAAAAAATTATTACTTTCGAAACAACATTTTTTGTGGTTTTTAGGTATTTTTAAAAGCCAGCACCCACTTTTTTTCTTTGGAAATGTGAATATTGCGATATTTATGCAAAAAAATGTTGTTTCGACTACTTTTAAATTTCGAGAAATTGGTATGCAATGTCGAGCACAAAATCGAGATAGGCAATACCAATTCATGGTTTCTCGATCGTACTAGTGTTTGTTCGAGATCCGCAATATGCCCCCTGTATAAGCCGGACTCGCACGGGACCGGGAAATTTATTCGGGTTAGACAGGTTTCCGGCTTATACAAGTGAACTGAAAAAATTTCACTTTTACGTATTATTTTCTTTTATTGATACTGTAAATTTAATTTCCATACTAAAAAACAAATTTTCCGATAATAAAAACAAAAAAAAATTAAAATTGCTTCCAAAGCATTTTTGGTGAACAAATTATAGGAAAAGCTATGGTCATACAGAAATCACAAAATCAGATATTGAAAAATTCGGAAATTTTAGTTTGCCGGGTTTTGTTGAAAGCAATTTCTTTTTCGATTTTTGTAGTCAATGACAATGTCTGAGCAAACATGTTTTCATCACCTTGAAGAGTGACATTCTTTCTGATAACCTGGAAGGCTTCGAAAACTTTTTCGTCTGTTACAATTTCAGATGCTGCTTCCTGTACACTAGGGTTTTCGTCTGATGAAAATTGAAGTTCTTGATTTTCCATATCAAAGACCAGGTTTAAACAATTAAAAATTTGGATTATCCAAATTGCATATGTGTCAATGATTTCTCCGAACTACACCAACCTATAGTTGGTAGAAATCACTACCCTAGCAACTTTGGCTCATGAGTAGCCTACAATATCAAAGGAAAAATGCACACAATTCAGTTGTATTTCAGTTGTGTTGAGCGAACATAAGGTGGTGTGCTTATATACAGAATTATTTGTGAAAAAAAACTTCACAGTAAATGGATTTAAACGCTTTGAGTTTGACTCATCATGAGCCGTTCATGACTGATCATGTAATGTCGACGAGGCGATGCGTTCGGCATCGATTCGTAACCCACTTCATGTGTTTCCGAAGTTCGTTCGGTTTTACCGTTTACTCTGGAACTGAAATGCTTGAAAACGATTTATTTTCAGTCGCAGTTAAAGTGCAATTGGAGAAAGATGTTCATCAAGTTTAATATGCTTCAGTTCTTCAATTTTAGGTTTCATGAGTTCATCAATTTTGGTGAATTCATCAAAATAATGAATTCATCAAAATGCTTACTGATCAGGCAGCCAATTCGGCTAGCCATGAGTTTACCAATGAGCAGTCATCAATACATCATCAGTGCGGCGCATGAATCATTGGTACAAATGAGTATATAATGAGCAGTCATCAATACATCATCAGTACAAAAAATTCAATATTTTTATGAAACAATTTTCATACCGTTTATGAAGTTGGTAGATATGAAATTTTTAATGGACTTTATAACATATTTCATAAAATCTATCATAGAAATTATGAAAAATTCTCATTGATCAATCATCAAAAACAAAAAAAAAATCATATGTTTTTCGTTCTTCCAATGATTTTGATTTCTGCGCTTATTTTATTTGCCTCTCTTTTTTACTATTATTGAATTCATTTACACTTTTTAGATTTACTTATACAAGATACACCTCCATTTAATTTGGTTCCAGTCACATGGAAGCAAAATGAAATGAAAGTGTATCCTGTATAAGTGAAACTTCCATTGCTGCTAGCACCTTTTGTAAAGTATATATACTAACCATGAAATATTTTTTGTTGTACGAATTATATCACAAAGGCAATTTCTTTCACAAATGTAATGACATTTTTCGGATTTAGGACGTGCTTCTAAAAACCATATTTATTCTTGCATAAATCCCATGAAAAATCGTCTTTGCATTTATGATTTTATTGCATAAAAATTTTTTTAATGAAAAAAATATACGATTTACGAAACCGTCCTAAAAAATATGAAATACTTTTTCTTAAAATGAAGGAAGTTTTTCATACACCAAATTATTTTTTTTATTCTTCATGGAGGTTTACCTAGATTCAATGAAAAAGAACACGTATTAAAAGGAATGAAGTATTTTCATAGATCTTATGAACAAATTTTTTTTGAGTCAATAATTTGTTGATGGTTTAGGAAATTGCAAAATAGTACATTTTCAGATACATCTAGGCCGCCATGAAAATTTGAATAGAACACGATTTGTTCGCTTGTTTCCCATAAATTCATCTCGAAAATTAAATGAGGCGGAGCTGCTGTAAAATATCTTGACTATAGAAACCATGAATGATCGACATGATCTCGCATTGGGTCAGCAATGTTTCAGTAAGATATTCGCTATTTTATTTAAATTGGCGATACATACTTTACTATATTGCAAATATGATCGCCGAAGTATTCCTTTATCATGAATTCAAACTCGAAAATTTATCGATCAGCAGATCTTTTGATCAGAAAATTGCCCAAAATCATGAAACCTCTCTAATGGATGTCCACAATCAATGATCTATTTAGTTTAATCGCTTAAACATACGATTTTATTTTGAATTCGCATAAAAATGAAATTGCTATAATCAGCTTATGAATTTTCGCTATGTTTTATATTTAAATCAACAGTTGGTTTTCGAGTAGTGAAAATGTGCTGCCTAGTGGCCTTAAAACGTCAATCACTGACCCAGGGTAACATTTTTCGTTGATGTGATCAATCTTCATATCTTGTTGCAAAATTTTCGGCCACAGATTGTGATAGCGTGTTCAGCATCAAGCCGACGACTAGAAATTGCTTTTTTTAAGGGGATGCGCAAACAATTAGAGGTAATCACATCGGATATTCATCGAGGCTTGAAACATTGAAAGATTTTTTTGTTGTTAAATCAAGTCTGTATAATTTAAATTTTCGGGTTTTAAAATTTTAATTATGTAAACTTCAATTGTAAAACTATTTTAAGAAATGCGTAAACTATGTATAAAAACCATTTTAAGATTTAAAAAAATTATGCGAATTGCTGTATGATGCAGGCGTTGTTCAGAGACCATATCTAGAACCTCCCAATGGTGAAGGTCATTTGTAATACTTTGAATAGAAAATAATCGCCCTATAAATAAAAACTGCAAATGAAGTTAATGTGAAAAAATATCTCTTCATGCGGAGATGAATTTATTCACTACACCAGGGATCGTGAACATTTTAAGAGAAGAGGTTTCTAATTTTAGTTGGGATAAACAAGTTTCATACAAAATTGTCATTTTACAATCGGTGATGAGTATTTACAAAATAAAATTGTTGCACAATTAATGGAAAATTATAATACTACTTTTTCAAGTATATTCATAAAGTAGGGTGGGATAGAAAATGCCACTTTTTTAGATTATCCTAAAAAAGTGTAAATTTAGAACCATTAAAAAGAGGGAACCTAGCGACAGCTAGTCTACGTTTCGCCATAGAGGCGTAATAATGATTATATGAGATTAAAAGCATTTTTTAAATCTTTTATTACTTTAGTACAGACTGTATTTCTTAATAGTTTTGGACTTCTAGCACTTGTGTCCCGCTTGGGGTGCATGAAGTGGCACCTCACAAAATTAAAAGTGCCACCCAAAAATCGTGCAACATGCAATAAAGTTTATATTGCAATTTTGTGCAAAAATTTAGTCTACAAATACGTCACAATCGGAATGATAAATTTAAAATATTCTGTCAACTTATAACTTTCAATAATATTCAATAATATATTAAATAACCAAACAAATGCACAACAATAAATATTTGTCAAAAGCAAATCCCTAAATATATGTACATTTTTATTAATCTAGTGCAAAAACTTGTTTTTTAGTTTCCTTTGCTGTAGACGGAAAGTATTGTATTCATGACAGAGGCCGACTCGAGAACGAGGACAGATAGAAATTTTCTGATCAGTACGAAATCTGTTTCAGGCAAAATTATAAGGATGTGCGTGCATCTTCTTGTCGGGCTATCTGTCTGTCCGTTTTACGTATCTTAAATAACTCGAGAATGCGCTGCGCTAACGACCTGAGTCTTACGAAATAGTAGTTTTCTGTCTACGATTTTCGTAAAATTAATTTCTAAAAAAGTGATGTTAGCTATAACGGGTGCCTCTCATACATTTTTTTTAAATAAAAAGTTTTCTGATTTTTTTTCGAAAATTAAGCGCTTGAATATAAAAAATCAAATGAGGATAAAAAATTTTCTACATTTTTTTGCTTTAATGGTTTTTTTATCTCGATTCTCGAGATATTTGAAGACGTATTATTTTTTACATATTTTTTCCGAAACTAAATATTGCAGAGGAAAGTTTTTATTTTTATGTTTTAATATCAACTGGTTATATTGTGAGATGGGTGGGGACGTAGATTTAGTATAAGTAAGTCAAGTGTTGTTCGCATCAGATATTTTAATTTACTATTACCAGTTTCATTTGTTATTGAAACAAATTTCGATTTCATCCCTCTTACTTAGTTACCCTAAAATAAAATAAAAATGGTATATTTGCAAAAGTAATTACGAATGCGAACACATAAATGCATGAATATATTTACTAAATTTAGTTGACAGCTCAATTGTTTTTTGTGTCAAGTCAAACTTTTGGTAACTTACATATCGTTTTCTCGTGAATATTATTACCTTCAGTGACTATAATCTCTATATATAAAATCGTTTAACCTGACGCCCAGCCCAAACCCCTGAAGCTAGAGACTTGAAACTTTCACAGTATGTCCCAACCATTGCGTAGGCGCTCACTAAGGCGGGGTTTTCCGAAATTTTAGCCCTAAGGGGGTGAACGGGGGTTTGGGTGTTTTTAAACCGTGATTTTCGCCATTAATCCTGCTTAATAGGAGGCTGAAAAGTTTCACTCGGGGGTTTTGGGGGTCGCTGATCACGAATCCGGTGTTAGATTTTCGAAATTAGAAACGGAAGGTCCTGTAAGGATAACGCAAATATCCTTTTTCCCATTTTTCCCGGGGAAAAGTGGCATTAGGGGGTTTTCGGTGTCGCTGATCACGAATCCGGTGTTAGATTTTCGAAATTAGAAACGGAAGGTCCTGTAAGGATAACTCAGATATCCTTTACCCCATTTTTCTTGGGTAAAAATGACATTAAGGGGTTTTCGGGGGTCGCTGATCACGAATCTGGTGTTGAAATTTCATAATTCGAATAGACCTATAAGGATGACTAAAATATCCTTTTTTCAATTTTTTTCGGTTTTTGCAGACGCTGATCACGAATCTGGTGACGAAATTGCCAACGGAAGCCCCTGTAAGGATAACCCAAATATCCTTTTTACCATTTTTCCTCGAAAAAACTGGCAATAAGGGGGTTTCGGAGCCGCTGATCACGAATCTGGTATTAGAATTTTAAAATTCGGAACGGGAGGTTCTGAAGGCATAACGATTTTTTCCAATAGTTTTTAAGCTATTTCTGGGTTTTTTGTGCAAAAAACTTTTTTAAAAAAACTTTAGCCCGGCAACGACGGGTATGCAAGCTACTGTATAATATAAAAACATTGTAATTATTAATTAAGCGCTACATGAAATTGTTTTGCTATTAATTTAATTTTTTTTTGCATTTTCTGTCCGTATTTTGCTCTAGTTGTTTCAACTGAATGATTTTTTAATGATTGTAATAGTTCAATTTATAAAACTTTATGGACACTTAAATACTCGCGGCTACAATTGGAATGGAATTTCGTTTGTGCGCCACCTGGAAAAATATTTCAGGCAAACTTTGTTTGCTAGGCATTATTGAAGAATTTATATCAATTAACCTAATTTTTTGCTGACATCCTAACTAGTTTCGTTAATTTAATTTTCGATGGCAATTTGGTCAACCATAATATCTTAATTGAAAGACCAAATCATGCCATATGTTGAAACAGAACCGAAGTGAACATAGTTTTCTTTCCTGTAAGATTTTATTGTTATCAATGGCAACTTTTACTTTCAAATATAAAAAATTGAAAGTCTAAGGTTAAAGGCGAATACCACAGACTAGTGCTTTCCAACCTTTTTCGCTGTTGTACTCCATTGCATACAAAATGTTAGCATAAACTGTATTGCAAGAATATACTTATTAAGAATTATCAGCCACTTTCACTAAAGCAGGGTTTAGACGAAGCAAGTAACTCGCTGCAAGTAGACGTAAATACACGCGATTTGAGCTAGTGTGGGACGCTCGCATATGTGTGAGAATACTCGCTTGTCTCTCAAAAATAATAGAAAGCCATTCTATTTTTCTAGCAAGTAAAAACCAATACAACAACATGGAACCGTGTAGACAAAAGGTGGTTTTATGTGTGTGTGTTTCGGTTCATTTTATATTTGCTGCTTTTCCAGAAAACGTCGTAACATTTTAAGGAAAAAACGACACGGTCATAAAAAACTCGTCGGCAACAAACAGTTTTAGGTCGAAATTCGCAAATTTTCCCACAAAAAAGAGTCGTGATATTTTTTCTCAGAAAATTTTAGGTTATGTTTTCCTTCGGCTGTCATTCTACTTGCAACGATTTACTTGCAACGTGTAAACGAAGCAAACTACTTGCCTCTCTTTACTTGCAGCGAGTTACTCGCTGTGTATAAACCCTGCTTAACATTGGATCGACTTGAGTTTCAATCCGGATTCTGAAATCGGATTGAAATTAATCCTATACAGCGGACTTTCACTAAACTAGATCGGCTTGAAATACGATCGGATTGTAGAATCCAGCTGTTAAATTCGGTAACTCGATTCGCCTCGACTTCTCCTGGTTTTCGAGTCCCAGGGGCAAGCCAAATTGCTTTGTCTATGAAGCAAATATGGTTGATTTTGCCTTGCTTGACTTTAACTGGTTTTCGGCTACGTGAAATAAGCTAAAATGAACCGTATTTGCTTTCATGCACAGAGCAATTTGGCTTGCCTCTGGACTTCGGAAAACAGGGCTCGAGGTAGTTCCACGACGATTCTGACATTTACAAAAAAAAAAAACATTTCTTGTGTACAAAAGTGCAATAATTTTACTGGAAAATGGCCATTCAAGGCAAAAGGGCCTCATCAGTCACGTTCACTGATGAGGATGAAGATATTTTGCGGCAACTGGTAGAGGAGTATTCGGCTGTCTTAAATAGCCAAAAAACGAATGTATCACAACCGCAGATTAAACGAGAGGTGAGCTTGAACAGCTGATTTAAACTCAACATGATGATTTTGTTATTCCCATTATAGACTTGGAACCAAATAACAGACAAGTTCAATGCTGCATCTCAAAATGGAGATAAAACAACAGACATATTGATGACAAAGTTTAAAAACACGAAAGCGGTATGCAAAAAATTTCGGAATTCTGCGGCCCAAAAATGCATCTATTTCATCTTCACTTCAACTGGACAAGTTTTCCATTATCTCCACTATTTAAAAATGTTTTTTTCCTGTTTAAATGTTCGTTATTAATGGAAATTTACTTTCAATCCTCTTTCAAACATGCTCTCGACCAGGTTTGAGATTTCGATCCGAATTCTCCTTTCTGAATCCATTTTGAGTCGGATTCAAGTTTAGTGAAAGCTACTAATCGGATTAGAGCGCTTTCAATCCGTTTTCAAGGTTTAGTGAAAGTGGCTGTATAAGATTATATATATATTAGAATTAACGTCTTATGTGCAGCGATTAACACTAGATTGCCCAAGGAAGTCAAGCAGTCAAAATGACTGCTTTTGGCAATATAGGTATAACACATATATATATACCGGAAATGAAGGAGGGGGGAGGTAACTACAATTATTAATAAACGCATTTACATGTATGTTGTACAAAAAGTCACAAAATTCTAACAAATTGTGTCATTATATACATAATTGTTTTTCTGATTGAAATTAAAAAGCAGTCAAAATGACTTTCTTGGGCAATCTAGTGTTAAGGACGGGCCTTAATTCTAGTAGGCGGCCGGGAGACGCCATTTTGTCCAAATCGAAGTACCGATGTACCTATCGTATGTGGTATTAAATGAAAGAGCTTCGGAAAAGAATTATCAGCGTGCATTGCAAACTGAAGAAAAACCAAAATGGCGGCCGGAAGATTCCATTTTGTACGAGTACCCATCGTGTGAGGTTTTAAATGAAAGAGCTTTGAAAAATAACTCAGGAAAAAACAAAATGGCAACTGAAAATGATGAAATAAAAAAAATAAAAATTTGTTTTGGAAAAAAGTGTACTTTTTTGGGCGCTGTATACCAGACCAGCTCTGGTTTGTTTTCCATTATTAGGTTCTAGGTATTTGTGTCAAAAACGGCCAAGAATCTATTTAGCAAGCTAATGTACCAATCTCTCCTATTAATTGTATAATTTTTATGTCAGGACGAAAATATTTTTTTAATATTACATAAAGAATTCATTACATATTTAAAGTATATAATAATCAAAGTTCGGTCAAAACAAATCAATTTCTTAATAGTACCTCAAAACAAGGGTGAGTTTTTATTTGTCAGTAAGTTTTTTAAACAAGTTCTATGATAACATAAGTTGCAGTCGTATAAAATTACTTTTAGTAAAAAACCAATCGATTTTTAATAAAATTGAACTGAACTAACACAGTAAAAATACATATTTCGTAAATTACGTACGGAAATTTATTTACATCCTACACCCAGTGGCCTTCGAAGTTAATTTATTAGGAAATTATTTAATGTTAGCCACAAGAACCAAATGAATTGTCAGTAAATTTAATCGCGTAGTTTTTTCGATAATTAATGCGGAAAATATCTTCTATTACCAATGGCTTAACGATTTTTTGCGTGACGCAATGTCATCAGTTCAATTAATTTAAAATATTTCAGATAATTGTGATTTTCAGATTTTTTTTGATATTCGTCTTTTTTTCTATTTTTATACGGTCTATCATAAGCACCAGTTTATATTTTATAAAAGAATTTCACTAAAAAACCGCTTCAACAATAAGTTATAATGGTTAGGTAAATAGTCATGTTGCTTACAAAAAAATCTTACAAAAAGTTATCATAAGGTCATAAGGATTTCCGAGTCATTTTAATGTGGTGTAGTTAGTGTGTAACGTAAAACAGAAAATGACCTTATAACTATTATTGCTAAATCATCAAATAGAGCTATCGTTTCTTAAATAAAATACATAGGTATTCAAAGCCCCTTTTTTTTGATATTTAAGTTTTTCATAAGAATATATATTTTCATGTTTGGGAATCGTTCTTTTATAGAGGGACATTCTACACTTCAAAAAAATTCGACAGTAAAAAAAACGTTTTTTTTTGGTATTTAAAAAAGTTAATTAAAAAAGGCTTTGGTTGACTTTTTTAAATACCAAAAAAGATTAATTTGAAGTTACCTTAAATGTGCCCTAAATTTGCCTTAAATTTGCCCTACCAAATTAAATGTGAACACCGTCTACGATCAGAAGCTACGAATGAAAGTATTTTACGATCGAGAGGTCTTGTGAATTTCTACTACTTGTTCGTAAGTAGTCGCGGATTCAATGTGAGCAGAAAAAATGTAGGGAAACTATTTGATTCAAGTAGATTTAAATTCCAATATGTATTTACAAAAACCTAAAACCCTCGGCATGTGTGTTTTAAGATCTTAAATGTTATGCAATCAAGTCCGAGTGTCAAAATCAAATGATGTTTAGAACAACAAAGTGTGCGCAATTGTATATGGAGGGCGACATTGTCGCCGCAATCTGCCGCCGTAAATGTTGTGTCGGGGCAATTGTATTTAGGGCTTAATATTTGTTACAAGTTTTCATTTTTATGATTGATGTATCATACCATCGAGAAAATCGAGATTTGCCGGAATCATGGACCTGGAGCAGCTTGAAAATAAATTAAACTCAAAACTTTAAAGAAATATCCAAATTTATGAATTCTTATATCCTTCTCAGGTTTCTCGATTATCAAATAAAACTAAGTTATTGTTTTTTGGACATTTGATTAACCAATTAACGCCCGCTGTACTCAAACGAGTATACCGGATATATCTGTGATAATAAGTTAAAATAACTTAAGTCGATTTTCAGGCAAAACCAAACTCATCTGAATTTGTATTTACAAACAGATCACTTTAGCTTTGCCTGAAAATCGACTTAACCTACTTTAACTTATTACCACAGATTTATGTACAAATTTTTTTTCAGAATTTTCTTTTTATTTTGTTTATTTTATATTAAATGGGTTTTTGTGTTAAAAATATTCCGTGATTTTCTCATGGGCATTAATAGAGAAAGGGTGAACGGAATTTTTCGTTATTGTTTGATTAATCCCTCTTCAAGAGAGCACAGTATGTCTCATTAATGTTATCCGTATCGGTTCGTTCTCTTATTAATTGTGTTATTATCTCTACGTAGAATTTTTTCCGAATTTTTAACAGGCAATTGTGAGTTTTTTGTAATAATAAATAATCAGATTTCTAAAATTGTCAGAAATTCCAAACACACATTTTTTTAACAAGGCACGTTAAATATAATAAATCTTGGGTAACATTACCACAAACACTATACAGAAAAAAGTGATTAGTAAATCCACCTACAACTTTCGTTGATTTTCAGCCAGCTACAAAAAAATACATGAACTATCGACAAAAGTAGCCAGTTACTAGCTACTAAAATGTAGATAATTTATCTAATCAGACCAAGTTATTGTCTACTTTTGTCGGTTTTTTTTTGTAGCTGGCTAAATTGTAGGTGAATTTACTAATCACTTTCTTCTGTGTATTTTTCACAAAAAGACGTTAGTTTACAAGGTTTTTTTCGGTATTGCGAAAAATTGTTTTTGAACATTTTATGTATGGACACCTAAAATACATCTGGAATTCCGATCATTAACGACTATTAAAAAATAAATATTAGGGCAATTCACTCTTGATCGTAGATAGTTAAATCGTAGATTGTACTGTACATCTACGATACGATTGAAAAGTACAACGAAGCGTGAGCAGCGCTTTACCAGAGGTTGTGGGTTTTGTCGTAAATTTTTGACTCTTTTATTTATTTTCTTTACCTAAATTAACTCTTAATTTATACTAAATCATATAAATACTTTAATTTACTTGTTTTTTCAATGTCCATTTTAGAGTCACAAAACATGCCTTAACCTCACGTTATTAGAAGTACGACAAAAACTACGATTTTACCATACCTTCGGGTGTGGTAGATTGTAGTTTTCGTCGTAAAAAAATTTGTATGGAGAACTGTCAAAAAACTACGATTTTATTTACGATTCTACGAGTTTACGATCAACTACGATAAAGAGTGAATAGCCCTATTAGCTAGTATGTACTAATATTTTAGCATTCTCTTTTTGAGTATTCCAGCGAATACTTCCAAAGATAAGCATTTTTTTATTCACACTTTTAATGCAAATACTTTTAGGTTAAACTTTTGCTTCTTAGATTAAACTAAATGCTTTTATTATGGCTTAAAACTGGCCAATGGACAGTGGTTCCGCTCATAGGTCATAGGATCCAAAAAGCGATGTCTGAATTATAACGCCATATTACTTCGAATTACTCACAACTATCTATAGTACATGAGGGTATATGAAATGCATTCACTTTTTTGCGATTATCTCGAAAATGGTTAGTCACATCTAAGAATTTGTAAAGGCAAAATGTGTTTAGAATATGCTTTTATATACTCTTTCATACAAAAAAATGTCATCAGATCACTTCTTTCTTCCTCTCACAAACAAATAATTTTTTTTAAATAAAAAATTTCTCTGTCCTCATGTATAGTAGAGTACAGTAATCCCTCCAAGTGCGCGGTAGATACGTTCCACAAAAAGAGCGCGCAAACCGAAACCGCGCACTACTGTGAACCCTACTTTGTATGAAATTTTGGGGTTAGGAACATGTTTTTTTAAACGAAAATTATAAAAAAACCGCGCACCTGCGAAATTTTTACCGCGCAGTTCGAATTTTTTGTATGAAAAACTTACCCGCGCAGTTGCGAAATCGCGCAGTTAGAAACCGCGCAGTTGGAGGGATTACTGTATTTGACGATTGACCTTTGGCAATTGTAGCTTATGTTATGTTTCTAATAATAAAACATAACTTACATTGCCTTTTATTTGCAAATTTGATTATAATAATAAAATGGCATGCAAAACTAACATAACAGAGTTATCGTATTTTAATAGAAACTTTTTTTATTTAAGTTAGTAACTTCTAAACAATGAAATAAAACTATGGAAATTATGAATATTACAATCATGTTACTTTTCAAGTAAATTAAAATTTAACCTTAAAATACCGACGGATGAGAAAAAATGCTGCATTCAATATTGTATGTAATTCGTAAAATGTTTTATCATTCAGAAAAATCATTACTATCTTGTATTTTTTACTTTGTGCAGATTTTTCCCAAGGTTCAATGTCTTTTTAGCAATGGTGAATGAAGATTTTCCTGCGGAAAACATAGTTTTTGTAAAAAATATAAAATTTTTATATGTTGTATAGACGATCGATCAAAGAATTGAAAATTGGCAGGTAAGGAAAATGTAAGTGGTTATGGTGATAATCATCGTGTTGATGTCATCGAGAACCGTCATCATTTGCAAGCAAAGTCTCTAGGCGATTATTGTCTTGAAACCTTTATTGATTGATTTTTATTTTTAGATTTTCCTATTGTTAATATCAGTGGTAACTGAACTCTGCTCACGATGCGATTGATGACTTTGGCTAATTGAATTGCGACATGTTGCGGATTTTGTTATGCGTTGGTGTAATATAATATAATTAAGCCATGCTAGACGAAAGTATGTCAAGATTTGTCAAGGTCTCCATAAAGTTTTCACATTCTTAATTGGACAAAAACTTCATGGTATTCATTTATGATGATGGAAATAATTTTTTTAGTATCATAACATTGTCACCTGAAATAGAGTGGACGATCTTCGCTTAATTTGATAAAAAAAAGATATTTTATGCTCGTTTAAAATTCGGCACAACAGTCGTCGTGCGAGAGTATTAACAGTTTCTACAGTTATGGTCAACGATCTTTAAAATAGGATTGAAGGTTTTCTTTGCCTGAAAAAGGCGGTTTGCTTCAGGAAAAGCCTTTCTTAATTTTTACAGACGTATAAATCAATTCAGGTGCGATCTAATCAGAGCATAGATGATTGCTGATGTTAGGCAGACCTGAAAACATTCATGAGCGATAGAAATTCGATTTAGTGACTTCTGAAGGTTATCTACGTTATACTTCAATTCTGGTAAGGAACTTGCGAAAATATACCCTTTATCGTGTTAAAAATAATGGAAGCGCATTTAAAATTAATTTCTGAGTTATTCAATATTAAAAGCGCATAAATTTCAGTTCAAATCAATCGTAATAAATCCTGCATTTTTTATTTAAACATTAAGATTTTCATATATGAAAAAACAATTTCTAAAAATTTTACGATAGAAATCTTAGAAAAAAAAACTTGTTTATAATTTGCATTTCTGTCAGCAATAATAAGTACGACAAGATATAGGAACGAAGACGATGATTTCCCAAAAGTCCAATTAATCAATTAGTGCCTCACGATGCATAATTCGTATACTAGTTACAAAACTATAAGATCCACTTCAATGGTGGCACGTCCAATCACTTGATTATCTTCTTCGCCCACATAACATTTCTTTTGTAGTTTATTATTGTTGAATATATAAATGGGTCACAAAATTTGAATTGATTTGTTGAATGATGTGGCGGATCTTGAATTTTTTGCGATTTTCCATTTTTGCATATGGATTGGAAGCTGTTAAACCTAAAAAAATATTCAGCAGCATATATTTTATTTACAAATTTTAGATAGAAAAAGTTTTTTGGAACGAATACTTTTCCTATTGTATTTTCTCGCAAACGGTGCATCGCATCGAAAAATTTATGAAGATGAAATGTGCTTAGAATATAAATTTACATAACCGTTCCATACATAGAAATCCAACCGTACCACTCCTTCCCCCATCTCCCATACAAATGGATAAAATATTTGGCGATTGGCCCCTGGAAATTGTAGGTTTTGTTATGTTCGATTTTCAGTATTACTAATCAAATATACTAATCAAAAAGTCCACTAAGGACAGAAGCCTCGATGTCCTATTTTTTTTTTGGAGAAAAGGCACCTAGAAATTCTTTCCTACAAATTAAAATATGCAAAAAATCACAGTTTTGGGAAGTTTTATTCCTAAAAGTTTGGGGAAGTTAGTCACGAATAGGTTAAAATGTACAAAACAGAAAAAAAAATCATTTTTTGAAAACATAAAAAAAATCCATCTTATACTCATTTAAAAAATACTTATTTACTATTATTTATCATTAGTCATTAACTAGATTCTATCTACATATATATCTAAGGGCGTGTGCCAAAGGGCATGCTAATTCTAGTACGTTTTTATTCATATATCAAAGCGAACTGGAAACTTTCCAATAAGAACTTGAATTATAACGAAAATTAGCATGCAATTAGACTGTTTCGCACACGTTCTTAGGTAGAAAATCCCAAAGTGGGACTGGGCCTTGTCAACTAATTTTTTGTTAGTTGACAAGGTCCAGTCAACTAATTCGAGTGACACGACCAGCCCACCGGAGTCTGTTGAGTCTTATGAGCTTGACTACGGGCACGTCCTGATATCTCTCATAGGCCTCGTCAATGTAGAGTCTCCGGAATCGTCCCCCTCGTGTATGGGGCCAAAGATCCTTCTGAGTATCTTCCTCTCAAACGTGGACAAGAGGTCGCAATTATTTTTGCTTAGTACCCAAGTCTCAGAGGCATGCATAAGGACTGACAGGATCAGGATTCTGTACAGGTGCAGTTTGGTTATTATACTTAGGTTTTTAGACCTGAAGAGTTTTGATAAACTGCAGTAGTTTTTGTTGGCTGTAAGCAGCCGTGCGTAGATTTCTCCATTTAGGTTGTTGTCGGCTGCTATTTTTGACCCTAGGTAGTTGAAGCTTCATTAAAGTTGTGACTTTGACCAATATCCGATGGTTGATTTGACGCTGACGATGCTACCATATACTTAGTTTTGCTTTCGTTTATGTGCAGCCCCAGATTGTGTGTCGCCCGTTCAATCTGGTTGAAAGCTTCTTCTACAGCTCCAGTTGATCTGCCCATGATGTCAATGTCGTCTGCGTATGCCAGCAGTTGTATCGACTTGTAGATGATTGTTCCACATGTCGTGATTTCCTAGTCGTGGATCACCTTCAATGCAAGGTTGAAGAGGATGCAGACACTGAACACATTATTTAGGATCCTTTAATATATCAAAAACCATTTACTGTAAGTCGATAGGTCAAAAATTACGAGAGGAACTAACGGTTTTCCTAATATTATATCCTTAAAAATTATATTCCTTTATCTCGGAAACGGGGCAAAGGATTTTTGTGAAATTCGGAATCTTGTAGTTTTTGGGGACGAGGATTCGATATCCGCGGACAAATTGATTTTTCAAGAACCTCGTCCTTGTACCGCTCAAACCGCTGAAAACACATCAAAAAAGACATCGGATATCGATTCTCCATACCCGGGAACCACTATATTCCGAACTTGAGCCCGATCGGAGGACTTTACTTTTTCGTCCTGAAATTTTTTTTTGAAATTTTGTAACACATCTCCGATTTGGCTGAAACTTGGGGTAGGGGGTTTTTCTGATCCCTGATTACGAATCCGTTGTCCATTTCCCGATATCACTAATGGTTTAGGCGGTGCAGGGGGAGAAGGTGTCTCGCAAAAACTGGAATTTTCACAAAAAGGACATCGAATTAGGCTCCCCTGTCACCTTTTAAATCGAATTCCTAAAGAATCCTTCTGCTGAGGTCCTGAGCAGGACACAGGTTAACGGGTGGGATGGGAGGCTGAAACAAATTTTTCAATACGACTCGCCATTTTCGAGAAAATTGGAATAAACATTAAACGGTCGTGGGAAGAGATATGAGGATCATTTTGTGGGTACTTGCTCCATTTGTAGGTCTTCTAGAATTAAACTTGTTTTATCAACATTCTAAATTAATATATTCATGAATTATGACTGTATTAGTATGTAAGCAACTCAAAAACGAAATAGAGCGTTATAAACGATTTTCCTTGTCCAAAAGCAAATACAGGTAAACTTCCATTTTAAATAGTGTTTCAAATCGTCAAATCCTTTTTCTGAAAAAAAAAAATCCACCGGAGTTGGGCGAGAAGTAGTGGTCGAAAATTGGGTACACTACCGTATGAACTTTTTTCCAATTTTTTTTATCGATGTTTTTTTGTTCTCAACGAAAGAAGAATTTTCACTTTGGTTTCATTTACATTGGATGAGTCCTTCTATGGAAAAGGCCAAAAATCAAAAAATTGCATACTTTTTGGGAGGTCAAAAAGGACTCTATACATGGATGGTTGCCGATAAAATTTACCTCAAGTTTTTCCGCCGACAGCAATTATTCTTAGGATTTTCTAAAATCCTCATTAAAAAGTGGTGTAATTGTTACATTATTGTCCAAATATTCATAAACAAAGTGGCGAAAATCAAAGTGTAAGTAAATTTTTTATTTATTTCCAACAAATTAGTCTGAAATCAATAAAAGTGAAGCTGTCGCCAACCAAATTGTCGCTAGATGCTACTATCAGAATGGCCCGAGTCGGTTCCAATGACATTTGTCGCATCGTTCCAATTGAAAATACTATCATAATCGGTGTGATAATTCCATATAGATTTAGCTATTTGTACATTCATCTAACATAAGATCTTTGACCTAGCTCTATAAAATTTTCTCTCTATAAATAGTCAGAACTACGGCAGGCCCGCTACCGCTTAGGACCGGTTCACGAAATTAGGTTATGAGTTTCCCTTACACCGCATCCACTTCTGGTTTGAGTTCTTTTAAAAATCAAGTTTTACTTTTCACTTTCCGCTTTCGATTAATGGAATTTTATGATATGTTAGCTTAAATGGAAAATATTTAGAAAAAAATCATCATCAGCCAGAAACGGATAGCTAATTCAAAGTCAAAAACCAAAAACGATAGAAGAAACCTACATGAATAATTGAGTTCTTTTTGTATCGTTTACTCAAAGCGAAATACGCAAATTGATTTTAATAAATGATAAATTTGTAAAACAAGATTCTTAAGCTCACTTAGCAGCCAGGTAGGTGGCATAAATCTTGATGTCTTCATTTGGTAATCGCGCCGTGCTTACCTGAAAGAGAGAAGAGAAAAATTATTTATTGAGTTTCAGTAGTTTTTTTTATTTAATTTCCGTTTTATTTTTATTTTTTGGAAATGTCCCAGGGGAAAAATTTATTTAGCTTAAATCGTATGCTTATTAATTTCTTAATTTAGCTAATTTGCAGAAATATGCATTATAAAGTTTTTGCAATATGCTTTGAAGGTCTAATTTCCATAATATTGCGGAAACTTTAAAGCATACAAATACTGTTTGAGAATACAAATACTGTTTCCTATTTAGATATTCTAAATTGTAAATTTAATTAAACTAAGATTTATTTACAAATTCAAAAAAAAAAATTTATGTACAGTGAGTGGAAAAAGTCACCGTACGGTCATGATTTTTGAATAAAATACTAAATATCTAAAACACTGTATTTGTTTTTAAAATTCTGATTACAGGATTTTGTTGCCTGGACAATTCTTTACAGATCTGTAAAAAAATAAATTAAAAAAAAATATAATTTAGTACTTAAATTAATCACTTTAACTAAAAATATGCTGTTTAAGAGCGTAAAAAGTCACCGTACGGCTATTAAAATAACCAATAAACATGGGCTAATTTACCGTTAGTATTTGGTTGGGTATCCATTAGATCGAATTACTGCTTGAAGTCGCCTGGGCATCGTTTTTACCAACTTCCGGGTCACTTCCGGGGTTATTTTTGCCCATTCTACTTGCAACACCACCTTAAGCGTTTTTTTGCTAGTAATAGTGTGGCTGCGGATTTTCCTGTCAAGCAGGTCCCATAGATCTTGGATGGGGTTTATATCAGGAGACTGGGCTGGCATTTTCAAATATTTGGGAGTGTTGTAGAGCAGCCAAAAGCGTGTATTTAGTGCTCTATGCGTCGGGTTTTTATCCTTCATAAACACAAACGTGTCCGTTATTCCCATTTCTTCAGCGCTAGCATGTAAATTTTGTTTAAATATGTCAATATACACTTACGGGTCCATAACACCATCAATAAAATGCAGCCTTCCCACCCCCCACCGCGCTCAAGCACCCCCAAACCATAACTGAACCGCCTCCATGCTTGACTGTGGGCCTCAGGTTTTCCATTTGAAGCTCCATATGCTTTTTATAAGGGATTTTTCTTACTGGTCATCAGTAATATTTACTGAGGAGAGTAAATTTAACATTTTCCAATCAGATGGAAGGCAAATTGTGTGCCGTAAAAGCATATGGAGCTTCAAATGGAAAACCTGAGGCCCACAGTCAAGCATGGAGGCGGTTCAGTTATGGTTTGGGGGTGCTTGAGCGCGGTGGGGGGTGGGAAGGCTGCATTTTATTGATGGTGTTATGGACCCGTAAGTGTATATTGACATATTTAAACAAAATTTACATGCTAGCGCTGAAGAAATGGGAATAACGGACACGTTTGTGTTTATGAAGGATAAAAACCCGACGCATAGAGCACTAAATACACGCTTTTGGCTGCTCTACAACACTCCCAAATATTTGAAAATGCCAGCCCAGTCTCCTGATATAAACCCCATCCAAGATCTATGGGACCTGCTTGACAGGAAAATCCGCAGCCACACTATTACTAGCAAAAAAACGCTTAAGGTGGTGTTGCAAGTAGAATGGGCAAAAATAACCCCGGAAGTGACCCGGAAGTTGGTAAAAACGATGCCCAGGCGACTTCAAGCAGTAATTCGATCTAATGGATACCCAACCAAATACTAACGGTAAATTAGCCCATGTTTATTGGTTATTTTAATAGCCGTACGGTGACTTTTTACGCTCTTACCCCTAATTTATTCACTAGGAGTTAAGCCGAGTTAGTGAGTTAAGGGAGTTAGCTAACGTTAGTTTCCATGTTAAAGGTGAGTTAAGGGAGTTAAGGCGATTTAACTCCTAGTGAATAAATTGGCCGTTAAACAGCATATTTTTAGTTAAAGTGATTAATTTAAGTAGGGGAGACTGGGGTGTTCTGGACCGCATTTTCATTTTGGCTAAAAACTCGCAAAAAAATAACTTTTTCTGAAAATTTCAAAGCTTGAATTTGTAGTACGATAAATAACCTCTCTTTGGGTCACAGCAGTTCGGTCAAATTGTATTAAATTATACAAGTTTTATCAGTTGGCGCAAAAATGGCGTTTTTGCGATTTTGAAAAATCTCGGGGTATTGTGGACCACTTTGTAAATCGATTAAAAATGGAAAAATGTGATAGACAAACTTTTTTTTTTGATTCATATATTTATTATATAACAGACAAAGTGAAATGAAGTGAAAAATTGCAATGAAAATCAGTCCGAAACGCAATGTTCGCAAGTCCAGTAACTTGCAGTCATTCCGGAGCATCCCAAGTGAACAGCTCGATCGCACACGTTGCAATGGATGGTATTTCGGCGGTTCATTTTTTTGGGATATTTTTCTTACAAATTATGCAGAAATCGATGTATTCTTCCACCTCACAATAGGTTGAAGATGGTTGTTTCTTCTGTGATGTCTTCGATTTGACACGATCTTTTTGCTTTTTCGATTATGGTTTATCAACTTTTCTCTCCAATCTCTTTCGCTTCATATCAGCCTTCTCACGAAGGTCATTTACATCCTCTGGCGATGTCAAAACGGCCGATTTAGAAACTAGCTTGTATACCCGTCGTTGCCGGGTTAAGCTTTTTGTCTAAATTTTAGAATACGAAGAAAACCGGAAAGAACTTAAAAACTTTTTAATGGGTCTATGTTGGGGCTGGACCCACGACGAACATCTATGCCAAATTTCAGGCCAATCGGTTCAGTAGTTTCCCCGCGAAAGAGTAACATAGAGGGAAAACTAAGTTTCGAAATCACTTTACCCCCTCCCCTTACTCCCCCCACCACTCGCGCTCCTTTTCCGAATGCCTATGTTGGAACCAGAACTACCACAGACACTCATGCCAAATTTCAAGTCAATCGGTTCAGCCGTTTTCGCGTGAAAGAGGAACAGACAGACAGACAGGCAGACATACACCAACTCATTTTTATATATTAGTATGATTGCCGAAAATCTAATGCTGTGTTTTTGCATGAAAAAACACTTATATGTATCAAATACACGAAGTTTGCTTGTCAAATGTTAAGAATTGAGTGGTCCATAATTCCCCGACAAAAGTGGTCCACAATTCCCCGAATGCTCTTTTTTACAATATGGCAGCTATTAGTAACACAATGCAAACTTCATGCAAAATTTCTTGTCAGTGTCGAATTCTTAATGCTTCGCGAATATTATGAACATATTTACTTGAGTTGATTCTCGAAAAATGTGGTTAAATTTAAGCGAAACACAAAGTGAAAAAAAAAAATTTCGAAGTATCACTTTTCTATTTGCTATCGAAGCGAGGTGATAGTGCGTATACACAAGTCGAGTATTGTTAGGAAAATTAGCTTAACATGAGGCAAACTGATTACAGTTATTTGCAGCTACCAACCACTACTAGGGGGAAAAAAATGACGCTGGTCCGCAATTCCCCGTGGTCCAGAATACCCCAGTTTCCCCTACTAAATTATAATTTTTTTTAATTTATTTTTTTACAGAAAGAATTGTCCAGGCAACAAAATCCTGTAATCAGAATTTTAAAAACAAATACAGTGTTTTAGATATTTAGTATTTTATTCAAAAATCATGACCGTACGGTGACTTTTTCCACTCACTGTATTTCTTCGATAGAAATTCATAGTTTTAAAATCAATTATAGAGTCTAAATCTGTTCAGAGATCATTTCTGTGATTTCGGATTTTCGCCGAATTTTTGATACTTCCGGATTACATTTAAATGAAATGTGTTTGAAATTTCATGAATAACTCCAATATTCAGAAAAAAACATCTAATTGAAAACTTTCCGTTTTCCATATAAAAATGGAAAAGCTGTTTGCAATGATTTTCAAATTGGAGTCATTGCCGAATTTTCTGGTGAACCTCTCCCACCCGGATGGGAATATATGGAACAGTGTGAGTGTATTTTGGCAATGGAATCTGCAAATATAGAAGAGATTGTCGAAATGTAGCCTATTAGAAAATATAAGGATAATTCGAAACACGATTTTTTTCGGTGTAAAAAGTTTTGCATTTCTAGTTTTTTCTAGTATTTTTCCCTTTAGTTTTCCTCCTATTTTCCCCGAGCATTTTTCCTCCAATTTTTCTAGTATTTTCCCAAATATTTTTTCTGCCATATTTCTTAGTATTTCTCCTTACATTCGTAGAGTCAAACTGTTGGAAAACTGTTTCGATTAAAAGCTGCGACTAGTATAGAAAAATATATGGTACTTTCAAAATGATTGCAGTCAACTCAGTGCACAGAAATGGATTTTGCCTTGGATACCGTACCATATGGTACATAATTCCAATTGTTCCGACAAATAATCTCAAAGTTTACAAAGAAAATATCTTGGTACATTTGGATACGGAACAAAAATTCCAACATTGGTCAATTGAGCGCGGTCCCACTACCTCCCACGTGTCTCCATGTGATTTTTTGGAGACTATTTTTTACTTTCTTCTACGGAGTATAATAAAGTATTGTATTCATGAAAAATTTCGACCTCTTAATTTTGCCTAAAAAACATTTCCCGATCACTCCTGAGTCGATTGGAGTCACATTTAAAAAATGCCTTTCTGTCTGTCAGTCTGTCTGTCAGTCTGTCAGTCTGTCAGTCTGTCAGTCTGTCTGTCAGTCTGTCTGTCAGTCTGTGTACAAGATTTCTCAAAAACTAATAGAGCTAGCGCCATGAAATTTTATAGGCATGTTGGGTCCTGAAATGGGACGATCCTATCAACTTTTGGTGGAAATCCGTTAACCGGAAGTATCCAAAATGGCGGTTTTTCAAAAATCGCAATTTCGTTTTTCTCGATTTACTCCCAAACTACGCGTTTTTTAGTGGCCTTAAGTATGACAAAACTTATAGAAAATAAAATTTCCCACACTTTTGTCTTTGGCTATAACTCGATATCTCCACCTGTTACCGAGATAAACCGTTATTTCCAAAAAAACAGTTTTTTGCGATTATCTCGAAAACTAACGGGTTTTTGCTGACTGAATGTATGAAGTGAATTAATGAGAATGGCATTCTGCACAATTTTGTTTCTTACCGTTATCCGTTATCTTTTACCGTTATTGAGATATTTTCATTAATATGTAAAAAATCATATGTTTGCGAATAATTTGCAAACTAACGGTTTTTCGACGAATCAGTTAAAAGAATAATTAAAGATGTTAACATTTTCTACATTTTTGCCATTTACCGTAAATTGATATCTTTTACCGTTCTCAAGTTATCTCAAATTTTGTACGTTTTTGATATTTTTGAATAAACCAAGAATTTATTGGGAGGTCGTCTTAGGTTGACAACGCGACAGGGCTCTAGCGTAAATTGCGCAGGGTCGTAGATTTTGTAGAAGAAAGTTTTGTGTTGACCACAACTGATATTTTAAATCTATAATACTGAAAAGTGGATCCAAACCCCTTCAGAGGTTGAAAAGCTATATGGAGAAGGGATTTACCGGGAGGGAGTGGGTTAGAATCTACAGGCGGATGACCTGCTCAACTGTGAAAACCGGGTTGGTGTCTCTTGCCTGAAAATTAAAATCCCGAAAAAAAAATCCCGAAACAAAAATCTCGACCAAAAAAATTCCGAATGCTGAAATCTCGAAAAATAAAATCTCGAAAAAAATAATCTTGAAAAATAAAATCCCGAATGAAAATATCAGTTGTGGTCAACACAAAACTTTCTTCTACAAAATCTACGACCCTGCGCAATTTACGCTAGAGCCCTGTCGCGTTGTCAATCTAAGACGACCTCCCAATAAATTCTTGGTTTATTCAAAAATATCAAAAACGTACAAAATTTGAGATAACTTGAGAACGGTAAAAGATATCAATTTACGGTAAATGGCAAAAATGTAGAAAATGTTAACATCTTTAATTATTCTTTTAACTGATTTGTCGAAAAACCGTTAGTTTGCAAATTATTCGCAGAAATATGATTTTTTACATATTAATGAAAATATCTCAATAACGGTAAAAGATAACGGATAACGGTAAGAAACAAAATTGTGCAGAATTCCATTCTCATTAATTCACTTCATACATTCAGTCAGCAAAAACCCGTTAGTTTTCGAGATAATCGCAAAAAACTGTTTTTTTGGAAATAACGGTTTATCTCGATAACAGGTGGAGATATCGAGTTACAGCTAAATACAAAAGTGTGGGAAATTTTATTTTCTCCAAGTTTTGTCATACTTAAGGCCACTAAAAAACGCGTAGTTTGGGAGTAAATCGAGAAAAACGAAATTGCGATTTTTGAAAAACCGCCATTTTGGATACTTCCGGTTAACGGATTTCCACCAAAAGTTGATAGGATCGTCCCATTTCAGGACCCAACATGCCTATAAAATTTCATGGCGCTAGCTCTATTAGTTTTTGAGAAATCTTGTACACAGACTGACAGACAGACTGACAGACAGACTGACAGACAGACTGACAGACAGACTGACAGACTGACAGACTGACAGACTGACAGACAGACTGACAGACTGACAGACTGACAGACTGACAGACTGACAGACTGACAGACTGACAGACTGACAGACTGACAGACTGACAGACTGACAGACTGACAGACTGACAGACTGACAGACTGACAGACTGACAGACTGACAGACTGACAGACTGACAGACTGACAGACTGACAGACTGACAGACTGACAGACTGACAGACTGACAGACTGACAGACAGAAAGACATTTTTTAAATATGACTCCAATCGACTCAGGAGTGATCGGGAAATGTTTTTTAGGCAAAATTAAGAGGTCGAAATTTTTCATGAATACAATACTTTATTATACTCCGTAGAAGAAAGTAAAAAAATCCCGAATAATCCTGAAAAAATCCCGAATAATATTTTTTCTCCATGTGAAACGCGCGCGCGTCTCAAATGAAGAAAAAATATTATTCGGGATTTTACAAAATGTAATATGACCTTGAATTTTGAAGGTTCTACTCGCAAAAGATCTGCAAATGGTCAAACAGTTACCTCTACATCATTCTTTTGTTCCATCGTTTTGGTCCGTCTCTGATTTAGTTTCAGAGAATCTTCCCAGGACTCAAAACAGTGTGGAAGCCTGGCATCGCCGCTTGAAATCTCTGGTAGGAAAACCGCATTGTGGAACTTATCGCTTAATTGCTATTCTTGGACAAGAACACATAAGTGTGAAAACAAAAATAGAGCGAATTAAAGCAGGTGAAAGAAAGAAAATTAAAAATGACTATATCCGAAAAGACAAAAGGATCAAAACAATTTTGTCCACCGAAAATGAAACTGGTCCTTATGATTTCATAAAAAGTTTGGCGAAAGTAATATCTTTTTATTAAAAAAAAAAATTTTTGATCTAATTCTTTTATTTGTAAATAGAATTCCTTAAAACATTTTTTTAATTTAATGTGTACTCAGTACACTCAGTTTAATGTGTACTTAGAACAGCTTTTCGGGATTTTTGGGTTTCTGGATTTCTACATTTCAGGATTTGGGTATTCAGTAAAATATATTTCGGGATTTTTGACTTCGGGAATTTTGTAATTTTGTTTTTCCGGATTCGGTCAATTTCCGATTTTCGGGATTTTTTATTTCGGTATTATGACCGGATCCCGTGAAAACCGTATTGAAATCCATTTGGTAATGTCGGCGATTGCATCCTAAGTTTTCATTTGTGATTTTTACTTGAATTTCAACGCGAATTTTATTCAGAAGTTATTCTGCGAATTTTATTCATCTATTGGAGAATAAATTTAATTAGCAAAAGCTCTCAGAATTTTAATTTATTTCCGCGATTTTGTATGAATTTTTGCGATTTTGTCTTTCTGGAATAAATTTCAGAATTTTGTATCGTAATGGAAATGGATGTCAAAAGTAAATTAAGTGACGCAGAGTATAATTCGCGGAATAAAATGTCAGGTGTAAACGATCCCACAACTGCCGAATGGGTTTCGGGCGGAACGGTGGACGGTTTTTAAAATGATACATAGCCAATATTTCGACCAGATCCCTAACCTTTATGTAGGAAAAATCGCATGAAAATCGGTCCAGTTGTTTTTCTCTCAAGTTCGGACATACATGCAAAGAAAAGATGTGATAGGGTATGCTTGGGACAACCATTAAATGGTTATGTCAATCATAACTTTTTTTTAAAATAAATATGCCAATCATTTATATGCAAAAATAATATGGTGGTATAATTTTGTCAATCGTAAATCGCCTGTTTTGAAAATCCAATTAAAAACTATAGTACATTTATTTCATGACACGGATTTAAAAAAATCAATTTTGGTGGGTCGCATTGTTTTTATTAAATTTTTTATGCCGATGTTTTCAGATTTCTTTGAAAAATTCCTTTTTTTCGCAAAATATTGAGGGGGAGAAGTAATTATTCTAAGCAAAACAAACACTTCCGCCGAGCTATTTCATCAATGATTTGATTTTCGATGACGTTTCATATCATATTATTGTTGTCATGCATCTTTTCCATTTCTCCTCAACATTGTTAAATTAGATCGAACATGCAGGAGAAATTAAAACGTTCCAACGTCATGTTTTTTAGAGAGAAAAATAGACATGTTTCTCAGAGAGAAAAATGGAAATACACTTATGGCGTTTTCGACTGGCATGCTCTTTTTGCTCTGAAGTTGCTCTAAAGTTGCTCACTCTGAGAACTTGTGTTCGACTGAGATTTTTTGATCGCTCGAAAAAGAGTTATGTGTTCGAGTGACGAAAGTACTCCGTATGCAGCACTAAAAGAGCATTTTTCGAGCAATTTTGTGATCTGCCGAATGTAGTCAGATTTGAGTTGCTCTTTTAAGGTTAAGGCTAACAAAATCGTGTCAAATTGAAAATGGAAAATATTCTTGTTCGATTTCTTGGATTCTTCTTCATCTATGTAAAAACTTACAAATTTTATCCATGATTTTCACAAATAGAAAATATTTAAATATCGAAAAATAATTTCCAAGAATATTCTTGCCGGCGAGCCATCAAATGTCAATTTTTATTTGTTTTTGTTTTATGCTTCTTCTTGTTCTTTGAGAAATGCTCGACTCGCAAGTAGAAGTGCTCGAAATCTGCTCGAGATCTGCTCGAAAATACCTTGCTCTAAACTGTGGTAGAGCCTGCTCTGAATCTTCCAGTCGAAAACGCCATTAGAAAAACAGAGACAGAAGCATTTATATGCTTCTCTCATTTTATGATTGACTCAATTTTTTTTGCGTGTACAGAAAACCAGCTAGGCAGACATTGCCTTATGAGAGATGTAGGTAAAAAATATTCTAACTTCAAATTATAAAATCTCAAAACAGGAAAACATATATAATTTCAATCATTTAATGAAAGTCAAAACTTCCTCAAATACGTAAAACAATGTGAAAAAATTTTTTCTTCGCTAATTGCGTGGAAATGTAGTTATCTCGATCTTATTTCGTCTCAACAAAACCCATAAATTACTTTGAATCTGAAAATCGCATTAAAGTCTGGCTATTTTACTGTAGATTTCACGTTAATGGGAATCGTAAAATGTCGCTCGCCAAAAACAGTCGTGTGTCTGTTATCTTCCATAAACGATCATCGACCATCGTTCATAATTAACACGAACACGTGTAGTTACCTGAAGATAATTCAATGTGATCATGTATCTTTTATAGTAATTCTAAGTAAAGTAAAGGCTACATTGGTATAAAATCGCATACTCTGCAAAAGTTGCGGTGGACATTTCACTTTTTATCATCGGTGACTCGGAATGTTGTGAAAAGTCGCAATCACTCCGTTGCTACCTATGATCACTCAGGTCGCTGAGATGGTGGCAGAGGATATTTTTCAAACATGGTCAAGTGATCTTTTAATGTCTTCCATCAACGGGAAATTCGACTGATCTTCTGATGATCGCGGACCAACACCTTAATGCTACCTTCTTCTATGACCGGAAAACATTGACCACATATCCATCGTTTCATGCCACTAACCACTGACAAATGATGAATGAATCATCTACCTAGCTATAATAATTTTACAGGTTAAAAGCTGCTGAGATGCGGTGATGATCACTGACGAAGATATCGCGACACTAGCCAAATGTGTAGGTATGTTTTACTTTCATTAGATGATCGCTTATACTCAGAGAAAAAATCGGTCATATGGATAAAATCATTGTCAAATTAATAAAAATTTTATTCTATATTAGCCAACACAAATTTTTGTTAAAGTAAATAAGGAAAATGTATTCCTCGGAAAATGAAAAAGATTGGGAATATGTATAAAGTCATTTGTTAAATTAAGCAATTTTTTGTTAAAATCACAAAAAAATGTCAATTGGACAAATATTTTTGGAGGGGAATCTTTGTTCAACAAAAAAGTTGTTATTTTAACAAAAATAAACTTACAAATGATTTTTTGTTAAATCAATAAAACAATTGTGAAATTAACGATGCCTAATTTGTCAATATGACAAAAAAAATAGAATTCACAAATCAAATAAACAAAAAAAAATTTCTGTTGAGATTCAAGAAATCAAATATTGTCAATAGGAAGGAGGTTTTTGTTATTATTTTTTTGAGTGTATTATTTTTAAATCACCACGAAATTTCTACAGCTTTGGTATTTTTATTCGAACTGATGATTTTTGCGTTGAAAACTCAATTTTAGATTTCCCATCAAAATTAAATTATGATGACATGACATACTTTTCCTTATATTCCAACAATAATGCGATATTTCGTTTCGTTTCATGCGTTAATTAATACGGCCTTTTTGTGTGAAGTTCTTTTTTTGTTCGCATGGAAATTTATCAATGAAATAAAATTTCTTAGTTTATGATGTAAGTAAAGAATTGTTTTTAAAAAACAACTTTTAGAGTTAGGTAACAGTAATTTTCTTAATTCTCACGTATTTTAGACAATTTCATAATTTCATTGAATTTTTACAAAGTTTTTGGTATTTTTGTAAATGATTATTGTTTATTATATCAATTTAAACATCATGAATTTTGCTTTTACTCTGTTTCATTGTATCTAAATAATTGACAAACGAAACAGTTTTTTTTGCAATTTTCTCGAAAACGGTGTCATATTGAAAAATTTGTAGAGGTAAAATATGTTTAGAGTAGGATTTTACATAACCGTTCCATACATTACATTTTTTTCCTTTTCTATACAAATGATTTTTTTTCAAAAAACCGTTCCATACATTAAAATTACAACTTTCCTCCTTTTCTATACAAATGGATTTTTTGCAAAAAAACATTTTGTCTGTCATACAGAGTATTTAAAGATTGGCGCCTGGCAATTGTAGCTTTTCTTATGTTTTAGCACAATTTTTGAAATGAAAAATTTCGCCTACGGTGCATATGGCCATAAACAAATTATATAAAGACTGTTTTTCTCTAACAACTCAGCTTTGAAAAATAATCCCCCAAAGCAGCAGATATGCATGCGGTTGGCAGCGCACACGAGCAGCGGAACATGTCGCTTGGCCGAAGAAAAACATTGAAATCGTTTTCAAATGAAGTTTTACCGAAATCGTAGTTTTCTACAACTTTTGGGAAAGTATCGCTAGCTTGTTTATGGGAATAACGTCCGGGAGGTGGATGGAAGGGGGTCGAAGTCGGCGAAAACTCGAAATCGCAAAAACTTTAAAAATTTGTAACTTCTGAACGGCTTCCCCGATTGAGATGATATTGAACATTTTGGAAAGATACAAAAAAAGATATTTTTTGACACCTTTCCCCTCACTGTCAGATTGTAAAATTCAATTTAGTGACAAAATTTAAAATATCTCAAAAAAGACATTTTTATTGATTTTTTCTGTAAATACCTACCATTATATCATACAAATTCGCCAAATAAAATTTGGGGGTTGTGGATTTTTAAAAAAATTTCAAAAAAAATCAAATACAAATTTTTTTTATATATTTTACTGATTTTCGATTGGTTTTTATGTTTTATGTACATAATATTATTGCAAAAGTTTTAGGAGATTAAAATTAATTAGAAATTCATTTAAAAGAAAATGTTTTAAATGTATCACCATTAGAAACATTTTTTACTTCGAGAAAATTTCCGTCTCGAATAAATCTGTGAAAATTTTGAGTTCCTGGAAGTGTTTTGACACTTTCAAACCTTTGAAGTTGTTGCTGTTTTTCTCGAAATATTTTAAATTTTGTCACTAAATTGAATTTTACAAATGACGGTGAGGGGAAAGGTGTCAAAAAATTTTTTTTTGTGACGGTGAAATTTAATTACCGTTCCAAAATGTTCAATATCATCTCAATCTGTAAACCAGTTCAGAAGTTACAAATTTTTAAAAATTTTATGATTTCCAGTTTTCGCCGACTTTGACCCCCTCCCCTCCGCCTACCGGACGTTATTCCGCCAAACAAAAAAATACGGGTATCTTTTTTAGGTCCCTAACTACATCCAAATGAAAAAAGTTAAAAAAAAACAGAGGTGACTTCCAAGCTCCATACAAGTCGAGTATGAGTTGGTGTGGAATTAACCTTTAACGGTTCTTACATATCTCTAACGGTTCATGAGAAAATTTGAAAAACATAATTTTTCACATAATTTTTCTCTTTTGAAACTTTAAATATTGCAGAGGAGTCATGTGATGCTCATATCTGTTTTTTTTCAATTATTTAAATTATGCTTTAAATTGTTTAACGAACATAAATTTACTTGCTTTATTAAACTACAATTCTGTGGAAATTTGCTAAAACTTGATATTTACATTCTTAAAATTTTTAACAAAGCAATGTAAAAATATGAACAAAATATAACAAGATAAAATTTTTAGTTTGCTGATTATTTTAACGTTTAAAATTCAAAATAAATTTTTAATTATCGAACAAACTAAAAATTTTGTCATGTCACATAATTATTGTAAGCAGTCAAAATATTCAAATCGAAAACCTATGAGGAAGGAAAAAATACCCCAAACCCAAACACACTTGCCCCCGCTTCGTGTCGCTTCCATAAGACTTCCACGAGAATAAAACTAGGAAAGAAAACCGGTTTTAACAAAGGGCGAACTGAAGCAGCAACATGTATAGGCGATCACCACGGCTGCTCGTGGCTTCTCGTGGGCGCTGCCAACTAGTCGGCAGCTGCTACGTCACGATGGGGGATTATTTTGAATTTCGGCTTTGTTCTAATTTGAGTTGTTCGAAAAAAACAGTCTTTATATAATTTGTTTATGATATGGCTTTACGGTTTATATTGCATAAATATTTTTGTAATCCTTGATGTTAAAATTTTTTGAGATTTTTTTTTTTTGAGAGAAACCGAGTTTTCCAAAATCATTAAAATCTCGTTAATTACAACTGGAGATATGATTGAAAAATACTTTATTAATCACTTTCGAAAGTTTTTCAACCGGCATTATTTCCTAACCTAACCATTCTTACACAAAACCGATAAATCCGTTTTCGCTTTTTATGTACGCCAAGTTCTTTCCAAGTTTCGCCGAAATCGGAGAGAGTGGGGCCCTCTCAAAATTACTATAATTCACGTTTTCCAATCTTTTTGCGGAATACACATTTAAAGGGCGTATTTCTAATTTTTACTTTAAAAACATTGATTTGGTACATTAAAAACTTTTAACTGAATTTAATTAATTGAATTTAATTTTTTATGCTACAAAGTACCTACGCTTTACAAAAATCTTTTAATTAAAAACTGGGCGCAGGAAATTCAAAAAGTACTTCAAACATTTATCATTTCTTGTTATCTTGAGGTAATGTTGTCCAATTATACAATGGATACACCTTAGTATATTATTACATAATCCAGAAATGTGTCAATTTCGTTAATTCTGCTGTAAAAAATTAGTTGATTTTGCGAATGACTTTCTAAAAATTTAAATCTTTGTCGTTCATGCAGTCAAACTGCCTGAATTAAGTTCTCCGTGTGTCGCGAGAAATTGCTAATATAAGTGAATAAAATAAAACTGAACCGTTATACTGTATGCCTTTATAATAATTAACAAAATTAATCAGATAAGAGTCACTCCTTATTTCTATAAGCCCTTAGGATATAAACTTCAAATAATGCTTGCGAGAAAAAAAAAACCAATTACTTAAGGTGGTTCGTTTTTGGAATTATAATGTCCAAGAGTTCAATAACATAACATGAGCATATTATTATTATGCAATCACATCCGATATGTTGACACACACACGACAACCAAACTTAAAATTGCCGCGGACAGCCAAAAGTTGTGCGAAAAAGTACTTTGACTCGAACTAAAAATAATACCATGAAAGATATTAAGTATGTCATAATCCATCTCTTATAATTCTTGATTCATTCACTAAAGTGGGTTTAGTTCCTGCATCTGATATTGTTTTATTGTGAACTTCTTTGTCTTATTGGGGACTTTTTCTTCATAATGCATAACCTGGCTTAAAATAAATTTCCACCTGTTGAGCTACACCTGATCTAGAGAAATATTTACGGGTAATATTTACTCGTTTCGTTTTTGATCAATTGCAAAACTATTTTAATTAATTGCTTTGGAATGAATTATTTTTTCTTGTCAATAAAATATTGAAAGATACAAGAATAATGTCTTTGACCTTACCCATTGACCAGGTTATTTTGATAACTTTACATTAGAAATACCAAATTTATTTATTGCGGTATTGGCAATTTTTATCAAATAATTTACTTTGTTTACAATGTCGCAGTTCTTGACTAACTTTTACTAAGCCACATTTTTTTTGTTACATATTTTTTGTGTATAAAAAACGATATTGATTAAATAACAAAAGTATTTTTTTCTATAGTTCAAGGATTCAAATAACTCGTATGTTGTGGCAATAACGTTTAAGATCGCAAAAACCTATGCAGTTACCAGCTAGAATAGTAAGCTTCTGTTTTTCGCTGCTAGATTTTTTCAGTTTTTGGATAATAGCCTTACTGGGATGGAAATTGTATGAGACACGCACCGAGGGTTTTTTTTTATTCCCCAATAACTCAAATTAGATCATGATCTCGATAAAACTTGGGTTACGAATTTGTATAAGAATTGATCTGGATCTTTGACCGGATCATTAAACAAACGGCTAATAACGAAAAACGTAGTGAAAACCGAAAAAATATATGTAATTTTTTGCACAGTTTTTATTAATTGCGAAAATTTTGAAAATTGCTTGGGTTAGTTCTATTTTAGCAGAGAAAACGTTTAACATTAAATTCTAATATCTAGACTGAGATGTCAAAAGGTTCACAGACGGACGGATATGTGAAAATCAAAATCTTTTGTCATCAACACCCTGGTTTAGTCCATTTTTGTGTTCGACGGTTATACGTTAAAAACGGTATACTAAATCTAATATACTCATATATGCATATTATATCGAGTATAAAACATAACAAAAGCTATAATTGCCAATCTGGCAATTATTGAAAACCCGTATGGTGATTTAAGTGAATGGCGAACAGTGTTATCAAAATTCCACTATGAAGTCAAACTTTCCAATAAGATTTTTTAAAATTTGTTCCAATCGGATTTTGATGTATGGGAGTTTTATGTAGAATCACATCCTGAATAACTTTTGTTCTTGGACTTTTTTGATAAGATGCACCGTTTTTGAGATATTCACAAAAAACGTTCGTATGGGGGGTACCCCCCCTAATGGTCCGTTTTTGCCCATTATCGAACTTAGCCTCACATTTTACGAAAAACGGATCTGTGCAAAATTTCAAGTCTCTAGCTCAATCCGTGCGCCCGCAATCCGCGCCACAGACAGACGGACAGACAGACAGACGGACAGACAGACAGACGGACGGACATGCTAAATTCAACTTTTTTATACCCGTATGGTGAAACCAAAGGGTATATTAACTTTGCCTTACCGTTTGTAACGCCAAGATCCCGTCATCACGCATAAAAATGAATTACACCAGTGTGTTTAGAATGATAAAAATAATTGATTTTTGCATGTCCGTCCGTCTGTCTGTCTGTCCGTCTGTCTGTCTGTCTGTCTGTCCGTCTGTCCGTCTGTCTGTGGCGCGGATTGCGGGCGCACGGATTGAGCTACAGACTTGAAATTTTGCGCAGATTTGTTTTTCGTAAAATGCGAGGCTAAGTTCGTTAATGGGCAAAAATGGACCATTATACGAACGAAATCGTTTTTTGTGAATATCTCAAAAACGGTGCATCTTATCAAAAAAGTCCAAGAACAAAAGTTATTTAGGATATGATTCTACATAAAACTCCCATACATCAAAATCCGATTGGAATAAATTTTAAAAAATCTTATTGGAAAGTTTGACTTCAAAGTGGAATTTTGGTATAACTGTTCGAATTTTGATACGAATATCACCATACGGGTTGTGGTGAACACTGTACAGCATGATGCAGCCGTGACGCCTCGCTCACAACCTGCATACTGTACGGTGCGGAATCCGCGTAGAGTAACTGCATACCTGGGCTAGCTCGGAGAGGCGGGTCGTGGGGGTGTTACTCTTTCAGATTCCACACAATAAGGTGGTATGCAAAAATGGGGGCGGCCGAGCAACTGGAGAAGAGGGGTTCTTAGGCCCCTCATCACTCGAGGTAACCGCCGGAGGGGTAACAAAAGAAGAGAGTTATGCTACAAAAAGAAAAAGAAGAGAAAGAATAAAATTTATTGAAGAAGATGACAGAAGGCTCGCCCACCCCTTTTAGGAATGTTACCTAAACCGTGTTGAAAGAGAAGCCTCATCTCTATCAACCCCTATTTATGCGACAAAAACAAAATCAAAAATTGAAACTCAACCCATCGTTGTCTTGCTTGTCCTCGTTCGGTGCTTTCACCCTATCTTCCTCCAACCAAAGCTTACAAAATCATTATATGAATTTTATGGGAAACCTGAATCATAGAACCTCGACTTTCCCATAATTCGTTAATGTTCAGCCAGAACATAAAACTGAAAATATGAAAATTTAAAAATGAAAAGAGGAAAATGAAAAACCGAACGATTTAAATTTGAACTTACTCTATTAAAAAAAAAAGTTTAGATACACAATCTACAAAAAAAAATTCATCCTATCTAAACTAAATTATGGCCGTTCTAAACCTAACTAGAATTCTTATTCAACTTTACAAGAAATATTCTGAAAAACAAATGTAATTTAAACTGTGATAGTAATCTGTGATATTTACAAAGAAAATTTTTAGACTTAAATCTTATTGTTAGTAAATTGTCCATTTTTTTATTTATTTATCTTTTAGTTCGTAGATTTTTAAATTTTAGTAATTGTTGAATGTTGATTATAGTGTGATAATGTTGATTGTAGTTGTTGTTATGTTGGTGAATTATATGCCGTCCGCATGAATAATTTGAATGTTGATTTTATGGTTTTGTATACATGTTGCACGAAAGTAAAATGTTGGAATGAATGTTGCATGAGTAAAAATTTTGTAAGATAAAGTTGCATGTATTGTTAATGTGTTGGTGAATTGCATGCCGTCCGCATGAATCGAAAGTATGCGTCGAATTTATGTTTATGCGTCGTATGCCGTCCGCATGAGTTTTCTGTATTTGTTATTTATGTTACAATGTTGCATGCCGTCCGCATGAATAAATTTTGAATGTCGACGAATGTATTCGTGTCTGACGCCAAATATATGTTGCGTGTTTTATGTTGACGAAATTGTGTAGAAATTTTGTTGCATGTCAGTGAACATAATATTTAACGTACTTACTGGCGGAATTATGATGTTTGTGTGTAAGGATGTATGAAATGTTGAATTAAAATGTCGGATGAATGTTGTAAATGAATGATGAAAATGACGGATGAATGTTGTAAATGAATGATGAAAATGACGGATGAATTATTTTTATGCTGTTTGAATGACTATTGAGTGTGTGTGTGTGTTGATGATGTGTGATGAAATGTGTGTGTATGATGAAATTTCACTGACAGATTTTAAACTTGTTTACCGTTTTGATGTTTAATGTTATTTTATTGGATTATGTTATATATTTGTTGTCCACTTAATTATTTATTTAACCAAAAATGGTTTTGTCGTCCTTGTTTCACTTTTATCAAATTTTAGCTATTGTTTTTGTAGTTTTCATTTATTTTTGTTTAATAGTTTTAATCAAAAAAAAAAGAAAGTTCACTTAACTATGATATTATGTAATATTTTTAATTCTAGATTGATTTCACTTTTTTTATTTTTTTTTCTTATTTTCTTATTTATTTATTTAGTCTGTTTTATTTTATGCTTTTTTAAGCAACTAAATTTTAATCGCGTTTTTTTTTTGTCTGTGATATTTTGTGATAATTTTCGAACTGTGATAATTTTTGTGATATTTGGTTTTTATTGTGTTTGTTTAATTTAATTTCACTTTTTTTTACGTTCTTTTTCTTTTAGTGAAATTTGTATAAATGTATGTAAAATGTATATGGAAATGAATTTAAATGTCGTTAAGTTGATTTAAAAAAAAATGTTTCTTGTAAATGACTGATGAAAATGATAAATAAAATTAAAACGATAACTGATTGATGTGTGTGTGTTTAATGAAAGGATATTGCCGGATTTTAAAATGTTTTTGCTGTTTTATGTATTTTTCGTCGATCTTGTTATTTATTCAACTTTTATTAAAAAAAATTTTATCACTAATATATATTTTTTTAATCTGTTATTTATTTTGTTTGTCGTTTTGCTCATTTATGTTAAGCATTTTTAGATTTAAAAAAAAAAGAACTGTGATAAATTTGTGATATTTTGGGATTAATTAGTAGTCTTTCGTAGAAAATTTTTGTTTTAATTGAATTCACTTTACACAATTATATTTCAAAAAAAAAACTTTATTTTAACCATTTTTTTTCTTATTAGTAATTAAATAACTATTGTTTTAAATTAACATTTTTCTTGTGTATCTAATATTTTCCTTTCGATTTGTTTCTGTGTTTTTCCTCACTTTTGCTTTTCTTTTTAATGTTAAAAAAAATTCGATTTTTTCCACTTTCGAAAACAAAAAAAAAAAAAATATACTAATTTTAAATTATCCAAAAAAAAATTAAATCCGGCCGACGAAATTTTAAAGAAAAAAAAATAAATAAAATGTCCAACTGGACGTAATCAAAGTAAAACAGCAACTGCCGATCGTCCAGCAACAGCGATCGATAATCGAATTCGGACAGTTATGCACGTGCACCAAGGATTCAATAGATGAATTGTCTATTGAATTTTTGCAGCAAGTAGCAACAATAGATCAATATGGAATTTTAAACACGTGCAGCCGAAATTCAATGAAAGGTTTTTATTGAATTTTGTGATGCAAAAAAAAAATTTTGTCCGAGATTTTGTCAATAGCCTTGATAAAGTTTAAGCCGTTATTCCAACAAGGATTTTTCTTTGTTGAGAATAAAATTTCTTGTTGCTGGGCAGTTATAGAATTTTATTATTTAAGTCGAAATTTCGAAGCGCGTGTTCAGGCAGGGATTTTCAACCTTTTTTTTCTCACACGCTGCTCATCGAAATCACGGTTCGCTACAACATCAGGAACTTCAGTTTCCTGTCAAGGTAGCTGAAGGTGCTGAAAAAACGAATCCGTGGTTTTCCAGTCCAACGTGTGGCTCGACCTCGACCCTGTGAAAACCGAGTCTCATGTTCTAAACACTAGCCGGGCAGAAGTTTCAAGAAAAAAAAAAAAAGAAACTGAGATTTTCGCTGAAGTTTCAAACTTGCAGCAGGTTTATGCCAAATCAAGTAAATGTCAAATCTGGTGAATGTCAAATCAGGTGAACGTCAAATCAGGTGAATGTCAAATCAGGTGAATGTCAAATCAGGTGAATGTCAAATCAGGTGAATGTCAAATCAGGTGAATGTCAAATCCGGTTAATGAGAGATGACGAAGTCCAAGAATATTCCACCAATTTAGGAATATTTGGTTTTACATATGGTGACTTACAACCTTACCAACTACTGACACGAGAGCCCCTATGCAATGTGGCACCATATGCGACATCCAAACAGGCTTCTGGTCATCCATCCATCGGTCTGTTTGAACGCCAATTAGCTGATAAGGGGGAAGGTAAAGAAATTGGGAGAAGGTGCGATCATTGTCAGCACCTGAAACTGCCTACGCAGGTCGCGAAAAGAGATGGCCTACCGCAGCTAGGCTTAAGCGGATCAACCACCTATGATTAAGGGGTGAAGCCCCCGGGATTCCTTGTTAGGGATACCCAAAGGTCAAAGTAAAAAAAATAATCATGAAAATAAACAAAAAAAAAACCGTTTAAACTCGCAGATCTTTAGCGTGTACCTTTCCAGAAAACTTGCCGTTTACATCTTCGACTTGATAAACAGAATTTCCAAGGACCTTTACTACTTTACACTTCACGAACTTTTCTGCAAGCTTCGCATTAAAATGCTTAGCTGCATTACTTAAGGTGAAGTTCCTGCGGAAAAGTATTTGACCAGGCGTAAAAGTTCTAATGCGTGATCTTAAGTTATAGCCGGAAGCATAAGGTTTATGTGCGTCCTCTAAATGCTGACGGACCTTATCCCTGATTAGCTTGAGTTTATCCGAACTCGAAAGTTCTAGATCTTCGGTACCGAGCGATCCAAGTTTTTTCAGGATAGGGTAAGATCTACCATCAAGTACCATGTTTTGACCGAAGTTTATTTTGTACGGAGTGAATCCAGTCGCTGAGTGTATAGACGTTCGTAGAGAGCAAGCGATTTCGGGTAAGTGCATATCCCATTTCTTATGATCTTGGTTGATATATGCTCTTACCGCCGCAAGAATAGATCGGTTGACTCTTTCGGAGGCATTAGCCTGATTGTTGCTGTTCGATCTGAGAATTCTGTGCGAAGTTTTCGGTTTCGCGCCACCTCTAGCCGTTGGCGTATGATACATTTTTTTCCCAAATAAATACTTCGTCAATCAAAAAAAATGGAAACGACTAGGAAAATCGGTTATGAATTCCCCAAAAAAAATAAAAGCAAAGCAAAAATTAAATGAATTGGAAAATAAATATCGATGTGATCGATATTATTAATCGGTTTAAATTATTGAAGGAAAATTTCGAAAAATATAACGCAACAATATAGAAAAACTAAATTGCAAAGTATAGAACTAGTCGATACTGTTTAAATATAATTTTTTTTTTCTTGTGTTTTAATCTATCATGATATATTAGAGGAAAATAAAGATTCAGCAATTCGATGTAAGACAAGCAAAACAACTCCAAAGTATTAATGTATTTAATAACAAAATTTTAAGTATAGTTAAATTTGATAGCCTTTGTTAGATTCAATCAAGCTGCCAGTAGCGAATTTTTCAGAAAAATATCCTGAGAAAATTGTCAGCCACTATTTGATCGATTGAAAATAACAAATACCATCTTTACTGTCAAAAAAATGGGGAGATTATACCTAGTATAAGATCTCCAGAATTATATTTTCATGAGCGGATTGATGTTGCGATCCTCGCAGACAATAAGTCACATCAATGTCTCAGCCCCGATTATATCGTTCGACTCCATTTCCACGAATTCAATGCATTGCTTAGTCTTAAGGCGGCCGTTCAAAAGCCTGTGACCATAATGATACGTTTTCCAGCCCTTCGACTTGGAACATTACATTGAGACGTGTTGCCTTCTTCAAATAAAAAAAAAAGAGTAACAAAAGGAGAAAAAAAACATTGAAGCACTATCCGACTTTGTGCCTCGTTGGGCGCCATTTATTGTGGTGAACACTGTACAGCATGATGCAGCCGTGACGCCTCGCTCACAACCTGCATACTGTACGGTGCGGAATCCGCGTAGAGTAACTGCATACCTGGGCTAGCTCGGAGAGGCGGGTCGTGGGGGTGTTACTCTTTCAGATTCCACACAATAAGGTGGTATGCAAAAATGGGGGCGGCCGAGCAACTGGAGAAGAGGGGTTCTTAGGCCCCTCATCACTCGAGGTAACCGCCGGAGGGGTAACAAAAGAAGAGAGTTATGCTACAAAAAGAAAAAGAAGAGAAAGAATAAAATTTATTGAAGAAGATGACAGAAGGCTCGCCCACCCCTTTTAGGAATGTTACCTAAACCGTGTTGAAAGAGAAGCCTCATCTCTATCAACCCCTATTTATGCGACAAAAACAAAATCAAAAATTGAAACTCAACCCATCGTTGTCTTGCTTGTCCTCGTTCGGTGCTTTCACCCTATCTTCCTCCAACCAAAGCTTACAAAATCATTATATGAATTTTATGGGAAACCTGAATCATAGAACCTCGACTTTCCCATAATTCGTTAATGTTCAGCCAGAACATAAAACTGAAAATATGAAAATTTAAAAATGAAAAGAGGAAAATGAAAAACCGAACGATTTAAATTTGAACTTACTCTATTAAAAAAAAAAGTTTAGATACACAATCTACAAAAAAAAATTCATCCTATCTAAACTAAATTATGGCCGTTCTAAACCTAACTAGAATTCTTATTCAACTTTACAAGAAATATTCTGAAAAACAAATGTAATTTAAACTGTGATAGTAATCTGTGATATTTACAAAGAAAATTTTTAGACTTAAATCTTATTGTTAGTAAATTGTCCATTTTTTTATTTATTTATCTTTTAGTTCGTAGATTTTTAAATTTTAGTAATTGTTGAATGTTGATTATAGTGTGATAATGTTGATTGTAGTTGTTGTTATGTTGGTGAATTATATGCCGTCCGCATGAATAATTTGAATGTTGATTTTATGGTTTTGTATACATGTTGCACGAAAGTAAAATGTTGGAATGAATGTTGCATGAGTAAAAATTTTGTAAGATAAAGTTGCATGTATTGTTAATGTGTTGGTGAATTGCATGCCGTCCGCATGAATCGAAAGTATGCGTCGAATTTATGTTTATGCGTCGTATGCCGTCCGCATGAGTTTTCTGTATTTGTTATTTATGTTACAATGTTGCATGCCGTCCGCATGAATAAATTTTGAATGTCGACGAATGTATTCGTGTCTGACGCCAAATATATGTTGCGTGTTTTATGTTGACGAAATTGTGTAGAAATTTTGTTGCATGTCAGTGAACATAATATTTAACGTACTTACTGGCGGAATTATGATGTTTGTGTGTAAGGATGTATGAAATGTTGAATTAAAATGTCGGATGAATGTTGTAAATGAATGATGAAAATGACGGATGAATGTTGTAAATGAATGATGAAAATGACGGATGAATTATTTTTATGCTGTTTGAATGACTATTGAGTGTGTGTGTGTGTTGATGATGTGTGATGAAATGTGTGATGAAATGTGTGTGTATGATGAAATTTCACTGACAGATTTTAAACTTGTTTACCGTTTTGATGTTTAATGTTATTTTATTGGATTATGTTATATATTTGTTGTCCACTTAATTATTTATTTAACCAAAAATGGTTTTGTCGTCCTTGTTTCACTTTTATCAAATTTTAGCTATTGTTTTTGTAGTTTTCATTTATTTTTGTTTAATAGTTTTAATCAAAAAAAAAAGAAAGTTCACTTAACTATGATATTATGTAATATTTTTAATTCTAGATTGATTTCACTTTTTTTATTTTTTTTTCTTATTTTCTTATTTATTTATTTAGTCTGTTTTATTTTATGCTTTTTTAAGCAACTAAATTTTAATCGCGTTTTTTTTTTGTCTGTGATATTTTGTGATAATTTTCGAACTGTGATAATTTTTGTGATATTTGGTTTTTATTGTGTTTGTTTAATTTAATTTCACTTTTTTTTACGTTCTTTTTCTTTTAGTGAAATTTGTATAAATGTATGTAAAATGTATATGGAAATGAATTTAAATGTCGTTAAGTTGATTTAAAAAAAAATGTTTCTTGTAAATGACTGATGAAAATGATAAATAAAATTAAAACGATAACTGATTGATGTGTGTGTGTTTAATGAAAGGATATTGCCGGATTTTAAAATGTTTTTGCTGTTTTATGTATTTTTCGTCGATCTTGTTATTTATTCAACTTTTATTAAAAAAAATTTTATCACTAATATATATTTTTTTAATCTGTTATTTATTTTGTTTGTCGTTTTGCTCATTTATGTTAAGCATTTTTAGATTTAAAAAAAAAAGAACTGTGATAAATTTGTGATATTTTGGGATTAATTAGTAGTCTTTCGTAGAAAATTTTTGTTTTAATTGAATTCACTTTACACAATTATATTTCAAAAAAAAAACTTTATTTTAACCATTTTTTTTCTTATTAGTAATTAAATAACTATTGTTTTAAATTAACATTTTTCTTGTGTATCTAATATTTTCCTTTCGATTTGTTTCTGTGTTTTTCCTCACTTTTGCTTTTCTTTTTAATGTTAAAAAAAATTCGATTTTTTCCACTTTCGAAAACAAAAAAAAAAAAAATATACTAATTTTAAATTATCCAAAAAAAAATTAAATCCGGCCGACGAAATTTTAAAGAAAAAAAAATAAATAAAATGTCCAACTGGACGTAATCAAAGTAAAACAGCAACTGCCGATCGTCCAGCAACAGCGATCGATAATCGAATTCGGACAGTTATGCACGTGCACCAAGGATTCAATAGATGAATTGTCTATTGAATTTTTGCAGCAAGTAGCAACAATAGATCAATATGGAATTTTAAACACGTGCAGCCGAAATTCAATGAAAGGTTTTTATTGAATTTTGTGATGCAAAAAAAAAATTTTGTCCGAGATTTTGTCAATAGCCTTGATAAAGTTTAAGCCGTTATTCCAACAAGGATTTTTCTTTGTTGAGAATAAAATTTCTTGTTGCTGGGCAGTTATAGAATTTTATTATTTAAGTCGAAATTTCGAAGCGCGTGTTCAGGCAGGGATTTTCAACCTTTTTTTTCTCACACGCTGCTCATCGAAATCACGGTTCGCTACAGGGTCTCCAATGATTGCCAGATTGGCAATTATAGCTTTTGTTATGTTTTATCATTCTAAACACACTGGTGTAATTCATTTTTTTGTGCGATGACGGGATCTTGGCGTTACAAACGGTAAGGCAAAGTTAATATACCCTTTGGTTTCACCATACGGGTATAAAAATACTGCCACGGTTTTTTGTCGCATCTTAGACTTTTATCTAAAATGTAAAAAAAAAATCAGAACTACTAAATTGTCCAAGTGAAGGTGTCCCCTAATAAAGATAAAAACGGATTTCACCATGTAAAATGTGAATAAAACGCACAATAAGAGAATAAGAGAATTGATTTTTTTTCATATGATTATATTAATTACAATTATGTATCTTATGTATCAAACAAAATGTCATCCAAATGTTCACCACGGCTCTGGCGACAGGCCTCAGTCCGCTTGTCTAAATAACTGCTGCTCAATACCGTTGATGTGCTGAATTATCTCGTTCTTTAGTTCTTGAATGGTGTTTGACCATGGTGTTACCAGTGTTGTGCCGGTTTTTTACGTAAAGTAATTTACCTAGTTTTTTACGCGTAAAAAATTACGCGTAAAAAACCTCAATTTTAACGTAAAAAACGTAAAAAACGTAAAAAACTGTAAAAAACCTAAAACATTGATGATAAAAAATTTAATAAGTAGCCATTCACTAAATATAGTAATTATTTGTAAATAAAACATCTTAGAGCAATAAAAAGGTTAATAGTCTTCAGCAAACACAGAAAAGTATTCAAAAGCATTTCCAAATTGCACTCTTGAAAGTTGAAAGTGAAAAAGATTTTAAACTCGGAGTTCAAAAACTGTTTATATCCTTTCATTACATTATGTCCGCCTACTCATTTTAACGTTACTTATTGTGAATAATGTGAAGAGATTCGCGACATATGGGCTATATGTCACTTTTCTATAGGCTTTTGCAATCTTAAACGTTATTGACACAACATATTATTACAGTAATTTCGACTACGATTCGTTTCAACATAACCTCAAAACAAATCTAAACCCACAAAAATTTCCCGTACGTTTTTTTAATGATCCAAATGGATCTCTAAATCGGATCATTAAAAAAATACAGCTGTAATTACAGTTTTTGAATTAGAGAGCCTATAATCTAGAGAGTGGACATCCGGACGTATAAAAATGGTCGAAAAACTGAAAAACTTTCGCGAAAATTGCGAAAAATTCCTTCATTATCACAAATAGTTACCAAAATAATTACAATCGGTTAATAAAAGCATAATATTCATGATTGCAGTGTTTAAAAAAATTAAAAGTTGTGTCCGATTTAAAAAAAAAGGAAAAGAAATTCAAAAAACTAGAAAAAAGGAAAAGAAATTCTAAAAACTGGAAAAATTCCATTCAAACAACTGTTCTAATTTGAGTTAATAGATTGTCCTACTTAACACATGGATCAATAAGTCCCGAGACTAACCCAGAGATGACGCTCGTAGTAAACCAGTAACCACGTCTTTCTAGAGTACTAACCTTTGCTTGAAACGTGTCAAAATTTTAAGTCGATCGGACCAGAAACAGCTGAGTTATCGAGGTTGGAGTAAAGTCGTTTTGTAGTTTGTTTAAAAAATGGAAAAAAACCGAGTTTCGTGTTCTGATAAAACATTGTTTTTTAATGGGTAAAAACACCGTGCAAGCGAAACAATGGATTGAAAAATGTTACCCGGACTCTTGTCCATCAAAAGCAACGATTTGTCGGTGGTTTGCCGAGTTTAAACGTGGTCGTACCGACACAAATGACGCGGAACGCTCGGGTAGACCTGTGGAAGCCGTTACACCGGAAAATGTGAGTGAAGTGACAAAAATTATAATGAAAGATCGTAAAGTGAAGCTCCGTGAGATTGCTGAGATAACACAGATATCATATGGAAGTGCATTTACTATCCTTCATGAAAAATTGAGCATGAAAAAGGTTTTTTCCAAGTGGGTGCCGCGATTGCTTTCGATGGAACAAAAACAGCAACGAGTCGATGATTCAGAAAGCTGTTTATCGCTATTTACTCGCAATAAAAAAGATTTCTTGCGTCGTTACGTGTCCATGGACGAAACATGGATACATCACTACACTCCAGAGTCGAAGCGGCAGTCATCTGAGTGGCGCACAGCTGGCGAAAGCCGTCCGAAGCGTCCGAAAACGCAGCAGTCAGCTGGCAAAGTCATGGCGTCAGTTTTTTGGGATACGCATGGCGTGATTTTCATTGACTACCTCGAAAAAGGTAAATCGATCAACAGTGATTATTATATTGACTTGCTGGTGCGTTTGAAGGAGGAAATCGCAAAAAAACGACCGCACATGCAGAGAAAAAAAATCCTTTTTCACCAAGACAATGCACCCTGCCACAAGTCGATGAAAACAATGGCAAAATTGAACGAATTGGGCTTTCATCTGCTTCCCCACCCCCCATACTCGCCAGATTTAGCCTTCAGTGACTACTGGCTCTTTGCTGATCTTAAAAAAATGCTCCAGGGAAAAAGATTTGGCTCAAATGAGGAGGTCATCGCTGAAACTGAAGCTTATTTTGAAGCGAAAGATAATTTTTTTTATAAACATGGTATTGAAAAATTGGAAAAGCGTTGGAACGATTGTATCACCCTAAAAGGTGATTATATTGATGAATAAAAAAAAATTTGGCAAAAAAAATGTTGTTTTCATTGTTAGTCTCGGGACTTATTGATCCATGTGTTAGTAGTAGAGTAAGTTCGAGTATTGTGGTACACCTTCTTTTATTTTCATAATAAATCACTAGTTTTAAAAGCAATTATGTTAGAACTTCGTTTACGATACCTCCAGACGCTTGCCTATAAAATTCTACAGCAATGTTATCAATCATAAACATAAAAACAAAAATATGATCAAAAAAGTACACTAACTGAAAAAGTAGTGCTTCAAAAAATTGGCGGGTAATGTGGTATACTGTTTATTCCATTGAAATATTAAATGTTTGTATGGAAAAAATAGTATGCCACATTAGCCGTTTTCACGGTGACAAACCAAAAAAATGATTTCTTAGTCAAATTCGCCTCAATCCAAAAATGTTTCTTTCAAAAATCAAATGTGTTGTCTAAATAATCATTCACTGATTCACAGTTAAAAAAACAACTTAAAATTGGCTTTCGAGATTCACTTGAATGTGGAGACAATAAAATTTTGATTGTGCTCAAAAACGTCTTTCAGAAAATTCTGGTGTATAACCTGATAAAACATGAACTTGTCAACACCAACAATGGTTGCCGAATTTCACAAAAAACAGTTTTGTATGTTTGATCTTGCGATGCGACATCTCATATTTGAGAAATTATGGTGTACCACATTACCCGCCTATACCACAATACCCGAACTTACTCTACAGTCTATTAAGTGCTGATGTCCACTCTCTATATTATAGGATCTCTAAAAAAACGCTGAGAAAAACTTTAAAACATACTGTCATGCTTTGTAGGAAATGCGATGTCCCATTTTTTAGGTTTTTTACTATTTTTTACGTTTTTTACGGTTTTTTACGTTTTTTACCAGTTTTTTACGTTTTTTACGTTTTTTACTTGAAAAATGTAAAAAACTGTTTTTTACGCCGTTTTGCCCAACACTGGGTGTTACCCACGGCATACAGACAGACAAGGTATGCTGTAAACTTTTGATAGGCAGGTGTGACGTCATTTGTGCCGACTTTTTTTAATTAATTTTTATGTTTATTGATCACTATTTAATGCAATCAGTCCACTAATTTACAAATATCTTATTTAAATCGCACAAATTTAAAAAAAACCATCCACAAAACAAAATTCCTTCTGCACTTGACGAACTAATCGGCACAAGTGACGTAGCAACGAAATGTCAGATTTGAGTTTACAGCATACCTTGTCTGTCTGTATGCCGTGGTGTTACCATTACGAGAAATAACGCGACCATCGAACTTTTCTTGCAATAGAGCCATTGTGGCGGTGGTTGTGTAGCAAGCATTTTAAACACATTTTACATTTATAAATTTCTTCACATTTTACCTTTATAAATGACTCACCGTTTTCGAGAAAATTGCAAAAGATGTTTCGTTCGTATGAGGGGAAAGGAATGGTCCAATTTTTCCCGTATAAGAACTTAGGCTAGCCATTTACGATTAATGTAACTATACCAAATTTCAACTCTCTAGCTCAAGCCTTTTGAAATTTTTGGTGTTCACAGACGGACGGACATGTGAAAATCAAAATCTTTTGACATCAACACCCTGGTTTAGTCCATTTTTGTGTTCGACGGTTATACGTTAAAAACGGTATACTAAATCTAATATACTCATATATGCATATTATATCGAGTATAAAAAACCACCCAAAATTCAAAACAAGAACAGCAACCTTGGAGCTTTAAATGGTGCAATAGTATTCTACAAGTACTAGGCAATGTAATAGTGATGACCCAAAAAACGAAAAAAAAACTTGTACACACAGAAACACCCTGGCCAAAAAAACTTCTTACAACAAATTGTTTAATTTGTAACGGGTCGTCCCTGTAGGGGGATACCTTATGATAATGGTATCGAAATACACTTTACTTTCAAAGATTTAGTTTTTCTGACGACCTTTAAGAAAATGAAGCTGGCGCGTTTAACACTGGCACTTTTAAAACTGGCATTTTTTTCACACTCAACTCTTATTGATTTAAAACAAAAAACCCAAAGAGCCCGTTTTGCCTTGGGGGTTTTTGAGCATAGCCATAGAACACATACTTTTTGGAACCCTTATACTATGTTCACACCGACGCAAAATCACGTAATTTCGCGAAATGATTTAGATCTTAAACCAAAATGTTCACACAGAGGTTAAGGTAATTTTGTTTGACATTTCAACTACGTTAGTTCAAAAATGGACCGAGGAAGTTCGTGTAGGATTACTATGAATTTTAGTAATATGATGAATAATACAATTCAAAACATCGATGAAATATGTGCAAACAGAATTAGACACTTTAGAAGAAAATGGAAATTATCTGTAATGAAAATAAACAATTATTTTTCATTTCATATTTAACTGCATCATAAACATGTCCATTTATTTATTTTTTCAGACCATAGGTTTACTAATATATCCTCTTCGCGTGCGGAACACGGCTTCTTTTTCTTATATTTCCATTTTTCCAATGCATCACAAATGTCAAAACTGATGTGCTGAAGAGAGCTGAATAAGTGATGCAGGGTTGTATTCATTGTTTTTGCTTGATTTCGTTCCTAATTTTGTGGAAATTACATACTTTTAGTGATTTTGAAAACAGGCTAATGTACTGGAAATCTCGTGATTTCGAGCTTGATTTCGTTCAAAATTACGAAAATCTTCAAAATTATGTAATTTTGCGCCGGTGTGAACATAGTATTATTGTGGCGAAAGAAGTGCCAATTGTAATTTTTTTTATATTCCAGAACTTCTTGCATACCCGTCGTTGCCGGATTAATTTTTTTGTATAAGTTTTAGAATACGAAGAAAACCGGAAAGAACTTAAAAACTTTTGAGAAAAATCTTATCCTTGCAGGACTCTCCGTTGCGAATTAATCCAACACCAGATTCGTGATCAGCGACCCCGAAACCCCCCATTTTTCTCTGGAAAAATGGGAAAAAAGGACATTTTCGTTATCCTTACAGGATCTTCCGTTTCGAACTTTGAAATTTCAACACCAGATTCGTGATCAGCGACCCCGAAAACTCCCGAGTGAAACTTTTCAGCCTCCTATTGAGCAGGATTCATAGCGAAAATCACGGTTTAAAAACACTCAAACCACCTTTTCCCACCGTTACCGGTAAAATTTCACAAAACCACGCCTTAGTGAGCGCCTACGTGATGGTTGGGACACATGGCCCAATAATACTAAGGTCTGCTTGACAGCTCAGTCTCTCTTGGCACTGACGTCATCGGCAAGAAATTCTTATACGACTCAATGGGAATTTTCCCTAATTCTCAAATCTAGCTAACATCTAGCTAAACAACTCCGTACGCACAATCAACATTACAAAGAATTTCTTGCCGATGACGTAGCAAAATGGTGGCTGTCAAAAAGTAACCAGCAGACCTGTGTATAATTCGGCCATGGTTGGGACATACTGCGAAAGTTTCAAGTTTCTAGCTTCAGGGGTTTGGGCTGGGCGTTGATGAGTCAGTCAGTAAATCAGGTTAAACGATTTTAGAGATATAGAAGATACGCATTTTTAAAATCTTTTATTACTTTAGTACAGACTGTATTTCTTAATAGTTTTGGACCTCTGACACTTGTGTCGCGCTCGGGGTGTATGAAGTGCTACCCCATAAAATTAAAAGTGCCACACAAAAATCGTTCAAAATTTTTAAATTTTTTTATTAATAATCTTTAATGTTTGTGTTGTTAAATCAATGCGAATTAATATCGATTTTTAAATTTTTGTGTATTCATAATTTGTGGAACGGAATTAAACCAAAGTTCATGAAATAAAGTTTGTATTGCAATTTTTTGCAATTTAGTCTACATATACTCGTACGTCACAATCGGAACGATAAATTAAACATAACAAAAGCTATACTTGCCAATCTGGCAATTATTGAAAACCCGTATGGTGATATTCGTATCAAAATTCGAACAGTTATACCAAAATTCCACTTTGAAGTCAAACTTTCCAAAAATATTTTTTTAAATTTATTCCAATCGGATTTTGATGTATGGGAGTTTTATGTAGAATCATATCCTAAATAACTTTTGTTCTTGGACTTTTTTGATAAGATGGATCGTTTTTGAGATATTCGCAAAAAACGTTTTCGTTCGTATGGGGGGTACCCCCCCTAATGGTCCATTTGTGCCCATGAACAAACTTAGCCTCGCATTTTACAAAAAACGGATCTGCATTAAATTTCAAGTCTCTAGCTCAATCCGTGCGCCCGCAATCCGGGCCACAGACGGACGGACGGACGGACATGCTAAATTCAACTTTTTTTTTATCATTCTAAACACACTGGTGTAATTCATTTTTTTGTGTGATGACGGGATCTTGGCGTTACAAACGATAAGGCAAATCTAATATACCCTTTGGTTTCACCATACGGGTATAAATACGGCAAACATCGCATGCAAACGCAGTGTCAAACATAACAAAAGCTATAATTGCCAATCTGGCAATCATTGGAGACCCGTATGGTGATATTCGTATCAAAATTCGAACAGTTGTACCAAAATTCCACTTTGAAGTCAAACTTTCCAATAAGAGTTTTTAAAATTTATTCCAATCGGATTTTGATGTATGGAAGTTTTATGTAGAATCATATCCCAAATAACTTTTGTTCTTGGACTTTTTTGATGAGATGCACCGTTTTTGCGATATTTACAAAAAACGTTTTCGTTCGTATGGGGGGTACCCCCCCTAATGGTCCATTTTTGCCCATTAACGAACTTAGCCTTGCATTTTACAAAAAACGGATCTGTGCAAAATTTCAAGTCTCTAGCTCAATCCGTGCGCCCGCAATCCGCGCCACAGACAGACAGACGGACAGACAGACAGACAGACGGACAGACAGACAGACAGACAGACAGACGGACGGACATGCAGAAATTAATTATTTTTATCATTCTAAACGCACTGGTGTAATTCATTTTTATGTGTGATGACGGGATCTTGGCGTTACAAACGGTAAGGCAAAGTTAATATACCCTTTGGTTTCACCATACGGGTATAAAAATCAGCTGGTTGTATTTATTTCTAGGTTATGCAAGTGAACACGTTTGATTGAAGTTTGAAAATGGATTTAGCGCTCCCATTATATTTGTTAATGAGGCAGGACGAGGTAAATTCACTGAAAAACCAAAGAAGGTTATTGAGAGATTCTTCGAACGAAATGAAGTTAAGTGAAGACTCGTAACTATACGTTCATTTTGTCGATTAATAGGTTGAATTGTGAAGTATTTGTTGAACTTTGAGTTCCACTCCTATTTGAATAAAACACTTTATTAATCATGATTCATAAAATTGAAAAAAATATTTACTCAAGTGAGCAATTTAACCTCAAATATCAGCTCCCGGCGAATTTCAGAACAACGAAAATTGAATCGAATCGAATGCGTTGCTCCGCGTTGAACTCAAGTAGGACACTGCGTATTCCAGTACAACGAAAATGAGATATCGAGTACTGATCGAGTACATATCGAACAAACTAACGTAACGCCGCCGTATCTCAGAACAAGGGTGATTAAATTTGGGTAAATATTTGGAATAAGCAAACCTGCAGTAGGATTCTTGGCACTTATAACGATGTAGTTATCCATAACGATGTCGTTATCCATAAATACGAATAAGAGATTTGTGGTAGTGGATATGAAATGGCGTTGTATTTGTTTCTCGCTGTCAACTTTCCAATAAAATTACCCTCGACTATGACTCTGGCAATGCTGAGCCTTCCAATACGAATTTTCATAACGACTGCTCTCGTACCAGTCGATAAACACTAATGTTTGAGTTTCGTCCATTTAAGAATGTTGTTTAATTGTTATCGCGTTGGCAAAAACGAAATAAAATGTTGAATGCGTCCCTTAATTGTCTAAACATTACTCGCATTTCCCTTTTCCTTAAAAAAAAACGAAATTATATTCGCCTTTACTTTGTGTTCAAGTTGAAATTTTCAAATCGCTGATGAAAAGAGATCTTTCACGCACAGCGAAATGAAAATTACTCTTGCTTGTTGAGGCCAACAGCGGAAACCGGTTGTAGTGCGGAAAGAGGGAGGGAAACACATCTTGGCAGCAAGAAAGTGCAATGAAATTGAATTGAATCGAAATTGCTGACAGCAAAAAACAATTTTTTGTATTCAACCTCAACCATTTGTGTTTATTTCTGATATTTTTTTGTTGTGATTGTTAAAAATTTTTCCCAAAAACGTAAAACCTTTTCATTTGGCTAATCCGGGGAAATTCTGAAACGATTTTCGGAGACTTTTCTATTTTGTTTTTCAAAGGAAAAGTGTGCGGAAATCCATCTAGAATTGCATAAAAAACTGCCGGCTGGCCGCCCGACTTATATAAATACTTTTCACAGCTAAATATTACACTTTTTCGAAAGAAAATTGTTATTTGTTTACTTTTCAAAATATGTCGAATTTAAAATAAATTTTAAATTTGCCGCTTCTGTCAAGATTGTATTTAAATTTTCGCCGCCAGAGCCTATCTTTATGCCCGTTTTACGTATCTTAAATAATTCTAAAACGCGATGAATTAGCGACTTGAATTTTTTTGAAAATGAGTTGTACGAAAAACGTGGTTTTCTATCTGCTTTAGGGAAAGTAACGTTAACGGGTACCTCCCATACATTTTTATACCCGTATGGTGAAACCAAAGGGTATATTAACTTTGCCTCACCGTTTGTAACGCCAAGATCCCGTCATCACACATAAAAATGAATTACACCAGTGCGTTTAGAATGATAAAAATAATTAATTTCTGCATGTCCGTCCGTCTGTCTGTCTGTCTGTCTGTCTGTCTGTCCGTCTGTCTGTCTGTCTGTCTGTCCGTCTGTCTGTCTGTGGCGCAGATTGCGGGCGCACGGATTGAGCTAGAGACTTGAAATTTTGCACAGATCCGTTTTTTGTAAAATGCAAGGCTAAGTTCGTTAATGGGCAAAAATGGACCATTAGGAGGGGTACCCCCCATACGAACGAAAACGTTTTTTGTAAATATCGCAAAAAAGGTGCATCTCATCAAAAAAGTCCAAGAACAAAAGTTATTTGGGATATGATTCTACATAAAACTCCCATACATCAAAATCCGATTGGAATAAATTTTAAAAACTCTTATTGGAAAGTTTGACTTCAAAGTGGAATTTTGGTACAACTGTTCGAATTTTGATACGAATATCACCATACGGGTCTCCAATGATTGCCAGATTGGCAATTATAGCTTTTGTTGTTTTTTTTTTTTTAAATAATTTTTCGAAAGTTTTTCGGAAATTTTGCGCTTTTTAAAATTAATTTTCCTGATTTTTTTCCTTTAAAGATTTTTCGTATCTCTCTCGGTTCTCGGAATATTTGAAAAAATATTATTTTTCACACATTTTTCCGAAATTAAAAATTGCGGTGGAAAGTTTTGTGTTGACCATATAGCTGATAATTTTGTTTAGGCGTTATGTAGGTGAAGATGATCATTTCTACTTTGAAACTATCTCAATGTCAACGAAGTACCAGTGGAAAGGTAATTTCTCAAAAGATCTCGTCACACCTGTGGATTTTTGCTGTATCTGCATATCATATCCACTATTAGTGTTACCCAAGTAAAGCACAAATCAACAGATAAAATGATGGAGTGGCTTAGTGGGGTCATGTATTTTTTTCAAGGTTGTATCAACCTGAAATAAATACGACACATCATTTACACAAAACTCGCGGTCAATTTTATTGCAATCACCGTAATATGAACTCTCGGTCGGGTGTTGGCATTCCCGTTGAAATCGTCTAAAAGTGAACGAACCGTAACTTGATTTTTGCATTTTTCCGGCAATGGAAGTTGCTAGAAAACCATCAAACCATATTTAAGGCCTGACTATCAATTCTACATTTGGCTCCCCATGACTCCAAAGTCTATTGACCAATAAGACAGCCAGATATACGAAAGCTATTGAAAAATTTCAGAGATCAGTAAGATATTGGCAACTTTAAAAAACTATTAAACTGTAAATCAAAAAATTGGAGAAAAAAGTGAAAAAAAATAGTTTTTGGAGAAAAAAGTGAAAAAATAGGTTTATAAATGACTCAATTTAAACATTCTTTTTGAAAATTTTTATAAATTTACTTCACTTTTTGTGCAACATGGATCTTTTGGTGAATATTTACTTGAAAATTCTTTTGTTTTTCATAATATTTATAACTTGCATTACCAACAAAAAATGTTAAATTTTCAACAGAAAAATGTTTTAAACATTTATTTTTTGAAATTATATCTCATCCTAAAGCATTTTGTTGAATTTTCATGTTGTTGAGTATTATTTTTTACGCTTTGTTTGTAATTTAACTTCAAGTACACCCGTTTCGTTGAATTGTTGAAGTAAAATTCAACAAAAAGTTGTTGGAGTGTAAGTAAAAAAGAAACTATCGGAAATTCCGGGTCATCTTTGCTTTGACTCGCTAAAAATGACTAGAAAACCGGTTTTCTTGATGTGTTATGAATGGGACTACGCGACGGTGAAATATGGCAAGAAGATTATAATTCCACCGTCAACAGTTCAAGATTTGCCATTACTGCAGTTGTTTCACATTGCTTTCGGGGATCTTTAGTTTGATAGTCGCTGAAGTGTTTTATAATTACATAATCCAGGCTTTTCAAGAGTTAAAAAATCCGCATCTGAAGGCATTCATTCAATCATTAAAACGGTGATGAATTGCCATTGGAGGACTAAAAAAAGGTATTAGGCCAGGGACGTACTTAAGGTTTTTGGCGCCATGTTAGGGGTTAGAAAACTTTCGTAATTTACATTAGTTATTGGTCAATTTTGGGGATAACGGATTATCTGTTGCCTCAAAATTTCGGGAAAATCTCATCTGGGGGTTGTGGGGTCGCTAAATCCGATTCTGATATTAAGAAGTCTGTAAGAATAACGGAAGGTCTTCTTTGATAACGCGATTATCCTTTTCATTTTGGATTTTGAGTCACACTAATAAAATACATATGACAAAAAAATTAGAAAAAAATTCTTAAAAAGTTTTTTTAAAAAAAATGCAATAATCAGAAATAAAAGCGAGATTAATTTTTATTTTATTTTTTATGTTTCTATCTCGCTTTTATTTCTGATTTACAGTGCTCAAAAAATTCTTTTTTCCTTTTAGTAGGTAAGTATATTTTTTTAAATAAAATGTTTTTCTAAAAAAAATTTTTTTGATTTTTTTTTGAATTTTTTTTCTTTGAGAAATTTGTCGTTCTATTTGCTTTCTCTTCAATATTTCATCTATTTCACAATGTTGAGAAAAAATAGAAACGATGAATTACAATAATAATGAACGAAATAGTTATGCCCCCAGGATTTTCATTTCAGACCGCCGATCACGAATCTGGAGTTAACAGATTCCAAAAAGATTCCTAATGCCAGTTTTTCGGAGGAAAAATGGATAAAAGGATATTTGCGTTATCTTTACAGGACCTTCCATTTCGATTTAAAAAAAAAAAATATCGTTCTTTAGTGAGCACCTATGAGGTAAGATGAATCTGTGTGCGTAATTTCATGGCAATCAGTTTAGGGGTTCGGGAGATACTGTGGTGAGTCAATGGGATTTATACACTCAAAATAACTTGTGATCATATTGACAAAATACACTTTAATGTAACAAAAGCGTTATTAATTACCAGCTAACAAAACTCTCGTGACCTTTTGTTTTTAATAAAATATTTCTATCATGAAAACTAATTATCCATTTGATAAATTTTTAACTTTGGGAAAACTTTTTAGTTTTTTAATTTTCAAAATTTGTTGTTTTGAACATCCAGTTACTTTCACCTCCTTCCACACCAAAAACTTAATTTGAATTTTAAAATCCCCTCATTTTTATCGATGCTCAGTGTTACCGTAATGAACATACAAAAAAAAAACCAAGATAACTTCAAAAAACCTTGGTTTCAAAAAACCAAGATCTTATTACTGAGTACTTTTCGAAAGGTAGAGATAGTAGCAATCAGTGTTGTTCCTCTACGCCTAAACTTTAATTGTCTACACTTTAGTGTAGACAATAGCGTAGACAATCGATTTGGGGTAGACAATGTAGACATTGGCGTAGACAATGTCGACTTTGCATAGACAATGTAGACTTTCTCATATCTGTCAAAACAAAGTCATTAGTAAGTCATATATTGTCAAAGCCGAAATCGACTGACCTTTGACAGGTTTATATATTATTTGATTTGAACATATATTATTTGATTTGAATTACTTCCGTATAGATTTCCGTCTATCTGTAAATACCACAACTCTCAACAGAATTAAGCTAAAGACTAGAAACAAACGTGTTTTTCGAACAAATCAAACAAATGTTCTTAAATGAGCAAAGCCACCCCATACAAATGAATCAGTTTTTTAAACAAGCGGTATGTTATATTGAAAAATGTGTAAAGCAAAAAGATTTTAGAATTCAATGTGATTTCAATTGCAAAAATTAAAAAAAAAAACGCTTAGATTGCATGAAAAGAATTAGAATTGCCACTAAAGTTTGCTCCGAAGTTCTCCATTACAGCATTTGGCGATTGCTTCCTGGAAATTTTGCTTTATTATGTTAAAATTAATTGAGGAAAATCAGATTTTAAAAATAAATCAGCTATCCTTTATTTTATTGATTGTCTACATTGTCTACGCGTAGAGAATAGACCATTGTCTACAGTAATAGTCTACGCGTAGACAATGGTGTATTCTACCTCACGTAGACTACGCGGCACAACACTGGTAGCAATGATAAAAGAACTATAGATAAATCACGAACCCAGTTTCTCGTGCACTCGCGGTAGGCAAAAGAGCAACACTATATAAAACGAAGAGTTTCGGAAATCAGACGAAATGGTAATCCCTTTTACTCCTTTACATCTAAATGAATTTCACGAATGAGACAAAAAACCTGTCGTTTTCGAAAATTCGTGCAGGGTCGATCAAAAGCAATTTCACTTGATACCAAAAACCAAAAACACCCAGCAGATTCCATTGATACCCCTGCACAAGAATTCTGTCAAATGACACACACACCATTAAAACACGCCAGCGTAATGTTTACATTTTCGTAGAACGTTGGAACGGGGCTGCATTGTGATATTTTTTAACACTATTTTTATTATAATATAATTCACTGAAATGCCCCGAAACGAGTTTTTGAAATGTTTAGTTAGGGAATGTTACACAGATTTGACTAAAACCCCGGAACGAACATTTTTTAGGCTCCCATCGTCGCTGGAAAGGTAAAATTTTTAATTTTTGCCTATTAAATACTCGCCTCAAACGAATGTCAGGACAAAAAAAAACAGTTTTTTTAAGCATTGCCAGCACATCTTCGATTGACCCTGTTTTTGATTTTAATTAGAGGACCTTTATAATCATCACCTCTTTAAAAATAAATTTGAATTATTTTAGATTTTTTTCATGTTTTTAAATAATATCACGCATATTGTGTGGTTTAATAGTCTTATAATGTTGTGTGAGTTGTATAAAAATTAAAATTGTCGAAAAGTCAAAATTATTTACGCAATGCGACAGGAAATCACTTATCACGTACTCTACTATATTGAAATCTAAATAATGCTTAACTTCTGAATATTGAGATGTGGCAACTCCCCCACATTGTACACACACATTGATAGTAGAGCCGACCGGCGCCAGCGGTTTGTACGTCACTGTATAAGCTGACCGATCTTCTCAACTTCGGCGCATTATAAAAACACTCCCAGAATAGGTAGAAACATGCGGTTTTCGGCAATCTATTCAAAATTTAGTCTGAAATAGTAATATGCAATAACAAAATACCATCTTGTTTTCATTTTTGCGGTCGTGAACGGTATTATTGAGATAAGTTTTTTTTAGTGTAACCATTTTCCTAGAAAAAGGACGAAAAAATTTCTTGGCCTTTTCATTTCTTGGATCATTTAAATATTGTGTTATCGGCATTAAAATTGAATGCCTCTTTTGTATGTAACGACAAAACTTCAAATCCGTGCATATAATTAAAACGAAAGATAGGGTACAGGCAAATACCGAAGAAAGTCAAAAAATGTAAATTTTTACGGAGAACTTTTAGAAATTTGCAGTAATTCTATATAATGACCGTGGCAATTGAAAATTGACCATGGCAGTTGGCCATTATGATTTATTACCGGCCGTAAAAATTAAGTAGATGTCACCCAAAGTGACAGCAGCTAGGGCAGTATAGGAGACTTAAAAATAGTCTTAAGTCCGTCTTGACAGAAGATTTTAGACGATTTTATGACTTATATTTGCATCAAAGGTAATTCGTCAAAATTATGCTATTGTTTTCGGATTATCCGATAGATGTTTACGTCCTTGAACTAGACGCTCCATTTTGCGTGACCCAAATACCAAAAGCTAGTAGACTTTGTTGTGTCTTTTTGAGATCGATCATCGCTATTTGTCCAAGTCCCAGCCGTGAGATTGCCACTAAACTCAATAAAACATCAATGAGATCGAGATTGACGATCTTCGATGGTCTTCTGCGGTGTTTTGACGCATATTTCCACTCTCAAGTCGTTTTGGAGGCTAATTCACTTTGTTTGGGGTCCACGTGACGGGCAACTTTGTACAGATTTCTAAAATGTTTACTTCCATTCAAAGTGTTGCGATGTTTTGATACCGCCGATTAGTCTCACGACGGATTAAAGTCATCCATGAATCGATGATGATGATGAAGAAGTTTGGCGCAAAGAATTCGTTACGCGACGCAGAATTTTTGATTGATGACTTCGAAATCGAAATGGAGAAGTCAGCAGGGATTAAAGTTGAGTTTAAAATGCCACATAATCGACTTACTGCAAAAATACCACAAAATTAGCGATTCCGTTTTTATGTTTCTTCTTAAATTAATGCTTTACAGAGAAGATGCTGTGGCTTATGATTTGTCGAATAATCTTTTTCCGCTCTTTTGTCTTAATGGTGATGTTGGTTTAATGCTAGTTTCGTTTTTTTTTGCTGTCTGGGCTAAAAATATTAGGTAATAAGCATCAAAAAATATCCATTTGAATGACTAGACCTAAACTCATAATAAAAATGTTTTATGAGCCTGAAAAATTAGCAACACAAGATATTTTAAACATGGCTGTCATTTTTCTCTATACACACATTTTTATAAAATGCCTTAAAAAAGACTACTTATCTACGAGGGCGGTTTGATAAGTCAGTGACTTTTTGAATGAAAAATATTTTTTTCGGCAAATAAGCGTTTTATTTCTCAACGTAGTCTCCTTGCAAGTCAATACATTTAGTCCAGCGTTTTTTCAATTTTTTTATTCCTTCCAAATAATAGGTCTTGTCAAGGTCCTCAAAATAGGCATTTGTTTCAGAGATGACCTCTTCATTGGACTCAAATCTCTTACCGCCCAGCCATTTTTTCAGGTTTGGAAACAGGAAGTAGTCGCAGGGGGCTAAATCTGGAGAATATGCTGGATGAGGTAGCAGTTCGTAGCCCAATTTATGGATTTTTGCCATGGTGACTAAACATGTGTGCACCCGTGCATTGTCTTGATGGAAGAGCACTTTTTTCTTCGTCAAATGGGGTCGTTTCTGCTTCAAATCTCGATCGAATCTGTCCAAAAGCTCTGAATAATATTCGCCGTTGATTGTGTTACCCTTTTGAAGGTAATCGATGTGAATGACACCGCGTGCGTCCCAAAAAACTGTAGCCATCACCTTGTTCGCCGACAGACCCACCTTGGCCTTCTTTGGTGCAGGTTCACCCGGAAAAACCCACTGTTTCGATTGTTCCTTGGTCTCTGGTGTGTTGTGATGGATCCACGTTTCGTCTACGGTAACAAAACGGCGCAAAAACTCGGTTGGATTGCGACTGAACATCGCCAAACACTCCTTTGAAGTGGTCACACGGTTGCGCTTATGGTCGAGTGTGAGCAATCGCGGCACCCATCGCGCGGATAGCTTTTTCATATACAAATATTCATGTAAAATATTATGTACGCGTTCAGTTGAGATGCGTACAGCCTGAGCCATCTCACGCAGTTTCATGCTCCGATCGTCCAATATCATTCCATGGATTTTGTCGACGATTTCTGGCGTAACGACCTCTTTTGGGCGACCTGAACGTTTGGCGTCAATTGTACTGGTACGACCACAACGGAAGTCAGTAAACCATTTTTTGATCATTGAAATTGATGGTGCAGATTCCCCATAGTATTTATCAAGCCTTTCTTTGGTTTCGTTGATGGATTTTTTACGCAAAAAATAATGCTTAATCAGCACAAGAAATTCACTTTTTTCCATTTTCCTTAAAATTTACGAGATTGTTTGCTTTCAATGATTGTCAAACACAAACTAATTGTCGTAGCTTGCTCAAATTTTGACAGTAGTCTATTCAAAGATGTCAGTTGACGGGAGCAGTGTTGGATTTAAAGTTACTGCGCCGGAAATTCAAAAAGTCACTGACTTATCAAACCGCCCTCGTATGTTCCAAAAATTTGTTTGAGAGGTTTAATAGTTTCCCACAGTTTTTAAGACACATTTTGGCTACGTCGCCCATAGTATTAATTTAGTATGGATGATGTGTTTTAAACAACAATTTAAAGCAATATCAAAGAAAATTTAAGAATTTCACATATTCCATCGAAATGGCGTAGTTAGCAGGGATTAAAGTTCAGTTTAAAGTGCCACTTAATCGACTTGCTACAAAAATACCACAAAATTAGCGATTTCGTTTTAAAGACAAGAAAGTTATTTAAAAAATGTTGCTTGCGGGTCAATAGCTAGATTGCAAGTCTAGAAATTAACAAAAAATGTTGGTTCCATTTGAACCTAGCTGAAGTAATCGACTTTAAAATATTTGGAACTGTTGAGCTTTTGGAATAGAACACTGACAATGCTGCTTAAATCGTAAACCTTAAACATTTTCATGCCCCTCCGATTTGGTAATATAGTCAAACCAGGGTGTCAATTTGCGTTCTAAAACCTTTTAATTTGATTTTCATTCGACATTTATCATTTTTTTCATTTCATTTCATTCAGCATTGCCATTCTTTTTGTCATTTGCTGAAGTAAACTCTTAATGAAAATTTCTTAAATGAACATGAAAGTTAGTGTCAAAAAGATTTTTTTTCTTTAAATGAAATATAAGTTCAGTAATTTTACAAGTAGTTTTATATGAGAAAGACAAAATAATGAAAGGTAAAAGCAAATATTAAGTAAATAAAGATAAGAATCCTAGAACAAATGTTGGGTCCAAAAGCAAACCTAAGGATGTAGAAAGTTGAAATTTGGCATGGAACAGGCTTTTATTGCAAGATAAAACTCTTCCGAAAGTGCGAAAAATTCAACCACTCCTTCTCCCCTCTCCTATACAAATGGAAAAGATTTTTGCGGTTTTGTCGAAAACGGCAAAAATTGCGTCAAAATTGGTTCAGGTTTACTGGAAGAAGTCGATCTCACAAATTTTCGTTACATACAGACATACACACGAATACAACACATACACACGTATATATTTTGTGGACTCATTGAAGTGAGCCAATTGGTATATGATCCGGGACCTGAGACGGTGATTTTATTTTAATACTTTTCTTTATGTAAAAATTTCAATAGGATAAGTGAAGTGAAAGTGAGTTAAAATTAGATTACAATATTTCACCCTAACAAACAAACTAGTGAAACTAAAGAAAAAATATCAGTTGTGGTCAACACAAAACTTTCTTCTACAAAATCTACGACCCTGCGCAATTTCCGCTAGAGCCCTGTCGCGTTGTCAACCTAAGACGACCTCCCAATAAATTCTTGGTTTATTCAAAAATATCAAAAACGTACAAAATTTGAGATAACTTGAGAACTGTAAAAGATATCAATTTACGGTAAATGGCAAAAATGTAGAAAATGTTAACATCTTTAATTATTCTTTTAACTGATTTGTCGAAAAACCGTTAGTTTGCAAATTATTCGCAAACATATGATTTTTTACTTATTAATGAAAATATCTCAATAACGGTAAAAGATAACGGATAACGGTAAGAAACAAAATTGTGCAGAATGCCATTCTCATTAATTCACTTCATACATTCAGTCAGCAAAAACCCGTTAGTTTTCGAGATAATCGCAAAAAACTGTTTTTTTTTTGGAAATAACGGTTTATCTCGATAACAGGTGGAGATATCGAGTTATAGCTAAAGACAAAAGTGTGGGAAATTTTATTTTCTCCAAGTTTTGTCATACTTAAGGCCACTAAAAAACGCGTAGTTTGGGAGTAAATCGAGAAAAACGAAATTGCGATTTTTGAAAAACCGCCATTTTGGATACTTCCGGTTAACGGATTTCCACCAAAAGTTGATAGGATCGTCCCATTTTAGGACCCAACATGCCTATAAAATTACATGGCGCTAGCTCTATTAGTTTTTGAGAAATCTTGTACACAGACTGACAGACTGACAGACAGACTGACAGACTGACAGACTGACAGACTGACAGACTGACAGACTGACAGACTGACAGACTGACAGACTGACAGACTGACAGACTGACAGACTGACAGACTGACAGACTGACAGACTGACAGACTGACAGACTGACAGACTGACAGACTGACAGACTGACAGACTGACAGACTGACAGACTGACAGACTGACAGACTGACAGACTGACAGACTGACAGACTGACAGACTGACAGACTGACAGACTGACAGACTGACAGACTGACAGACTGACAGACTGACAGACTGACAGACTGACAGACTGACAGACTGACAGACTGACAGACTGACAGACTGACAGACTGACAGACTGACAGACTGACAGACTGACAGACTGACAGACTGACAGACTGACAGACTGACAGACTGACAGACTGACAGACTGACAGACTGACAGACTGACAGACTGACAGACTGACAGACTGACAGACTGACAGACTGACAGACTGACAGACTGACAGACTGACAGACTGACAGACTGACAGACTGACAGACTGACAGACTGACAGACTGACAGACTGACAGACTGACAGACTGACAGACTGACAGACTGACAGACTGACAGACTGACAGACTGACAGACTGACAGACTGACAGACTGACAGACTGACAGACTGACAGACTGACAGACTGACAGACTGACAGACTGACAGACTGACAGACTGACAGACTGACAGACTGACAGACTGACAGACTGACAGACTGACAGACTGACAGACTGACAGACTGACAGACTGACAGACTGACAGACTGACAGACTGACAGACTGACAGACTGACAGACTGACAGACTGACAGACTGACAGACTGACAGACTGACAGACTGACAGACTGACAGACTGACAGACTGACAGACTGACAGACTGACAGACTGACAGACTGACAGACTGACAGACTGACAGACTGACAGACTGACAGACTGACAGACTGACAGACTGACAGACTGACAGACTGACAGACTGACAGACTGACAGACTGACAGACTGACAGACTGACAGACTGACAGACTGACAGACTGACAGACTGACAGACTGACAGACTGACAGACTGACAGACTGACAGACTGACAGACTGACAGACTGACAGACTGACAGACTGACAGACTGACAGACTGACAGACTGACAGACTGACAGACTGACAGACTGACAGACTGACAGACTGACAGACTGACAGACTGACAGACTGACAGACTGACAGACTGACAGACTGACAGACTGACAGACTGACAGACTGACAGACTGACAGACTGACAGACTGACAGACTGACAGACTGACAGACTGACAGACTGACAGACTGACAGACTGACAGACTGACAGACTGACAGACTGACAGACTGACAGACTGACAGACTGACAGACTGACAGACTGACAGACTGACAGACTGACAGACTGACAGACTGACAGACTGACAGACTGACAGACTGACAGACTGACAGACTGACAGACTGACAGACTGACAGACTGACAGACTGACAGACTGACAGACTGACAGACTGACAGACTGACAGACTGACAGACTGACAGACTGACAGACTGACAGACTGACAGACTGACAGACTGACAGACTGACAGACTGACAGACTGACAGACTGACAGACAGAAAGACATTTTTTAAATATGACTCCAATCGACTCAGGAGTGATCGGGAAATGTTTTTTAGGCAAAATTAAGAGGTCGAAATTTTTCATGAATACAATAGGTACTTTATTATACTCCGTAGAAGAAAGTAAAAAACATAACAAAAGCTATAATTGCCAATCTGGCAATTATTGGAAACCCGTATGGTGATATTCGTATCAAAATTCGAACAGTTGTATCAAAATTCCACTTTGAGTCAAACTTTCCAATAAGATTTTTTAAAATTTACTCCAATCAGATTTTGATGTATGGTAGTTTTATGTAGAATCATATCCTAAATAACTTTTGTTTTTGTACTTTTGCACTTTTTTGATAAGATGCACCGTTTTTGAGATATTCGCAAAAAACGTTTTCGTTCGTATGGGGGGTACCCCCCTAATGGTCCATTTTTGCCCATTAACGAACTTAGCCTTGCATTTTACGAAAAACGGATCTGCGCAAAATTTCAAGTCTCTAGCTCAATCCGTGCGCCCGCAATCCGCGCCACAGACGGACAGACAGACGGACGGATATGCAAAAATTAATTATTTTTATCATTCTAAACACACTGGTGTAATTCATTTTTTTGTGTGATGACGGGATCTTGGCGTTACAAACGGCAAGGCAAAGTTAATATATTTGGCCATTGTAAATTTTTCTGCGCCCTCGTGTCTTTCAGGTTGAATATAAACAGAAAAATTGCGAAAACTGGCCCCATTTTTCTAAAGCTGTGACTTATATAATATTACATGCATTTTTTTTATTCTGAGAATATTAGGTAATTCTATAAGTTTTTCAATTAACAGGCGTGTCGAAAAAATCACTTCACTATTATAATCTTTGTTCAAATATTAGATTGGGCTGAGAATTTGGTTTAAATCTGAATAATTAATTCCTCTTTTAATTATTTTTTCCAAAAAATTTGCAAGCAAATCGGAAAAAATATTTTTTTTTCTTTGTAATGAAAATATCTCAATAACGGTAAAATATAGCGATAAAAGTGTGAGACAAAATTACGGTAAAATTTATTTTCTTCAATTCATGTTATACTTCGAACCACCGAAAACCTCGGTGTAGGAAATTTTAGTGTCTTCAATTTTTATTACGCTCCGTCGGGCGCGGCTGATCAGATTGATAAACGGTTAGGGTTTCTACTATTTTTCAGCCCAAAAAAACCCACTCGGTTTTTTTTTTTAAAAACCTAATAAAACTCAAAAAAACCCAGTGGGTTGGCCTTTTTTTATACCTGTATGGGGTAACCAAAGGGTATATTAAATTTGCCTTACCGTTTCTAACGCCAAGATCCCGTCATCACACACAAAAATGAATTACACCAGTCCGTCCGTCTGTCCGTCCGTCTGTGGCTAAAGACTAGAGACTAAAGACTTGAAATTTTACGCAGATTCGTTTTTCGTAAAATGCAAGGCTAGGTTCGTTAATGGGCAAAAATGGACCATGTGGGGGGAACCCCCCATACGAACGAAAACGTTTTTTTCGAATATCTTAAAAACGGTGCATCTTATCAAAAAAGTGCAAGAAAAAAAGTCATTTAAGTTAAGTGCACACGATATGATCACTGTTCATATTTTTGAGCAAAAAAGTGTCCCAAACGTGTTCATATCGTCTGAACACCATATTTTTGTGTTCATACGTATGAACACAAGGCATATGAACACATTTGAACATGCCGTGAGCAAACGTATGAACACGACCTGTTCATACCGTGTGAACACTATTTTGGGACCGTATGAGCCCAGTTTGTAAAATTCGGACGTATGATCACAGATATGAACACACTGTCACATTTGAACAGGGGTAAGTTTTCAACATGTTCAAATGTAAAATTTTGAGTCAAATTTGTACGTAAATTGATGTTTTCTGGTTTTTATTTGGGTCTAGTAGGTTTTAGATTTGTGGCGTGGATGGCTCAGTCAGTTAAGTGCTTGCCTTGTGATCCAATGAGCAGTGGTTCAAATCCCACTCAGGGTAAAATAATTCGATTCGAATTTGAACTTTTCTGTTCATGGACTTTAAAACACGGACCAGTGTTTGGTCTTCGCCTCCAAGCTCCTGGCATATAACACAAAAAAAAAGTTTTCGACAGTTTTGTAATTTGTTGTGTTGTGTGCTCAAATGTTCTTAAAAATTGTTCATATCTGTAATTTGAACAAAACGTTCATATCGTCTGAACAGTGGTTCATACGCGCAGAAAAAATATGAACACATTGCATTTGAGCACATATGAACACACCTAAAAATTTGAAGCTTTGGGACAAAATGTTCATATCGTGTGAACACCTTTCATATATTGTATGAACATATGAGCATTTGAAGCTTATAAGCAACATATGCGTATGTTCAGAAATATGAACAGTGATCATATCGTGTGCACTTACCTTTAGGATGATTCTAAATTGTTGATGTGTTCAATTTGACACACCGCGCCCAGTCATATTACAATCAGACCGAGCCCGACGAACAAAAATAATTCAGGAAAGTCATACCGACGTATAGAACGTCTTTACTAATTGTAATTTTTGTTGTTAGCCATTTTTTAATACAGTGAAACTTCAGTTCGTGAACCTAAAAAACTTTTACTTACAGTGTTCTGTCAGAGAAAAAAATATAGTTAATTTCACCAAAACGTCTTTGTTAAATATTTTTTGTATGGGTTTACTAAAATTTTTAATTTATTGAATAATCATACTAAGAAATTCGTTAAATTACCTCATTCTAAAATTTGGAAAAACACAAAAAAATGGTGTAAATTAACTAAGTTCTTGGTAAAATATTTCACGAAATGTCACACATTATCTTGGGCGAATAAGACATCTAGAATTGACATTTAAAATTAATTCTAGAACCTCCAATACGTTTCAGAATTAATATTTAGACTTGACTCTGTAAACAAACCTTCCCCTACAACCAAAAAAAAAAACCCAGTGGGTTGGGCTTTTAAAAAAAAATCCGGGTTTTTCACAAGCCTGGGGAGTGTAATAGCGGAAGGGGTGTGGGTGGTTGGAAGGAAAGTGTAAGGGAGGCCGTTAAATTATAGTATCAATATGTTAATTTATTTTTTTCGTCTACACGTTAATTCACTATACGATAATTCGGTAAGCTATCAAAAATGACACAAAATATCAAATATATGTATAGCATATTATACGTCATCACTGCACGCTATAACATTTTTGGTAAATAAAAAAATTCAAAATGGAAAATCCGTTCGTTGTCCCAATAAAGATTGATTTGGATTTTTGGACATTTTATTTATCAAATCGAATCGAAAATTGTGTTACAATATTTACGTCATTGAGATAAAAATACATTAAATTCATTGACACTATTAATAGAAAACCGACCCTAAAAAAACTTTATGCAGCACCTATAAAATATTTAGAAATCTTGTTTTTTCTACCTTTCCTTTAAATATAAATTTTTAAAAATCCAAACTAAATTTCTTCCCTAAAAAAAATCTTAAAATTTTTCAATAAAATGGAGAACTTTTAAATAAAATGGAAAACTTTCTCTACATAAATCGATTGTACAAGACTTTTCAGACAAAAAAAAATCCGCGATTTAGTGAAAGTAAGTTTTTGTTCAATCAACTGATACCCAGCAAATGGCTGCCATTAAAACATACAATTAGAAATCAATCAATTGGGGTTTAGCCAATATGTGACAAAAAAAAACTAAAAGAAAAACCCTGTGACACTTTTTGTCTAAAGACGGAAACTTTGATTCGAAAATGTCATGCCATGATGCAGCAAAAAATTTGTCTTTGGTTAGTGAACGAATGCCCATTTTAATGGTATGCGATTATAAAAACCTCCCGCATAGCGTCCAATCTTGCAAAATTATCAAAACCGCCCAAAAATTCAATGACCATCTGTGTCAATGGGCCTCGGACAGAGCCTCTCAGCCTCGCGTCGTCGACTGAGTCGTATGCTGGTAAAAAAAAACCATGCGTCGAATTCGCGATAAAACTCGTGGGGTGTTGCGTCGTTTCGCGAGCAAGGCTTTGGCCACGTTCGCACGATGCAGTCCGGCTATTAATCAAAAATTCGAATAAAGATCAGTCGACATAACTGGACTGCCACTTTTCGTGTAAATCGAATTCGCTATAATCAGGTGTGGTGGTTTTCTGTTCACTTTGCGGGGTGACGGAGGCACCAACATGCAGTCCAGGCGAAGGAAAATTGTATGCGGATGCGGTTGCGTCACACCAAGAAAGCAACTTACGGGCGCCGATTCGCTTGATTGACATGCGACACAACTACCGCAAGTACAAAGTGGTTTCGGCTGGTCAATTGAACCTTAATTAGAGCATTTTTTGTCTCTGTGCGAGCTGCCGGATGTTTTGCCACTGGAGTTGCCCACTTGATAATGGGGTGTTTCGCACTAATATCAACTGTCAAAGAACCGGAGTCCACAGGTGCGCTAAGTTTAGTTTTTTTTAGTACTTAAAATGGTACTTAGGTATTTCGCCACGCACAATTACTATTTTTTCTATCAGAAACCTTAAAATAACTCATTTTAGGTGGGAAAATAACTCACTTTAGGTAGATTTACCTTAAACTGGGCCCTCATTATATGCATATCGTAAGTATTTTAATAAATTATACAAAGCCTCATACTACCAAAAAACTAATATCCAATTGAGGAAAGAAATTTTGAAGACTGTAATTTTGAAGACCGTGTCCGTAGTTCTGCCTGAAGTAGAAACTTAAGTCACATGCATCAATTGAAAGATATGTGGGTAAATAATAAGTTATTTTAAATTTAGTGTGTGATTTATCGATCATAGATAATTCGTTATTGATTCAATATTCCTGGTTTTTGGCGAGAAAAGCGGATTAGTGAATGAATAGAATCTGATTACGTCCAAAAACAAACGAACGATTAGTTTTTTTTTTAGTTCGGAGTTAGTTATTATTGCCCGAGTAGCTCCCGGTACTAATAGCTAGAACTTCGTAATTGCACGCTTTTTCGTTCGTCGGTTTTTTCGACTTATATGTCGCATAAATTACGGCACGCAAACGCCTAATGTTTTTTTTTTTGTTGCTTTTTATGCAAACGCATAATGTTTTTTTTAATATGTAGTGGGATTGAGCGCAATTTTAGGGGAAATGGTCAATGACTATTGTGTCAGTGAGCGATTACTAGCCACAACTCGATCACAAGAGTCTCAGCGCCAAAAAATAGCTGCAAATTAAACTTTTTACAGACAATATTTCTTACTTACTTCAACCACAAAAAGAGAGTTTGCTAACGGGTTTGAATTTACAGTAAAATACCGACCAATCGATGATTAATCGCAATGATTAACGCGGCAAAATGAATCTAAATCTGACATTTTCGGATGGATCTTGTGGCAATTTTCGCCGAGGCCAAGTAATCAGACTTTTTTACAAGCGTTTATTTATGTTGTGATCGATATGCGGTACCGTTTCTGAAAATGCAATTTATGCTATTGAAAAGTGCCCAAGTTAGTACACCTACTCAAACGGGTTAGTTTTTTGAACAATTTTTTATTTGCCGTATTTTCCGACAAAATACTTTTTTTTTAAATTCAATACCCAATCAACTTTCGAGGTATCAACCAATTGTCAATAAAATCGTTTTTTGGTGTTAAAATTATTAGTAACATCGCACTACGCGGTTATTTGATTTTTATTTTAGTAGTTCGTCCAATTATTATCCGAATTTTATTTTTAAGTTTAGTTATGACCATTTTTGGAATTATTTGATAATTTTGTTTGTGATTATTTGTGTGAATTTTATATAAAAATCTGTGAGAAAAATTTAAAAATTGCGACCCATCTAAGAGGACGCTAAAAACTTTCAAATGAGTTGCTAAGGGTGGCATGGCAATATTTTTTTTTTAAATAATTTTTTTGTAAAAACAATAAATTTAACAGATTTGCTAAAAACTAATGAAAATCCCCATCTCCAATTAGTTTTTACTTTCCTATACGAAGTATGGAGGAAAATTTCGATACTCCATTCATATTATTTCGTCGCAAACTAATAAATTGGTTTAAATTGTTTCTCTTTGCTTATGAACAATTGGATTTCTATCTGTTAGCGTTGTTATAAATAAACAAGTTGATTAATTTGCTTCCAGGTACTTAACTTTCCCTGTAAGGACAAATTCTTTTTAATTTTACCACAACAGCCAAATTCAAGAAAAAATATAACAAAAGATATAATTGCCAATCTGGCAATTATTGAAATCCCGTATGGTGATATGGCATTGTTCGAAGTTTAAGTGAACGGCGAACAGTTGTTTCAATAAGATTTTTTAAAATTTATTCCAATCGGATTTTGATGTATGGGAGGAGTTTTATGTAGAATTATATTCTAAATAACTTTTGTTCTTGCACTTTTTTTCTAGGATGCGCCGTTTTTGAGATATTCACAAAAAACGTTTTCGTTCGTATGGGGGGAAATTTTATAGGCATGTTTGGTCCTAGAATGGTCAACGTCAACTTTTGATGAAAATCTGTTAAACGAAAGTAAACAAAATGGCGGCTTTTTGAAAATCGCAATTTCGTTTTTTGTTATTTACTCCGAAACTACGCGTTTTTCAGTAGTCTTGTAATGTGGGAGACACTGTACTGTACGCTGCGACCGTGACGTCTCGCTCACTATCTACGTACAGTACGGTGCGGGTCTGCGGGAAGGAACGACATACCAGAAGCTAGCTCAAGAGACGGGTCGCGGGTTTATTTCTTCCTTTACAGACACCACACATTAAGGTGGTATGTCTTGGGACGGCCCAGCAAATGGAGACGAGGGATTCTCAGGCCCCTCATTGCTCTAGGTAGCCGCGGGCTTTACAAAACGAAACAGAGGCAAAGAAAAAAACTACTTAGACAGAAGAAGGTTAATCGGAGCTTTCCCACCCCTTTTTAGGATTTTATCCCAAAACCAAAGTGTTAGTCAAGGGGCTCCGCCTTGTCTAACCCCTGAAAACGACGCTACGTCAAAAGTGATAACCGGTACTTACATTTTTAATTCCTTTTCAACCCCGTGCATTCTCCTTACAAGGCTCTTTCTCTCTTCTTCTCTCTCCCTACAACAAGAGACCTTAATCACGCATTGCGAATATTATCATCGTTCATATGTTCACGGAAAAAAATCCACATAGTAATCGTTCCTATAAAATGGTGGAAAGCGATTATAGGAGTCATTGCACCATTTTGTAGGAAAGGCTTCAATAAATGTTGGAACTAGTCCTACTTTTCGTGGAATCATTACTATGTAAATAGGGCTGAGAGAAGAATGGACACATTCCAACAAAAGTAGCACTCGCCCCTAGTTTGCATTGGAGACGTTCTTAATCTGAGGTGGAATCATTACTATATTATGGAATGGAATCATTCCCACTGTTTTTAGAAATGACTCCAATATTATGTAGGGCTTAGTCCTACAAAAAAAATTGAATGAATCCTAAGTTTTGGTGGACTCATTCCTATGCAAATAGGATTCAGCGAATATGATAATTCAAGTCGAATTTTTTCTTCGATTATAATTCACACGTGGTTTGCGAACTCGGAGTATGTATAGCTTGGACCTGCCTAGTGCCACACTCTAACACTTGTGTCGGAGAAATTTTTTAATTACGGGGCTTATAACTGCATGATGTGTTTTTAATTTCGAAATTTAGAAAAATTTGTATTTCGTGCATTTTTCGTCGGTTTATTGAAATGTTTAGTGTTAGTTGTAAACTATTTTTATACAATGTATTAAATTATAATTTTTTTTATTTTATTTCTATGAAATTTTTAACCTTATTTTTTTTATATTTATTTATAGGTTTAACAAACCTAATCTCGTAATTCCTCGAATTAAACATAAAACTTGAAACTGCTAATGCGTTCAGAATTTCGAAGCTTATTTTATTCACTAATTAAACTAATAACTAATTAAACTAATAACTAGAAAAATCGACTGCCTAAATGAAATTCAAAGTGTCAACTGACGATCGGACGCAGCCAATTTTCTTATCTCCACGCGCCGCAAGGATACAATTGAAATTTGTTCCTATTGTTTAATGGTAAATCAAGTGCTTTTGTTTGGTTGGCTAAATATGTGGTTCCGCTATGCACGCGCTGTAAAACTTTCAATAATTTTAAATTCTTGTTGAAATTTTTGCTTTTGAAAATTTTAAATTCGATCCGCAATATTGGCATTGATTCCTATTATATCAAAAGAAATTTTATTGCCTAGCAACAAGTTGATCGTTTTGATCGTTTTTTTTACTTCGTCCCTGTAAGGATAACATATTCCTGTAGGGATAACGTGATTATTCTTGTTGACAAATTATCCGGAAAAAATTGGGGTTTTTGACGTCACTGATTTCGATTCTGACGATCAGAAATCTGTAAGGATAATGGTTGGTCCTGCCAGGATATTACTCAAATTTTCCGGAAAAACTCATTTCCAGGTTTCTGGCGTCGCTGGCGTTAAGAGGTAACAATAACTCAAAGCCAAGAATATAATTCAACACGGCAAAAAATCTTGGAGTCAATTCCAATCAAAATTGGATTACGGTGGAGCTATATGTAATCCAATGCAAAATTCAATAAAATTTTCTACATCTTTGTCTTTTACTAGAACTCCGTATCTCAAGCAGCTATCGAGATATACCGTTATTTTAAAAAAATCATTTGTTTGCGAACAATAACGGGTTTTTGGTGATAGTTTGCCATAATTTTATCTTTTGCCATTATCCGAAATCTTTAACCTGAATTTTTTCGTTTTACCGTAAATCGATATATTTTACCGTAATCGAGATATTTCAGATTTTGTAAAATAAAACATATTATTATGTAAATTAATATTTTATTCGTAAGGTAAATTGTGTAGAAATGTAGATTTTGTATAAGAAATTCTACAGACACTTTTTTTTGGGGAAAAGAATACCCATATTTTTTTGTTTGACCATGCGGCCCATAGTTTGGATTTTATAAGAATTTGAAAAAGCCTGAAACCCAATTTTTTTGCCAAATTCTTCCTGCTTTCAAAAATTTGTATCTTCCAATTGTTTCCTTAGAAAAATGAATTAATTTATAATCATTTAAATGTAAAATACCTTCAATATTGTGCATTATCTGCAAATCGTTTTTTTTGCAATGAGAATTTATCATTGATCACGATCGATCTAAATCACGATCGAAAATCGGATCGTTCAACTAATGACATTGATCAAACGTTGCTTCGATTAAATGTTCTACAGATTGCAGATAAATCGATCGCTGAAGCAACTGAAATGTATTTGCTGAAAGCACCATTTTTGTGTCAGTCTAGTGGTAACAAATTTGTGCATATCGAGGAACATTATTGAGTTTTCAACGTGTTTGGCAGTTTTATCTCAATATCTTATATTCACAGCCAAATTTTTCGTAATCATTTTTGATGCACGGTTTGCAGCAGGACGGCATCATGCATAGTTTCCTTTGAAAATCGAAATTAATGTACAAAGAGTCTAAACAAATTTTGAGGTGAACGGCATATGACTTTCTTATACGAAATCTACATTCCTGCGTAATTTACACTATAACCCGACGAACAAAATATTAGCTTAGGGTAAAGTCTGGTAATTTGGCACCGCAGGTGATATGGCACCCTTTCAAATTCTCCTACTGGCGACATTAGATTCAAAGTCATTCTCACAAAACTTAGATCAGTTTCCCCCGTGAGGACGAAGTGTGAAAACCGCGACACCATAGTTCTTTCCCTTTTGTTTTTACGTGACAAAACAAGAAAAAAAAAATTCAAATTTCAGACGAAATTTTTTTTGTTGTTTTTTGAGTGGCTGAATTTCGGTAAGTACAGTTCGAGCAAGTTTACCGTTCATAAACCAAAACAAGTAGAATCTTATTTGTTTTTGTTTGTGTGTATGAAACAGAGTTAATTGAGCGCGAGTTTTTAGTAAAATATGAAAATCAGTGGCGATGTCTGAAAGGAGAAATGGCACCCTATGTCTGAGGTGATATGGAACGGGTGCCATTTCCATTATAAGATACCTTTCACTACTCTCAGAAGGCGACTTAGGGCTGGAGATACCAAAAAGCCCTCCTTGGGAGCTCCTTTTTGTTTGGGTGAAGAAAATTAGCAAAAAATATCAGTCCAAATTAGCAAAAAATATCAGTCTAGCTAAGGTAGGGTGCCGTCTCCCCTACACTTTTGGGGATATGGTTTTTTCAATGAATTTATGTTTTGTTAATTTTTTTACTTTTTTAGGAGTGAAATCCTATTTATTTTTAACCGACTTCCAAAAAGGAAAAGGTTCTCAATTCCACCTGAATATTTTTTTTTTTTTTTTTTTTTAATGTATGTTCACGCCTAACTTTTTACTGGGTTGACCGATTTTGGTCATCCCAAAGAGAAAGTTGTAGAGAAAGTTCCTGGTTGGACTCCGGTTGGTTCATGGGCAAAAATGGACCATTAGGGGGGGTACCCCCCATACAAACGAAAACGTTTTTTCCGAATTTCTCAAAAACGGTGCATCTTATCAAAAAAGTCTAAGAACAAAAGTTATTTAGAATATGATTCTACATAAAACTTCCATACATCAAAATCCGATTGGAATAAATTTTAAAAAATCTGATTGGAAAGTTCGACTTCAAAGTGTAATTTTGGTACAAGTGCTCAAATTAAGATACCAATATCACCATACAGGTTTTCAATAATTGCCAGATTGGCAATTATAGCTTTTGTTATGTTTTTACGTTGTGTTCAGTCAGAGCCGTATTAACAAGTTTGAGCGCCCTGGGCTAAATAAAATTTTGCACCCTTACATAGTTTTATTGTAAAAATGCAATTTCATTTTTTAAAATATTCTTTAATTCAAAACACAGTACTAACTTAAATTACAGATACGCTAAATATAAAGAAAATTAAAAAAAAAGCAATCAAAATTTCATCGCCTCAGATCGATGGCGCCCCTGGGCTGTAGCCCAATTAGCCCTATGGTTAATTGGGCCTTGTGTTCAGTACAACACAAGGAAGGTTCTCTTATATATTTTTCCCGTGTTAACCTACCCCTTCAAACCCCTCCCTGCTTGGGATATCGAGTAAAATTCTTTGTATTGTGTTCAGTACAATATTTGGAAGATTCTTTTATATATTTCTCATCTGCGGACTTATCCCCTCAAACCCTTTGTAATTTTACCTATATTAAAAATTGAAACTAAAAACGTTCGAAATAAAAAAAAATTTTTCTAAAAAAAATAAAACCGACTTTAAAAAAAAAACTGAAAAGAGAAAAAAGCACTAAAAAGAAAAAAATAATTTCAAACTATGTCCATTAATAGCGTATTTGAAATTTGGCTTTTTTGGAGTGGCGTTAAATTTGCAACTAAAATAAATTACATACTTTCTAACCCTTAAGGCTAACTAAGAACTAAGATCGACTCCAAAAATTTTGTTGTCAAACAGATTAACTATAGACACGGCTCTTACAATAGAAATTTTACAACGATTTTATTTAGTGTAAATTTAACGCCACTCCAAAAAAGCCAAATTTCAAATACGCTATTAATGGACATAGTTTGAAATTATTTTTTTCTTTTTAGTGCTTTTTTTTATTTTTGTTTTACTAGTTGATTTTAAGAATAAAAATGTTTTCGTATGAATTAAAAATTTCTTTTACTTTTTAACCGACTTCCAAAAAGGAAAAGGTTCTCAATTCCACCTGAATATTTTTTTTTTTTACTTTCTTCTACGGAGTATAATAAAGTATTGTATTCATGAAAAATTTCGACCTCTTAATTTTGCCTAAAAAACATTTCCCGATCACTCCTGAGTCGATTGGAGTCATATTTAAAAAATGTCTTTCTGTCTGTCAGTCTGTCAGTCTGTCAGTCTGTCTGTCAGTCTGTCTGTCAGTCTGTCTGTCAGTCTGTGTACAAGATTTCTCAAAAACTAATAGAGCTAGCGCTATGAAATTTTATAGGCATGTTGGGTCCTGAAATGGGACGATCCTATCAACTTTTGGTGGAAATCCGTTAACCGGAAGTATCCAAAATGGCGGTTTTTCAAAAATCGCAATTTCGTTTTTCTCGATTTACTCCCAAACTACGCGTTTTTTAGTAGCCTTAAGTATGACAAAACTTGGAGAAAATAAAATTTCCCACACTTTTGTCTTTAGCTATAACTCGATATCTCAACCTGTTATCGAGATAAACCGTTATTTCCAAAAAAACAGTTTTTTGCGATTATCTCGAAAACTAACGGGTTTTTGCTGACTGAATGTATGAAATGAATTAATGAGAATGGCATTCTGCACAATTTTGTTTCTTACCGTTATCCGTTATCTTTTACCGTTATTGAGATATTTTCATTAATATGTAAAAAATCATATTTTGCGAATAATTTGCAAACTAACGGTTTTACGACAAATCACTTCAAAGAATAATTAAAGATGTTAACATTTTCTACATTTTTGCCATTTACCGTAAATTGATATCTTTTACCGTTCTCAAGTTATCTCAAATTTTGTACGTTTTTGATATTTTTGGATGAACCAACAATTTTTTGGGAGGTCGTCTTAGGTTGACAACGCGACAGGGCTCTAGCGTAAATTGCACAGGGTCGTAGATTTTGTAGAAGAAAGTTTTGTGTTGACCACAACTGATATTTTTAATGTATGTTCACGCCTAACTTTTTACTGGGTGGACCGATTTTGGTCATCCCAAAGAGAAAGTTGTAGAGAAAGTTCCTGGTTGGGCCCTGGTTCATTCATGGGGAAAAATGGACCATTAGGGGGGGTACCCCCCATACAAACGAAAACATTTTTTCCGAATTTGTCAAAAACGGTGCATCTTATCAAAAAAGTCCAAGAACAAAAGTTATTTAGAATATGATTCTACATAAAACTCCCATACATCAAAATCCGATTGGAATAAATTTTAAAAAATCTGATTGGAAAGTTCGACTTCAAAGTGTAATTTTGGTACAAGTGCTCAAATTAAGATACCAATATCACCATACAGGTTTTCAATAATTGCCAGATTGGCAATTATAGCTTTTGTTATGTTTTTACGTTGTGTTCAGTACAACACAAGGAAGGTTCTTTTATATATTTCCCCCGTGTTAACCTACCCCTTCAAACCCCTCCCTGCTTGGGATATCGAGTAAAATTCTTTGTATTGTGTTCAGTACAATATTTGGAAGATTCTTTTATATATTTCTCATCTGCGGACTTATCCCCTCAAACCCTTTGTAATTTTACCTATATTAAAAACTGAAACTAAAAACGTTCGAAATAAAAAAAAAATTTTCTAAAAAAAATAAAACCGACTTTAAAAAAAAACTGAAAAGAGAAAAAAGCACTAAAAAGAAAAAAATAATTTCAAACTATGTCCATTAATAGCGTATTTAAAATTTGGCTTTTTTGGAGTGGCGTTAAATTTGCAACTAAAATAAATTACATACTTTCTAACCCTTAAGGCTAATCGTTTACATACTTTCTAACCCTTAAGGCTAACTAAGAACTAAGGTCGACTTCAAAAATTTTGTTGTCAAACAGATTAACTATAAACACGGCTCTTAGAAGCACCAAAACTAAGTTCTTTTATGTCCCAAATTGGATTCCCTATTTTTAAGCAATCGCTATAAAAAAGCCCACTGTCTCATATGTTACTATTTTTTGTAGAAATCTATCCTATTTTTTGTCTTCATGTACAAACTGATTTTGTGCGAAACTTGACAATAGAAATTTTACAACGATTTTATTTAGTGTAAATTTAACGCCACTTCAAAAAAGCCGAATTTTAAATACGCTATTAATGGACATAGTTTGAAATTATTTTTTTCTTTTTAGTGCTTTTTTCTCTTTTCAGTTTTTTTTTAAAGTCGGTTTTATTGAGTTATGCAGATTTAAAAAAAGGGGTGCCATATCTCCCGACTTTACCCTACATCAAAACATCGAATCTTTTTTACGAAATCTCAAATATCTCGATAACGGTAAAAGATTTCGATTTACGGTAAAAATTAAAAAACGTAGATAATTTAAATATCTTAAATCGTTTTTCCTAAGAAAAAAACTTTAGTTTGCGAGTAATCGCAAAAATCCAATTTTTAACTTTTTAATGAAAATATCTCGGTAACTATAAAAATAGCGGATAACGATAAAAGGTAAAATTGTGGGAAATGTTATTCTGCATTTACTCACCAAAAAATAGTTTTCGAGGTAATCCCAAAAATCTGAATTTTTGGGTTAAAGTCATACTCCCATCAGGAATCGGCTATAATTTAATTGATCAAAGAAACTTGTTCGCATTTATTGTACACTAAAGCCGAGAGAATAAAAGCTAGTAAATGCTTTTAATACTAGCAAATTGACACATTTCAGTAGAAAATTCCAAGTAAATTTTGTATAAAACCTGATAAATGCGTAGAAAAAGCATTTGTTTGAATAAGTGCCAACAAGCAAAGCCGCGGCCGACATTTGAAAGACGTTATATTCCATACTTAATGTCATAAAATATTCTTTAAAAAAAAAACATAACAAAAGCTATAATTGCCATTCTGGCAATCATTGGAGACCCGTATGGTGATATTCGTATCAAAATTCGAACAGTTATACCAAAATTCCACTTTGAAGTCAAACTTTACAATAAGATTTTTTAAAATTTATTCCAATCGGATTTTGATGTATGGAAGTTTTATGTAGAATCATATCCTAAATAAATTTTGTTCTTGGACTTTTTTGATAAGATGCACCGTTTTTGAGATATTCACAAAAAACGATTTCGTTCGTATGGGGGGTACCCCCCCTAATGGTCCATTTTTGCCCATTAACGAACTTGGCCTCGCATTTTACGAAAAACGGATCTGTGCAAACTTTCAAGTCTCTAGCTCAATCCGTGCACCCGCAATCCGCGCCACAGACAGACAGACGGACAGACAGACAGACGGACAGACAGACAGACAGACAGACAGACAGACGGACAGACAGACGGACGGACATGCAAAAATTAATTATTTTTATCATTCTAAACACACTGGTGTAATTCATTTTTGTGTGTGATGACGGGATCTTGGCGTTACAAACGGTAAGGCAAAGTTAATATACCCTTTGGTTTCACCATACGGGTATAATGAGTGGATATTTCACACACATCTTGTTTTATTTCCATTTAAAAATCGAGCGTTCTTATTTAAAAACCCTTTATAATGCTCGACTCGTTTCGGTTACTAGAAATGACAATCAAGTGACATTTGCCTGTTTACCTGAGATACTTGTATTCTGTTAAAATAGGGAATGAGAAGGCACAGTATTTGTACGGCTCTACAACTTCTTCGGCAACCTGGAAAAAGCGTCTCAAACAAGATCCAAATTCGGATCCGATCGTCTCTTACTAACACAATTAAATAATCATAATAATTTAATTGCTTTCTATGAGAAATGTTTTGAAGTATAACTAATATTGAATGTTAACATGTACGAGTATTTGGAATAGAGATCAAGTTAAATTTTATCTCATAATAATACAAAAGGAATGAAATAATTGAAATTCGTTCATAGTTTTCGTGTTTAAAAGAACGCATGAAAAAATGGAAACACAAACTTGTTTGCCGATGGATTTAGAACGTTAAGGCCCAACTACGATCGACATAGGAGCGGATATGTAGCTGCATATGTCATTTCCAGAATAAGAAAGTCAATGCTATTACCCACAATAGACACTTTCAAACCTTCGTTAAACTTTTGATAAGCATGAATAATTCGATACAAATGGAACTGGCATATGTAAATAGTGAACATAACCTAAAATTTGAGTGTGGGATTTATACTTCTTGTACATTGAATTAATTGAAAAAAAGGTATATGAATTTTGATTTCTTGATATGTCTGTGTTGTCAACAGAATGAGCATGAAAGAATGATTTCTTTGCGAGACCGGAACCTGTTCATGTTGTGTAGAAAATTTTGTAGTTCTATTAGGAGGTGTTTTCAGAGTAGCTAAATGAAAGGTTAGATTTTGTTGCTATACGGTACCCAAATCATGCTTCTCGGAACGCTTTTGACACCTTTAAAAAAACGTCAGTATGGTTACTTTGTAGTATCCAATAGAAGTGGTTTGAGCGTTGCGAAAACTTGTACTAAGGACTCTGTTTCTAATTTGGAGCCACTACGAAGGCTATAGAGGTGGGACGCATGGAGTGATTGATCATATTTACGTTTTAAACAAGTGAAAATATTACAGTTTAGTAGCAGCATAGATTATAGTTACAACCGGAGTTGTAACTTGATAATCATCGGATGTCCATCTCTAACATCGACCCATTGAAAAGTAGCCTGAGATGTGAGGTGAGTAAGGGGAGGAGGAAAATTGAGTCCACTGTTTATTTTTCGCCTATGTTACTCTTTCGCAGGAAAACTGACGAGCTGATTGGCCTGAAATTCAGCACAAATGTTCCTCGAAGTCCCCATTTAAAAACAGCCCCAGTGGCGAGGGAGTAAAGAGAGTGGTAAAGTGAATCCGAAGCTTGGAATTTCCTCTATGTTAATTTTTCGCGGGAAAACTACCGAGCCGTTTGGCGTGATATTCGGCATAGATTCTCGCCGGGGTCCAGCTCTAATATAGATCGATTGAAAAGTAGCCCGGAAAGTGGGAAGTAAGGAAACGGCGTAACGGAATCTGAAGCTTGGTTTTTCTTCAATGTTAGTCTTTCGTGGGAAAGTTGCCGAACCGTTTGGCCTGAAATTCAGCACAGATGTTTCTAACATACCTAAAATTCGACATAAATAATCGTCGGGGGTCCAGCTATAACATAGACACACAAAAAAGTAGTTTGGTTAATGGGGAGAGTAAGGGGAAGGGGTAGCATGAATCCAAAGCTTAGTTATTCCTCTATGTTACTTTTCGCGGGAAAATTATAGAGCCGATTGGCCAGAAATTCGCCATAGATTCCCGCCGGGAGTTCATATCTAACATAACCCCATTTAGAAATTGACCGAGAAGGGGGGGGGGGGGGGGTATGGGGAAGGGATAAAGTGAATAAGATTCCGAATGCTGGAATTTATTGTCTTTTTGTAAATTTTTGAAAATCAAACTTTAAAGAAAAGCAGAGACCGCCCTATTCTAGGCTATCTAATTTATGTTTTCCTAGGTTTTGTTCTACACACACTTTCAGCCGGGCGAAGCCGGGTCCAAGTTCTATTAATCAGAAAGTCGACCTTGTTACTTTTTGGTTGTCAAATTATAAGCGCTATTATTTATTGCAAATTGATTTTTCCTACAACAAATTACAAGTTATGCTTTGTACCAGTTCGCTAGTAACACTATCAATATGTTTAAGAAAGTTATAAAAGAAATTACGATTCCTCAAAAAAAAAAATTGCTATTATCGGATTAGCGCGATCTACTGAGATAAAACCGGTAATTGATGGCATCCTTCAATCACCATAATTATGAGAATTTAATGTAATGGTTGATATTAAACCAGATTTCAATTTTCACTTTTTAGATGCATGCCTCGTTTAAAGCGAGAGGTAATCCCAGTTCCACATACGAAGTAGATCCAGATGACGGAAAATAACATAATGATCATTACAAGTTTCTCACTATCCTACGTCATTGAATGAAAAATTTCGAGCGTATTTGCAGCGCACAAGATTTAATTACTGCAACTGACATCTTGTCGATATTTTCACTTCCATATTTTCTAGTTTTCATCCATTTTTCAACTGAAATTTTAACCAAGGTAACATCTTGGTATGTTATCAAGTATATAATATCTCTAAAGGTTCATTCAAATCCGTGAATTATCTACATCCGATATCTAAGTCAGTTCATTTGAAAATGCATAGTATAACATGTATCCTGTCTTCCCATAGTTTACAAATTACAGAAAAAGACGCGAAACAAGCGAAAGTTTTATAAAATAATCGACGTCGTCCGCCAAAAATACCTTTAAGCGACACAAAGTGAACGCAATTTAACACCTTATGGGGACCGCGCAGTGATAAGGTCAAGGTAAGGAGTGATCAAATCTAAAGTTACTGAACCAATTTATTAATCTCAGTTGGTGGTGTGGTGCGGCAGTGACAAAATTGTTGGAGAAGTTATATCGAATTTATTGTCAAGATTTATGGCATTTTGATAAATGATTATCAGCGCACCAAACACGCTCTATTCTCATTCAGGAAGCTTTAGTTTCTGCTGCTAAATGATTTTTTGTTGCCATTTTTCAAACTTAAATGATTTAGGGTCGGGCCAAACAACAAATACAAAATAACTTGCGTTTTCTATAGGCCTCTGTTCACTAAAAACGTGCAAAAAAGTCAAATATCTGAAAGTAATACTATAATGTTCGTGCCAAATTGCTCTGCTTAGCCACACCATCGATTGGTCTAAGGTTCAAGGTAAAATCTTGATGACTTTTTATTTATTTATTGTATTTTTTCTGCTTTCAAGTTATATATACTACAATACACACCTACACATGCTTTGCTAATGTTTTAGCAAATATATTTTTACCTAGGCTTAGATCAGGAGCAATTTTAACAAAATTTGTTACATTTTTTCAGTTGTAAGCTCTTTTCCGGTTTCATTGAAAATTGTTTTATTTTTAGTATCTTGTAGGTACATATTGCTTAACATTGTATTTATATGATGAAACATTTGGTAGCTTTCAGAATGGCGGGGAAGTCTTTTGTGGTGTAAGTATTATTTATAAAATAAAAAAAAAGGTAAATATTTTTTTGTTATATTCAAACTTAACCCGCGATCATAAACATTTGTAAACTAAAGGTAGAGATACACGACGAGAGACTTTGGTCTCTGGTCTCCAGGGTACAAAAGGCAAAAATCTCCAAAGTGTATACACGATTACAGACATTTAAGTCTGGAGATCAAAAAATAGATCTCCGGATTGATAATGCTGATTGATAATGCTGGGTATGTGCTAAATTTTGTACCAAGGCCGTGGGACAATTTATTGTAATCTCAGAATTCAATTTTAAAAATTACTTCACTTTTTCGGTTTTCCTTTAAAACGAACGAAATAATTTGGTAATGTTCATAAACTTACCCATTGTGATCAATAATCTTTATTTGTTTACAGTTTTGGCTCATTATTTTTGTTTAACTACATTTTCTTCTTTCTGGTAATTTTTTTTTGCGTATGTTCCATTAGCAAAATGTATAAAGGAATCATTGCTTACCTGAAAAAATACAAAGGCAACATGATTAATTAATTTCTAAGAATTTGAAGTAGAGAAAATGTTGTTAAAGTCGTAAAAACTGACAAATGGTTAATTTTTTCTGACTTTAAGAAGTGAAAAGTCGATTTATTCACAAAGTGAAATCTTCTCATTGTAATTTTTTTTTTGATTAAGTTGTGGCCTGTTCCTTTCGGTTTATGTAACAAATTCTGGTGTTATGTGGGATTATGTTGACAACTTTCGTTTTTTAACAAATGATGTTTAAATCTTAAATTAATTTTAAGTGACATTTGCTGTTTAGCCAAAATTATTTATTGAAAACATTAGATCCCGCGATTTTTATAGACAACAGAAAATATAGCTACATATTAGACACCGAAATATTTAACATAACATACACATATTTAAACATGAATCAGAAATAATAACTAAATTAAAGTATTCTATTTTTTTTAACTCTCAACGCCCTAGTAGGTTCGATTCCGATGTTGAATAGATTCCCCATTTTCAAGAAATTTGAAGTTATTATACGTTTAACTAAGTGCGGTGTACTTTTTGTTGTTATTTAGAATGACGTTTGTTGTTATTTAGTATAAATAATTTATTGTGCTTTTTATGAAAAGTGAGATCTATCAAAACGATAGTAGTTGGGCACCTGGGGCAAGTTTTTTTTTAGGAAAAGGGGCTTTCAAATAAATAACAAATGTAATTATGTAAATGAGAAAAAGCTACTGTAAATCGGAAATATTTTATTCTATAAACAAAAATACTCAAACTATTATTTTCGTAAATTACGATCGCTCGGGGCAGTTTGGATCCCTCGGGGCACCTCGAAACATAAACTCTGGTCAATCATATTTAACACACCTCCCATTTAGACCAATTTACATATAATTTTTACTATAGCAATTAAAATTTCTAAAAAATAAATCCGTCCATACATTTTCACTCCATAGCGGTTTGAAAACTTTTGAATCGCCACTCCCTAGGCCCGCTAACTAAATTTTAAATATGTTTTGGAAAAAACCAACAAATTATAAAGGCCCTAGCGATGCTTGTCGGCATAGTTATATTTTTTCCAAAAATATGAAAATTCGAGAATTAGTTAAGGTTTTTGCACAGAAGAAGCTTTTGTCAAAAGTTGAACCTCTTCCGAAAATGCTAAAAATTGAACCACTCCTTACCTCCTCTCCCATACAAATTAAAAAGATTTTTGAAATTTCCTCGAAAACTGTTCATTTTTTTCCCAAATCGCCGTGAATAATAGTTCCATGGGACACAAATAGTTTTTGAATGTAAAAAACCGCGGCAAACTCGGTTTAGGTTATGACAGACAGACAAAGAGACAAACAAACAGACAGTTCGTATTTGCTACAGTACGGAAAGCTAAATAAAAGCTTTTAAAAAATAAAAATTCGTATTCTTATTTAAACTAAAATTTTATTCGTCGGGTTATAGTGTAGTGTAAAGATTTTGATTAAGAAAGCTATGTGGTGTTCACATGAGATATTTTTGCTTAAAACTATTTCAATATTTGAAACAATTTTACCATCAGTTTTTAGAGGGTGGCGTTGGTAGAGCATGTCCGGGATTTTTGATAAAACTTTTTTTTACAATCAAGGATAAATGATTAAAAAAATCTATTTTGGAAGATTTATTTGTGTTTTAAATTTTTTTTACAACTCATGCAATTTTCCTTTAGGTGCCCCTATTGACCAGTGTTGCGGTTATCTAGATACAATTTATCTAGATAATCATGTAGATAAAAAAACTGTTATTTTTATCTTATCTAGATAATACTCCAAAAATGTTATCTTTATCTTATCTAGATAAAGGAAAATCCTATTTATCTAGAGATAATCGTTACCAACGAAAATTGAAAAATTAAATTTGAAAAATTGCTAAAACGAAATTGTTTTCTGCATAGGGTCAAAGTGGGTAAATGTAAACAGGGGTAATTGTAAACACTATTGGTTGTCCCCAAACTGCTATTCCTTCTTAGCTTATCTAGACAATATATTAAAAATTGATCTTTTATCTCACTGGGGACACGTGCCACAATGTATCTAAGAGAGGGTTCGTTGTGTATGGGCTGTCAAAAAAAGTGCCTCTTTTTAGTGTGATTTCAGTTTTTCTAAGAGTGAAAAGAATTAGTTTTTGAAGTGATTTTTAAAAGAAAGTATGTATGTTTTACTTTATATACGAACATTAATAGTTGTTTGAGATCGGTTATATATGTTAATTTTTGTCTATAAACAAACTGTAAAAAGTTATTGTCTGTTTACATTTACCCCCTAATTTTTAACCTCATGTCCAAATGTAAACACTATAATGGGGTTAATGTGAACAACTTGGGGCAAAAGGAAACACCCTTTTTATACCCGTATGGTGAAACCAAAGGGTATATTAACTTTGCCTTACCGTTTGTAACTCCAAATCCTGTCATCACACACAAAAATGAAATTTTGGTACAGCTGTTCGAATTTTGATACGAATATCACCATACGGGTTTTCAATAATTGCCAGATTGGCTAATATCATAAATGTTATGATATATCATAAATGTTTGGTTTTCTGTTTAGGTTACTTTTCCCCCCGAGATTTTTCTTTCAATATGGCATAGAACTAAAAAAGGTGTTTACATTTACCCCATTTTCCAAAAATTTGAAAAAAAATATAGGGGTAAAAGTAAACATCCAATTTTGTAAAAAATTAAGGACCTATAATTTTGAAATCACATGGAATGGGCAATAAATAGACAACAAATTTTAACATAATATATCAAAACTCCGCTGTTAGTGATTAATTTAAAAAAAAACCATTACAAAGTTGAAAAAATATCCAAAAAGTGAAAATCGTTTACAATACCCCCCTTGACCCTACTTATGAAAACCTAAGAACTTTTTTTCAGAACCGTTTTACATTTGGCAACAGTTTATGGGCAAGAGAAGCGAATTGTCACTCCCTCCCTCGCTTCTCTTGCACATAAACAAAAATTTTTGCCAAATGTAAACCGGGCTATTGAAACTGCATTTTAAATTGGAAATCAACAAAAAAAGAAAAACAAATAATTTTGTGCAATTTATTTTTTTAGTACGTAATTTAGAATTTTGTGCAACGTTAAAATAAATTTATATATATATAAATGGATGTTTGTTTGTTTGTTGGTCTGTAAAAAAATAATTATCAGGTCGCAACACTGCGTTTAACCGGTGCTTTCCTACTTGAAAACAGTTTTCCTACTTGAAAACAGTGTAAAAATTATTCGAAAATCTAATAACTCGGTTGAGACTTTTTATTGTATATATTTTGGTCAATTTGATCTAGTTAATTTTTTACCCAAAAGTTAAATTCACTTCTTTGTTTAACATAAATGAAGCAAAAAATCGACATTTTATATAAAAACTGAATGTTTTCCGACACAACTTTAAATTGGTTGTCCTTCTGAGTTATGTCGGCAGTGAACTTATTTCTAGCATCCAATAAATCTCCATTTTCGTAAAATGTCAAATAATACTATTAAACTGCTTTCCGGCGTGGATTTTTTCGTTATTTTCTTCCTTCATGTAAATCCACCTTTGGAAAAGGGCATTTTTTTAACAAAAAAAAAACACATAAATAATATTTACTGAGCACAGCTCGATAGGAATTTAATTTCCGATATTTTTTTTTGCCATAAGAGTTTTTATAAAAATTAAAATTGATTTTCTAACCTATTACTGTTGTTGTAAATATATGTTACCAAACTAATAGCATCCCACTGAGTTATGTTTACATTTGCGGTATTATATCACTCACAGCTTCACCTGCTAATATTACCATTTTGGGCGTTTTAGGTTTTTTGTATTTTCGCTTTTTTCTATTTTCGCTTCGTATCTAAAATTACAGTCAGTGTATGAAAAATATTGCAAATAGCAAAGGAAACTGCAAAAAACCCATCTAAATGTCGAATGTTCCAAAAATCGTCAATCATGAAGATTAATCACTTCTTTTAGTCGATATGAGCCTATCTTTCACTTTTAACACTTTTTATAGACCAATCAAATATATTCGACGATAGTGTGAAAATGATATAACCTAACCGTCTAAACGTGATCAGCACTTATCTAACAGTTGATGATGATCATAAACCTCGATAAAATTTCAGTCATATCTATATCATCTCCAAATGCTGATCATGCAAGTATTTAAGATACCAAGATTGGTTCGATCAACGAAAATTAAGTTTTTAACTGATTTCGCAAATCCTTCTTATTGTGAATAGCAAAAGAAATTATGTGAAAATCGTTTTGGACTAGATGGATTTCTTCATTCAAATTGATAGAAGATGATAATAATTAATCAACCGAAATTGATATCGGCCAAAATGAATTACAATCTGAAGATGCGGCTTGACAGGTCGCCATCAATAAATAAAATTCAAAAGACCACAAAATTTGTTACTGTTTTTTTTACACTAGAGTCGCTTTTAAATGTATGAACGAACAGTGGGTTATAAATTCTTTAGTTACATATACATACATGCCTATCCGTAACGCGGTTGTTTCGATCCGCAACGCAAATGATATTCTTAAACATAACAAAAGCTATAATTGCCAATCTGGCAATTATTGAAAACAAAATTCCACTTTGAAGTCAAACTTTTCAATATGTTTTTTTTTTAAATTTATTCCAATCGGATTTTGATGTATGGGAATTTTATGTAGAATCATATCCTAAATAACTTTTGTGCTTGAACTTTTTTTTTGATAAGATGCACTGTTTTTGAGATATTCGCAAAAAACGTTTTCGTTCGTATGGGGGGTACCCCCCCTAATGGTCCATTTTAGCCCATTAACGAACTTAGCCTTGCATTTTACGAAAAACGAATCCGCGTAAAATTTCAAGTCTCTAGCTCAATCCGTACACCCGCAATCCGCGCCACAGACGGACTGACAATCGAACGGACAGATGGACGGACATGCAAAATTCAGGTTTTTTTATAATTCTAAACACACTGGTGTGATTCATTATTGTGTGTGATGACGGGATCTTGGCGTTACAAACGGTAAGGCAAATTTAATATACCCTTTGGTTTCACCATACGAGTATAACAAGCTCCTCAGATGTAATGGGATTAACTGAAAAAGCGTGAGTAAAAGTATTAGATACAAATTGGAATTTATATACAGGGTGAGTCACAACTACTGTCAGCAAATAAAAATATTGTAAAAAATAAAATAATGTACGGATTTCAAAGAGTAATATATTTTTTGTTTAAAGACATAAAAAAATTTAATAATTAATTGTGCAGCTCAAATCTTTCTCCTTAATGGTGGAATGTAAACGTTAGAAAAATGTATTACTCACCCTGTATATACGGAAAAAAAACCGCATAGGAAACGTTCCTTTAAAATATGGGAAAACGATGATAAGTACATAGGGCTGAGAGAAGAATGGTCATATCGTCCGTGATTGTGCAATACCGCGTATGAGCAGTTTGTAAATACCGCGTATCTACATTTTGAATATTTTACAGGGGGAAGAAAAAGTTTGATATTTCTAACCCTTTAAAGAGATTTTCTCGTCTAAGATTTTTGGGGACCTCATTATGAGCGGTTACCTATTGAATAATTCAGATGGCATGACTCTTAAAGTAAGCAATTCATCACTTCGAACATTTAGGCCCGAAATCTCAAAATTGCTACTTTTGTAGATACGCGGTATTTACAAAATGCTCATACGCGGTATTGCACTATCACTGACGATATTCCAACGAAAGTAGCACCCGTTCCTAGCTTTTACTGATGACATTCCTATACTGGGGGGAAACAACGCTATATTATGGGGTGGAATCGTTCCCATTATTTTTAGAGGTGATTCCAATATTATGTAGGATTCTGTCCTAGAAAAAAAAATTGGAACGAATCCTAAGTATTGGCGGACTAATTCTTATGCAATTAGGATTCAGCGAATATGGTAATTCAAGCCAATTTTTATAATTCGCATATGGTTTGCACACTCGTAGTTCATATAGTTTGGAGCTGTCTACTGCCACTTTTTAAAACTTGTGTCAAAGAAATTTTTTAATTACAGGGCATTTTTTTACTCGAGCAGTTTGATATCTCGAATAATACTCTAAACAATGCTTTAATGTAGGCCGTATTTTATAACACAGTTTCTGTTTGGATGTCACCACAAACTATCGAGTATCATCGATTGAAAATTTGTTATCATGGAAGCAAGGTAGATTTTCTACGAACGATTCAAATGCAAAAGAATTTTATTTTCGATTCGCGAATCGAATTTTTCCGACCCTGCTTTGCAATATCAGGATTTTTTTCATTTTTCACCAATGCACACCTATTAAAACAAATTCATTTAATTTCCCTGCAAACATAAATAATATATACATGCTTATATTTCCAGAATCACCACTTACGTTATACCAAAGAGATTATAAAACTACGCAAAACAGTTGACATGAGCAATGTAATCTGAAAAAATACGTACGACGTATCCAAGAATAACAAAAAGCTAACAGAAACGAACGATTTCATATACGCAATCGAACACAAGTGACAGTTTGGTGAAACGTTGCGTATTCAAGAATATTGATTGTCGCGTATCGAATGAATATCGAAAAAATAAATGCAAGGCATGAGAGTCATGAAATACTGTATTTGATATTTTTACAATTTACGCAACGATTGACACTGATTCACGGATACTCACTCCGTAATATCAGAGGCGTTTTTCGCATCGCAGAACGAGAATGATAATTTCGTTTGATACTGACTTTAATATTTAGGGTAAGAGACTAATAAATATCATAGCTCATGCAAATATTTACCCTGCTTTAATATGATAACCCATGTTTTGCATTTTTGCTCCAGGATATCTTAGAGAAAGGGAACAAAATATTAAAAAAAAGACTAACTAAAAAAAATCCAACTGACTTTTTTGATAGCTCGTTACAAAATCCTCTTTACTAATAATATAGAAATTAACGTTCCGATGCATCTTTGCATACACATTTTGTGTATATGGCTTCATCTCATTTTCTCGCTGAAAGAAGCCCCAGCGTACAGTTTAACACCTCGTATGGTTGGAATTTTAATTTTCCTTAGTTTTGAAATGATTTTTCTGTATAATGGTGACCAATCGAAAGATTTGCAAGCATCTAGACTCTTGTTTGGTTGTTTGGTATTTTAAAAATTTGTCAATAAATGTAACTCTTGATTGTGAAAGCTTTGGATTTTGAAAGAAGTTTGATTGCCGCATATAACTTGGTAGTAAAAATATCACTTTATACTTCCAGTTATTGAACTCCTCGAACTATGAAATATAGCGAAATAAGTTTTTTTCTGGGGAACATTGTTTAATTAGGAAGCTTAGGTGAATGACCCATTAATTCATCACTGTAAAATAACACGTGCGTGGGGCTTCTTGCCCAGTCCCCCACCTCCCCCTCCATCCTTCTTGGTAAGTAGGGTCTTTCTCCTTAATTGCGAAATCATTTGCATCGTTTTTCGTTATACAAAAAAACTGTTACATCAAAAACAGCTTTACGTTAATTCACATCTTGATGATTCCTTGGAACACCCTGATTTTTTTGGGGGTTTATTTTTACCTATTTCTGATCTTGATTTCTCAATACCCATTTAAAAACGTTTGTTATATCATACTTCAATTACATATATATCCAAAACAACTCAGCATCGAATTCCGATGCAAGCCTTACATCGAAAATGCTACGATATAAATTGTATCAACAATTAGTGATGTAACTTTTTTGATGTTGCTTACGTCGTTTTTAACCCTCTGTCCTTAAGAAAAATAACGTATGATGTCTTCGTGGGTCTAGAATGACCCATTATGACCCATTTATGATCCATGAAGACTACAGTGCTCTTCAATGGATTAAAATATGAACAAATATATTATTTTTTTCGGTATTCAAAATAAATTTGTTCACAGAGCCTACACCATACAAACATTGTTCATGTAGTTGAGAAGATACTTTTAATTAAAATCGAATTTGGGTCAGAAATGACCCGAGGACAGTATGAGGGTTAATAACATGTTGCCTCATTTTAGTTATAACGGAAGTGCCCGTTCACGTTTTTTAAATAGGATATACAATTTTCTACATTTTTTGCTTTAACGATTTTTACATATCTCTTACGGTTCTCAACATATTTAAAAAAAATCAGTTGTGGTCAACACAAAACTTTCTTCTACAAAATCTACGACCCTGCGCAATTTGCGCTAGAGCCCTGTCGCGTTGTCAACCTAAGACGACCTCCCAATAAATTGTTGGTTCATCCAAAAATATCAAAAACGTACAAAATTTGAGATAACTTGAGAAAATTTACGGTAAATGGCAAAAATGTAGAAAATGTTAACATCTTTAATTATTCTTTTAACTGATTTGTCGAAAAACCGTTAGTTTGCAAGTAATTTGCAAAAATATTTTTTTTTATATTTTAATCTAAATATCTCAATAACGGTAAAAGATAACGGATAACGGTAAGAAACAAAATTGTGCAGAATACCATTCTCATTAATTCACTTCATACATTCAGTCAGCAAAAACCCGTTAATTTTCGAGATAATCGCAAAAAACTGTTTTTTTTTTGGAAATAACGGTTTATCTCGATAACAGGTTGAGATATCGAGTTCTAGCTAAAGACAAAAGTGTGCGAAATTTTATTTTCTCCAAGTTTTGTCATACTTCACTAAAAAACGCGTAGTTTGGGAGTAAATCGAGAAAAACGAAATTGCGATTTTTGAAAAACCACCATTTTGAATACTTCCGGTTAACGGATTTCCACCAAAAGTTGATAGGATCGTCCCATTTCAGGACCCAACATGCCTATAAAATTTCATGGCGCTAGCTCTATTAGTTTTTGAGAAATCTTGTACACAGACTGACAGACAGAAAGACATTTTTTTTTAATATGACTCCAATCGACTCAGGAGTGATCGTGAAATGTTTTTTAGGCAAAATTAAGAGGTCGAAATTTTTCATGAATACAATACTTTATTATACTCCGTAGAAGAAAGTAAAAAGCGAAGCGACTTGTTATCAGTTTATTAAATTTTCTATTTGGGATACTCAGTTTATTAAATTGTTGCCAAAATAACTTCACAACAATATTCTTAATTGAGCAGAAAATGTTTCAAGCTGAGAAAAATTGCGAGCTGAGAACTGATTATTTTATTTCTGTTTCCTTAATTATAATATGCCCATTCTGAAAGTAACGTAAAATGTTTCATTGTTAAATATATTTGATGAAAAACAGATTTATCTCTTAATTAGATACAAATTGTTCTCATCGTGAAACAAGGATTAAATTATTTCGAAATTGAATACAATTTGTTTGTTCTTTGGAATATTTTTTTCTCTCAGTGCAAAACTTGACCATTGATATTGAGTCCACTTTCTTTCGATTTCTCAAGTGCATATCTTTCTGCATCAATTTACAATTCAAATCAGTATACAATTTTCTATCATCCCACTTGGATAAGATTTTATTATGCTTTGGTTTTTACTATAATTGAAAAAAAAAAGTGTTTGTTCTATTAATTATAAAAACCGCATAAATTCGAGTTGAAACCAAAATTGCACCTGCAGATTATTATTTTGCTGCAATATTGACGTGGCTGAGAAAAGCTAACAGCATTCGTGATCCGTTTCAGTTAACTGCAATTAGCGATACGTGAGTTATTTATGTCAAGAAAACCACTCAATGATCACCTAATCGCGTGGCCTTTGATCTGTCGTCAACGCCCAATGCATTTTTAGTGAATCGCTGGAATCACTTCAATCGGTCGACGTAAATTGTGTAATTCATTGTCAGTTTGATAATTTTATGCATTCCATTGTTACTGAGATTATTTACGGCTGTCATTTCTTTAGCCAGCCAACGCGCATTTGAATTAATTTTGCCACAGATATCAAGAAATTATGCTTTTTACGAGGAGTTGAAAAGCGAAAGTTTTTAGGTATTGAAAAGGAAATAAATTTTGTATCAGTTGCCTTATAAAAATTACCGTGAAAATTTAATTGACTAATTTGAAACTCAATCACTATTAGTTCATGGTTGTCGCTTAAATCTTTCGTTTAATATGTGTGTACGTACACTGAGAAAAGGACCACAATGCAATATTTACAATTCAGCATTGTAAATCGCGGCAATGTAATTTTTGTCCAGCTGTACTATTTCCAATATACTTTTATATTTTTGTGAGGTTAATTTTGCATTTTCAAATGTAAAAAGAAAAAAAAGTTGATGTCTTCAGCCGCCATATTTCCCTTTGACATTTGATGGAAACGATTTCGTTTCGAGAATTAAATTTCTTATTTCAGGCGAATGACTGAAGGATATTGCATAAAAAGTGGATAGGAGACATTTTTGAAACAGCACAATTTTATTGGCATCAAAATTTCATTGCAAAAGAAAAAAAAAATTTGACCCGTAAAATAAAATTAAAGAAATTTTTCATTAAAAACTAAATAATTTGATGGCCCATTAAAATTTGCTTAAATTTCAGATCCAATATTGTCGAAAAATTTTCATGGCAACTAAAATCACGACATGCAACCGGAAGAAAAGTCCATTATAAAATAATACTCCACAAAAAGTTTCCATTAATTTGTCGCCATTAGATTTTTCTCGTTCGCTTTCTGTTTACGTTTTTATTTGTTCATCTCTGTTCACTCACCAAACTTAAGTAAGTATTCGAGGGAGAAAGAAAACAGTGAGGTCGAATTTTTACAAAAAATGGCGCATTTTTATAGGCAAAACCTATGAAATGATCAGCATTTCATATCTTTTTACCATTTGTTTTCGAGGTGCATTTTATTGCATTTTTCAATGTAAATTTTACAAAAAAAGGCGAATGGCGCACTTTTATAGGCAAAACCTATGAAATGATCAGCATTTCATATCTTTTCACAATTTTTTTTCTCTGAGTGTACTACGTATGATGATTTAAAAAAAATAAATAAAAAAAGCGTTATTGTCTTACGGGTTCGGATTTCAAGATTTTGATATCAGATTCAGGATCGGAATAAGGTTTTGGCAAATCTAAAAAAACAATAATATCGTTCTACTTAAAGGCCTTCCGTCTGGAATTTTACAATTCCGACATCAGATTCGTGAGATCATTTTGACTATCAAATTAGATTGTATTTGATAAATTAAAATTGAAACCGATGCAGGCAGCTGTTAACAAATATTTTCAATGATTTTGCAAGCAATCCCGGAATGGCAACTCTGAATATACGTATGTGCAATGATTTTATTAATCAGAAGAATAAAAAAAAAATTGTATTTCAAAATTATTTCTGCCCTCGTTAAGAAATTAACACAGTTTGCTAATTTCTATTAGGAAAATAATTCCTCGTCAACAAAAACTAGAAGATATTTTAATTTTTCCTGAAACGATTGCATGCCAACATAAATTATGATAATAAATTTTTTTTCCACGTATTAATAGCGCGCGCAAAACAAAAATTTTAAATTTCGGTTTATTGCAAAGCGTCACACAATATTTTTGCTGAAATTATTAAAAATGCATTTCAAATTCGAAATAGCATTGAACTTTGATGAGAGATAAATAATTTCTTCGCATATAAACTGATAGACTTCACCTTGTGGACTCGTGACAATTTTCTGTGGACCCGTAAACTGTGAAAATCTCCGTTGTGATTAATGTCTTATCAGACCTTGCACACCAAAAATCGAACTTTTTTCATAAATTACTATTTGGTTGTTTTTTTTTTTACTCATCGAAATTATTTTATATCTGTCTATTGTTTTTCTCTTATTCGGTGTCGATTTTTGTATAAATTCATATTGATAACTTTATAGTTTTTATCTTAATCTCAAATCATTGTTTTTCATCACAAATTCGATTTTAATTAGCTAATCCCGAGTCGTGTAAAAACTTCGATGACGCTCGTATAAAAAGTCAATATTAAAACACGAAAAATTTTCTTTCGATCGGATTGGATCAAATTAGTGGTTTTTCATCAACGGAATTTGTGGTTGACGGTTGCCCTTGAGTTGTAGCTTAAGTAGAAGATAATTGCACTTGAAATTGAGTCAACTCGATTAAATTATACTTTAATTGCTGTTGAACTCAAATTGTTCAGAAATTTATTCAAAAGCATTCGCTGAGGTCGTTGTTAATTTTAAAAAATTGAAAAAACCAAGTTCATACATTTTTTTTAAATTATCAAAACAAACTACATTATAGAGAATTGTGTTTAATGAAAAATACAATTTTGCTAAAATATCTGTAAATCATTTTATAATAAAACCCACCACTCTTATTAAAAAATTCAATAAACAACGAGTTTTTTTTTACCTAAACAATATTCTTTAATATTCAAATATCAATATTAATTAAAATAATGTGTTTTCAATAATTCTACGCAGAGAGAAAAGTTGACTAATTGCGATTTCAAATCACAGATTCGAAGTCGAAGAATGCCTACTTTGATTTGAAAAAAAATGGTCAAGTATTTCTAATCGATTTAAAATCTATATCGAGCAATTTCCGAGCAAAAAGATCACATCATAAATTTTTCAAGTCTGAAAATTTATTGATTTGAATATTAACGACTGGAAAATCTTTTACAAAATTATAGTAAAAGAGCATGCATGCTGTTGTTATCGTTTTCCTGGTCTTTTAATTTCTATAAGAATACCATTTCTGTAACGTTCAAAAAAATAATTAAACGATTTTGTCCTTCATATACCATTATACTTTGTGGAAACTGAGTGAAGATGCGTAGTCGCATGATGTGTTCTATTGCTATATTGATCATGTAATTATCTTCATATGATATCATCCTTGAATTGTAATTTTGGTATCATGACAGGAGTATCATTAATAGTATCATTAATAGTTTGATTATTGGCAGCATTAAAACGGTTCTCTAATCGCAGATTACAGTAATACTCACCTGCGATTACAAATGATTATATGATCTTGACTTTACGATCAATTTAAGGTCATTGTAAATTTTTGATCACGACATAATTTACCATCGATCCATTGTTTACTATTTGCTAGTTAAAATATTTTTAAGTAAAGTGAAACAAGATATTGAACGCGGAAGTGATCATAATTCGATCGATCAGTACAAAATTTGATCGTAATTCAATTTTGTATTAACGTATAACCTTGACACTTGTAATCACAACGGGACAGTTCAGAAAGACATCAGCAATCCACCAGCAACCTCCAAATAATTCACTTAAGTTTCATTGTTGTACACGATTAATTTCTTTATTGTTTATCTTAATCAATCCCATTTGCATAAAATTGTTGATCTATCAGTATGTGACGATCTGTTGTTTGATTCAATAAGAAAGATTCGAATTTTCTCGTACAAATAAATACGATAAACGGAAGTAGATTTTTTAAATAATTTTTTTTAAATTCAGCCGTTTACATTTCTACTGTTTTATTATTTTTTTGATCAGAATTCCTGTTATGTAATCATTTTATAAGAACGCAAAAAATTGGTCGCTAATACTTTTGGCAATTGATTGAGGCCACTTGAAGATCATTTATTAATCATTTCAACAGAGTGTATCGACCTTTTGGTTGTTCTACGTAATTTTATAACAAAAAAATAAAACGTTTTTAATCAATATAGAAAATCTGCCTATAGCCAAGTTGTAAATAAATCTTCGTGATATTGGATTTCCCTTTTTTCCCTACCTCTCTAATACTCGAGTTAAAAAAAACAAGGACGTGTTTGAATGTGGCCCAACAAAATCTGATATATTTACAAACTTTATGAATTAATTAAGTTTAAATTACTTAAATTTTTTAACTAAATATGTATATATTCTACGCTTTTTACCAATCAGCAGAGTACGGAAAAATATCACTCACGAATGCAAAAACTTCATTCTTCTTGACTTCATTTATTCCCGAATAGAATAGAAATCACCAAAATTCGTGAGGGAATCGTTTCATGCGATTTTTTGGCCATTGAATTCGCTCAAGAGAGAATCGAAACCAGTTTTTATCTATTCCATTCACAGATATCGTACTACTAGATCGCGGCACTCGAACAATTCCATAGCAAAAATATGGGACAGCGTGACTATGGTTGTCTCATTTTTTCTTCGAACTTTAGTGATGTCGGATGTTCGAATCAACAAACTCAATAACACTTGAATTATATGTTTTACGTCGAACTCATAAGACTTATACACAGGTTTAGGGAATTGCATATTAATGTATGTGGCAGCTCTGAATATTAACATGAATAATCGGTATAGGGATTGAATAATATTCCGTCGGGGACCTGCATAAGCATTTTTTCCAGAATTTTAATTTCCCAGAATTACTAGCTTTGTCCCTTTTTTTCGTCATAGCTTTTTGACGTTTCAGTGGCCCATTTGAGATAGCAAATGGCTTGATCTAGTAGTACGATATCTGTGATTCCATTCGTTCGTGAGAGAATGCTTATGATTTTTTAACTATTCTATTCGCTCGTGAGTGAGTAAGAATGAAAAAGAATCATTCTTTTTCTCTCACTTTTTCTCTTTCTCACAGTATTGAATTTTTTTATATGGATTTCGGATTTCAATATCAAAAAAGTATTTTAACTTTTAACGCTGTCGAGTAATTCTCGAATCATATTATAAATAAAAATGGGACGAAAAAGATATTTTAATTTGGAAAAATATATAGAATATGATTTAGTCGGGGGTATTTCCAAATGTTTAATGTGCAATAAGCAACTTAAAAGAAAATTAGCCGGTAATATACGACAAACTAACAAACGAACATACACCTCAAACGCATATACCCTCTTTGTTCCGTCGGGGGTAAAAATTCGACAAGTTAAAAATGTCTAATATCAAAGTATTTCAACTTTACTTCATACAATAATTGCATTCACAAATCATTCTTGCGCGACAAATTCGTGAGCGAATTCAATTTTTCCATTCTCCAAATTTTCGATTCCATTCGCGAACACAATCTGAAAAATACGGGAATGGAAAAATAAATCTCGTGAGTGAATGAAAAATAAAATTCTCGTGATAATCATTTGCAAACGAGTGAATGAAAAAAGAATCATTCTCCGTACTATGCTAATCAGCTACCTTTAGGGTTAGTATATTTCATTTGTAGCCCAATATAACTCATCTTCTCCCAATGTGGCCCAGGAAAGGTAAAAGGGGTGTCCACCGGATTTAAACCAAACATTTTAAACAACATCACTATGTTTACTCCGGCACGGAGTCCTAGCCTCTCATAGAGGGTAGCTTCTTCGGCTTCGCCGGAAAACCTCAATCCATTAAAAAAAAAGAAATACAGAAAGGTTCTGCACTAAAAAGAAGAAAAAATGTACTGAAAAGAAGAAAAATAATTTTTCGACCGATGTGTTTTTTTCAATAAGATTGTTTAAAATTTATTCCAATCGGTATTTGATGTATGGGAGTTTTATGTAGAATCATATCCTAAATAACTTTTGTTCTTGGATTTTTTTGATAAGATGCACCGTTTTTGAGATATTCGCAAAAAAACGTTTTCGTTCGTATGGGGGGTACCCCCCCTAATGGTCCATTTTTTCCCATTAACGAACTTAGCCTTCCATTTTACGAAAAACCAACCTGCGCAAAATTTCAAGTGTCTAGCTCAATCCGTTCGCCCGCAATCCGCGCCACAGACGGACGGACGGACGGACGGACATGCTAAATTCAATTTTTTTCATCATTCTAAACACACTGGTGTAATTCATTTTTTTGTGTGATGACGGGATCTTGTCGTTACAAACGGTAAGGCAAATCTAATATATCCTTTGGTTTCACCATACGGGTATAATTATATCTTACCGTGCAGAAATAAAAGCATGATAAATATTTATTTTATCTGTCATACTTTTATCTTGCTTTTATTTCTAATACATAATGCTGAAAAAAAATATACATTTTTTGAAATAAATCGTTTTTAAAAATTTTATTTTTTTTTATTTTATCCTTTTTTTTGTATTTGACTATATCTATCTACATTATGGCGCCACATCCTAAAGTGGGATTGGGCCTCCGCAAAAAAAGTTTGACAAACGAAACTGAGGTTCGCCTACAGTTTTCCTGCGTTATTTTCCTTTAACGCTTTTTTCGTATCTTTAACGGTTCTCTAGATCTTTGAAAAAATATTATCTTTTACATATTTCTTCCGAAACTAAATATTGCAGACAAAAGTTTTGTGTGATCATAACTGATATTTTTCAAACCAAATACTAAATATTGAGATTTCTCAATAACGATTGAGAAAATCAAATGTAAAAAAATTCAAGTCTATAACTCAATCCCTTCGTAAGTTATGGTGTATACGTCGGCATGAACAGACAGACGAAAGGACAGACAGATATCAAAATCTTTTGTCATCGCAAACACCCTGATGTAGTCCATTTCTGTGTCCGACGATTAGTTCGATGCGGTACAAACGGTATACTAAATCTAATATACTTCTAAATTATTCTCATATAGAGTATAAAAACTTGTAATCGCTTTTTTGAACGCATGCATTTTTAAATCATCAATCAAACGAGTTTACGCACAACAAAGGTAATGCCAGATTAAAGTTTATTTCTTTGAAATCACTTTTGAGAAATAACTTCAAATATTGCAACATGAGAAAAAAAACTTTTACGTGAGTAAAGATGAAAACAATGATGCTGACAGGTCGTAATCCTGCTCGTAATAATCTGGTCAAACTGGAGTAATATATTCTCCGGTGAGATGCTTTTCCGTGACTATACCAGCAACATTTCGATTTCAAGAAAATTTAACACTAAAACTCTTCACACTTAATAAGATGGTCGTGCTGCCCAGAAATAATTTTCCATCATAACAGAAACAACTAAATGGTCGAGCATGCTCTCACTAGAAAGTGTTTAAAAACAATTGTTAATCGCTAATAAGCGTTAAAGGCAATCTGAGAATTTGTGAACACATTTCCATCACCAATGCAAGTAAACACCTGCCATGGGCAATGGATAGAAATTCGTTGCGATATTAGTCATCTAAGAGTTTTGCAGACAGGTAGGTACCACAATAGAGTCTGCAGAAGGAAAACAATGGTCCATGAAAGTGGATTTCGGAGCTACAAAATCTGTGACTTACCTGAATTTCTCCTGCATAAACCAATTTAAATACTCTGATTCACGATCGCCGACTAACTCACGCCAGACCAATTCACATCGGAAAACTTTCTTCTTTTCGATTGATCGGTAAGCTCTGAGTATGCAAATTGGGTTAAATAGAATCCAAATCTAATACGATCTCATTCTCTGACTACTTAGACACATGATTAATGATGGCAAAACCCGCATGCAATTGTTTCTCGATGCTGTAAGTGAAACTTATTTAACCCTTTCAGACCTGAATTATTTCTGGCGGTGAAATAATTTTTTTGATGTGAGATTCTTATGTTAGAGATCAAAAACAGCTTAAATTTGATTTTTTTTTTTAACATTTCTTGTTTGCTTCCGACAAAATATGAAATATTTCTGACAAAAAAGTCAGATAATTGGTTTTTACGGAGTTGCGTAATTAACAAAAGGCTCATTCAAGGATTTAAACAGTAATTTCAACGTCGGATAGCTGTAAAAACTAGTTTGAAGAATTGTCCCACTGGTGGGACATAAGGTCTGAAAGGGTTAATCTGAAGCTTATTTACTTCATCAATGCGGTGTAACCACAGCTCAGCTAATCGCGTAAACGCAATTAAAAGATCACATTTTCCGTATGCGGTTGCCACGAAATACTTTTCATTAATCATCCTAGAAATTGACCAATAAGACTGCAAGTAACAACCTCTTAACCGATTGCCAAAGAGTATCTTTCATTGATGAGGTCAGACACATTTAAGAATGAAGATTTTTTTGAAATTTAACTATCTATCCATCAGAATATGACGAAATCTGACACTTTCGAGTAAACTGCATTGTCTGATAGTGATATGAATTTTATTGTATTTGTAGAGTTAATGTTTGCACCACACATCTCGACGGTTTAAGAGACACATGAGACATCAAATCCGCAATTGGTCCATGTATGTTGTTAAAACAATAACAAAAGTTCCATAGCGTTGCTCAAGGTTGACGGGTTCGATTTGTTTCTTGAGCCGACTCGATGCAATTTCTACCAAGGTTCTTTGAACAGTGAAAGACCATATGAACATGAAATCAAACCTGATTTTACAATCAGATCAGATCTAGAAGAAAATTTTTTGTTTGGGCCAACTAGACCGAAAGAATTTTTCTTTATTTAACAAGAACAAAAAAAATATATTCTTTATTTTTCTTAGTTTTGTTAACATTAGATATTAAAATAAATATTCGTTAAGATGGGATATTAAAAAAAAACATAGTGACCAGTCAAGTTACTTCTATCCATCTAGCTCATGTTGTTTTAGAGAAATATTGTACACTAACTGACACACTGACAGACTCTTATAGACAGGGATTGAAAAAGCAAAGCAAATCAGCAAACAGCAAGCTAAAATTTGCTTTGCTTTGCTGTGACGGAGAAATGCTGTGCTTAAAAAATGCTGTGCTTATTTTCAGTGCTGTGCTGAAAATCGAAAATTTTTATTGCTTTGCTTTGCTTTTTGTACTTCGTTCTGCTGTGCTTAAGCAGTGCTGAAATTTGCTTAAGCAAAATTTAAGCAGTGGTGAAATTTGCTTAGAAATGCTGTGCTTAAGCAGTGCTGAAATTTGCTTAAGCAATGCTGATTTGCTTTCCTTTGTGTTTCTTATACAGGAATATCGATTTCTTTTTTTGGAAAATAGTACGGAGCAAAATAAAATTAGGGAGGAAATTCCTGAACAGCACATGACTTTCTTATACAAAAAAAAATTTTTTTTTGAGGAAAATAGTACGGAGCAAAATAAAATTAGGGAGGAAATTCCTGAACAGCACATGACTTTCTTATACGAAAAAAAAATTTTTTTTGAGGAAAATAGTACGGAGCAAAATAAAATTAGGGAGGAAATTCCTGAACAACAAATGACTTTCTTATACGAAAAAAAAATTTTTTTTTGAGGAAAATAGTACGGAGCAAAATAAAATTAGGGAGGAAATTCCTGAACAACAAATGACTTTCTTATACGAAAAAAAAAATTTTTTTTGAGGAAAATAGTACGGAGCAAAATAAAATTAGGGAGGAAATTCCTGAACAGCACACGACTTTCTTATACGAAAAAAAAAATTTTTTTTGAGGAAAATAGTACGGAGCAAAATAAAATTAGGGAAGAAATTCCTGAACAGCACATGACTTTCTTATACGAAAAAAAAAAATTTTTTTTGTATAAGAAAGTCGTGTGCTGTTCAGGAATTTCCTCCCTAATTTTATTTTGCTCCGTACTATTTTCCTCAAAAAAAATTTTTTTTTTCGTATAAGAAAGTCATTTGTTGTTCAGGAATTTCCTCCCTAATTTTATTTTGCTCCGTACTATTTTCCTCAAAAAAAATTTTTTTTTCGTATAAGAAAGTCATGTGCTGTTCAGGAATTTCCTCCCTAATTTTATTTTGCTCCGTACTATTTTCCTCAAAAAAAAATTTTTTTTTGTATAAGAAAGTCGTGTGCTGTTCAGGAATTTCCTCCCTAATTTTATTTTGCTCCGTACTATTTTCCTCAAAAAAAATTTTTTTTTTCGTATAAGAAAGTCATTTGTTGTTCAGGAATTTCCTCCCTAATTTTATTTTGCTCCGTACTATTTTCCTCAAAAAAAAATTTTTTTTTCGTATAAGAAAGTCATTTGTTGTTCAGGAATTTCCTCCCTAATTTTATTTTGCTCCGTACTATTTTCCTCAAAAAAAATTTTTTTTTTCGTATAAGAAAGTCATTTGTTGTTCAGGAATTTCCTCCCTAATTTTATTTTGCTCCGTACTATTTTCCTCAAAAAAAATTTTTTTTTTCGTATAAGAAAGTCATTTGTTGTTCAGGAATTTCCTCCCTAATTTTATTTTGCTCCGTACTATTTTCCTCAAAAAAAAATTTTTTTTTCGTATAAGAAAGTCATTTGTTGTTCAGGAATTTCCTCCCTAATTTTATTTTGCTCCGTACTATTTTCCAAAAAAAGAAATCGATATTCCTGTATAAGAAACACAAAGGAAAGCAAATCAGCATTGCTTAAGCAAATTTCAGCACTGCTTAAGCACAGCATTTCTAAGCAAATTTCACCACTGCTTAAATTTTGCTTAAGCAAATTTCAGCACAGCATTTCCCACTTGATTGCTTCGACGAAGCATTTTTTTGCTTTGCTGGTGCTTAATGCTCCTGAAGTGCTTTGCTTTAAGCAAAGCCATTTACGTTTAATTCAGCACAGCAAAGCATCAGCATCAGCACGAGAATTAAGCAAAGCAATTTAAACCCTGCTTATAGACATTTGCTATTTTCTTTTGCGCATTCGGAGTCTGTTATTCTAAATCAGCTTTTAATGAAATCCTTGTAGTTTTAATATATTAGAAAAGAAAAAAAAAACTCAGATGTCCAGGACCCAGGACTAGGGAATCGAAATATTTAAAATATATCCACTATCACTTTTTTGTATTAAGAAACACATATTTTTTGCTATTTCTATATATTATGCCTTTAACTATAAACGCACAAAAAATTGACGCAGAAAAATCAACGTATATTTGATTTAACTTGCAAAAACCTTAAGTGTCCGGCGCTTAGGGATTTCCTCATACACATTTAATTGCGATTTCGTGATTAGTGCTTGCATCACATATTTAAATGATCAGAAATGATACAGGAAACAAAAAGTACGACTTCTTTTGCTTTCATATGGTTATAGATATTTCTCCAGTATACAGAATATTGACAACATACGAGCAAATAAATTGCATAACTTCAAGTTTAATGAACCTTTTCCCAATACCAAATAATTGACTTGAGATTTCAGAGCAGACAATAAAAAGGTAAAATAACTCAAAAAATATCAATTTGGTGTCTGCAATCGATGTCACAGTAAACTTATAGATATTTATATACGTCGGCATGAATTTTGTACACGTATATTTGGTTAGCCTAGAGTTATTGCTCTAAACAGGCCAACAATAATGAAACAAGAGAAACATGTTCATGTTTTCCAAGTTGGTGTAAAGTAACCGGAAGATATTTTGCAATAAATTGATATAAAAATATGCAAATTGTGAATGGGTGTGCCATAATCCGTTATCGTTGTATTAAATTAAACAGCGTATTAGATCGTCGTCGTCCCCAAAATATTCGAAATAAAAACACAAAAAATTTTTTTTGCACCAATTCTTGTTAAAAGATTTACGCCAGTACAAATTAGTTGACATTTAAAAATCACAAAAAAATCTCAATTGGTACAGAAATCAAAATTTTATCATACAACCAAAGTGTTAGATATAACAAACCAAAAGTATGTCGAGGATCGCTAAGATTATTAGTTATGCTCTGATTTTAATCTTCAGTTTTGGTAATTTGAGGAATTGAATTCCACATTTCCAACATGCTTCAATTTGATATTTTATAAATCAACTGCAATGGATGATCATTGATAGGAGAAAGCGAAGGTCAAGAGACAATTGATTTGTTTTGTAAATTCAAACTTTGGTTTTTGAAGTACCATTAACCAACGACTTTCGCTTCAAAAGTCACAAACAAATAAATTTAAGTAATGAAAATTGGGCTTAAGTTTTCAACGACTTGAAGTACCACTTGCTTGATTTTTACCCAAGGAGTGGGTTGACATTTTTTTTAAAATCAGAGCTTTTTAGTCAAATACTTTGAGATCTCTAATACTATTGGTAAATTATGATAAAGCATAAATTGTGAAAATTAAAATATAGCATATAGTTGACATACTTTAGTAAATAATTGAGTTAGTGAATGTTCAATTGTTTAATTTTTTTCTTTCACGATTTTTTTTCTTTGAATATTTTCAATTTTTATAATCATGACTAAAAATAATAATAAAGTTTTACATTATTAAAAATATAACAAAAGTAATAAAAAATGTTTTTTATTGACGCTTGAGAAAAAGTTGTGTGTATTACCGGGACCGGGAACTACAGCAAAACAACGTACATGAAATAAAAACGAAATTATACAAGTGAATTTGTTTACCTTTACAAAGGATATGTGGCGAATGGACATACAAATGTAATTCATATATCTGTGCTCAATAAAATTCAAAATTTTGTGGTTGTGAATGGTTTAAATGATTTTATTTTGCTATGTGAGTATATTAACCAATAATAATTTCTGGCTAAACCACCGCATTTTCATCCATACTGAATTCACTCGTGCTTGAAATATATCTTTTTTATTTGTGCAGTAATTCGGTTTTAAGGGGTTTCCCCGTGGGGAGTTTTATGTTAAAAAGTGCTTCTTGGCAATTATCATACTAATATATAAACATAACAAAAGCTATAATTGCCAATCTGGCAATTATTGAAAACCCGTATGGTGATATGCGTATCAAAATTCGTACCAAAATTCCACTTTAAAGTCAAACTTTCCAACAAGATTTTTTAAAATTTATTCAAATCGGATTTTGATGTATGGGAGTTTTATGTAGAATCATATCCTAAATAACTTTTGTTCTTGGACTTTTTTGATAAGATGCACCGTTTTTGAGATATTCACAAAAAACATTTTCGTTTGTATGGGGGTACCCCCCCCTAATGATCCGTTTTTGCCCATTAACGAACTTAGCCTCGTATTTTACGAAAAACTGATCTGCGCAAAATTTCAAGTCTCTAGCTCAATCCGTGCGCCCGCAATCCGCGTCACAGACAGACAGACGGACGGCCGGACGGACGGACGGACGGACGGACATGCAAAATTCAATTTTTTTATCATTCTAAACACACTGGTGTAATTCATTTTTTTGTGTGATGACGGGATCTTGGCGTTACAAACGGTAAGGCAGATCTAATATACCCTTTGGTTTCACCATACGGGTATAAAAATTAGTTGCTGTGTCTGTCTGTATGTCTGTCTGTTCCTCTTTCACGCAAAAACGGCTGAACCGATTGACTTGAAATTTGGCATGAGTGTCTGTGGTAGTTCTGATTCCAACATAGGCATACGGAAAAGTAGCGCGAGGGGTGGGGGGAGTAAGGGAAGGGGGTAAAGTGATTTCGAAACTTAGCGCTATGTTACTCTTTCGCGGGGAAACTACTGAACCGATTGGCCTGAAATTTCGCATAGATGTTCGTCGGGGGTCCAGCACCAACATAGAAAACCGGAAAGAACTTAAAAACATTAAAAAGTTGTTAAGTTCTTTCCGGTTTTCTTCGTATTCTAAAACTTAGACAAAAAACTTAACCCGGCACCGACGGGTATGCAAGCTAGTAAATGAATAAAACAAAAAAAATGTTTTTTTTATTTATTATTGAAACCATAAAAATGTTCTTTCCTCTCTGTAACGCAAACCTCTCAATACGATAAGATTTGATGTCGGTATACGGTGTAGAGATTTCAATGTATTTTAAAAGTACAGTGGAACCTCCATATAATGAAATTGTGATTTAGCGAAATTTCATATTTGGACAAATCAATAAAAATTTACTAAAAACATCCAAAACAAACTCAAAAAACGATTAAACACTAAAACAATTCATATCAATTATTTGATCTTGATTTTTAAAAGAAAAGAAAAGATTTTGGTTAAAGTTTGATTTTTCGTGGTGTTTTGAAAACTATAAATTCCTGTTTAAATGTATGATACGTTATTTTCACAAGTTTGCATTTAGTTTCCCTTATTTGTATGTTTGTTTATATGGGTCAAATCTAGTAATTTAATTTTGACCCACTTCCATTCACCTGATCGACTCGAAGTTTCGCACACATACGAAACTCCAGTGACAATATAATATTTTCACTACTTCGCACAGTGTTCTGTAAGAATATCTTTTTCGTAATGTTTTCCGAAAAAAAAAATCATCTAAAGATTTTTGGAGTCACCGAATTCGATTCTGACGTTAATAAATCCGTAAGACTATCTCAAAGTCAAGGATATATAAATAAAATAAATATTTATTTCGCTTTTATTTCTGATACACAACGCCCCAAAAATTATTATTTTTTTTAGTAAAAGCCTGTTTCTCTCTTAACGAAAGCCAAAAATCTTTATAACAAAATGTTTTCCGGAATAATTTCATTATTTGGAGGTTTATCTATAGAGACATGTATAGATAGGTATACAAAAGCATTGAAAATAATTATTTAGAAATATCTTTTATTTGATTCATGTAAAAACATAATACTGTTGTAAACAATAAGATTCATGTAAAACGCATCTACACAATTTACGAGCAATTGCAAAAAAACGTAACGCCGCGTATTGGGGCCAAAGTGCTATTCGGCGGCCAAAAATACAAATTTTGAGTTTTGCCTTTGAAGGATTTCGGTTATGTCATTGCGTTGTGGCAAGTAATTTCCGAACGCCATGGGGTCAAAGTTGGTAAAAATTCTGTTTTTTTCAATTTTCGAATTTTCGACGAATTTTTTATCAAATCGATTTTATCATCAACCTGAGGACATATTTAGGCAATTATGATAAAAATTAAAAATTTGTAGTACTACATTTTTTTCTTGAAATTGTTATCCCAGAATTTCAGGCATTCTAAAAATACTATTTTTTTCGCGAAATTTTGTATATATATGACCCTGCAAAAAATGTACCGGCTTGAACCGGTCAGGCGTCAGTTGGACATGATAGCCAAGGTCAATACCTTTCAAAATATCCATATTTCATCTGCTACTACCAGCAACTCTGGTCACCGTAAACAAAAGTCTGATTTCTTACATATTATTTAAAAAAATGTTTTATTTAGTCATAACAAAGAACAAAGATTTTTCGTCTTATATGGAAATTGTTTTAATTATTTTTAATATACATTAAAGCGGAATATTTTACATACCAGCATACAGTGAAACCATTAAATATCACCCTTCTTGACAGTAAAACCGTCTAAAACTGATAATCTTATATGAACAATTAGGGCAGTAAAAATCAATTTCTTAGATATACATATGTATATATGTTACCACATAATATTAAGAAATTTACATTAATTCGACGATTGAAAGTTGTATTATCGGTGCTTTTAAGCAAGCAGGTAGTAAATCCAGATAAATTCGAATCATATGCCAAGTCCACAGCTGATTTGTATAATAGACATTACAATTGGAGAAATATGTCTGCAACAATGCATAAAGTGCTTTTCCATGACAAGAGGATAATTGAAAAAAGCATTTTACCACTTGGGGAGCTTTCAGAAGAAGCTCAGGAATCGAAAAATAAAGACTACAGACATTAGACTAACCAACACTAGAAAAAACGATAGAATCAACCAAAATGAAGATTTGATGAATATATTACTTCTATCGTCAGATCAATTTTTAGCTTCTCTGATCCATTTTTAGCTAAATGGAAAAATGCAAAAGATGAATTGGATGGCGAGGAAGATCAAGAAATCCTACAATTGTTAAAATTCGACGTAGATCAAGACACTATTAGAATGTAATTTTTCCTCAACTTAATGTAATTTTAGTCATGTGTATTTGTATCAAATTGTATTAAAATAATCGTATTAAAAAAAAAGTTGTCTTTAAAAATGCTGTATTTCTTATAACATTTAAAAAAAACTACTTTAAAACAAAACCATAAAAATATTACAACAACAAATATTAACGTTTTGATTATTTCATCATATAGGGTATTAAAGTTGCTCCTATTCGATTTTCATGTACTGACGATATATGTAAAATGGCATTCTAAATATTTTCGTCATTGATTTTTTCTGTACGACCAACCGTTCTCGAGATTTTGGTAATTTTTGATTTCAAATGCAGATGGGTGGGGGAGGGGAGAGGAGGGGGTGATCAGATTGTCAGGAAATAATGCTTGGATCTTTATCTAGTCAATAAAAAAACATCATTCAAAAATATTGATCCGTTCAAAAGTTATGTATTTTTGGCCGCCGAATGGCACTTTGACCCCATAGTACGCCGTAACCATCGTGAGCTGTGCTTCGGCATTAAATGTCTTCCCCTAAGCTCTGACAGGAATTATAAAAAAAATTAATTGCAGTACTAAAATCTAGAATCCGACCGAGTTTTCCTCCGAAGCGACGTATATTGAAACAGGAACAATTCAAAACTACATTTAATGCCGTATTCCGAGGCACCAAATATTGAGGTATTAAGTATATAAATACAATTGAACAAATTCTCAAAAAAGGGGAAAATTACTAGACTTGAAACTTTTCCATATTTTGATTTTTCGACCTAAATTCATGTACCTAAATCATTTCGGCTTAATTTAATCTGAAAAATTCAAATGCAGATTCTACTCACGTTTTCTAAAACCAACAATTGGCCGTATGCATGAAAAATTAGCATATGCTTATACTCCAATTGTTTTTGTGCTGGAAAATTGGTTTTTGTGAACAACAGTGAGCAAATATTGTACTTCGGAAGCATTTGTTTATTGTCAAACCTCAAGCAAATGTGTTTGCGCACTCTTTTCATACAAACTTGAAAGTTTTCTGCAAAAAAGTGAAGTATAAGCATATGCTCATTTTATGCATAGGGCCCAATAGTTTTTAAAGCCTTTCACATGCGGGTATAACTTTCCAATAAAACATTTTTTTGCGTAATTGCCCGCAAAATCATAAACGATATAGCACTAATAAATAGATGAAGCAATTATCATCACATTCCTAAATTTAACAAAATTTCTTTAATTGCGTTTGACTGTGGAGCTCATGGGTATTTTCGCCATTAGCAGCTGGATTTTGAAGATAATTTAAGCAACTCCTTGACGGGCTCGTTCAATGATTGAAGTTTATAGCAGTTGTCACCACAAAATGCTTTAGTAATTTGGGAAAATATAAAAGATCACTAACGAAAACTAAATCGAAATTTCGTTTTCTTGATTTTAGCAACGATTTCAATCGAAAATAAACTCAACAAATGATTTTATCTAAAAAAGTGATCATCATCGTCGCCATAACGACCATCATCAACATCTAATGAAATTTCATAAAAATGAGGCGTGCCCTCAATCAAGCCAAAAAAATTAATTTATAGTATGGCCATATCGACAAATTAGAGAATCGGATATCATAATTAAAAATTAATTAATCATGACAGCCATCTGCTAAGCACAAACAATCTTATCAACATATTGCCTTTTCAGATGTGGAGATATCTATTTTCGGCATCATAATGGGTTTTAAATTTAGCATTAAAACTTTTCATATTCAAATCTAAAACCGATTAAAAGAATTGTGCAACAATTTTACGATACTTTCCATTTATTTTTGACCAAAATTCAGAGAAAAATATCTGGGTTGGAATATCGCATGGTGACAAGTAATGGTGACTATCAACTACCACCTGTGTCGCAATTGCGTAAAGTTAGGCCTTGTTTACACTTGCGATTTTTTCTTGAATTTCTTTGAGAATTTTATGCCGCGAATTGTGTTCATCTGTCGCAGTATAAATTTTTTTTTAGCAAAAGTCGTCAAAATTTTAATTTATTCTGGCGGTTTTGTATGAAAAAAATCGAGTTCGAGCGTCTTTTTGTGTCGTAGTATAAGCGACTGAATAAAATTTCAGATGCAAACGATCCTTTACAATCACCCAAATTGATTTTCAAATTCAAACTCTTTATTGCAACAAAAATTGAATACAACAATCTTAATCATAATTTTTTACTATTTAACTTTAACCTCCTGCCTTCCAGTGTACTATGTATATGTAGTACATACAAAAAATTGTGGCGTAAACCAATATTGGTGCAAACATTTGCCACAGTTAAACTAATACTGCATCCACTAGTTTGATCTTTAACTAAATACAGTTTTTTTTTCAATTTTTGAAAAATATGTTTTGGCAAATACTCAATTTTTGAGTAAGACCAGAGAATAATTGTTCCCTGGTTAAACTAAAATTTCCAAGATTTAAAATGGACATGCAAAAATGTTCGATATTAATTTAGTTTATTCTCTTATGAAAAATATCAATTTAAATTATCATCCCAAATCACAGTACATGGCTTTAAAAATGCGTGGCCCCTATGTAATGAAAAATAATAAGAATGCGCCGCAGTCGATTTTTTTTATCAATGACTGGTTTTAACGGTGCTAGTTACACTTTCATGAATCGTCCAATTCTTGAGCTTTAAATAAGTTTAAAAATCAGGTATCAGTTATTTCTTTTTTGAGGTTCCAAAAGTCGAAGATCCTTTTTGTGTTACCATTGTTTACTCCTCTACATATTTCCTTAATGTTGGTCCCAGTCGAATAGAAGCCCTTTTTAGTTTTAATTTGAAAATAAAATATTTTCTCGATTTTACGAGAATTTTATTTGGTTTTCTCAAATTAAGAAATTGATTCTACCAAACTAGGGGATTACGGTTTGAACTATCGAAAAACAATTACAAAAATCCTTCTGCGCGTATTTTAATCTATTAAAATCATATCCCCGGCAAAACTCACAACATTTGGAATGAAATTCGTCATATTTACAATCAGGGTATTCGCAGTCGTCTTTTAAATTGCGGGTAAATTTACCGCTCGGTAATTCAGTCAAATTTAACAGATTTTTACCGAGACGGTAAGTTGGTTCATGTAAAAATGAATTACCGGATTCGGTAATTGTATACATGCCTTGAGTCGTGTTTTCCGGCCCGGTTATTCGGTATCAAAAATCAACCGCGAGTGGCGCTAGTAATGTTTTTAGTTGTCAAATTTTCTCGCTGGTTTGATAGCCGTTGCCACAATAGAAATTCAAAAGAATACATCAAACATGGATTTAAAGGTATGTGACATATTTTACAATCAAATTCGCAGTTCATGATTTGGTCACGTATCAAATAAAAGCGCTGTTCTCAAATCTGTGCTGTGGGATGTTCACAGCAGAATATTTTCAGTCTTTTAATATTACCGAAAATACTGAATACCGAAAATTAAGAGAGGATTGTGAATACCCTGAATAATATTTTCAAAACTATTTTCAGAATTCATAGCGGCGGTCGAAAATTTTTCCGAATCAAAGTCAAGTATCCCTTTAAATTGATGTTCACACCGAGGTATAGTAAACTTTCCGAAGTATAGTAAAACTAAGTTTAGTCCTTTTCACATTTTTCAAGAAATAAAAAAATATCAACATGTTAGCAGCTATAACATTAGGGGTATTAACGTTTGCTATTGAAATGGGTGTTATCGTCGAAAAATAGTACCTATTAATTGTTAAAGTTTTGTAAACGACAACAAAATACACGGCAACATTTTTTGCAAATATTAAATTTGGGTAAATATTTGCAAAAAGCCAAAATTAACTTAGTGAGCTTAGCAATCTGCTAATTTTTGACAGTCTCAGTTAATGGTTTGTTTATACAAAAGTTGAATAAAACAGGATTTTAGTAATTTGAATTTTTAGTGCTAAGTTTTATAAGTAAGTTAGTGATTATTTTAAGTGATAAGAAAAGCAGAAAAGGAAAAAGTGAAAAAATATCACTCTTTCGCGGTTGTAGTAAAATCAAAAATACATATTTTTAACAAAAAAAAATTTCTGAATTTTTTGGTTCTTTTAAAAATCGATATTTGTTAATCCAGTTCCACCTTTGGACCTTTTCTCGGGAAATGTTTCATTAAAATTAGAGATGATACATTGAGAAATAATACCTAGACAAACTTAAATACTTTTGTTTACATTTTCGATGAAAGTTTCAGATGCGGTTTTTTTTACAGCTTGCTGTACCTTTTCCAACACTAGCAAAAAATTAATCTGCTGTACCTTTTCCAACACTAGCAAAAATTAATCTATCTACCCGGTTGAAATTTTCCTAGCTGCTATAGATTCTGAAAAAGTCAATATCATTTTTGACGTATACGCCAAAAAAAGTTGAATTACTGTTATCGTGCCGTAACTCTCAAATTTTAGGATATACGTCGAAAATTGGTCCAAAAATACTGAATAAACTTTCACAAAATTATTTTACCGTACGTACACGTATCCCACAATGTTATTCTTTTTCATTAATATTTTATTAGCCCAGAAAAGATCAATGCGATCGTTGCGTTACATACAAGGTAAAAATAAGAGACAATAATTTGGATGAAAATGAGAAGAACATAAAAATCAAAATACATTTTTAAAAATAGAACGTGATAAAGACAGGAACAATCTCAATCATAACATTGGTAGTATACTTTGATCTGCAAAGTGTTTTTACTTTACAAAAAGACTTTTCGTCGAGCTTCTATTACAAAAGAAAACTCACAGTATTTAGTATGACTGCAACAGTATGCAAAGATTTTTTGATCAATGTTATAAAATTATGAATGGAAAAAAAATTTCTGATGAGAAAAAAAGGATATCGAAAGCTTATATATTTTTTTTTACCAAAAATCCATATCGAGTATTTAAAGTGGCTTTTAAAATGATTATTAAAAGTACAAATAGACACAAGGTTGTGACAAACTAGTTATATTTTTTAAATATAACTTAAGCTAAAAATTAAACTATATTTTCTTACTATGATGGAACATAATATTAAAACTAAAGTCTTAAGGGGAAAAAGACTGAGTGTACCAAATTTTTTTTTTAATAGTGCTAACTCTTGAAGAGGTTTTTGTGATTACTTTGTTTTATTTCATTTTTTTAAATACTGAATGAATTAAGTTTTTGTTATTGTAAAATAATTTTTTATACAAAGTTAGGAGTTTTATTTTTAAATATAAATTCAGTTAAACCACACAGATTTTTATGTTTTATGGCTGATCTTTATAAATTTACCTGAGAAGAAGAGTTAACAGTTCAATTAAGCGTAAATAATACAGTTTTTTAACTCGAAAATTCATATTTATGACGATTATAAAATAAAAACGCTTTATTAAAAATTAGATGTTTTAGAAAGCAGACTGTCCTGTCAGACAGAACCTAGTCTGACGTTGTAATTGCGAAAACAGCTACGAACACTAATATTATAATGCAAGTTTTCTGTCAAAGAGTTTTTACTTGAAATCAGTGTTCAAAACGCTCCCATTTGTAGTCTTTCGTTCTGCTCCCAAGGAGGCATTGAAATCAATAGAAAATAAAAATCACTCTCTAGAGAACGAAATTAATGTTTTTACGTTCTTGCTCTTAGGATTTTTATATTTGCATTTTGTTTTTACGTTCTTTGAGAACAGAACGTTAATGCTGGGAGCGAAATATCGTTCTCTCACTATTAACATACATACTTATATGTGTGTGTGCATCATACCAAAAAGCCATCGCTCGAGGCTTTCATTCATTTTTATGCGAGACCCACAAACCGGTTTGAACAAGGAGCGAAAACTTAAATAGAAATCATTTTCGTTCTTAACTTGGGAGCAGTGATGCCATAGATTAGAGAGTTACTCTAGATAAGAAACGAGGAAGAAATTTTTTCCTGAAGAAGAGTACTTTGCATCTGTTGCATTTGCTTCGTAAAGACATGAATTGCTTTTGTGTGAGAAATGGTGTAAAAAACTTTCTTTTGGGATTTTTTTTGCTGTCCGCCGAGCATTCCCTAACAATACATTGCACATAGTTTTTCGCGGACATTTTGCGTGCTATAAAAACATAAATAATAGTAAAATGGAAAACCTGTGCGCCTACGAATGATTCCCATCGACGAATGTAAACAAAGCGCTGGCCCCGGATATGTTTGTGTTTGTGTCGTATGAGTCAATTGTGCATTCCAATTGAACGTGAAGGAGTGAAAAGGAATTCCGATGCCATCAGAAAATATTCCACTAGCGCAGCTATTTACTCTACGTAAGTATATGGGAAAATGCGTTTTCTTCTCATCTATAGTAACTCTCTAATCTATGGTGATGCTATCATAGATTACCTAGATAGGAATCGTAGGGCTTTTTCCGTGTACCTACGTTGGAGTAAAGATAACCGATATACTCTGGACGCGGTTTTTCTTTCTTTCCTATGCGTAAATTACCAACAAAACACAACACATGTAAAACCTAGCCATGTTTTCATACACCACCAACACATGCAATCTCCCGCTGTCGGAAAATTGCATGTGTTGGTGGTGTATGAAAATATGGCTAGGTTTTACATGTGTTGTGTTTTGTTGGTAATTTACGCATAGGAAAGAAAGAAAAACCGCGTCCAGAGTATATCGGTTATCTTTACTCCAACGTAGGTACACGTAAAAAGCCCTACGTTTCCTAACTAGTATAAACTATGATGCTATATCGAGGGGAATTCCCCTTTTTGCGGGGAATTTGACTATAAAAATTGTTAATAGGGGAAAAGGGGAAAACGCTTCAAAACGAGGAGAAACGATTTACAACGAGGGGAAAATCTTCGCCTTTCAACTAAAGCCGAAATACTTTTAAAAAATTACGGGAAAGTAGAAATACAAATAAATAAAAACAATTACAATCCAATTCCAAGCTTAGGCAAAGGTAAAGAGTGAAGGAAATGCCCTTATTTATGCATTTGTCACTTTATATGTAATGATCTTATTGCAATTGTAAAGTACACACCAATCTTTTAAACAAAAGCACTTTAAAATGGCTTTGGAATGTACGTTTAACCGATTTTTCAGTGTACTTTTTAACCGCTTTGAAAAAAGCACATTAAGGAGCCGCTCCATTACCATGACTTTTTACCATGACAAAAAAATGCAGGAAACTAGAGCAAGATAGACTTATGTAGATCTAAATAGGAATGACTGAATACAAGTTAAGCGCTATCCCTTCCAGTTTTACAATTTTATAGCAATCATATCAAACCTTATGCTATGAATATAATGTTCAAATTGGCATGGTAACAAAGCTTTTGACTATGCATGCGAAGGAGAAAAAGCTTTTAAAATGACATCACGCTATAATAACACTTTGGATGTGTCCGTGCTTGCTATTTACTTACAGGGACAATGTGTGATTGTATTAGAAATCGCCATAAAATCGCCATAAAAAATGAGGGGAAATTATTTTTGCATTTGCCGACAAATTTTTGCAGTTGATTCTTATCTCCCTTTCTCGCCAAGGCATCTTCACATAAATGTGTCTCTATTTTTTTGTCGTGGTAAAAAGTCATGGTAATGGAGCGGCTCCTTTAAAAAGTAGGTACCATTTCTCATGTTATTCAAAGTAATTGTTATAAACTACTTTAAAAGACTTTGATGGAAAGTAGTTTCCATGAAAGTACATTGACACATATTTTTTGTTCGTTTTTCGGATTTCTTAAATATATTTTCAATTGCAAATCATCAGAAGTGCTTTGTTTCAATTATGTAAAAATCAATTAAATCGGTAATTTCTTGGTCATCTTTAAAATTTGGCTTATTGTAGGTACTAATTTCGACCAATATTCACCAGAAGAATGTATGGACCAGTGGCAAAGTACCCGGAATACAAAAATCGAGTTCCAGTCGCGACTTGATTTCGTTTTTTTCCATTTTTTGATATTTTTATATTTTTTTAAATTCAAAATATGGAAATAATTTTTACCGAATTTAAGGAGGACAGGATAATTTTAAGCTCAAAAGCAAAGGAACTACCTTGATTTATAAATTCGTGACTTGCCTTGATTATTATCTAATTGTGAATCCCGGCTTCTTTTCATATCTTATTTGACGTTTGGTTGGAGACCCGTGACGCTGTTATCGGGAATACAATTAACGAGTATTTTGTTAAAGCTTTACAAAATATAAAATTATTTCCTAATTTGTGTTTTTTTCTCTTAAAAGACTTTAACATGAGTCCAGAGGACAATAATTTTTGGTTTTAATAAATGAATTCTTTATTTAAAATTCGTTGTTTTTATAGGGGAAAAACGAGGGGCATTTCGTCATTGAAAAAGGGGAAAAAGGGGGATTTCGTCATTTAGAAAGGGGAATTTCTTTAAAGGTACATAGCATCACTGCTTGGGAGGGAGAACGAAAAATGTGCATAGCTCGTTCCGACTCCTAGCAACAGTACAGCGGAGCTGAAAATTTCTCTCTTTACAGAACGATTGCGTTTGAAAATCATTTTCGTTCTTGAGAACGGGAGTCGGAAAACGCAGCAAGCGTTCTTGTCGTTGGGAGCGAAACTTTTAAGAGCGAAAAGAACGATATAACAAAATAAAGTTTTGAACACTGCTTGAAATATTGTCTACTTGAGGAAGGTACGATGATTGTATTTTTAGTACTATTATTCTGCTGTATATTCCTAATACTTTGACGTACGTAACGTAATTATTAAAAACTGATGCAAAACTGGGGTATACGGCAAGATGTTTTTGAACAAAAGGTCCTTAACCCTTTTGGTATTTTGATGCCATATGGCATCATGCTAAAAAATTTGAATTGTCTTATTATTTATTTTTTTTTCAACACTCTATTCTCATTCAGCGCACCATTAAGTGCATTTTTGACCCAATTTAGATTTTTTGAGTAAAAAGCTGGACCACAGTGGACGTATTTGAAAAAAATTAAAATTTTCAATTTTTTTTTTGTTTTAAATGAATACTAATAGCTTAAACATCATTAATTTGTATAGAGAGTATTTTTAAAACCCATAGAAAAAAACATGTACCGAAAGGGTTAAAATCAGGATTTTGGTTCTACCACAAGTAGAATGCCAAAATAATGTTCATAAACAGGGCTACCTCCAGAAGAAATTTGAGGATACATTTTTCGGACCAATTTATTCTTAGCTCACTTTAAACTTTAAAGTCGATTTCCCAAAACTCGATTTTTTGGATGTACGTCAGTATAATTGTGGGGCGATGAACTGATTTTGTTTCTTCGTTTCATGATATCGTCCTTTCTCTGTTAAAATATGACTAACCCGACCAAGTTGGCAACTTTTTCAAGTACAGTCGAGACCGCTTAAGAGAACATCAATTGGGCTCGGAAAATTTCTGCTCCTAAGTGGGGTGTTCTCCTATCTGGTTTCTTTAAAAAAAAGTAGCCATACTATTTGTGTTATACATTTGTATAATGGAAGGTTTTTAATAATTAAACATATTTTGAAGAAAAAAACGTAAATTTCTTTGCCATTGCTTTATCCACGTAGAGGTCAAATTATATCTTTCTGACATAGTTGAGTGTAGGGTAGACCGGGGCTAGTAGACCCACTTTTTATAATCTACTTTATAAAAGTTTTACTGTAATTATTTCAGGTGCAGTAAAGACGTTTTTGGTTGGTTTATTCAATTGTGTTTCTTAGTCAATCTTTTATTTTGATTAATTATAAGTGTTTCAAATATTTTTTTTCATTTTGAAAAAAGTTGTTCGATGAGTCGTCTGGGGCTTGTTGACTCTGTGAACGGGGTTATTTGACTCTATACTTTTTATGAGGAAAATGTGTTGGAACATATTAAAAAACTATAATAATTCTGAAAAAATGTATTCTTTAAAAAATTAATAACATTTCAGATCAACATAAATTAACACCCCGATTGCGAGTGTCGTCTCGTTTTCGACAAGAGTCGTTTTACGTGATGTTGTTGGTAGAAAAACAATAACAACAACACGTAAAACGACTTTGGTCGAAAACGACACGACACGCGCGGGTGTAAATTTCATCTAATTTAAAAAAATAAAATTATTTAACAAAAAAATATAGGTAATTCATATCGAGTCATTTAACCCCAGTATACTGTGAGTCAACTAGCCCCAAGCCGCCATTTTCTTTTTAACACACTCGTGAAAAAAAATGAAAAAGTATGGGTCAGAAAATGCTTCACTAACTTGTTAACTCATACATAAATTTTCAGTTGAAATCACTGACGAGTTCAATACAATGAAAGTGTAAGCTACAAAACAATTTAATTAACAAGAAAAAAAATCATTCACACGCTTGAAATTTGGTTTTTTCCCCTCACAGTTCGTTCCAAGAGCACTGTGGTCTAACGACATTGGTTCACTGATAGCTGTCAGTCGACTGAATAAACAGTCCAATTCACGCAGGTTTGTTTTCAACCGTGGTTGACTTAACCGCAATGAGTCTACTTACCCCTATAGCCAACTAATCCCGGTCAGCCCTACTCTGGAAATTGTACAAAAGCACTACAGAACTTGGGAAAATTTCGGACAGATCCGTTTTTTAACCAAAGTTGCACCCTATATAAATACGGGAAAAATTGAGCCGGTCTTTATCTCCTCCCCCATAGAAATATAAAAAGCTTTTGCGATTTTCTCAAAAATGGTTCACTTAAAAAAATGTGGTTTTTTTGTCTACAATCTTTAGAGAAATCGAAATTTTTTTTTGCATGTTTTTAAAGTTTTCGACTTTTGATTATTTTCGAATTTTCGGCTTAACCGCGTAAAATCTGGTTAAACGGAAAAGGTCAAACCTTTGTCGCGACTGTAACCGAAGAAAAACTGGCTTTCGAAAAGGGATGAAAAGCGTTTCGAAAGGGATTGGAAAAGTTCTTCGCAAACATGGTGTTAAAGCTATTTATCGACCACCAACCAAGCTTCGAGGGTACCTCAGATCACCCAAAGATCGTATACCCTTCGAAAATTCCGCTGTTTACGAAGTTCCGTGCAGTTATGGTAAATCGTTTGTAGGCCGAACAAGGCGAAATGTGGCAGTAAGACTTAAAGAACATCTTTAGGCTGTGGAAAACAAAAAGATGGAATATTCAGCAATTGCCGAGCATGTCATGGATAATAATGGGCATTGGACACGCTTTGATAAAGCTGATAGCCACGGAAAACCGTTATTATCCACGATTTGTACGAGAAGCTATCGATATAAAACTTCGATCAACGTGTAATCGTGATAATAGATTAAGATTATCAAGTGCGTGGAATCCTGTACTAAACCTATTGAAACCGCCACTTATACCATTTTTCGCCGCTCCTAGAGGCTATGAAATTTTTTCTTAAAAATTGGTGTTGACGCTACTTTTGGGTCGAATATGACTTTCAAAAAGTTTCAGAATTTTCCGACCAACAGTTTTCCGGAAAATTGTGTTAAAAATTCTTAACCATGGCAAATAGCCAATACTCTGATATGCTCAATATGTGGTATTTTTTCCAGAAAAATGTGAAATTTTTTATTGATTTTGGAATAAAAATTATCTAAGGGCTCAACCCCTTACTGCTTTGCGGTCCATTCCCCGAAAAAATAAACAAAAATGCGAAAAAAAAATTTGTGGTAAGAATTCTTACCAACGGCGAAAAACGAGGTCTTCTACGTTCCTGTGAAGGTTTTTTGTCTGTTTTGTGGCAAAAATGGGAAAATCCAATCACCAAAGTTTTTCATTTTATAATCAATTGATTAAAGAATCTTTCTTAGCACTGCAATCAACGAAAAAGTAATTTGATGAGTTTTGATGAACATTTAAAGTTACGGATTATAGTGTAAGTGTTGTCTGTAGTCAACCTAGCTTTTTTCATTACGGATACTGGACACCGTTATAATTTATGGTCAAATCCTTTGCGTGGAAAGTGACTCCAGTCTACAAGCGACCATTGACATCACAGAATGTTCGAAACGTCTTGTGAGCGGTAAATAAATTATGTTATTTTTTTTATCTTAAAAACATTTTACGCGTTTAAACCGAAAATTCGAAAATAAACATTATGTCAAACCGTGAAAGCCTCAAATCGTATTTAGTTCTCGACTTTTATACATCAAAAGATTAGGTTGATCGGATGTTTTGCCGAAGTTATGCCGCTGTCGGATTTGGAGCATTTACGAAATGATTTTAACCGTAATTTTCTCAAAACCATGTTTCCAAAGCAGTGACAGAATTACGTTATGATTTCGGTTTTTCAAGTGATTTTATGAGTATTACTAATTATGTAAGAAATGTAAAATCATAACAAAATTTTCGATGACGTCAAAAATAACATTTGGGAATGGATTTAACCCTTCTATTATGTTCAAAAAATACACACAAATAGAATGTTTAGGGTAATAAAATGACCCACGTGTATTTCCCCGTGTAAATCATACAAAACAATCGTAAATTACAACTTATACATGATCTTCGCAATAAGTGTTTGACTGTGTGCTCTACTGTTTAAAAGAAATTTGAATTCATAGAATTTTTAATAACGAAAATTTTGGTTCAAATTTCTTTGGGTCATGAAATGACCCGAACATAATAGAAGGGCTAAAGAATTCTTTCGTCTGGCATTTTATATAGCTATTGTGATATTTTATGAATAGCACAGAACTTAAAAAAATTACCCTATTTTGCAGAAGATATTAAACCGATATATTTTTTTGAAATTTTCTAGTTTTAACTTTCTGTATGCGCTTGATGATATTAAATGTGTTGCTAAGCGAGTCAACTTGATTTTTGGTTTTTTGGCAAAATGTTCTTGTGCTCGTAAGCAGTTTGTGTTCATAACAGAGTTGCTGTTAAGCGGGTAATTCTCAGTACATATCTAGCGAAAAGGGCAACGGGTTATAGGATTGTGTGTTCTTAAGTGGTTTATGCTGCTAAGCGGGTTTCTCTTACGTGGTCTCGACTGTAACGAAAAAAAAAAACGAAAAAACGGGTATTCTTGTAACCCGAAAACATTACCCATGGCGTATTTGCCATTGCATATCAGCAGCTCAAAAGTCTTCTCTCATCATCTTTTCTAATCAATATTTGCAAAATTAAAACTATTTAAAATTGCAAATGGCACAAAAGGAATTCTTATTGTTTCAGCCAAAATTGACAATTTCTCGAGATCTTCGTATATGACGTTTCCACAATTTTGCGAAGTTCTTTGCAAACCAAAATCGTCGCGTAAACTAAAGGGACTCGCGTAAAAGATTTTGCATTCAAATTTTCACAGTTAATTTACGAGGCATTTCTGCGATTCCATCAATGTCCCTTATATTTTTCAAACTTTCACCTTCGATGAAACGTTTTTCCCTCACATTTCAACTTGTGTTTTTCATTATTGTAATATAATTAATTTTCTACAACATTCTCACGTAAAAGGAAAAATCGAAAAGCATATCGTTGCATCCCTGATTTTAAGAAATATTTTGTTAATACTTTTGACACGAAAATTTTTGAGGAAAAGTGTGGTAAAAACAATTTCTTACTTTGAGAAAACTTAGTGCACCAAAATAAAATCTAGATTTATAAAATATTCGAAACAGTAAAGGCACAGATACCGGAAAACTTTATATCAGATTTCGAAATATCTACAGATCTACTTAAAAAACAATTCACCTTTTTGGAACGCGATCTAGTTTCTTCCTTTCCAAGCCTTCACCTTCGATTTCGTAAAAAGGGATTTTTTTTATAAAATCAAGACTGAGGAAATACGAAAAATGTCACACTGCTGTCGATTATAGTTTAAAATTATACTAATTAGCCAAGTTTCAAAAGAGCAGTATGTATAGACAGCGATTGGACACTGCCATTTGCAAATAACTCCATCATAAACCTTTTAGGCAAAAACTTGCGAATTAAAATCCGAGAGGCGAAATTATGATGTTTTTCGCGATTGACTCGAGCCGCAAGCATAAGAAAGTAGAACTATATTAAAATGGCGTGGAAACAGTCAAATAATGTGATAAATCGGTATCCAATAAAAAATTAACTGTTTTGCGTACCGGTTGCACAATTGGAATATTACAAATTCGCCTAAAGCAACTCACAACCAAGGTCAGTTTTGTATCCCAAAGGTGTAATAAAATTATTTTTTTTATCTTAAAAGTCGCAATCGAAAAACATAATACTTAACAGCAAAAGCGGCACCTCGATTTTATATCGAGAAGAAAAATGTGAAATATTGAATTTGCTATAAAAATAGTCACCATACCAACAATTAAAATATTTTTGATCGAATTAACAGTTTTATCCTCAGATTAGCATGATTTCGGCTTCAAGATTAAGTTGTCATCGACCAAAAATCATTTTTTTCCAGCTGCTAGCTACTTTAGATGATTTTAGTGACGGGTTTTTTGGTCTTATAGACAAGGCTTAATAGATTATAACCATAACCTTCTTCGAATGATGAATTCTAACATGAATATCAAATAAGTTTGATCATTGATTAAACAATAAGATATCGCAAGTCTAACAAAGAATAAAATTTTACTCCTTTTCGGGGTAAATTTAAAAATGAGGCCAAAATTGTGTTAAAGTAACTTTTAAAGTGCTTAAAAGTGGAATGTTTAAAAACTCCGCGCTCTGATGTTAAATTGTGTCTAAATAACATTGGCGGGTATTTATTATCAGTTATATTTATAGGTGGTGTTAATTTTCCTATGTTTTTGATTGACCTGCAAGCAGCATGGCAAAATTTTCCCTGCGTACGAAATAGACGAATTAAAATTGTTTCCATAATCAAAAACATGAATTGAAACAAAAGTCAAACAGCGTTAAATCTCTCATATTTCTTCATAATCATCGTCGTTTCGCATCGCTCCTTTTTTTTCTTTTTCCCACATCAAAGTCGTCTTCCCGCTCATTTGATTATATGTAACTAACACCAGCATAAGTCGTGATCGCAACTAAAATTTTTCTTGACCACGTGCGACATCAGTTCGCAATAGCTTAAAGCTTTTAGCGAGATGTCACACTGGCCATCAGCTCATACAACTGGCTGATCCCGATATCAGTTGCACATGTAATCCAATGGCGCATGGCACACTGCAAAAAATGTGCAGCTGGGTGTCTGGGCACACAGCTGACTTTTTTGAACTGATCTAAATGTAGCTGATACCAGGAACATGTCGGGTAGTTTCTAATGTGATTTTTGTTAGACTAAATACAATAAAATGATAATTTTCAATATTTTTTTCGTCTGGCGATAATAATTGTCATCAGTAGCACAGGCTATTAAGGTAGAATGGCCACTCTCTAGGTTATAGGCTCTCTACTTCATATAATGTTGACTTTAAAATAATTACTATTTGGGAACATCATAAATTTTCGACAAGCCTGTTTAATTAATAAATTTTTGAACAAGTGAAAATAAATACGATGTCCATCGAAGAGGAGAAATTAAACACAGCAATCGTACAAGCTGTAGAAAAACGTAGATGCTTGTACGATTGCACGATTGCAGAGAAATAAGGAGAAGTTCTTCCTCTGAGTCCGACATTTTGACGTTTGAGGTCAGTTGATTCCAGTTCAGTCAACTGATCGAATCAGTTCCTGCAGCTGGCCGACCTGATGTCGGGATCAGTCAGCTGCAGGAGCTGACGACCAGTGTGACATCTCGCTTAGAGATTGGGTACAATGTTTCATGCCCTTTTGTTGTTCGCTTTTGAATTATCTTAGTGTTTTATCTATGGTTTGATTTATGTCAGCCGTCTGTAATGTCATCAGTTTAGATCTAACAGTTCACATTCCGTTACAGTTTCTAATACCTTCAATATTGTGTGATGATATATCGATTATGAATTTGATGGTAAACAAAATATAGAATGTCAAATTTCTTAAAAACAAAATAGACGGCCCGATTCCAGAATCCGTCGTAGCTTTATTACGAAGAACTAACTACGTTACGAATACGAATAAATCAGTATTCCACGATCCGAACGGAATTGAAATTCGTAGTGCCAGATTAAAATCTGACTTCGAAAAATGAATGTCTTTGTAAAAAGGTCCCTATGCAAAACTCATAAGGAATAGATTTCTGACATGGAAAAGTTTCGTGAAAAAAGTCATTTTCTTGACTTAAAACGAAAATTGTTATTAATAATGGGTTCTGCAGCGTTTGCAATTTTGTGTCTGGAAGAAGATTGATCGAAGCGAAGGACTTTAATAGTGAAACGAAAACGACAAGAAAACGACAACAAAAGGAATACTCACATTGCTCTTTTTTCTCAAATAATTCCTCTTAATTTGTTAAAAGTTACACTTATACTAAATAAACAAATAAAAATGTTAAAATTGCTTTTTGTTGTACAATTCAGGCCATCAATTGAGCTAAAATAATAAGAAAATGAAGTTACTACTCGATCTACGAAGCGAAAATTTTTCGTAGGTTTAGCTGTCAAATTTCCGATTCGTTCGGATTCTGTGATACCACATTTCCCCGATTCGGAATGATTTTTAGTACGAACGGATTCTGTGATACCATTTTCGAAATTTCTCCGAAAATCGTAGCTACGACGGATCCTGGAATAGGGCCGAGAATCTCTCATTGGCCAGATATCTTGACAAAATGTGGTATATCTTGGATTTAAACATAATTCAAAACTATTGACTTGTTTTTTTGATGTTTCAAATTTATTGAATCTCAATTTTATTTATATTGTCGAAAAATAGAACTAATAATGTTGATGACTTGATAATTAATGATATAATAGTAATAATATAAAATTAAAAAAAGATTTATCGCTGTCCATAAAGAAGGTGCCTACCAATCCGTGCGCCCGCAATCCGCGCCACAGACGGACAGACGGACGGACAGACGAACGGACGGACGGACATGCTGAATTCAACTTTTTTTTATCATTCTAAACACACTGGTGTAATTAATTTTTTTGTGTGATGAAAACTGGGTAAAAAAATTGCTTGGCAAAACGACAGCGATTTTCACATCGCTCAAAAAATCGAGAAACGCGAAAAATCGAGAAGCTCGTAATACCATAGGGAAGGCGTGTAAATGTTAGCTCCCGCCTGTAGCACCATTTCCTGATCTACGTTCGATTCAATTTGCTTGAATTTTTCCACTAATTTTTCGTATGCAGCATTTTTAAGTGATTTATTTTTATATGGCTCACTTTTTACTTTCCATAATACCGGCAAATCTCTATATAATTCCAAAAACTCTCGCCAAAATACTTTACCCCCGATCGAGGTTGTCATCTCGTCGGCAGTCAGCAACGTACTAACCACGCCATGTATGCGCAAACATCGCCATCCACCAGAATTCATGTATGCGGTATGATCATTCGGCATGACGGCTTTCAAAAACTTTTGATTTTGTCATACATGCATGCGCAAAAAGGAATACTTGCCCATCCACCATCAAATCGGCATGAGCAAACACCGATGCATGTCGTACATGTATCTCGTTGATGGGGTCCTTAAGGATTTCTTTTGTGCCATTTGTTCCCATATTTTAATAAATTTTCATTTTTCACTGATTCTCAACGTTTTCAACTTCTCTCAGCGTGGCTGCTGAGAGAAAAGCGCAAAACAGTCAATCGATTTACACAAATTATTTGAAGATTACGTGATGGCCTATGACAAACAAATGTATGCACAGTGGATGGGATATTTGCATGCACAAATTGGCATTTGCAAACAAACAATGTATGTCATACATGTATCTCGTGGATGTGGGCCTTTAATGAAACACTCCGCGTAAAAATACGCATTCGTAATTTTATTTGGTTACATCAATACTCTGAATTTTTTTACTATACTCTTTATAATTAAGTGAAAATTGTCTGCCACTGGTTAAATATTGACTAATAAATAATTTGGCCTCGCTTACAATTCGTCAATCAAAATATGCATCATCTGGTTGTCTCCTCAAAGGCAAAGTTAATGTTTCGGTATGGTATGCTGAGATGAATTATTTATATCATGTTTAATGCTGTAGGTATTTTTTTTTAGAATGATAGAATGACCATGAATGGAAGACTTATCGACCATGGGCATGTTGACAGTAAACCAACGTGCCAACATTTATTTTTTTCTATCGTTGATTGCTGATCATCCCTGATATTGCTATATTATTTTCACAAAGGATTGAAATCATTTAGGTAGAATTTTCATTTACGATCGACATTACAACAAACATGTTTAACGCTCAAGTACTCAATGTCGTTTATTGGCTTGTCACTTTATCGAAAAAATCAGGTTTAATTCCTAACAATCTTAAAAATGGTCAATTAAACGAATATATATTTTAGAATTTCCCGACAAAATAGAAGATACACGAGATTTTTCCTACAAATGTCTACAGTCTTAAAAAAAAACGGAGTCAATCACACACTGAAACGAAGTTTGAGGGAGTGCATCACCTTTAGGTTAAAATCGAATTCCGTTTCACAACAGTTACCTGGGGTGCGTTCCTTTATTAATCGTGGTTAACTGTAGTTAACCGCGGTAAAGAGAAATGCGTTCTTAAATGCATACGGTTAACGCTCAGTAAACTTTACTTTCGTTCCTAAATGCCAAAGTTAAGCTGTCAAAGTTACTTTTCTCAACTCTACTCGAGAGCTGAGTTGGAGTAAGTTAACTATAATTGTAATTAAAGAACGCGATAAAGTTAACCAAGACGGTTCCAACTGTCAATTCGTCTCGTAGTTTCGAATGAGTTTTGTGCAGAATAATGGAGGATTTTATTGTGGTGCTTGTAAATGAAAAATACGACATGCTTTTATCATTTGTTCGTCCGACATATTTTTAATGTATTGTTGTGCACATCACTGCTGTCAAAGTTAACCAAATCTCGTTCTTTTAATCAGAGTTAACGTCGGTAAAATTTCAACTTTGGCAATCAGCTGTTCTAACTTTGACAAACCCAACCTTTACTTTACTCGGGAATAAAGGAACGCACCCCTGTGGGTATTAATTTTCAACAATTTTTCGGTGTTAAACCACCTTATTAGAGTAGTTAGAAAAATAAATACATTTCACCTTACAAATGCACGCGACATTTTTTCTTCTTCTTATTTTCAAAGTGAATATTGGTTGCTGAAAACTTTCGGTCAGAAGTGGTCATAATAAATTAAATAAAAAACATAAGAAGAGCTACAATTGTTAGAGCAACGAACTAACTCGACCCGAAACCAACAGCCAGTCCATCGATATCCTCTGGCAAAACCAGTCGCAGTATTGTACAGTTTATATTCAATAAACCATTTACTTTAGTAGATAACTCGTTTCATTATATTCCTGGTTCCCTATTTCTCCCAATAGGTTATGGGCCCAGGATCACGCGTCGGGTTAATCTAAAAAGTTTTTTTTGTGTGAATATAATATATCGGGAAACGTGGAAAACGCGTTCGGAAAAGAGATATCATGGCCGGCCATACAATTCGTATCGAACCGCTAAACGCGGATAATTACGATACGTGGAAGCTCCAAATGCGAGCTATTTTAATTAAAAATGATTTATGGTCATACGCAGACGGCAGCAAAATTTGCCCTACTACTGACGCGGAAAAAATGGCAGAATGGAAAAGAAATGATGAGAAGGCATCAGCAGATATTATGTTGGCAATGAGCCCATCGGAATTGAGTTTGATTAAAGACGGACAGACATCCCATGAGATTTGGTTAGCATTGAGATCCAACTACCAATCAAAAGGTCCTGCAAGAAAAGCTACGTTGCTGAAAAAAGTTGCATTGTCACGTATGAAAGAAGGTGATAAGATTCGTGATCACCTGAGCGAATTTTTCGATGCTGTTAGCAAACTCAAGGAAATCAACGTAACGATCGGAGATGAATTATTAGCAATTTTGCTTCTGTACAGTTTGCCTGATAGTTTCGATACTTTTCGATGCGCATTGGAAACACGCGATGAATTACCAAAGCCAGAAACACTGAGGATTAAAATAATAGAAGAATATGAATCGCGTAAGGTCAAACAAAGCATAACTGATCACGACGTACTGTACGCTCACAAAAATCCTGATAGTTATCGCTTTAACCAAGCTAAACGACAATCTCGAAACAATGAAATGCAGTTTAAACCGCAAGCTGTTCAACAAAAGCGTCAAACTGGATGTTATCGTTGTGGAGCATTTGGTCATATAGCAAAGAATTGTAGAAACAAAAACTCCATGAATGCCCAACAAAGCGCTCGACAGATTGAAGAAAATGACAAAGAATCTGAAAAATCGTTTAGGGCACATGACGAAATAGCTCTGCTCAATACAACCGAATTTGCCATGCAAAATTCTCTAAAGGAAGGATGGTGTCTAGATAGTGGGTGCACTGCACATATGAGTTCGGACAGAGACATTTTTGAAAATTTCTATGAAATGAATAAACTGTTAAATTTGGCGAATAATAAATCGACAAAAATTAGTGGCACGGGAAACGTAAAATTGATAGTGGAAAATGACGGACAGAAAAATGTGTTAAACTTAGAACAAGTGTTATATGTGCCAGACCTACGCACAAACTTATTATCGGTATCAAAAATCGTAGATCGCGGTTTTGTTGTGAATTTTGAAAAAAATGACGCCTTTGTATTCGACAAAAGTCGTAAAATGGTGCTCCATGCGAAAAGACAAGGAAACCTTTACTACATTGAAACTTCTCGAAGGGATTTTTCATATAATGTCGATGATAACTTCGGTAGATCACGTAAAATAGACTCATGGCATTATAAAATGGGACATTTAAATGAAAGGGATTTAAAAAATATGGCCAAAAATAGTGTTGTGCACGGTTTAGATATTGACTCACAAGAAAAGTTATCAACGTGCGAAGTATGTATACAGGAAAAACAAACGCGCGCGATATTTCCAAAAAGTGACGGTAACCGTACACGGGATTTGCTTGAAATCGTACATACGGACGTCTGTGGCCCTATGAGACATTCATCACATTCTGGGGCGAAATACTTTGTGTTATTTATCGACGAAAAGTCGCGATGGTGCGAGGTATTTTTCATAAAACACAAATCCGAAGTTTTAAGCGTATTTGAAAAATTCAAAACTACCGCAGAGACATTTACAGGTAAAAAAATTAAAATGTTACAATCAGATAACGGTGGGGAATATCGTAACCGGGAATTCGACCTATTTTTAGAGAAAAACGGGATTCAACGACGTTTAACAGCCCCTCATACTCCGCAACAAAACGGGTTGGCTGAACGGAAAAATAGGACCCTTGTAGAAATGGCTAGATGTATGATGCGGCAATCAGGAGTTCCACCAACATTTTGGGCAGAGGCGGTAAATGCCGCGTGTTATATTCGGAATAGGTGCTCGACTAAATCTTTAGGTGGACAAATACCACACAAAATATGGACAGGGAAAATTCCAACAGTAATTCACTTCAAGGTGTTTGGATCGAAGGCGTTTGTTCTAGATAAGGATCCAAAAAGAGGGAAATTCGACTCCCGTTCAAAGGAATGCGTGTTCGTCGGATATTCAAATGAGTCAAAGGCTTACCGGCTTTGGTCTCCACAAACACGAAGAATAGTGGTAAGTCGAGATGTAAAATTTTTAAACGAACCATTCTTTTCTAATAAATATGAAAATTTCTACAACGAAAATGAGATATCAAATTATGAGAAAAATAACATTAACGATAACCAGCAGAGTGAAATAGAATTAGACTTAACGAAGATTACTCCTGAAACACCAACTTCATCCAAAAATTCTACATCCAAAAATGAGAATCCCGAGCTAGCTAAACGAGGTAGAGGTCGTCCAAGATTGGTAAAAGGCGTAATTGGAAGGCCAAGGAAAATTTTTCAACAGGCTAGTTACGACGGAAGCTCGAATAAAGATGACGGAGAATCTTCAGTAGACGACGAAGATGATGATGTTTTTGCTGAATGCGAGTTAGCTAATTTAGCCACGTTTGCAGATCCTTCAACCCTGAAAGACGCGATGGAGGCAGAAGATGCAGAAGCGTGGACACTAGCAATCGAAGACGAGTTCCAGGCTCAAATTCGAAACTGTACCTGGGAAATAGTACAACGACCACAACAACGCAAGGTAATCGGCCACAGGTTTGTGTTCCGTACAAAAGACAACGGAACACACTCATGTCAAAAAAAGGTGCGTTTAGTAGCAAAGGGTTGCTCCCAACGTCCAGGAGAAGATTTTTATGACACATTCTCACCTGTTGTGCGATCAACATCAATCCGTTTATTAACAGCTTTGGCCGCAGAGTTAAATTTAGAAATTCACCAAATGGACGTAATCGCTGCCTATCTAAATGGTGAGTTAAATGAAAAAGTATATATGGACATTCCCGAGCAATTACCTGCATTTCTAGACAAACTTACTTCCGGTGAACCTATCGGGTCAATCAGAATGGCGTGTCGCGACAAAAGGATGATAGAAACCGCTACTCGCTGGCATCAAGCGTTACGCGCAAAAGGAGATCCTGTGTGTCTACTGACTAAAGCGCTGTATGGACTACGCCAATCGGGATTGCAATGGTATTACCGACTCACAGAAAAACTACATGAATTTGGTTTGAAATCATCACCACAAGATCCATGCTTATTCTCATCACAACGAAATGATAAAATTATATTGATCGCGGTATATGTAGATGACCTGTTGTTAGCATCCAACGACATTGAATGGCTACACTCAATCAAAAATTTGTTGGCAGAATCATTCGAAATGAAGGATTTCGGACCAGTAAAGCGATGTTTAGGCATTAACTTTCAACGAGATCCAAAATCTCACGGATACCTTTTATCGCAGTATAACTACGCACAGTCAGTTCTTGAGCGTTTTGGTATGGAAAAATGTAAAGCGGCGAAAACTCCATTGGAACATAATAATAAGCTGCGAAGACCATCACAACCTGATGAAAACGTGATGAGAAAATATCCTTATCAAAAACTAATCGGGGCACTCATGTATTTGGCAACAACAACGCGTCCCGACATCGCATATGCGGTCAACTTTATGAGTCAGTTCAATTCCAGCTATGGCATCGAACATTGGAATGCGGCTAAAAGGATTTTGAGATACCTCAAAGGAACTACTAGCTACGGGTTATTTTACAAGAAAACCAACGAAGACCTATACGGCCTAGTGGATGCAGACTGGGGCGCGAATCTTACGGACAGAAGATCGTATTCGGGATACGGCTTCATATTGGCTGGCGCAGTAATCAGTTGGGAGGCGCGCAAACAACGAACTGTCGCACAATCTAGCACAGAGGCTGAGTATATGGCCATCTCGGATGCAACCAAAGAAGCTCTATATCTCCAGAACATCCTAGCTTGGATCGGTATGAATTCATCATTGAGACCCATATCCCTATTCAACGACAATCAAGGCGCCCTCAAGTTGGTTCAATCTTTTGGCTACAATTCGCGTACAAAACACATCGACGTACGACATCACTTTATACGCGATTGCTACCAAAATAGGAAAATTGAGCTAGAATACATGTCGACCGAGGATATGCCAGCAGATATATTCACGAAAGGCTTGAGCGGAACTAAACATCTCAGTTGCCTAAGAGCATTGGGGATGTATACCAAAGATGTCGAATAATAAGTCTCACTAGTTCGAGTAGGGGTGTTAGAGCAACGAACTAACTCGACCCGAAACCAACAGCCAGTCCATCGATATCCTCTGGCAAAACCAGTCGCAGTATTGTACAGTTTATATTCAATAAACCATTTACTTTAGTAGATAACTCGTTTCATTATATTCCTGGTTCCCTATTTCTCCCAATAACAATTGCCAGGGCCCAATCGTCAAATACTCTATATGAGGGCAGATAACATTTTTATGAAAAAAATCCATTTGTGTTGGAGAGAGGGAAGGATTGGTCCGATTGGATTCTGATGTATGGAACGGTTATGTAAAATCATTTAACCTTTATAAATGTTTCAATTTGACTCACAATTTTAAAAAAAATTGTAAAAAATCGTTTGTATGGGGGAGCCATTTAGAAATGTAACTATACAAAATGTTAAGTCACTAGCTCAATCCTTTCGAAAGTTACGGTATTCACAGATAGACAGACAGATGGACGGACATGCGGAAATTAGAATCATTGTCATCCCTAACATCCTGGTGTAGTTAATTTTTGTCTCCGATGTTTGGTTTAATGCTTTACAAAAAGGTATACTAAATCTAATATACTTCTATATGATTCTCATATAGAGTATAATAATGTTGTTCAACAAAATTACCTTCCAATTTCATTCGATAACCATGTCTTATGTTAAACACTTTGACAAGAAATCTTTACGCCAAAAGGACCTGTTTCGAACATAAACATGAAATATCTTTATTGTCTGCGACATATCATATAATTTACCCCACTCCACAAAATATCCCGTTAATACAATATTCCGGTGGGAATTTTTAATTACTTTTCCTATTAATACATAACAGCGAAACACACCATACCAGACTCCCCAATTTGTTTTCCCTGAGGAGCAGATACCAAACACATTGCTGATACACCCACTTGACGCTAATTTAGCATCCCATATGCATATAAAACGTGAAGCTCCAATGAACGGTCTCCAATAGCTGGCCATTTTTAATCTCAATTTAATGTGAACACTATGAAATTTTTATGTTTAATAAAATTCGGATAATACCCCAAGGTGGAAAATATTAAAAATTTATGAGATTTTCATAAAAGTCAAACAATATTATGCCATAAAATTTATTATGTTGAAACAGTTAGCTACGTAAAATTGGCATCTAAATAATTTATAAGTATCTGCTTTTTGTTCATCTTTAATAATTTGGTAGAAAAATTGTTTGCAATTTTGACTCAAAAAACTGCTATCTTAAGAGACTTCAAGTTCAATGTCAAATATTACATAAATTTCATCGCTCTATTAATGAGAAGCGTTTGTAATGGTTATTGTACAACATCGTTAAATATGTTTTCCATTTATTTTCAGTTTTCCCTTTCTTATACGGAGGACAACAGGTGTATTGTATTTTTTTTTCCTTTTTTGGTTTTTCGATTTAGATCACGTTAGAAAAGAAAATTACTTACTTTATTATAACGAGGCGTTTCGTAAGGAACCTTGCTACCCATGGTTGCTTGAAGATTTCGTTCCTACCCGGAACATCTCATCATAATAAAACTCTGTTTGAAAACTTCGAAACAAAATTAACTCTCAAATATAAGGTGGTGAGGTAGGTAAAAAAGACATTATTTCGCAGGGGAAATCTCTCAGGAAACACAATACAGTGTTATTCGGGCTTTTCTTATTTCTCCTACTTGTCTTTTAGCATTACTCAACTCTGATTGAAATGCACCAGACGTATGCCTCACTTTTTACTGTGTCACAGATTTTGTTCACAAACTAAACCATTTTACATGCACCAAGGAATTTTTTGGATTCCAAAGTAGTTCACAATGCGTGCATCCAACTACCAGAGCGGCTCAGCATCGCTCTAGAGCGAAAAATGTGCTCAGTTACTGAACGCAATCGCTCCAGAGCGGCTCAACTGAGCAGCTCACATTTTTTCTGAGCGTAAAAGAACTCGGCTCAGTAGCTGAGCAAATGTCAAATGAAGAATTACAGAACCTCAATTCATGTCTAAAAACGACGACGAAAATACATAAATGGTGTTATTTATAATATTTATAGTTATTTATGTTATTTATAATACGGGAAGCCTCATGGAAGTTCTTGCTGAGCAAACGGGAATGGAAATAGTCGGCGTTGCGGAAAATGTTGGCGAAAGAGTTCGGGAGTGTACTTCGGCATAGTCACCTCAAAATAATCCCGGTTTCTTTCGGGTGCCGCATTCCGGATTGGGGCGACTTCAACTGAAGTATTACACTCTTCAACCAAAAGTGAAATAGCTTCCAGATTTATCGTATCAGAAGCACAAATTTCTAACATTACGGAGATAATTACATCGCGGTCCATCTTGAACAATAATTTCTTTCAATGACAGCTCATATATCAATGAGCGGTGCATTCAGGACACAAAATGCTGCTCAGCTGAGCATTTTTTTGATAGCTGAGCTTCGCTCCAGAGCCGCTGTGGTAGTTGGATGCACCCAATGTGAATAAGTGTCTATAAACCAATTCCACTGTAGTGTAAACTGTTCAGGGGTGCAGTATTGGTATCACGTATAGTTCATATATCACATAATATTTAATTTGTTTTTTGAAACATTCAAATTGCTAAATATTTCTGAAAAAATATCGAATTTTACGCCTCAATTCTGCCAAAATTTAGATTTATTGGTTTTCAATTTAGGCAAACAAAGAAAACTATTATTTCTTAATCAAATTTTCATCAGACCAATTAGTTTCTGTTGATCATAAAACTAATGTTAAATTATATAGCAATTATCATGTATTTGCGAAAACTACACGCTGTCCGGCTATTAAAAGTTGACGAAATTTGACACGCAATTTGTAATCTTATAATCTGAAAACTATTATTAGTTGGACAAAAAAGTGAAATTTATAATGATTCGTTGATTGTGGCACAATTTTTCCGCATTTTTTTTTAATGAACTTTTTAGAGTTTGATAAAAAAATCATTGTATTAATTGAAAATTAGCATTTTTTCATGACATCGTAAATAAAATATCAGTAGAGTCTGACCGAATAATCGGTTTCGTGCATCTTCGGCCAAAATGCACACTTCCGGTCAAACTTCGACTTCGGCCAACATTAGCCGAAGGTCCAACGCACAGACAAAATAAAAGCAAGCCGCTGTCCGTGAACACCATAATTTTGGAAAGGAGTGCTAGCCATTCACTAAGTTTTTAAATGGGCAGAACTGGACCATTCCTTCCCCCCTCCCACATACAAACGAAACAGTTTTTTGAAATTTTATATAGATAAAATGTGTTTAGAATAGGATTTTACATAACTTATCCATACACCAAAATCCAATCGGACCACTGCTTCCCCGCAAATGGAATACTTTTTTCCTGCTTTTTCGAAAACTGTGCATCGTATTGAAAAATTTATTAAGATGAAATGTGTTTAGAATATGATTTTACATAACTTGTCTATATATAAAAATCCATTTGGGCCACTTCTTTCCCCCTCCTTCTTACAAATTGAATAATCTGTTTTCTATTTTTCGAAAACTGTAAAATCTGTTTAGAATATGATTTTACATAACCGTTCCATGCATCAAAGTCTAATTAGAACATTCCTTTCCCCCTCTTCTATACAAATGGATTTTTTTAAAAAAATATTTTGTGTGTCATCATATACGATTAACCCCTGGCAATTGTATAGTTTTCTTATGTTAAACTTCAGAAATACTTTGATCGCGCGAACTACATACTAACCTTCCATCTAATATATTGTCTTCCGACAACATCTCGCAGAGTCATGCTCGGCAATAAAGGATTTTCTCCTAAGCTCCAGTTGTCTCTATATAAAAAAAAACACTAAAACAATACTAAAAACTAAAGTGAGAAACTTTCGATTGCTTTTTTAATTGTACTTTACATCCAAGCTGTGTTTTCAAACAATTATCCGCCACAATAGTCGTTTACTTTTTAAACTGTTTCCCTTCATATTTGCCAAAAATAAAACCAAATTAGTGCAATTTGCTACTGGATATTAATACCATTAAATAACATTTATCGTTTTATATCTTTTGAAATTGAGCTGAAATTATTTTATGGTTCTATTCACCTTCAGTAGTTCTCTTAATAAATGACATCTTAGAAATCCAAATGGCAATTAGGGAAATATAAAACTTAATTTCTGCAATTAGACCAGCCGTGAACTAGAAAAAACGTTACAATTGTCAATCTAGTGTACTTTTTATTGTACTTTAGCACTGACATCCCGTTAAAGTCGTTTTGCATTGACCATTGCCCCTGAATTTGGGAAAATTAAAAAAAAATATCAGTTGGGTCAGGGCTTTTATTAAACTAACCGATCGTTATCATCTAAAAGTCACAGAATACACTGTTCTTGAAAATCTATAGCAAAATATGCCATTTATAGTTAAATTTCTCCCACAATTTGCGATTTCCTTAACGACAATCGACATTACCAACAAATTTAAAATGAAGTGAAAAACACCATCATCGTTCAACATAAATGGACCAATCTGCATTTGCGAGTCTCATTGAAACGTAGAATCATGGAGATTTGGTAAAATGTTGCGAAAAGCCGTGACATATCTGAGTCCCTTTGAAAATTTAGTTCCACTAAAAAATGTAGTTAAGAAGCACGAACAAAAAGCCAACACTGAAAGTCGTCAAAATTGACCATTCAAGTTCGGTTCAATTCACCGATATTAAATGGCCTGTGAAGTTTTTTATTAGATACAAACAATAAAAATATGTCTTTTTAAGGCGCATAATGATCTCCTGATTGTAAATTTCGTAATGGAAAAAATTGTGTAATCACAATGGCGATCGTATGAAAGTCGATGGTGATCGTAAGTAAAACCGAATCAGCCTCAAACCTGATTTCAATTGAGTTCATAAATTGAGTGTAATTAAGGCACCGAAAAATATCGACAAATAACATGATATTAAACGAGAAACGAGAAAAAAAAACACACCAAATGGTCACTAAACGAGAAGAAAATCAGGTGGCATGAAACCCACCGGTCTAAGAAATGAATCTTTGGATTGCTACCATCTACAATATTTGCAGGTCCGATTCCACTTGACGTCTCAACGCGCAAGTCTATACCCGAATTACTTCTGTAAATTTGAAAAGGGCATGAGTCTGAATCGAAGCTGATTATTTTCCAAAATTTCTTTTTCAGCTGGCAAGGGAATTTTATCTTGTTGACAAGAAATTGAACTCGTCGGCAATGAGTTTCTCCATTGAAAGTTACCATCCCGATCAATCTTTTTCATATCGTCCATCTTTTTAAATTCAATGAACTTTTCACATTTTTTGGTCGATCGACGGAGATTTAATATTTATATTCTGCCTTAGTAACTGTTGCAGATAATGCATTACCACTAGCAGATACTGCCTTTTTCTCACTTATTTACTTGGTGTGCAAAACCGAGTAAGGTGTATGAAATTGATCTCAAGATCACTCCATCGGTCACGGCAGATCGATGTGCTGCACAGCTGTTTTACAGCCTCATTTGTAGACACTTCATTATGGAAAAAATTCCCTGAATTTAACAAAGCATCAAGTGTGTGTTTCACCCAAATATAGCCGCGACGACACATAAATAAAACCAGACAATTGAGAAAATCCATTGGTCTTATCTGATAATTTTGTCGGTCTCTTTGACTTTTAATTTCTTTTTTCAAGTAAAATCGTGTAATTTGTACTCGTACTCACAAAAAACGGAATTCGTCCCATATAATCAAGCACCAATGTAGCATTGTCAAATTCATGAAAATGCATGTTTTTTATTAACAAATTTTGTGTAAACTAGACGTAATTTCGTGATGTGTCGCTTATGAAAATTATGTTCGAGTAGTCGAATGATAGCATATCAACCAAATTAGGTGAAATTCCCACTGAAACATACTATCGATTAAAATTGTCGTATTTTTCAGTGTTTTTCGAAGTATAGAAAAACATCACCAACGAAAAACGATCGAGGTAAGAAGATAAAAATTTACGGAAAATGAAAATTTTGAAAATTTTATATGCCTGTAACTTCTGAACGAATTATCCGATTTAGGCCCGTTTGCGCGTATTATTCTTAAAAAATTAAGTTGTGGTTAGCCTACTTAAACCGTAGAAATTCTTCGACTTAAATTTTTTAAGTTGTACATAAGTTGCTAAATTTTGTTGGTGCAAACGGCACTTAGTTAGTTTTTAACAGATAATATTATTCTCTTCAATTTATCTCATACATACAAAAATCGCTATTTTTCGAGCAAAAAACTGATTTTTTTAAAGGATGGTATATCTCGATAAGGAGTTGAGATACGCAGTTCTAATAAAAGACAGAAATATAGGAAATTTTTTTGTCTTTTATCATGCATAAGATAACTGAAATACTCGAATTTTTGGAGTAAATCGCAAAAAAAAGGAATTGGGATTGAAGTAACTTTCACTACACGCATTTTTATACCCGTATGGTGAAACCAAAGGGTATATTAAATTTGCCTTACCGTTTGTAACGCCAAGATCCCGTATTCACATACAAAAATGAATTACATCAATGCGTTTAGAGCAGTGCTCCGCAACCAGTGTGCCGGGAAATGATATTAGGTGTGCCGCGGTAAACATTTCAAAAAGCTATTTAATAATGCTACATTTACACGAATGACAAATTTGTCATTTTTTTCTTGTCATTATGTTAATTCCCGTGTAAATGGCATAATTTTTGTAATTTTTTCTGTCAGAAAATGTCAATCTCTCATAAAAGAATGAACTTGTCCATTCTTTTATGCCAGATTGTCATTCGTGCAAACGCAATATTAGTTATGACAAAAGTTGAATACTAAAGTTGTCATAACTAATATTGCGTTTGCACGAATGACAATCTGGCATAAAAGAATGGACAAGTTCATTCTTTTATGAGAGATTGACATTTTCTGACAGAAAAAATTACAAAAATTATGCCATTTACACGGGAATTAACACAATGACAAGAAAAAAATGACAAATTTGTCATTCGTGTAAATGTAGCATAATTCTTTCAGGATTTTTTTTTAAATTTTTTCATTATTAATATTTTATACACAAAAATTTTTTTTATATTTTCTTTTGTGGTGTGCCTCGGATTTCCAGAAAAAAAAATTGGTGTGCCGTATGCAAATAAAGGAGCACTGGTTTAGAGTGATAAAAAAAATTGAATTTTGCATGTCCGTCCGTCCGTGGCGCGGATTGCGAGCGCACGGATTGAGGTAGAGACTTAAAATTTTACGCAGTTTCGTTTTTCGTAAAATACAAGGCTAAGTTCGTTAATGGTCAAAAATGGACAATTAAAACGAAAACGTTTTTTGCGAAGATCTCAAAAACGCTGCATCTTATGAAAAAAGTGCAAGAACAAAAGTTATTTAGGATATGATTCTACATAAATCTTCCAGTACATCAAAATCCGATTGGAATAAATTTTACAAAAACTTTTTGAAAAGTTTGACTTCAAAGTGGAATTTTGATATCACTGTTCTCCAATCACTTAAACCTCGAACAATGCCATATCACCTAACGGGTTTTCAATAATTGCCAGATTGGCAATTATAGCTTTTGATATGTTTTTTTCTCAAACCAGGAAACTAATCGAAAGGTATTCGTACTTTTGAAGGTTAAAAACTAAACTAAAAGAAAAGCAACGAGCAAATAAAAGAAATTCCTAAATTCGTGTCCAGCTCGTTCTAGTTCGCCCTTCTACTTCTTCAATTTTGTAAAATTACAAATAAGAACTGAATTTCAAACAAGTTTTATAATATCACAACAAAAATTTAATTTCACATTATCTTTATATATAAAAATGAATCGTGGTCCGTTTGACTATCCATAACTCGGCTGAATATAATCCGATTTGCATGGGGTTTTTTATACCCGTATGGTGAAACCAAAGGGTATATTAACTTTGCCTTACCGTTTGTAACGCCAAGATCCCGTCATCACACACAAAAATGAATTACACCAGTGTGTTTAGAATGATAAAAAAAATTGAATTTTCCATGTCCGTCCGTCTGTCTGTATGTCTGTCTGTCTGTCCGTCCGTCCGTCCGTCCGTCTGTCTGTCCGTCTGTCTGTGGCGCGGATTACAGGCGCACGGATTGAGCTAGAGACTTGAAATTTTGCGCAGATTCGTTTTTCGTAAAATGCGAGGCTAAGTTCGTTAATGGGCAAAAATGGACCATTAGGGGGGGTACCCCCCATACGAACGAAAACGATTTTTGCGAATATCTCAAAAACGGTGCATCTTATCAAAAAAGTCGAAGAACAAAAGTTATTCAGGATATTATTCTACATAAAACTCCCATACATCAAAATCCGATTGGAACAAATTTTAAAAAATCTTATTGGAAAGTTTGACTTCATAGTGGAATTTTGATAAAACTGGTATAAAAATCTTATTGGAAAGTTTTACTCAAATTTTGGTACAACTGTTCGAATTTTGATACGAATATCACCATACGGGTCTCCTATGGTTGCCAGATTGGCAATTATAGCTTTTGTTATGTTTTTTGTTGGATTCGTATTGCAACATATAAAAACACAACGGAGCCGAAAATTGGAAATTTCTACCGGAAAAGTTGGAAAATCTTGGAAAACCGAAATTGCATACTTTCAGGGGAGCGGTTTTCTGGTTTGCACTTTCAGTAATTCCAAATCAAAAATCTCGAATCTTTTTTCGTTTTGTTGGAAAAGTCGAGAAAAATTTTGGGGAAAAACGGGAATATCGGAAAAATTGAAAATTGCATTTTGTATGGGATTTTGGTATGGAAGAAGAAAATATTGTATTTGGAATTGAAAAACGGAAAATTTTGTACCTCACAATAATTTTATCGCCAACAGATGGCGTTACGCTCTCAGACTCGCGTTTGACAACTGAGAAATATATTCGCTTTTTCCTCATTGATGATCGATGCGAAGCGGTTGTTTATCGATAAAGTGCGCAAATTATCGCTGTTTTTCCCACTTTTAAATCATCGAAAGTATTTTATTTTGTGTACAACGAAGTGAATCAAGGAATTTACTCAGTGACCACGTGAACGTAAATGGATTGGTGTTGAATTTTGTGATTTTTTCCAGAACATAGTGATTTCCAAAAGTGAGGTTAGCGGCACATCGAATCTGGACTTACATCAACACAAATTTCCTTTATTCATCCACTGCTTTTGTGTAATTTGATAATTTAAATTATTCATTTTATAGAGAACGAATTTAAATAATGTATTTTGTCACCGACCAATTCGTTTATTTAAAAAAATCTATTTGTATGGGAGAGGGAGGTAGGAGTGGTCCAACTGGATAGATAAGTTGTATAAAATCATATTCTAAACACATTTCGTCGTTATAAACTTTTCGATACGATGCACCGTTTTCGAGAAAATAAGGAAAAAGTATTCAATGGGTATCGGGGAGGGGAAAGAGGTAGTCTAACTGAATTTTGATGTATAGATAAGTTATGTAAAATCATATTCAAAACATAACAAAAGCTATAATTGCCAATCTGGCAATCATTGGAGACCCGTATGGTGATATTCGTATCAAAATTCGAACAATTGTATGAAAATTCCTCTTTGAAGTAAAACTTTTCAATAAGATTTTTTAAAATTTATTCCAATCGGATTTTGATGTATGGGAGTTTTATGTAGAATCATATTCAAAATAACTTTTGTTCTTGGACTTTTTTGATAAGATGCACCGTTTTTGAGATATTTGCAAAAATCGTTTTCGTTCGTATGGGGGGTACCCCCCCTAATGGTCCAATTTTGCCCATTAACGAACTTAACCTCGCATTTTACGAAAAACGGATCTGTGCAAACTTTCAAGTCTCTAGCTCAATCCGTGCGCCCGCAATCCGCGCCACAGACAGACGGACAGACAGACGGACGGACAGACAGACAGACAGACGGACGGACATGCAAAATTCAATTTTTTTTATCATTCTAAACACACTGGTGTAATTCATTTTTGTGTGTGATGACGGGATCTTGGCGTTACAAACGGTAAAGCAAAGTTAATATAACCTTTGGTTTCACCATACGGGTATAAAAAACATTTTAGCTTTATAAATTTGTCAATGCGATTCACCGTTTTCGAGAAAATTGCGAAAAAAGTTTCATTTATATGGAGAAGGGAATGGTCCGATTTTGCCAGTTCAAGAACTTAGCATTGCCATTTACGAGAAACCCAACTGAAAATATTTCAAATCTCTAGATCAATCCTTCCGAAAGTTATGATATTCACGGATATATAGACGGCCAGACAACAGAGAGACAGACGGGCAGACAGACGGTCGGACATGCTAAAATTAAAATCTTTTGTCATTCCAAACACCCTGGTGTAGTTCATTTTTGTGTCCAGCGATTGGTATGGTTTGATACACATATAGTGTGGAGGTCCCCAATCTGGAATGCAGCAACAAACTTATTGGGGTGCGGAAACATTTGTGAGATAGTTATAAATTTTTTTGATTTGTGAGATGGAGTAACGTATAAACTCAAGAACTACTGCACCAACATAGACTATGTATCATGACCACGATTTATAGTTAGGTGTGGTCGCGGTATCGGCTCCCCTTTCACCCCCTCGCCTGTTATCTTCTGAACCACTGAAGGGATTTGAATACGGTTTTCAGTGTTGGGCAGGTCAATCATAAAAGAAATTTTCATCCACTCAAACTACTCCGCTCTACATGGTGCGAGCCCCCTCTCCTGCTATCTACTAAACTACAGAACGGATTTTTATACAATTTTTAGTGTTGGATAGGTTATCTGTCAGGGTAAATTTTCGACCAATCCCCTCCTCAGCTATCTCTGAAACTATTTTATGGTTGTTCAACATATGTTACAACATAAATGCAAAAATCTTAAGTGTCTGGCAATAAGGGAATTCGCTCTATTCCCTTTATCCCAAGCAGATGGAAAAAATATTTGCAATTTTCTTGAAAACAGTGCGTCAAACCAAAAAAAATATGAGCAGAAAATTGTTTGAAATATAATTACTGCATAATTTTTCTATACATCAAAATACTTTTGAAAAAAAAGGATTTTTTCATATTCAAAAATTTATTACTACCCGGGCAACGCCGGGTTCTTTCAAGCTAGTTTTTATATAATTGCAAAAAATTAAAGAAAATAACTTGTAATTTTTACATTACTTTTGCGATTAAAAATTTTATACTTGGAATTTATATACCAAAAGTAGTTTCACAACAAAAATGATGTGAAAATTTCCAACTTTGACTGTTGGAATTGAAGCATCATTTCTAACTGTGTACTTGAAATTTACTGTAACCGCAAACCAAACGACCTAGAATCACGTTATCAGTTCCAATGATTTACACAAAATATTCCATCAAAAAGTGAATTTTTTGCGCATTTTACTGTTGCACATGTACCCTACCCTTCCAACAGTCCATTCAAAATTTGTCCACCGTCCCTACATAAAATATTAACATGTTCCGGTTATAATCAGTGACCTGTTGTGAGTTGTTTCTCATGCGAGAAAGAAAATTATTTTGTGCTAAATGAGGTTCCGATAGACTAATTAGCGGATCCGCCAATCATTAAGAAAGTCACTGTCACGGTCACATGAAGATTTTTAATCCAATATGACACAGAAATTTAAAATCTAACGAAAACTTTTACGAAAATCAAAATCTTCTCATCAGATAGCCAAAAACATGCAAAATATCTTCGAATTAAAAAAAATTAATGAATTTAAAATTATAGGCAAACCAAGAAAAGCGATAAATCACATTCATCGGTCATTGTTGTTGTGGTCATTTTATGAAACGACTCAGGCTAAAAAAAAGAATTATTCCGTTTCACGGTTTTTTTTTTCATTTCGACAATCGAAAATTGTTTTTAAATTTTTAGTAGTTTTTTTTCTTTTTGCTTCCTTCATATGAGTTTAATTTATCTGAAATCTTTTTACATATATGTTTAAATTTCTTGGGTTTCAATTTTCACTGAATATTCACATAAAGAACTAATTCAAATAGTTGTTTGTTTGTTTCCTTTCCTATATTTATATATATATATTACTTAAAGCACAATTAAATCTTATACCACACATTTTATACATTCTGAATCGCATTTTTAAAGTTAAAAAAATTGTTTAATATGTGTGTTTTTCAAGGACAAGAGGTCAGCAATATGTTTTTGCGTTTCTCGTGTATTTTTCAGTTTTTTTGTGTAAAAACTCTTTCTCTAATGGGAATGAAACCAGTTTTTAATCCTCTTCGTAGGCGTTGTTCGTAGTTTATCTAGTGTTTTTTATAACTTACAAACTTAATCAATAATAATTAAGAGATTTATACGAATCTAAGGAACTTCGTATTCTATTTATGTACCGAAATTTAAAACTATGCAGTTGCCAAGTAAACACCTCTACATCGCCGATTGGCAAGGAAATCCACAAAGGGGTTTTTGTAAGGACTAGCTTACTTTTTTGTTTTTAATTTATTTTATGTATTCATGAGAACTTTCAACCTCTTAATTTTGCCTAAAAAACATTTCCTGAGCACTCCTGAGCCAATTGTAACAAAAATGTATTTCTGTCTGTCAGTTTGTCTGTATACAAGATTTCTCAAAAACCATTGGAGCTAGAGTTATGAAATTTTACAGGCATGTTTGGTATTGGAATACACGATCCTGTCAACTTTTGGTGAAACCCCTTTGACCGGAAGTAACCAAAACGGCGGCTTTTAAAAAATCGAAATTTGTTTTTTTGCGATTTGCTCCGAAAGTTCGAGTTTTTCAGCTATCTTATTCATGACAAAAGTTGGAGACAATTCCTATGTATCGGTCTTTTACAAGAACTGTGTATCTCAAGTCGTTATCAAGATCCGTTATTTCAAAAAAATATAGAAAGTGTTACGCTATTTACATCAAATAATTTTTTCGGTTAAATTGTAAATTCAAACATTGCATAAAAACATAACAAAAGCTATAATTGCCAATCTGGCAATCATTGGAGACCCGTATGGTGATATTCGTATCAAAATTCGAACAGTTGTACCAAAATTCCACTTTGAAGTCAAACTTTCCAATAAGATTTTTTAAAATTTATTCCAATCGGATTTTGATGTATGGGAGTTTTATGTAGAATCATATTCTAAATAACTTTTGTTCTTGGACTTTTTTGATAAGATGCACCGTTTTTGCGATATTTACAAAAAAACGTTTTCGTTCGTATGGGGGGTACTCCCCCTAATGGTCCATTTTTGCCCATTAACGAACTTAGCCTCGCATTTTACAAAAAACGGATCTGTGCAAAATTTCAAGTCTCAAGCTCAATCAATTTTTTGCGATTATCTCGAAAAATAATGGGTCTTTGGTGATTCAATATATGAGATGAATTGAAGAGAATAATGTTTGCAATAATTTTGTCTTTTACCGTTATCCGATATATTTCATCGTTATCGAGTAATTATCAATAAAAATCAAAAAAATATATATTTTGCGAATTGCTTGCAATCTAACGGATTTTCGAAAAAACAGTTAATGGCAGAAATAAATGTATTAAAATTCTCTATATTTTTACCTTTTGCGGTAAATCAATATCTTATACCGTTATCGAAATATTTCAGATTTTGCAAAATAAAAATTACTTTATCTTATTCGCGGGATCATAGTGTTAAGTGCACAAACGTAGATTTTGTATAAGAAAGTCATGTGTTGATCGCCATAGATATTTTTGGGAGCTATTACAAAAAAATCACAATTTTTATAGGGATAATTTCTTTCCGTGTACAGTATATATAATAAACACTTTATACCAAACATTAAATCAGATTGATTTGTTTTTCTCACAACATCCTTTTTCACTTGCTAAACTTTTTTACTTAAAGTAATAAATATATTTTAATTCATATCAAAACCTGCAGTATTTCAACCCATATTATGTAATAGCATGCCTAAAAAAATCCTGAAAAGAAGTTAATATTGCAAATTGCTTATTTTATTGATTATATTAGATGAGTCACATACGAGATAGAAGTCAATAACACAATTAAATCATAACAATCGTGATATTCAAAAGGAAATTTCCACGAATTTTCGAATGTCTATTAGAAAGAATGCCTGAAATAAAAACTCCAAAATTTATGATGGAAATTTAATTTGCATATTCAAATCGCATTTATGCATATGAGATGCTTGAGCAAAAGCAGAAGCAGAAATAGATACTTTGGGTGTTTGAACTTAAACATAATTTACATACGAAAAACATTTATAATAAAAAAAATCAAAATAAACAAACTATGAGTTCAGGTATTATATCGAAAACATTAATAGGTTTCCTACTATTGGTTAATCTAAAAAAAATGGGAAAGTTTTCGGAAATGAAGTGATATGGCTCTCTATAATGGTAAAATGAAGTATACTCGTAGATATGAATATTTTCGATTACAATGTAGAAATAATAACTTATAGCTACTTAAATTTTTCTTTTTTTTTTGTCATAAACCAAAGATGAAATTACCCACATGTCAGTTTCATAAATATAAACAAAAACTTGTTTTACAAAAATAAACCCGAGCTTAAAAAACTGGAAAAATTGAACATTTTGCGATTCAATTAACGTTTCACTCTTGCGTATGGTTTTTTAAACTTGCTTTGGTTTTCATATAACTTGAAATAAATATATACAGCCTTACAAATCACAACAACAATTAACTACTACCAGACTACCATCAATTGGTATGCTTTTTTGATATAACAGTTTCTACAGTAGTGCAGTATACATGTTGATCGTGAGTGGTGGCAAATTTAAAAACGTTAAGCAGCTGCTTTAAAATAATTTAGACGCCAATTCATTTTATAATTTTTGATGAAAAGAATAAAAGTTTTTTTTTAAATTTCACTTTTTCTTATTGAAAAATAATGATACAGACAAAAAGATGAAAAACCTAATGGAAAATATATAATTTGTTATAAAATATCAATCATTTTGCCAGACATAGATGTGTTCGCAAACGGAGTTACGCAAATTATGCGTTAAATCGTTTTAGCTATTGGGAATGCGTGCCATATTGCGTTGATTAGCGGTGAAAATATTCAAAATAGATATTTATTTTCAATTCCGACTAGCAAATACGTAAAAAAACATAATAATAATAATGGTATTCATGCGAATCGGTTCATTAATATTCATCCCTTTATTAGTGAATTGATTCACGTTGGACTACAGAAGACTCTTACTATGTTATTTTTGCATATAAATTTGCATGCACTGTAAAAATGTTGAATTAAAAATGTTTTCCAAATTATCAATAACAAATATTTAAAATACAAATTTGCGACAGAGGGTATACAGCTAAAAGTTTTTGCTCTATTTAACATCTCAGAAATTAATGTAAGAACATCATTTCTTGTTGCGGTCCAAGTCTATTTTGACATGTAAAAACTTGAAATTATTTTGGCAGATGAAATTTGGCAGTCAAAAACGCTAGTATTAAAATTATAAAGAATTGAGATATGCGAAATAAAAATTAAAGCGCTCACAAATTCTATATTAAGTCAAAAATATTCTATTCGAAAAATTGTTATATAACGAGCACAGTTAATTGTGTATTTGATTGCAGTTGGTCGCAATTAACCCTTGAGACCGAGGTCTACAAATCGTGAAATGCAGAAAAACTTTTTATCGATTCATTCTTGAATATGACAAAAACACAAAAAAAATATCAGTTGTGATCAACACAAAACTTTCCTCTGCAATATTTAGTTTTGGAAAAAATATGTAAAAGATAATATTTTTTCAAATATCCCGAAAACCGTTCGAGCTACGTAAAAAACGATAAAGGAAAAAATGAGGGAAATTTTATTTTAATTACAGTAAAACCTCCCTAATCGGGACACCGACGGGACCGCGAATTCCTGTCCCGATTTAGAGGTGTCCCGATTTTAGAGTGTCCCAATTAAGAGGTTCTAGAAATTTTCAAATAACTTTTTTTTTCCAAAAATTGTATGGGATGTACCCGTTATAGCTATTGTTACTTTTCCAAAAGTTGATAGAAAACTACAATTTTCGTACAAAAAATTTCAAGTCGCTAGCTCAACGCGTTCTCGAGCTACAGATAAACCGACAAACAGATGCACGAATATCCTCATAATTTTGCCTGAAACGAACGTTAACGTATGAAGATGGTCAGGCTGTGTTGCCAGTATAATGCTAAGTCGCTTACCACTTTATTATGGATTGACCGAATAGTCGAATAGATATGGAATAATTCAGAACCAATCTGTAAAGGAAATTTATATAACAGTTTTTACGCAAACAATTTTTGGGCGCATGATCCCAAGAGGGTCCAAAGGGTTAAGAGCGAAACTTTTAAGAGCGAAACTTTTAAGAGCGAAAAGAACGAAATAACATGAGATTCAATACATTAGATTCAATACACACAAAGGAGCATAAAAAGAGTATAAACTGTGATATCTGTATTACAAGCAGCAAATACAGCATAACAGCGGGAGTGAAAATTAACATTTTGATTTTTTTTTTAAATAATTGAACATAGTTTAACATAACAAAATACCCTAAATAATGCTTTAATGTAGGCTTCATCTTATAACACAGCTTCTGTTCGGATGTCACCACAAACTATCAAGTATCATCGATTGCAAATTTGTTATCATGGCAGCAAGCCGATTTTCTAATTTGTACCCCCATAACCAAAATCCAAGACGTATCCACGTCAAAAAGAAATAATAAAGAATCTGGCATCACTGTTCGCAAAAGATTGGTGAGATTTCATTTTTCTCTAACTGAAAGAGAGAGGCAAGTAATTCATATTCCGTCTTCCTCTGCCACATACAAATTTGAATGTATGATTGCGGCAAATATTTCAGAATTAGGAATTTGATGACACCTAGCATATAAATGGTTGGCATATTCATTCAAAAAAAGCTGTGATTGGCACAACCATTTAGTATGCTTGAGGTTTTCTCAAGCATACCCTACCACATTTTTTCTCTGCATGTAGTCGGAAAGTAACTCAAAAATAAATTTCAAGCATTCTGCTCCAGTAAATTAAGGCCCAACTACGATCGACATAGGAGCACATATGCAACTGCATATGTCATTTCCAGAATAAGAAAGTCAATGTTATTACCTACAATAGACATGTGCCAATTTCAAACCTTCGTTAAACTTTCGTTAAGCATGATTGATTCGATACAAATAGAACTGACATATGAAAATAGTAAACATAACCTAAAATTTTACTGTGAATTTAATAATATTGTTGCCATAATAATTTCCACTTGTGGTAAAATGAAAATTAGCTGTTATGTTGACAGCTATGTATGCCAACATTCGTTGGGAATTTGACATTTACATATGCGCTCCTATGTCGATCGTAGTTGGGCCTTTAGAGTTTCAATACAAAAAACTTATGGTCATATGACCCCTCGGTCTCAAATAATGAGAATAAATGAGTTGTATGCAAAAGTTATTAAAGTTTTAATTTAACCTCTGCGCAATATGACATATAGACAGTTTATAGGGCAGTTAAAAAAAGGCGGCAACCAAATTTTTAATGCGGGACGCAGGCAATTTTTTTTTAAATTTGGCGATTTAAGAATTGATTGTGTTAATCATTATATAAGAGGTAGTCACAAACGCATATGAAAGAAATAATCTGTTTCACTTTGCATATAACTCGTTCTGCTTCCACATAGATTAATACAACTACTATAGATGGGACAAAAACGCAAACTCTCGTTTAGCTAAAGCCCGGTTTAGACACTTCAAGTAACTCGTGGCAAGTAGACGTAAATACACGCGATTTGAGCTCGCATATCGCATATGTGTGAGAATACTTGCCGCTCTCTCGAAAATAATAGAAAGGCATTGTATTTTTGTGGCAAGTAAAAACAAATACAAGAACATGGAACCGTGTATACAAGAGGTGGTTTTATTTGTGTGTGTTTCGGTTCATTTTATATTTGCTGCTTTCCCAGAGAACGTCGTAACATTTTAAGGAAAAAACGACACGGGTATAAAAACTCGTCGGCAACAAATAGTTTTAGGTCAAAATTCGCAAATTTTTCTACAAAAAAGAGTCGTAATATTTTTTCTCAGAAAATTTTAGGTTATGTTTTCCTTTGGCTGTCATTCTACTTGAAATGATTTACTTGAAACGTGTAAACTAAGCAAACTACTTGCCTCTCTTTACTTGCTGTGTATAATCCCTGCTTAATGCGAGTAAAACGAGAAGCGATAAAAAAAAATACCATTTTGCGATATGGGAATTCTCTTTCTTCCCCAAAGGCATAAATGCAACGCAAGAAGGGCACACAAAAGCTGATCACGACACTAACACCAACGAGCTCCCGACAGCGAAGTGTTTACATTTTTAATCTGTCTCCAATGCAATAGGTCATATACACCACAAATATCCTGATTTCACCTGTAAACAGTGATTATTTTTAAAAACTTTTACCACAAATGAACACTAAAATGTCCCTAAAAGAGTTTCTTCAATGCCTTGTTAGGGAATGTTTAGCAGACAATAAGAAAAATCCCGGAAGAAAATTTTTTAGGGTTTTAACACCGGCAGAAAGGTATATTTTTATATTATTTTCTAGCAGAAAATCACCAAAACTTAAGGAAACCCGTATATATTACCAATATTTACATTTGAACTTCGCAAATTTTGAAATAAATTCACAAAACTATCTGATTTCGTTGTTTTTTATTATTACCGAACTTCATTTGTTTTGATGTTGATTTTAGACGCAGTACTGCCAATATATAAGTTTCTGTAATAACATTATTTCTAATAAAAATAATTTAACTTTTTACCAGAAAAACGTATTCAAATCCGAGATGTGGCAGCACTGTATACGATACCCACACAAAATCAATTTCTATCTTCACAAAGAAAATGAGGCAAGTAGAACAAAAGTTTCTTGTACTCTTCTAACCAAAAATGTCTTCTTAGAATTTTCCCATCTATATTAGTTGTATTAATTTGTGATAAGGCCATTTATGCGAGAGATTTTTATTAGTTCAGTTATCATTAGGACATTGACTGCAGCAGTGGTATAATTTTAACACTGCTGAAAATTATGAAGCGTACTGTCTCAAAAGAAGACACGAGTTTTGGACATGATTGTTTCCTTATTCGGTGTGATAACACAATGCAATGTTTAATATGATTTCAGGAAATTAAAACAATAAAAAAATACTATTTAAATAGGCATTTTCAGTCACTCCATAAAATATAAATTGATCAAATTAATGTTTTTGATTTTATGAAATTATTTTTATTTTCCGATTGTAATTAGGAAATTTCTCTCCCATGACTCCCTCTCTGGATCCGCGCCTGTTAAATAATTTAAATCATTGCAGCCTATAATCTAACACCTTACTGGAAAAAAAGTAAACAAGGCCAACAAAATAATTTATTAATAGCAGAGCAGCCGGCTGAAAATGCCTACTAAAAGATTTTCATTTCGATACTACGTTAAGTCGGAAAGTGCCGGAATTGATCATAACCAATTTTTCCGGGATATTTAATTGAAAAATTAATTGTTTCGCCAACCGTTTATCGATTGTACATCTACAAGCCATCGTAAATATCATTAAATTCTTTTTTTACACATAACCAAACTACTGCCAGATTCGGAATCAGCGATCTCAAATGACATAGAAAAGACTCATATCAGATGCACCGGAATTAGTGTCGGCCTGTTTAATAATTTTTGGTCGACTAAAGATTTCCTTCGACTGGTTAGTCGATCGAAAATAAGTTACCTGAAGCCCCCCTGACTGTTTTCGACCAAATATAGAGCACATCAGCTGAACAATGCAATCGTACAAAGAAATGAAGTCAAAACAAAACTCGAAAATATTTTTCCGTCCGCTGTAAAGGCCCAACTATAATGTGCATAAGCTGACTTAAGCAAATTTCAAAAGTCAACGAAATTTTGCTTATGCACATAAGCAAGCCATAATGAACTTAAAGGAATAAGGTCTTGTCGAAATATGACATCCATATGTTGAAACGCCATCGTACTTGTTGAAATACTGCGAATTACTTTTTATAAATAAGCACTTGTGGTCTCTAACATTATCTATTAAAATATCGCAAAAACTATTCACAATTTCTTCCGACATGACTTTTGAAAAATTGTCTTGTTCTGTCTCCTTCACTTTTCCGTATGTGCGAGCGCTCCCAGTCGCTTTGCTTAAGTTCAACGAAACCGAAATGAAACTTAACAAAAGTCGCGTATTCCCATTATGGTTTGAGTATACAATTTTCGTGTTGTCGTACCATTGCATTAGTTGACTTAAGTCAGCTTATGCACATTATAGTTGGGACTTAAGTAACAATGTTCCTTACCCTTGGAGAACAATGAACGCAACCAAGCCGCAACCATCACGCATCCAAATGTCACTTACGAGTTTATTTCACAGAAATGCTTTTGAGTGAGCACAGTGAACGCATTGAACGCAACCATCGACGCAAAAGTTGCCAAACTTTGAACTTTAACGCAATAAGTCTGCGTTGACAGTTGTATACAGTGCCAATCAAAATGTCGTTCGACGAGAAATTAATTGAAGAAGTGCGGAAAAACACGATTTTTTTTCTGGAGAAAGTGGTGTTCTGATTGATGACTTTGTTAGGTTGTTTTTGCACAATTCTAATAACAAATTATAAACGTTAGGAGTCATTCTTGTGTGCTTGAAAACGTCTTCAGGGTCGGAAGTTTTTATTTTATTGAAGCAAACTTCAAAATATCCATCAATGTCCCGTGTTTAATTCACTGGCCGCACCCAATATTGTCTTTTTTTCTTTTTATTTATTCGCATCACATGCAAATAGCAAATATACAAACAAATAAAACAAATTATCGCTTCAAAATTTTCCATTTTTTATATATTGTTCTACTTTAGTTCACTTTTAATTTTTCTGTGTTTGCAAATTATTAAAGTGCAAATTATCCAATTTTATTGAACCAGAGCAACAGTTTTTGGCAAACCCTAAACAAGCGTATTTGTCGACTTTTATTCAGAAAAACTTGAAAAATTGCTCCGAAAAAGTGAAGTTAAAGTATATGCTCATTGTTATGTATATGGCCACGGCCCACTGGTTTGCCATTTTCCGGAAAACACAAATTCATTGTTGTGTGTGGTTGCTTCTTTTGAGCTTTGTAAACGGTGGAACGATCAAAATGGACTTACTGCGTTTTTATTTTGCTTTAATTCGCTGTAAATTAGAGAACACGCTAAGGGTCGCGTTAGAATGCGGGTCACAAGCAGTTTTGATAATTGCTTTAAGGGAGAACTCCAATTGAGCAGAGGCAACAGCAGAGCCAGAAGCAGTAGCAGTGGCAGAAGCAGAAGCAGAATCTGCTTTCTGTCCCACAATGAAATTTGAATTCTGACGAAAATAGCAGAAATCTGTCAAAATGTTGTACGTATTTATATCCGCGGCATGATTTGTCGTATAATATTTTGTTGTTTTTTAAGTATTCAATTAATTTCTCCTCCATTTCAAATATTACAAAAATTTACTTACGTCCATATATGCAAAAAATATCAACAACGATTTGTGAGGTTAAATTGAAAGCAGAAATTTAGAGATTAGAGCTAAAATGTGTTTCTGCTTCTGCCACTGGCTCTGCCACTGCCTCTGCTGCTGCTTTATTGGATCTCATCACATAAGACGCTGTGTTCTAAAGTTCTGTTTCTGCCTCTGCTGCTGCCTCTGCCCAGTTGGAGTTCTCGCTTTAGACTTCAGATTTGCTAGATATTGTGTTATGAATGTGCCGAGTTTTTATATTTTTTGATCGTGCACTTATGAGCAAAGGACATAAGCATAAATTCTCGCGTTGTTGCGTTGGTCAATATCATATGGTGCGGGGTGCTTGAGGCACCCATTGGTAAATAATCAAAAAAAAAATAAAAAAATTGGAGTTAAAATATAAATTAATATTCGATTCGGGTGTGCAGATAACACCTGTGCACGTTAGAAGAAACGTCAGTGCTGACCATGTCAATTTACTCAATTATTACCATTTCTATAGATACCATTAAATATTTAACTAAATCCAATATCTTCATTGGAATTCAGCTGTACAGATCCGGCTGTTATGGTAGTCTTTGATGAACACTTTCAATTAATGATCATTGACTTCGACTGTATGGTAATCAATTGGCACGCCTGCCTGTGATTTGATTGTGCAACTCAATCGCTGCCTATCGAAAATTGAAAATGCCATACGCACAGCTACGATAAAAACCGAAGAAGCTACCATTTAACTCTAAGGTGAATGTAAACCAATAGAAAAAATAGCCATCAGGTGGTACCAAGAATCCATTGAAGGCTAGTGAATCGCCAACTCTATTAAATATTACGCCTTGCTTATTTTGGACTAATCGTCACCTCGCGTCAAAAAAATCTAGTCTTCATCACATTTTCTTGTAATTCGAGTCGTCAAAAATTCCCTCACGAATTTCTCGCCTTTTGATAAAAGCTTAAGGCACCTATTGGACCTCCACTCTCATTTCTATATTTAAGAAAAGAAATAATTTGTCCCATATTCATTAAATTTACTTTTCTGCTTCCATTTTTATGTGCAATTTTTCTTCGAGATTGCTCGTTCAAGTAATATACAGTCACTATAAAAGCATCTGTGCCCGTTTGGAAATAATTAAAATGTGGGTATTAAGCACGAAAAGTGGCTGCCATAATTTATATCAGATCGAAACCCTCGTGGCACAGTCTGACATACCAAAAACATAAAGCATGGTCGAATAGCTTCCACGGAACAAGGTGGAAAATCCGTTCAATTAGTGTGTGTAATTCAGAGAAAGGAAATATTTTTTCATACTTCCTTCTTCCAAAACCAATTGGATTTAAAACAGAAAAATCGCAAAAGCCATGCTAAACTTGGTTTTGGTGCCGCTGACATTTAAATCCAATAGTTTAACATTTTCGCTTTGGACTCGTTCTGATTCAGTTGGCAATTTTTTTTTGGTTTTGAATAGTCTAGTAGCAATTTTCAATCAACTAAGAAATTCCATAAGTTACATGCAAATAAAGGAAATGCTCTTAATTAATTTATGCAACATTTTCACTATTAACATTGAGGAAAAGAATTACTTATAATAGTGTTTAAATTTTAATTAGTCGTAGATACATGGAGCTGCTCAGTCATGCAATTGCATTATCCGCATTCTTTTGTTTTCATAATATTTGATCTAATTTAGCACTGAGAAACTTTCTCTGCGTCGGATTAGAAAAATGGTAAAAATCAAGTTTGTTAAATAATATCGACCTCTTTGTTGTACAAATTATCAGAATACAGAGTTTAACTAGTAATTATTTGCTGTCAATTAATCATAAATTAAGATTTTAACGTGGTACATATCTAATAAATAAAAGTGTATTCATACACCAGATAAAATTACGCATTGCATGAACACTATGAACACCCACAAAATTTGAAGTTGAAAAGATTAGCGAAAAATGAAAATAATTAATATTTGGGAACAAATGTCACAAAAGAAATCCCTATTGTTGTAGCTTAATTTCACAATTTCAGGAAATTTCCGTATTTGCCGTTTGCGTAATTTTACGAGGTTGTTTGCACACCAAAATCGTAGCGTAAATTTACAAGGTGGTAAATCTACTCAGTTTAAGCAGTTGACGAGATTCTACAATTCCCCTTAATATTAATAATAGCGAAGAAAACTATCTGGAGTGGACGGACTTTATCATTGACCGATCGAAACAGGCGTTCACTCAAAAAGGGCGAATCCAATATTGAAGAAATCTGTAATTTTCCTTATAGCCTGAATACTTAATTCTCAATGAATAATTTTATTTCCCGATTTATTTGAAGAAAGGCTGGTAGTGTATCACTCGTCGAATCGACAGTCGCCTGTTACCTTACGGAATTCTTACCAAAATTTTGATTACCCATCTTATGACTGGCTTTAATTCTAGTATAAGTTAATGGCGAAAACCGCATTGAAATTGCATCAAAAGTTCAGGAGATAGCAAAAGGGGTGTTTTACAGGCAAGGGATGAGGTCGAAAACTGTCCTTGGGAGATTACCTACCTAATGGTATAAACCGCGTCACAATTACTCGAGTGGTAGAGGAAGTAATAAGAGAGGGAGTCCGAGTCAAAAGATGGATCGATATTGGTTAGCGAAAAATCTTCTTAGGGGAAAACCTACTGAATGGTGAAAACCACGTCAAAATTGCTCCAACGTTTTAGGAAATAGCAGGAGATGGGTTTACACTCAAAGGGAGGGGTCGATATTTTGCTTAGGGGGCAATCTATAGAATCTATCTATCGAATATCTATCGAATAGAAGTTGTATCAAAATTACTTTAACGATTAAGAAGATAGAAGGCGAAATGGTAAAAAGTATCATAAACATTGAGTTAACGAATAGCCTAAAACATACCCCTCATTACTAAGATGATATATTCGAATTTCGAAAACCTACGACTTATAGTTTGTCTGTAACCCTACTTTCAATTTTAAAATATAAGAAAGGTTATAATTGGCAGGGGCCAATCGTCAAATACTCTTTATGAGGACAGACAAAATTTAAAAAAAAATCTTTTTGTGTGAGGGAGGAAGAAGGAGTAGTTCAATTGGTATTTGATGTATGGAACGGTTATGTACATTTTGTCTTTATAAATTTTTGAATACGATGCACCGTTGTCGAGAAAATCACAGAAAACTATTTAATTTGTAAGCGGGGAAGGGAGAAGGAGTGGTGAAATAGGATTTTGATGTATGGGAAAGTTATGTAAAATCTTATTTTAAACACATTTTGTCAGTAATTTTTTCGATAAAACTAACCGTTTTCGAGAAAAGTGCAAAAACTGTTTAAAAAAAACTGTGCACCCAGAGAAAAATCTTAGTAAAATCTTAGTAAAATTAACAAAAGACTTTGTGTTGAACTTTAACACAAGAAAAAACGTATAAATAACAGAAGTTCTGTTCTCCGAACGAAAAATTGTGTTATTCTAATAACATAGAATATGTAGGATTTACGTACATACATGTGCAGCCAACAAAAGTGCTTGTGTTAAATTTTTACCCAAAGAAATCGTATATGGAAAATAAGTTGTGTAGTAACAACACAAAAGGTTGTGAAAATTACAAATATCGTTTGTTGTTGATACAAATAATCAAAAACATGAAGAAGCTCTCTGTTACATATTATCTATGTACCTATAACACAATTCCGAGTAAAGCTAACAAAACTTCACGTAATAATTCAAGCCGATTTTTTTTCTTCTATTATAATTCACACGTGGTTTGCGAACTCGGAGTTTATATAGCTTGAACCTACCTAAAATTTGGGAGCCGTTACAACTTTTTTATATGAATGACTGCTATATTTGGCCACTATGCCCTTTTTTCCCATATGCCCTTTTATGCCCTTTTTTCCCATATGCCCTTTTATGCCCTTTGTTCCCACTGGAGCATGCGATTTGGGTGGAACGGTTCCTATATGTTTTTTCCGTGTATGAAAGACATATTTTATGTGTAAAACTAACACAGATTATATGCTAGTTTCCACACGGTATAAATGTAAAAGCAACAAAATTTGACGTAGTATTAACGTAGTTATTATATGTAATGTGAACCAAAAATTTGTTCATTACACGTCTGGGTTGTGTACGTTGAACACAGTGTTTTCTTCAATGTTACTGAAAATCTTGTTCACATAACACAAAATTCTGTACAACAAACCTACTTTTGTGTTGAAACAACAAACATTACACAAAAGTTGCAAGGTAAAATTGACGTAAGAATTTTTGTTAAGACAACACAAAATTTTGTTAAGAGCAATATAACAGAAGTTGTGTTGAGTTTACGTATTGTTTTTGTTAAGATAACATAGATTTCTCAGTAACCATCTGAAAATCGTGACAACGTAAAATTAACAAACTCAATTTTGTTAGGATAACACAAAGTTGTGTTGGACGTATATTGACACAATATTTGTTAATTATACGTAGCATTTTCGTCAGATTGAATGAGATTTTTCTCTAGGTGTGGGGAAGTGGGAAAGCAGTGGTCCGATTGTGTCCGTTAAGGAACTCTCTCATTTTGTGAAAAACAGCGATGACAGCTGTGCCAAATTTGAAGTCTCTAGCTTAATCCGTTATCAAGTTATTGTTGTGTTAACGTACAGATGGGCATGCAAAAATCAAGTCAAAACGCATTGTTCTAAACACACTGTTGTAATTCATCCTTGTACTGGACGATAATAGAGCAGACCTATTATATCACATTTATAATTTCACCATATAGTGTTTAAAAAGTAATTAGTAATTATAGCTTGATAAAAGTGGAGATCTGCCAATAAATCTATTATATCATAAACAATTACTTACATAACAAAATACCATTCAAGCTGGATAAAGCCTCTAATATAAAACTGAAATTAACACAATTTTCTTGATCTGATAAAAAAACCTTTTTATTAGCTTTTAGTAAAGCTAGATTTATACGAATTCTCACTTTCGCTGAATAATTGCAATCGATTAATATCAGTCAACAAAGCTTCTTTTTTTCATATCACGAATCTGTTATCCAAGTAATTTTAAAATATATCTTCAGAAGAAGCGATTCAACCTCATTGGTTTTATCTTTGCGAGGGTTTTTTTAAAAGATATTTTGAAATTTCAGAAATTTAGTGTGAAATTAGAAAAAAAATCAACACGAAAGGAGGAGACATGATTTCTTAAATGATTTCCTAAGACGCGTTAATCAGAAATCGAATACTGACATCAATCAAACGCAATTTGTAGTCGCAAAATATTTAAGTTAGCAAAATAAATCATAGTATTACTATAGGTAATAAAATCGCGCAATAGTCGCTATGTTACGAAGTCATTGTATCCACACTGCATTGTTATTAGTCAAAAGTTGTAAAAAAGTTCTTATTATCGTGAACAAAATGTACCAACGAGAAATCATTTTCATCGTGGTCGTCTTCATCTTTTTCGAAACCATTTTTTTACACAACCATCGGGAATGAGTTTGCTCATTTTCCATCTTAGGAAAGCCTTCTCCGGTTCCATTTTCCGCAAAACGACTACTTCTTCCTTGCAACTCAAGTAATCTAAGCTGAAGATAATTTGACACGTGCATATCGAAATCAAATAAAGGGGTATCTCTAAATAATTTTTCAACGTAGTAATATCTTGGGCTGAACACCTTTTGGATAATGTAAGAAGTCAATCGTCAAATACTATATGAAGACGTCAGACAAAATTTTGATCCATTTGTATGGGGGAGGGGAAGCAGTGATACAATTGGATTTTGAAGTATGGGAAAGGTATTAAATTATATTCTAAACCCATTTTATGTTTTTCATGAAAATCTCAAAAAACATTATTTCATTTTTATGAGATAAGGGAAAAGGAATAATCCGTTTTCACCCCTTCATGAACTTAGCATCACTTAGCCTTGCAGGCTTAGCCTTGCAGGACTGGAATTAGTCTAACAATAGATTCGTGACCAGCGACCCCGAAAACCCCCTAATGCCAATTTTTCCCGGGAAAAACGGGAAAGGATATTTCCGTTATCCGTACAGGACCTTCCGTTTCTAATTTCGAAAATCTAACACCAGATTCGTGATCAGCGACCCCGAAAACCCGCGAGTGAAACTTTTCAGCCTCCTATTGAGCAGGATTCATGGCGAAAATCAAGGTTTAAAAACACCCAAACCTCCTTTACTCCCCGTTTACACCCTTAGCGGTAAAATTTCGGAAAACCCCGCCTTAGTGAGAAAGTTTCAAGTTTCTAGCTTCAGGGGTTTGGGCTGGGCGTTGATGTGTAAGTCATTCAGTCAGTCAGTTAAGGCTGACTTATACAATTGGCCCACCACAACATTTACGACAGCAGATTACGGCGACAATGTCGCCCTCCATATACAATTGCGCACACTTTGTTGTTCTAAACGTAATTTGCTTTTCACAGATAAAACTTTTCATTCGCGCACGCAGTCAATTAATTGTTCTTCGAAATTAATTTTTTCAATCCTTGGTCTTGATTATTCTTTATTTCTTTCATTTGAATTTTGACAGTCAGTGAGCTACATATAACATTTTTTGTACCCAATTATCATACAATCTAAGCAACACAGCATACGAACTATATTTCCTAACACTTGCTTTAATTGAAGAAATTTAGATTTTATGACATCCCCATAAGATTTCATTTTGAATCAACAACTAAATTTTGTAGGCGAGCTGCCGACAAAAGTTAAATTCGATTGAACTTTTTACGGCTGCAAAGTTGGTCGGATTGATTGTATTTAGAAGCATAGAATCCTATGAGTTTAAAATCTGAAATATCGTCGTAAATGTTGTGTTGGGCCAATTGTATTTTGGACTTTAATCAGGTAAAAGATTTTATATATATTACAACCCGTGAGGTGACTTGAGTTCAAGTGAAATTTTAACTATATACATATTTTAAATAATTATTTTAAATTGTGGGTTTTTGCCAAATACCCGAATAACGGAGAGGGAAATTCATGTGAAATACAAATAATTTTATATTTATTTATTTTATAAATATAAATTATTTGTCTGCTTATATTATTTGCTCAACTATTTTATACAAATTCTTACAAATCGTAAACTGACTAATTGCCTAAATTTTTTTGTCGCTTGAATCAAAAACGAATTCTGTCTCTTTTGAGCAAAACTATCAACTGTGACGAGATTTCATTAGAGAATTGTAGCTTGCGCCCGAAACTTCCATATTTATTCTTCTGCAAAGTTATATTTGTATTAGAAGAATTTCCATGAATTTGCAGTTTTCATGCCAAAAGTTATGGCTTTGGATTGATCTAGAGCTTCCCTTTAACAGAAGTCATGCCATATACGCCCCAAGTCTATCAATAATTACACGGTGCATCGATTAATTTTCCTGGTAATCTAAAATAGACATGTTTTGGATTTTTTGCTTTCCGATATTGGGTGGTCGACGAACACGGGTACTTGCTTAACTCCGTTTTAGTCATATTTTAAGTTTACTTGAATACGTTAACGCATTTTGAGATCTTTTCAGGTCTAACTCTGCTTAAGTTAGTTAACTTGCATAATAATATTTGGTCCGTGAAATAGTTTTTCATCATCCGACTAAAATCTATACACACGTTCATCAACATGGCGTTGTAAAGAGGCCTAAATCTGGTACCCATTTTATTTCCATCGGTTTCGCATTCTCATTACGTAAAAATTTCGTATTTCTTTCGGATTTCTAGTGTCACATAATCGTTGAAGTCTTGTTTTGTGTCTATCTCTGGGCCGTGCAAACGTCTCGTAACCGCCTTTTGATTTAAAACTCTCAAAGAGATTGATAGCAGTTTTTATACGCGTAATTTCTTATATTAAGTCTATTACCGAAATGTTGCCCATTCTATTTTTGCCGTATTTTTTATGCATGTTTTTAAAAAAAATGTTTTATTGTTTTGATAGAGGAAGCATTTAATTTATTTCGATCGTTCACAAAGTGATGGGCCGAAATGAAATATGAACGGATCGTGCTTTTTCACTATCATTTAGTTTACAAAAGTAAAACGTTATAAAAGATGATCGCAAGTCATTGTGACTTCGATATCACCAAAACCACCCGATACGGGCCGGAACTTCGGAAGTAAAATGCACATCACATAAGGTCAGATCATCAGGAAACTCGAACTTGGCCTCTGAGCTTTATAAGTGCTATATTTGTGATGATGATCACTAGACGATCATTTCGATTGAAGATATAGTTTTTTTTTCATCTGGTTAATGAGCAAATTATGCGGCATCATTTGATTGAGGAGTTTGTTAACATGTTTTTCGACCGTTTCTAAACTGTAAAAAAAATCATTAAAAGATGCCAACTTCCGAGGCGGCTCGGGTTACGACTGACTTTAAAAGATCGCTGACCGCATCTGGATCAATCCCAATCATGGATCAATTCCAAGCATGGTTGTGCATGGCGGGATCAGAGGGCTTACTAGAAAGTTATGGCTGCGTATCGAGCAAAAAACTCCAGCAAATTAAGATACAAAACAACTTGTCAATTGGGATCAACTCTAAAAAAATCGCAAATTAGTCAAAGATTGACATTAAGTCGGGCTTCTTGTAACTAAACATAAATACCAAGGAAAATTTGTGATTCCTTGGAGTTCAGGTGTTGCATGGGTGGAGCTATGCGCTCAGGTGCGAAATATCTCTTTGCTTAATGTGAAAAAAAAATTGTTTTTATGAACATGCAAAGAAAACGGGAAATGGAAAAAGCAAGCTCTACTAAAAAGTAACACAAAGATTAAGTATAGAAGAGTTAGGGGAACGTTGTTTTTTTAATCTTTAATTTAACCGACTTTAATACGATTTCACATTTTGTCATTTGTGATATTGTCGCGTGTCGTCTAATTAATCTTATCAAATTGCGATTTTAATGATTCGACAATTGTCGTTCGTTTAGTAATTTCTGATGTGTCTCTTTGTTTTAGTTCTGCTTCAAATCATTTTAGTTCCAGATTTTATTTGGTGGTGGTTATATGAGCCACATCGTTTTTGTATCCGTCAACATTCAACATCTACGGTAACAATTATGGCAAAGAGATTTCGAAGAGAAATATTTAATTAAAGGTTTTACTGCGGGCTTCGCGAAACTTTTAACGAACACTAAATCAAGTTAGCAGGCTTTATTCGCTTGAAATTCGTCCGCTAAGTCAAGTTGGTGGTCGCTAAAAGTTTCTTGAAACGGCCATTAAGCTATTTTACGCAATGTGTCAAAATACTAGAAAACAAAGATAATAGATGCAGGTATCGCTTAGACCCCGTTCAGACACAGAGGAATCGTAGGTAAATGTCGGAGAAGAACACCAAATAAATAGAACCCTGAATCAGTCTTCAGATAACATTCTCAAAACGTAACTATTTAACATTTACGTATACGCAACTTGGTGATTCGCAGATTTAAGAAAATTATGTTGTATAATTTGTATTAATTTATTCATTAGTATTATAATACTTATAAAAAACCATAAAGACCACCTGCAAAATAAATAAAATTATCTAAATAGGATGAATAAACTGACTGTGTAACACTGGAAGATAGTCTCGACATTCGCGAATTCGACATTCGCGGAGGTTTCTGAGAACCTAGCCCGTGAATGTTAAGGGATTACTGTAGTTAATCGAATATTTTGAACTTAAGTTTTTTTTAATGCATTTCAACTTATTAAAGTTTTTTGATACGACGTTTTCGTGATGTAGTCTGAAAAAATGTCTTAATTTACATGAGAGAGAGAGAGAGAGAGAGAGGATGGTGTGGTCTGGTTGAATTATGATGTATGGAGGAGATATGCAAATGGCATTGTAAAAGATTTTTGTCCTGATAACTTTTTGGATAAAACTCATCGTTTCCGAGAAAATTGCAGAACATTCTAGAAAACCGCAGAAAGGTGGACCCAATCATAGCCAGGACCTAATTTTAATGCGAACAACACCTTTGATTCAATGTCTGCAACTCTTACATAAATGATATTGTCTTCAAAAGTTTTTTTTTCCTGATATTGACAAGTTTGTTTTTGAAATCAATAGACACAATTTATGGTATCTAAGTTGCTCACACCGAATTAAAATAAATGTTGCTGTTATATGTTAAAACATACAACAGCAAAAGTTCTGTCATCATAACCTAAAATCATTTACCAAATACACTAGAATCCCGATAATTCGTATTTCAAGGGACTGACGTAATAATACGAATTAGCGGGATTACGAATTATCAAGATTGAGGAAAGACAAAAAAATACGAATTAACGAGGTTTTTATTTACGGAAATAAAAATACATACATATTACACATGTGGGTGACATCAAAAATTTAATTGTGGGAAAAAATCCGTAATCTGTTGTTGGCATAAGTTTTGTACATATGCGGGTTTTATCGATTGCAAAAAAATTGACACATTTTCAATTAACCCTTTCAGACCTGAATTATTTCTGGCGGTGAAATAATTTTTTTGATGTGAGATTCTTATGTTAGAGATCAAAAACAGCTTAAATTTCATTTTGTTTTTTTAACATTACTTGTTTGCTTCCGACAAAATATGAAATATTTCTGACAAAAAAGTCAGATAATTGGTTTTTACGGAGTTGCGTAATTAACAAAAGGCTCATTCATGGATTTAAACAGTAATTTCAACGTCGGATAGCTGTAAAAACTAGTTTGAGGAATTGTCCCACTGGTGGGACATCAGGTCTGAAAGGGTTAAAGAATCAAAAATGTTCGTCAAAATACTCCGCGCCCTTTTCGTTTTACTTCATTTACTCTGTCAAACAGCGTTCTGCCAACGACAATCCAAATCATTTGCCATCCACACTTGAATCTCACAAGGCTGTTTGGGGAACGCAGTGTGATTGGGCTAACGTGTTTAGTTAGCATAACGGACACGAAAGAATTGTTAAACCAAAATTAAAAGAAAACCGTGAAAAACAAACAAAAATGGGAAAAGTACGTTTTATCGATCGCGAAGGTAAAAATAAATATGAATTATCCAAGGGACCGAAAACCATTGGTTTTTTTTACGAATTATCGGGATTTTTTTAAAGGACCGGCAAATTTATATCGCGGGATATAAGAATTATCGGGCTACGAATTACCAGGCTTCTACTGTAGATTTTACTGCTGAAATTAATTTTTTTTAACAGACAACTCGATGAATTTATGCTCATATCACTGACCCCGAACTCTTAAGAAAACTGAACTATTTTTAAATTAAAGACAACTCTCAGTTAATGAAACTGAGAGAGCCTATAGACAAATTTTCTTTAAAATGTTTTCACAACATCAAAACAGCACCGTCATTCTACCTTTGGACAACCTTCACCCTCTTATTATTTTATAGTTCGACAGATAAGTTGCAAAGTCGTGTCTTGGCCACAACACATTCAGGCAAAAGAAAACATATCAGAGTCTAACAAAATAACGTAAATAACGTGTGGAGATGGTGAATTGCATATGCTCGTATACCTTCTAAATAAAATTATAATAATGAAGTATTATTGAATGTTCTCAAGGTATACCATAAGGCACACCAATGGTACCTATCGTGGAACAATGAACCAACAGAACACCATTCAATTTCCGTCGATTGGTGAATTTTTGACTTTTAATCGCACAAAGCAATAATTAGAAGTCTTTGCCGTGCAGTTGAATGCTGCTTTCAAGTAAGTAACCCACTTCAACATTGCTGGATCAAACAAATTCGCAAAGTTTATTTCATTTAACATCAGATTAAATTATTGAATTCCACACCAAAAAGCAAAATGAGTTCAAGCGACGGACCACCAGAAGCATGACTTTTGAAAAATTCAAGAAATAGTTCAATTGCAGTGATGTGATGGTGGCACTCAACTCTATCTACGTTTCGAAAAAAAAAAAACTAGCTGAATTTAAGAATTGCGAGAATTTTTTTTTGAACCAGTTGCTTAAACCAAGCCACACATTATTTTTTTTTTATTAAAATGCAAATTTCCTGAATTAAATCTTTTAACGAGTTTTCATCGCATTGCGACGTCGGTTTTTACAATTCATCGAATGTTTTACTTTTTTTTTTGAAATTAAAACCAATAGAAATCATTTTCGCGATTTGTTGATATTGCAGTTTTTATTGAAGCTGCTGAAAGGATTACAATAAGACTGCAATAACAGCATGTAATTAGATATTGAATTAATATTAAAATTAGTAAGACTATCATTAAAAGAAAACAAATAATTCTATCGGGTCGTAATCGAACAAAAATAATAATCCAATATTTATATAAATATGTGCTTTGTTTCCACGAGATCGACGACAATCTCTCCTAATAGTTTTGAAACGTGTATTATACTTAATGATGGTTTTTTTCTACTTTTAATTAAACTCTATCGCAACATTAATACAATAACACAAACAATATCCAGATAGCCAGCGCTAGAAGAAAATGTTATTATATGAACCAAACCTACACGCAAAGAAAATATATGTTAGGGTATGCTTGGGACAACCATTAAATGATTGTACCAATCATAATTTTTTTTAAATGAGTATGCCAACCATTTATATGGTTGGTATCATCATATTCCAAATTCTGAAATGGTTGGGTCTATCACACTAAAATGTCATCGAAAATCAATTATTTACCGAAGTTGATATATAAATAATTAATTATGATCTATTAACAACATTTATAAATAAAAAGTATAAATTTGGTGCACAGTTACTTTTGATTTGATTTGGAAATTCAATAACAATTTGATACAAAATTTATATATTAATTTATAAAATTAATGTTTCGAAAAAAATTTCGTAGTTAGTATACTTCCCTTTCCCAATTTAAAAAAAAATACGAAATTTAATACTTAGGGGATTTATAAAATTGATAAATTACCTTATGTAGATAAATAAATTTATTTATGAAATTTATACCCAAATTTTCAATCGTGTACAAAAGAAGTTTTAGCTATTTTTGTGAAAAACGATATTTGCCCACAAAATGGTCTCAACTCAAAAAATGTGAAAATGGCTTATGCCACAAATCTGTACTCATGAGACTTATATGTCTGCATTATTTAAAAAAAAATGTCACACAGTAATAAATTGGAGATAATTTTACAGACTATTATAAGCTGCACTCCGTCTAGGTTATCTGATTTGCCTAGGTTATCTGATTTATACCCAACAAAATTTGGTTTTCTTCAATTTTGACGTATTCACACCCGGCGAAGTCGGGCAAATTCTAGTTCTAAAAAAAGAGCCTCGGTGCGACAAAAGTAATTTTCATATACAGTAGAATCCCGATAATTCGTATCGGGGTACGAATTATCGGGATTTTTTTCAAGGGACCAGCAAATTCATACGAATTAGCGGGATATACGAATTATCGGGGTACGAATTATCGGGATTCTACTGTATTACTTCTATACAGATCTCTGCCTACGGTGATTAAACACTATTTTTCTCTTTCTCCATTAAAAGTTCTAAACAAATCCCTTACCCCTAATTTATTCACTAGGAGTTAAGCCGAGTTAGTGAGTTAAGGGAGTTAGCTAACGTTATTTTCCATGTTAAAGGTGAGTTAAGGGAGTTAAGGCGATTTAACTCCTAGTGAATAAATTGGCCGTTAGAGTCTTATTGACGCACTTGTTTTCTATTTTTATGTTAACCTAGTGGGGGTTTTAAAACTATTTTTCATCATAATCGGGTTTTAATTTTTTTTTTTAATTTTTTTGTGTGAAAATAATATTTTTTAATTGTTTATTGCGTATTTTTAATTCTAATCATTTAAACCAAGCTTTTATCCATACACATTTTCAATTTATTTTTAACAACGTTAAATTGTAAACATTTAGAAAAAAAAATTTCTTCATCTAGTCATCAAATCCAGCATTGAGTCACAAATTGTAATAATTCACAAATTGTAACAGTGGTCTATTTCACCAACTTACAAATTTGGATTTACAAGTTTTTTTCAAGTGATTTTTAACAAAACTTGTAAATTGTTGGCTTATTTTGGTTTAGTACAAATTTGTAATTGTAATTTGTAGTTTGGTGAAACAGGCCACACGTAATCACTTTAAGTTTCAAAAGGCGATCGTAAAAACCAAAGTAAAATTATTACCTTAATCGATTGTTTCCATTCCTTGTGGAATTCGTTCCATTCTTAGACCCGATTTTGAATCCTGTGCCATTATTTAGCTGCGACAATTGACTAGCACTAGTCCTGGGCAGGCGTGGTGATGGATTCCCAGTTCCGGGACGAACCGGTGCCGAACCTCCAAAGACACCACCAGAGTTATTCGTAAATGCGATTAGCACGGAACACAGAACCAAATAAGCGAACAACACTTGAAATCTATTGCTCATTAATGATCTACTTGTGGCCCTTAAGGCCGACATTTTTAGCGATTCTATTGTGTTAAGGGAAATTAAAAAGAACCGAATAAAATAGATCAAACTTTGTAATTCCGGAGAATTTAGTATAACTTAAGGTTTTTTTTCCGCTTTTAGTAATGCTACACTATTCAAGGCAATTTTTTCTATAAAAATATTTTTTTCTCTAGAGCCTTTTCATTGATTTAGAAAACTTTTTCACATAATTTGCCTTTGCTCCACACACTCACGAACTATTCTGCAAAGTAAATTCTCATTAAAACTTGTAGCCCCAAACTCATGAAAATCTGATCCAATTTGAAGGGCAGTGTTAAAAAGTCTGTTTCATTACGCGCTATACATGTTTACAAATTTAAATATTCTGATATATTTACAACCAAAATGCCAAAGGCGACGTAACCTACAGTTCCCCATGAGATATTGACTTAAGTTGAAAAAAAAATATAATTGTAAACCGATAGTCAGAATGGCCCTAACTTGTCAGAAATGAAAGGAAAGCTGTCAATTTGAGACACATTAGATAGAAGTATTTTTTTAAGTATTGTTGGATTTGGAGCACACAAAAATTGATAAAGCCATCAACTTTCCTATAATAGCTAGTAAGTAGTTGGAAATCAGGTCAAATATTGTGAATATAGTAATATTGTATCTCTGTTGGGTCGCAGTTGAGTAGAAGTCCAATCAATTTGATTACTTATCAAGTTAGACTTTCAAGGACCAAATGAGACTGGGTAATTTTCAGCATGCCGATATGACTGCGACACAGAGTATCGTTCAAGATCTGTTGATTTGTTGATTGGTTGATCAACAATGCTGATCTTGGGGCGATCTTCGATATCACCGTCATCATTATTGGCAGCTAAAACATCCGAATAGGCCATAAAACCGCGCCTGGCATTATTTCAAAACTGGATCGCTGACATTGCATTGATTTTGCCGATAGATACAAAGTTTAATTGCACTGATTTTCATTAATTTCGAGCTACAATCGATTCGATCTAATAATGCATATAACAACACTTAACAGCGAATTCACACACGGTCAGACGTTGATTTGCTGATAGATTTAGATACTTCGAGTTTGAAAAGACACCACTGACCAAAAAAAAAACGATCTCTGAATTAAAAACGTTAGCATTCAAATCAACAAATTTTGCTGCGGAAAAGTTTATAGATCGTTCCAGATTGGTTGAGTGTCTGTCTTAATTCGAAATTCGGACATCGAAACATAAGATAATCACGGATTTGAAGAATAGCGAACTGATAAATAAATTAAAAATTTAAAAGAATTATAATCTGTTTATCGAAAACCAATAAAGCCGTTTTGTTTATATTCTTACTAAAGTGTTGAAAAACGCAAATAATCGAAAAACAACTCTGTTAGCCTTGATGCGCGGCTGCTTGCAACTATTTAATTTTTTTCGTTGATTTTTTTTTACCTTTTCACTATAGCGAAATGTTAAGATCTTTACAGCACAACCGAATCGCAACGCGTTCAAATCAATTCTGTTTCAGCTCTCTGCATGAAATATGTCTTTTACACACTGAAGCCCGACTTAAACCAAAAAGTCAAGTCGAGGTGAGTTTAGCTGAATTGGACAAAACAACAAAACGATTTCTTTTACCTCAGCCTGCAATGCGCCGTGGAGCATTCAATGATTTTGCTCAGCGTTATACTGGAGCTCAGCATTGTATTGGTTGCGTTCAACATTTTCTCCGGTTTTGAATGCTTTTCAGTATTCGCTCACGTCTCTTGCTTGCCTAAGTTTATTGTATTTTCAGCTAATCTGGGATTGTCTTAAGTTTCCTACGCTCCAGTAAAAAAAACTTCAAGAATGCCATACACTTAAGTTTAATGCATTTAGCGCAAGCGCAGTTCGGTATTGGTATCTAGACTTTGTGTAAAAAATCTAATTTTAATCGAACATTTTATATTCAGAAAATATTGAAATTGGCGGGGATTTCATCACATGGGGTATAAATGCTGCTCCAATTTGATTCTGATGCATGGAGAATTTGGGTAAAATCGTATTTTAAATATTTTTCGCATGAAAAGCTTTTTTTGTACGAGCTGTAATTCTCGAGAGATTGGCCATTTAAGTTTCAAATGTAGATGGAGGCGGAAAGGATTGCCCGATTTTAATGAAATTTGAGAAACATAAAGCATAAATCATTACCTCTAAAATACTAAAAACCGCATTCAAAAATACTGATTGGGTAAAAAGTTATACGGCCCGATTCCAGAATCCGTCGTAGCTTTATTACGAAGAACTAACTACGTTACGAATACGAAGAAATCAGTATTCCACGTTCCGAACGGAATTGAACTTCGTGGTGCCTGATTAAAATCTGACTTCGAAAAATGAATGTCTTTGTAAAAAGGTCCCTATGCAAAACTCATAAGGAATAGATTTCTGATATGGAATAGTTTCGTGAAAGAATGTCACTTTCTTGACTTAAAACGAAAATTATTATTAATAATGGATTCTGCAGCGTTTGCAACTTTGTGTCTGGAAGAAGATTTATCGAAGTGAAGGACGTTAATAGTGGAATGAAAACGACAACAAATAACGGATACTTAGGAATACTCACATTGCTCTTTTTTGTAAAATAATTTCTTCTTATTTGTCAAAAGTTACACTTATACTAAATAAACAAATAATAAATGTTAAAATTGCTTTTTGTTGTACAATTCAGGCCATAAATTGAGCTAAAATAAGAAGAAAATGAAGTTGCTACTCGATCTACGAAGCGAAAATTTTTCGTAGTGTCACAGGATGTTCAGGACGTTTGGGTGAGGGTTTATATTAAACGAAAACAGTTGAATTTATTAATCTGGTTTTATTCTCGATTTCAATACACGGTTTGTCTTTTACATGCGCCTCGGTACTGATTCACGTTACGACTCTCGCTTCTTTGTCATCGCTCGGGTTACCCGATTGGCTTCTTTTTCCTGACCCTGCGGAACAGAGGTGTCAGGCTGACAACTCGGCCCTTCCTGACGAATGTCCGCCTCGGACAGGTCATCATCACTGGAGTCACCCTCGATGTCGGCATCTTCCAGATCTGGATACACTGGACACCAAGGTCTTAGCTTCGATGCTTCGTATACAGAACTAAACTTCCTGGTTTTTCTGGCGGCATCCTCGATATCCTCAATCAGATATCGATCATTTCCTACAACACGACGCACCACATATGGCCCCCTGTATTTCGGCTCAAGCTTCCTCGATTCACCGGTAGCGCGAGCGACATTTTCCAATACAACTAGGTCGTCGGTCTCGTACATCTTCGGCGGCTTATGTTGATGATCGAACCTCTTCTTCCAATTCTCGCGGGCGGCTTGTATACGCGCCAAAGCCTGGGCTTGGCGTTGACCCATATCGACGACTTCAGTCGAAGACTCGTTGTCTTGAAGAGCTTGCGTTAGGCGGTTTTGAACCAGGTCTCGTGGACAGAAATCCAAGATTAGAGAATTCGGACTCCAACCCGTCGTGCTATTTATCTGTGTATTCAAGGACCACTGCAGCGTCGGCAGCTGTGCGTCCCAATCCTTCGGATGCTCCGTGCTCGTGCGCAGATATGTTGAAATGGAGTTATTTAGGCGCTCTATTTGCCCATTGGCTCGTGGCGCTCGAACGGCGGTTTTCATATGTCGTATTCCATTTCGATCGCAGTATTCCTCAAATGGCTTAGAGGTAAAAGCAGTTCCTCTGTCACGAACAGCTTTCGGAGTAACTAGCAATCTTTCCTTGTCATCCCGTCGGAACAATCGCCCATACTTCAAAATATACTCCTTCTTCCAACTATTTAAGTGTTCTGAGGAGACGACTCCCCTCAAACACTGAATTATCTCTTTCAACTTTATATCCTGTAGCTGCATGGTGACGACCCAATCTTCAGAACTTATGTCTTCTGTTACTACAGTCGGTTCACTCGGCGGTTCGGACGTCTTCCGGCTCAGAGCATCAGCGTGACGCATCTTCTCGGACGAACGATGGATCAATTCGTAATCATACTCTTATAACTTCAGGAACCATCGACTAATACGGGGTATCAACGGCGTTGACAATTTAGTTTTGGTGACTGCCGCGCAATCGGTGACGATCCGGAACGACTTACCCAGCAAATATATCCGGAAGCGTTCCACTGATTCGACAATGGCGAGCACTTTTAACTCGTAACTGTGATAGGAGCTCTCCGGAACACTACAAGTACGACTAAAATAGCAAACTGGATTCAAATCTATACCTTTTCTTTGTAGCAGTTCTCCAGCTAATCCAATCGAACTGGCGTCCGTGTGAACTTCGTGTTCACTGTTGACGTCATACATAACCAATAATGGCTCGGTGCAAAGTCGTTCTTTTAGAGTCGTGAAAGCCTCGATTTGATCAGACTTCCAATCAAATCTAGCGGGAGGATTCGTCCTCAGCAAGTTCGTCAACGGCTTGGCGATTACGGCGTAGTTGGCAATAAACTTACGGAAAAACCCGGTTAGCCCCAAAAATCTTCTTACGTCATGAACATTTTCTGGCTGTGGAAAATCCCTAATAGCCTGGGTTTTGTTTAAGCCTGGCAGGATTTCGTCGCTACGAATTCGGGATCCAAGAAATGTAGTTTCCTCGACCAAAAGTCTGCGTTTATTTTCTATTCGATATTTACCCGATTCGATAACCACACGCGTGTCATCGGCGCACAATACGTTTCGTCCAATTAAAATCGGTTCAGTCAATAAGTCATCTTTTACCAACAAGAATTCCGCTTCTCTCTTTACTTCATCGATTTGAAGTTCACATTGCACTTTTCGGTTTGTAACATACGTTCCACCTCCAAATCCGCGAAGTCGAACGGATTCGCAAGTTTCGACATTTAGATCTGCAGCCAATGTCTCTCGGATTAACGATTTATCACTCCCGAGATCCATAAACGCGACGACCGGATTGGATCCAAGGATAACCTCTTTGGTGACCACTGACGAAAGTGTTTTTGAGTCTATTTTTCGGATATTTGCATCTCGGCTTGGGCCAGCAACATTCGGACACATATTTGCTTCATGCCCAGCTTTTTGACACTTTGAGCATCGGGATTTACGCTGCGGTTCGGGACAATTCACTGAGAAGTGTCCTGGTTTAAAACAATTATAGCACGTTAGTGCGGCACTTTGTGTTTTCGTTTGCGGTGACGGATTGTTTTTGTTCGGTACCCCCAATTGATTTCCGCTATCACTTGGTTGTTTAACGGTTTGTTCGGTTTTTAGATTATGCGAGAAAAATCTATATACGACGGAAAGCAGTTCATTCGGATCGCGTATAAATATACCCGATATAGCTGCCTGTAACGACGGATATTTTAGACCATTCCTAATATAACGTACGATTGAGTCACTTGTTACACCTCCTCTACGCCCGATGGCCCACATTCGATATATGTAATCTTCGACGCGCTCGCTTGATTTTCGTGAAGAGGATATAAGCTCGATATGAACGTCGGCTTCGGATTCCATTGTCGGAAAATCTTTCAGGAGCTGCTGCGTAAACGACGTCCAGTCCTGGTACACGATCGGTAAGGTATCACACCAGTCTTTAGCGTGACCCCTCAAACGCGTTTGTACCGCCAATACTACAGCCTCCTCCGGCCAACTATACGCCCTCATTAAAGCGTTCACTCTATCCACAAACTGCTTAGAACTCATCGGGGAACGGGCGGACGGATCATATATGGGAAGCAATTCACAAATGTCGCGTAAATTCGGAATCGGTTTGGATGACGCCCTATTACTGTCGGACAACTGCGGCTGGGACATTGGAGAACTCACTTGCTGCGACGGTTGAACGTTTTCTCTCTGTGTCAAAGCAGCCAAAATTTGATCCAGTGACCTCCTCATCTCTCCCACCTCCGTTCGTAATTCAGCAACCTCCTCCATAGGGTCCAAATCGTCAGGGACTTCCTCCCCCCCCCCAATAGCCTCCGTATGGCGTTCGATTAATTGGATTTTGCTTCCGCTCACCTGTAATCCTCTTTTTTTTTTAAAAATATTTAAGTTCGGTGAGTCCCAAATCTTGAATTAATTGCGGCATTTTCGACTAAAATAGAGTACAAAATTCAAGTCTTCTCGAAATTGCTTTTCGGTAAACGGCAACACAGATTGTTATACGGAAACGAAATTTAAACGGATATTTCTCGGCACTGGCAATACGTGCACAGCGAACGGCAATACAATTGATATCTTCTTATTCACTTAGTAAACGGTGCGACGGTAGTGGTGATGAATTTCAACACTAATTCTTTCGATTCTGTCTTTCGGACAACGAACGGTAATACGAACGGTAACTGTCTCTTTCGTTCTCACGTAAAACCAAAGACGACAGTATACAGCTTCACTGAACAGTTCCTTTGTTCTCTGCACACAGACAAATGAACAGAAATTCAAATGGCGATCGATGCTTGTGTTTTTTTCGGCTGAATTTCCCTTAAGCAGGGTTTATACACAGCAAGTAACTTGCGGCAAGTAAAGAGAGGCAAGTAGTTTGCTTAGTTTACACGTTTCAAGTAAATCATTTCAAGTAGAATGACAGCCGAAGGAAAACATAACCTAAAATTTTCTGAGAAAAAATATCACGACTCTTTTTTGTGGAAAAATTTGCGAATTTCGACCTGAAACTGTTTGTTGCCGACGAGTTTTTTATATCCGTGTCGTTTTTTCCTTAAAATGTTACGACGTTTTCTGGCAAAGCAGCAAATATAAAATGAACCGAAACACACACACATAAAACCACCTCTTGTGTACACGGTTCCATGTTCTTGTATTGGTTTTTACTTGCCACAAAAATAGAATGGCTTTCTATTATTTTCGAGAGAGCGGCAAGTATTCTCACACATATGCGAGCGTCGCACACTAGGTCAAATCGCGTGTATTTACGTCTACTTGCCGCAAGTTACTTGTCTCGTCTAAACCGAGCTTTAGCTTCCTCTAGGAAAAATATCGTGCGATTTACGGAAACCCACTGATCTTCGACGGGATAAACGGATACGACGGAAAACACTCACGTATTTTATTTAAACGGTAAACGGAAGACTCCTCAAGTAGTCTTAAACAAACGAATTTACGGACGAAAACGGCGGCGGCGCAAAGACAAACTGTTTCGGACACGATTTATAACGGTAAACGGAGAATACTTAAACGGCGCGTATTCTATACGATTAAAATATTTTTCGATAAACCCTTGATCCCACTTCTGATAATTGTCACAGGATGTTCAGGACGTTTGGGTGAGGGTTTATATTAAACGAAAACAGTTGAATTTATTAATCTGGTTTTATTCTCGATTTCAATACACGGTTTGTCTTTTACATGCGCCTCGGTACTGTATCACGTTACGACTCTCGCTTCTTTGTCATCGCTCGGGTTACCCGATTGGCTTCTTTTTCCTGACCCTGCGGAACAGAGGTGTCAGGCTGACAGTAGGTTTAGCTGTCAAAAGATCGATTCCTTCGGATTCTATGATACCAGATATTCCGATTCGTAATGTTTTCGAAATTAATTTAATTCCTTCGGATCGTGGAATACAATTTTCACGAATTATCTGAAAATCGTAGCTACGACGGATTCTGGAATAGGGCCGATATAATTTTTGGTCGATGGATTTATCTTTCGAACTACTGTGCGTCGTCATATTAGGGACATCATATTGAATTTTCCAAAAAGGACACACGGCAAATGGAAGTAGACTTGATTACCTACAAATTGAGCCCGGGTTCATCAACATCGATCCACACAAATTTTGGGCAGAGGAGGTGGACGATTTGACGAAGAACGCCTCACATCTAAATATAACTCCATTTTAGTAAAAGTTATCACACCAGCTTTATTATAGGTGTACAATATCCGAACTAAAATTACATTGCAAAATGAAATAATGTCCGACACGCCAATTATAAAATGCAGCCAGTATTGCTTATATTATTCATGATTATAATCCCTAAAAAATAATATTAAATTTTTAGATAATGAAGCGATGTTTTCAAAGAAATCCTTACAGCAATGTCAAGCATGCCTGCTATCCCGCTGGCGTCCTGTTTCTGACACGATTCACGGATTTGACATTTTTCAACTAGACTTGGGTATTTATACTCCCATGTTGCAAACCTCATTCGATTTATGCATGAAGAAAAAAAATTAAACATAATATGTTTAATTTAATAAAGATGTTATCTGAGGGATGATATTTTTATTTCGGCCGCTCACTAGACTTAATTTTTTTTTCCACACTTTTTTTTACATTTTTTTCATAAGCATACTCAAAGTATTGGGTCAATTAGTTACTTATTTTGAATGCAACAGATCTCAGGTTTTCTTTTACTACGCTGAAAAAAAGAGAATGTTCGTTCTAAAAAAGATTCGACGCTAACAATAAAAATGTTAATTAGAAACAATACAAAAATGTTTACAGTAACCAATAATAATGGTTATTTGCAACACTTATTATTTAGGATAAACAGTTTTATGTTTCGTTTAAACACTTCATAAGTAAGTTTTTGAAACAACTAATGTTACTTTCTGTTCCTGCAAAATATTTACATGTTCTACACTACGATTTAAAAATGTTTGGCACTAACACTAATTGTATATTTCGTCAATGTTTGAAAAGTTTATTTCAAATTACATTTCGCCACATACACGATTGAAAATATGCTCAACATATTCATTTTTAAAACACTTTTCTCATTTACACTACCCACAGATATCATAACTACAATAGATATCGTGTTTTGTTATCTCCAATGGGCCAGTGAAATGTCAAAATATTACCAATTGATGATATGGGGAAACGAGATAAATATATCATGCTTCGTTTTGGAATGTAGAATGTTTGTAATTCACTTAAAAGCTAAAATTCATTTTTAATTTGAAACTTGATAAATGCAAAGTTGGCAATTCTGGATTCATTTTACTATGGTATGCAATTTTATTCTTTATATCGTCGGCTAAGCCAGGGAATTCAGTTTTCGTTCTCTTATGAATTTCACAACAAAGTAGCCAACTTGTCAAATCGTAGGTGGTTATTATTTGTTTATGACAGATATAAAAGTTTTTGATTCAGCGTATTGTTTATTAACCAGTTAAATGTTAAAATATTAAAAAATGAAGTGCACAATTAAAAATTGTTCAAGTACGAAAAAAGACTCGAATGCAATATTTTTCAGGTAAAACGGAATTACATATATATCAATTTCGGTAGCTATGATTAATTATACCTACATATTTATAGTTTTCCAAATGATAAAAAAAGATTGACTTTATGGTGCAAAATCTTAAATATCAACGTGGATGAAATTTAAAAAAAATCCGAAATCTGTGCTTTGCATTTCCGTCACCAAGATTAGAATGTTTCAGTTTTTTGAACAAGACTTAATTTTCAAGCTGTGCGATTTTCACCTAACATCTTAATCTGTTCTGTAACAGATAAAGTTTTCGAATTATCTTTTTCTGACCCGAAAATTCAATTAAGTGATCCGAACATAAAGCAAAAATTAGCCCTTCAAGTTTTGAAAATGTTTTAGACAACAATTTTGGCAATAACCACATATACGACCTTACGAAGTCAATAATATTGTCCTTTATACAAATAAAATGATTTCAATTTGTGAGAAATAACAATGAAAATAACACATCATTAATTCGAAAGCAATTATTGCGCTTCATAATTTTTAGACACGAATAAATATGTATTTTTAATTTTAAAGAATTTGTGGAAAAACATTTATTAAAAATATCAATACAGTGTGACCTCGGTAAACGCAACCCTCGAAGAACGCAACTCCTCGCTTAACGCAACATCTAAAATTTTACACTGTTGACTCAATAAACGCAACTTCTAAATAAGGTTGACTCGATTAACGCAACTTTTTTATAATCTGATACTGTTTCGCCCAAAAAAAGATAAAAAATAGTTACAGGAAATCTTTTATTGACTTTATTCTCTGTTCCTTGTTTTTATTTATTAAAACATAACAAAAGCTATAATTGCCAATCTGGCAATCATTGGAGACCCGTATGGTGATATTCGTATCAAAATTCGAACAGTTGTACCAAAATTCCACTTTGAAGTCTAACTTTCCAACAAGATTTTTTAAAATTTATTCCAATCGGATTTTGATGTATGGGAGTTTTATGTAGAATCATATCCTAAATAACTTTTGTTCTTGCACTTTTTTGATAAGATGCACCGTTTTTGAGATATTCACAAAAAACGATTTCGTTCGTATGGGGGGTACCCCCCCTAATGGTCCATTTTTGCCCATTAATGAACTTAGCCTCGGATTTTACGAAAAACGGATCTGTGCACAATTTCAAGTCTCTAGCTCAATCCGTGCGCCTGCAATCCGCGCCACAGACAGACGGACGGACAGACAGACAGACAGACGGACGGACAGACAGACAGACAGACAGACAGACAGACAGACAGACAGACAGACAGACAGACAGACAGACAGACAGACAGACGGACGGACATGCAAAATTCAATTTTTTTTATCATTCTAAACACACTGGTGTAATTCATTTTTGTGTGTGATGACGGGATCTTGGCGTTACAAACGGTAAGGCAAAGTTAATATACCCTTTGGTTTCACCATACGGGTATAAAAAACCGTGTGGAACATTTAAATTTATTGTTTTTGTGATTTTCTAAGAGAAAATATCAAAAAAGTGGATTGCTGGTAAGTTGAATAACGGCTTGCCGGGCAAGTTGAATCATTTTTTTCTTACGTATTTTTTGTTTTTTTTTGACGTTTGTTTCACATTTCCTTTGTTCTTTTATCAATTTTTGTTTGTTTCTTGATGATTTTTTTACATTTTTTATAAAAACGCAGCAGGAAAACAATCAAAAATTGGTCAACTAAAAAAACCAAATAAGCGATTAACTAAATTGTAAATTTCATTTTTTTTCATATTTACATTATATAATGTATATAAAATTTTTTTTGCTTAATAAAATACTTTATTTCATTCTTTTTTGAAGCTAGAGACTTGAAATTTTGTATGGTTGCGTTTGCTCGTAAATTACATGGCTAAGTTTTTGATCAGAAAAAATCAGACCATTCCTTCCCCTCTCCACACATACAAACGAAACAGTTTTTTGCAATTTCCTCGAAAAAGGTTATCACAACAAAAAAATTATAAAGGCAAAATGTGTTTAGAATATGATTTTAAAGAACTCTTCCATACATAAAGATTCAATGGGACAATTCCTTTTTCCCTCACCAATACAAATTGATTTTTTCTAATAAAACTTTTATCGTCCTTATTAGACTATTTTACGATCGACATTTGCCAAGGGTAGTTTTTTTCAAATTCTTTTGAAACATTTTTTTCCAGTTTCATTCGCCCGGAATATGATTTTTGGTGAACATTTAAACAAAGGCGAATTCAAGAATATTGAATTTTTGCATATAGTGAGTGTAAAAAGTCAGCGTACAGTCACGATTTTTGAATAAAATACTAAATATCACAAACACTGTATTTATTTTTCAAATTCTGGTTACAGGATTTTGTTGCCTTGACAATTCTTTACAGATCTGTAAAAAAAATTTAAAAAAAATAATAATTTATTACTTTAACTAAAAATATGCTTTTTTAAGAGCGTAAAAAGTCACCGTACAGCTATTAAAACAACCAATAAATATGGGCTAATTTACCGTTAGTATTTGGTTGGGTATCCATTAGATCGAATTATTGCTTGAAGTTGCCTGGGCATCGATTCTACCAACTGCCGGGTCACTTCCGGGGTTATTTTTGCCCAATTCTTCTTGCAACACCGCCATAAGCGTTTTCTCGCTAGTAATAGTGTGGCTGCGGGTTTTCTTGTCAAGCAAGTCCCATAGATGTTCGAGGGGGTTTATATCAGGAGAATGGGCTGGCGTTTAGAAATATTTGGGAGTGTTGTAGAGCAGCCATAAGCGTGTATTGAGTGATCTATGCTTCGGATCGTTATCCTGCATAAACACAAACGTGTTCTTAGTCTCATTTGTTCTGCGCTAGCATGTAAATTTTGTTTTAATTTGTCAATATACACATACTGGTCCATAACCTCATCAATAAAATGCAGCCTACCCACCCCCCGCCGCGCTCATGCCGCCCCATACCCTGACTCCATGCTTGAGGTTTTCCTTTTGAAACTCCATATTCTTTTTACGGCACAAAATTTGCCTTTCTTCCGATTGGAAAATGTTAAATTTACTCTCGTCAGTAAATAGTAAATATTAAATAGTAAATAGTAAATATTAGTAAATAGTAAATATTACTGACGAGAGTAAATTTGACATTTTCCAATCGGAAGGAAGGCCAATTTTGTGTCGTAAAAAGAATATGGAGCTTCAAAAAGAAAACCTCAAGCTTTGGGGCTGCATGAGCGCGGCAGGGGTGGGTAGGCTGCATTTTATTGATGAGGTTATGGACCAGTATGTGTATATTGACAAATTAAAACAAAATTTACATGCTAGCGCAGAACAAATGAGACTAAGAACACGTTTGTGTTTATGCAGGATAACGATCCGAAGCATAGATCACTCAATACACGCTTATGGTAGAGCAGCCATGGTAGAGCACACTCCCAAATATTTCTAAACGCCAGCCCATTCTCCTGATATAAACCCCCTCGAACATCTATGGGACTTGCTTGACAAGAAAACCCGCAGCCACACTATTACTAGCGAGAAAACGCTTATGGCGGTGTTGCAAGAAGAATTGGGCAAAAATAACCCCGGAAGTGACCCGGCAGTTGGTAGAATCGATGCCCAGGCAACTTCAAGCAATAATTCGATCTAATGGATACCCAACCAAATACTAACGGTAAATTAGCCCATATTTATTGGTTTTAATAGCTGTACGGTGACTTTTTGCGCTCTTAAAAAAGCATATTTTTAGGTAAAGTAATAAATTATTTTTTTTTAAATTTTTTTTACAGATCTGTAAAGAATTGTCCAGGCAACAACATCCTGTAACCAGAATTTGAAAAATAAATACAATGTTTGTGATATTTAGTATTTTATTCAAAAATCGTGACTGTACGCTGACTTTTTACACTCACTGTATAACGTTTTAATGTTGAATTCAAGGCTGAAATCAAACGCAAAAAAATGCCTTTACAATTTGTAGCATAATTCAAAACTGATTTACGCTTGAAACAAATGTGAACTTACGATTTTTCTTGGAATTTACTTTGGTTTAATTAAAATAACATTTAACGGTTTATGTTTGATAATTGTCGATTTTGATTGAGACCCTGTCAAACATTAGCTGAAGTAATAATTGAAATTAAAATTCTTGTTTTCGGTAAATCATTGTATAATTGTAACTCCGCTAGAAGTAATATGAGTTATGAAGAGTAATAATTATGTAATCTAATCAATTCTACATTGAAAAAAAATGAATGTTTGGAAAGTGTTTGCGAACATCTATTGAGTGTTTGCAGCAATATTTATATGTAATAATTTTTTATAGTAAACATGACATGTTCGTTGACAACAATTATTGTTTATTAATGTTTATTCCAAACATTTAATACTTCAAAAAAAAAAAACAATTTTTGTTCAGATCGAAAAATTTGGTGTTTGTCTTAAACACTTTTTGTCCATTGTGTTTGTCTTAAAGACTTAAACACTTTTGTCAGAAATACTTATATTGTTTAAAACAAAAACTTTAAATTTAAGTAGTTTGTGAAAAACACAAAAATATTTATGGTCAACTATGATTATTGAAATTGTTAGTAATAAACAATAAGTGTTGGTCCGAATATGGGGCCTATTGCGGTTATCGATATCTATTCGATTGACCATCGTTGGCCGGAACTATCGAAAAACAATTTGGTATTGCGTAAGGTTCATCGTTCAAGCAATCGCTATTGTGAATTTTTTAGTGTTTGACGTTTGGGAATTTACATTGTTGAAGTTATTTTAATGTTTAAAAATGACTTCAACGCAGAAAATACAATATTGAGCTCCCTTAAAAAATAAGGGAGGTGGATGACAATGGCGATATGAGCGAAATTACACCAGAAGACGGTTTTACAAACCAACGTCAAGGCGAAAATATTAAACACCGAATGTTGAGTTCTTTGAATTGACCAATATTTCAAATCTATGTGAATAAAACAGTTTTTAAGTTCATTTTTTATTTAAATTATTTTTATACCACTTGGGTCTTATTTATCTTCATTTTTTCAACCAATTTTTATATTGGATTTTTGATCGAGGTTTTGATCAAGATATTCCTCATTAATAATTTCCTAATGTGTACAAATACTTCCATTTTATTATTAGCCTCTAATTTTGATAAAAAAAAGTAATTGCAATACTTCACCGATCGCTAACTTGACATAAACTTCACCGAACGATCAAACAAATGTCATCGTTCCCAACTGAACGATTTTATCGTTCACGAACGATAAAATCGATGATCACAATACCGATTTTTCGATTTGACATTTCAACGATCGATTGACGAAGCTCACAATACGGGCCTATGTTTATAAATCAAACAAAAAATTGCAATTTTGTTGAACTGCCAAAAAAAATTAGTGAAAAAATCTTATTAGTGATTGAACGTTTAGTTTTGGTGAAAAATAGTGTAAATATGGATTTTTAAATATTGTGGTAGTGTCACAGAAATATATCCCATATAATGCGCCTTACTTGAAAAGCCCGTATAAAGAAATGGGCCAAAAACACTAATGCTTTCTCTATTTTCATATGCCTTTTTGGTGATGCCAACTTTACCTTTTTTTGAAATGCAATGGGGATGCCAACTAATTCACTTACATGGCAGGAGATTTTGAATTTAATATTTAATAGAAAAACAAGGAAACTTATTTAATATAATAAACATGTTATGCCCGAAAGCAAAACTTTAAAATTAAATTACTGGATTTTAAAATGGGCGAAGTAAAACAAAGTGGAACTTATAATGAAATTAACAATTTAATAAATCAATTAAAAGAACAATTATTATAACAATTTAATCAAACTTAGATTAATATAAAAAATAAAACTTGCAATTAATAATTGAAGAGAATGTGTATCGTTGATAGCACGATTAAAGTATCGTTTATTATCGGAAAGTATTCCTTATAATAAACGATTTTTAAATTAAATTGAAATATTTGTTTATTATTGGAAAGTATTCCATATAATAAACAAATCAAATAATACAAACAAATGTATTCGATGCGAGAAAAACTCTAATAATAGAAAAAAGGATCGTTTATAGTCGGAAAATATTCCTTACAATAAACGATTCAACTACAATCAGAATATTTGCTTATTATCGGAAAGTGTTCCTTATAATAAACAAACAAACTGAATGTTTGTCCCTAAGAATTTTTTTAAGACCTTACCGAGAGAGTGCTCAAGGGCTTCAGCCGAAAGAATTACTGAGCTGTCGCATTACACGCGCTTTTATATGATTTTTTGGACTTATTCCGGTTACTTAGATTAAACTTAAATTTAATTTGACAAATAATATTAAATTAATGTATAGTAATATTTAAAATGACTAAGTTATTAAATAATATAACAGCTCCAAAAATAGAATAAAATCTCTACCGTTTGTAACGTAGTTTTTACGCTGCAAAATTATTTACAATAGAGTAGGACCGGACAAGTTGAATTACTTTTTAACCGACTTCCAAAAAGAAAAAGGTTCTCAATTCCACCTGAATATTTTTTTTTTTTTTTTTTTTTTTTAATGTATGTTTACGTTTAACTTTTTACTGGGTGGACCGATTTTGGTCATCCCAAAGAGAAAGTTGTAGAGAAAGTTCCTGGTTGGACCCTGGTTCATTCATGGGCAAAAATGGACCATTAGGGGGGGTACCCCCCATACAAACGAAAACGTTTTTTCCGAATTTCTCAAAAACGGTGCATCTTATCAAAAAAGTCTAAGAATTAAAGTTATTTAGAATATGATTCTACAAAAAACTCCCATACATCAAAATCCGATTGGAATAAATTTAAAAAAATCTGATTGGAAAGTTCGACTTCAAAGTGTAATTTTGGTACAAGTGCTCAAATTAAGATACCAATATCACCATACAGGTTTTCAATAATTGCCAGATTGGCAATTATAGCTTTTGTTATGTTTTTACGTTGTGTTCAGTCAGAGCCGTATTAACAAGTTTGAGCGCCCTGGGCTAAATAAAATTTTGCACCCTTACATAGTTTTATTGTAAAAATGCAATTTCATTTTTTAAAATATTCTTTAATTCAAAACACAGTACTAACTTAAATTACAGATACGCTAAATATAAAGAAAATTAAAAAAAAAGCAATCAAAATTTCATCGCCTCAGATCGATGGCGCCCCTGGTCTGTAGCCCAATTAGCCCTATGGTTAATTGGGCCTTGTGTTCAGTACAACACAAGGAAGGTTCTTTTATATATTTCCCCCGTGTTAACCTACCCCTTCAAACCCCTCCCTGCTTGGGATATCGAGTAAAATTCTTTGTATTGTGTTCAGTACAATATTTGGAAGATTCTTTTATATATTTCTCATCTGCGGACTTATCCCCTCAAACCCTTTGTAATTTTACCTATATTAAAAATTGAAACTAAAAACGTTCGAAATAAAAAAAATTTTTCTAAAAAAAATAAAACCGACTTTAAAAAAAAAACTGAAAAGAGAAAAAAGCACTAAAAAGAAAAAAATAATTTCAAACTATGTCCATTAATAGCGTATTTGAAATTTGGCTTTTTTGAAGTGGCGTTAAATTTGCAACTAAAATAAATTACATACTTTCTAACCCTTAAGGGTAATCGTTTACATACTTTCTAACCCTTAAGGCTAACTAAGAACTAAGATCGACTCCAAAAATTTTGTTCTCAAACAGATTAACTATAGACACGGCTCTTACAATAGAAATTTTACAACGATTTTATTTAGTGTAAATTTAACGCCACTCCAAAAAAGCCAAATTTCAAATACGCTATTAATGGACATAGTTTGAAATTATTTTTTTCTTTTTAGTGCTTTTTTCTCTTTTCAGTTTTTTTTTTAAAGTCGGTTTTATTTTTTTTAGAAAAATTTTTTAGAATTTAGGTTGTAGCGCGCACATAAAGTCACATATCGCTCCAATGGTTAAGCCATTCGATAGAGGGATTCCTTGACTACATTTCATAGAAGAATTTTTTTTTTAAATGTTTTACTAACTGCCCTCCAGCTCAATTTAAAGGGTGATTCAACATGCCCGCCGATTTGCAAGTGGTGCAGGTAAGTTGAATAATTGTAAGTTTCCATACTTAAGAATGAAAAAACGTTATTTCTTAAGAAAAAACGCTCAATCCTTCTGAAAGTTATGGTTTTCACGGACAAACAGACAGACGGAACGGAAGGCAGACATGCGAAAATCAAGATCTTTTGTCATATCATACATCCTGGTGTAGTTTATTTTTGTGTCCGACGATTGGTTCGATGCGTTAAAAACGGTATACTAAATCTAATATACTTCTATATAATTCTCATAAAGTGCATGAAAATTCGGCTTTAAGAGTCAATAGAATAAAATGGCCGTACTGTTGAAGTGTTATTTGCATTTGATAATTTTAAATGTTTAACTCAATTACAACCAATGAATTTTTAATGTGAAACTAAATATTATTTACATTTTATTTCCAAATAAATATCGAGGCTAATTAAAAATAATGTGCAACTAAGTGATAATCATTGCGCCCATTCAACAAATATGAGAAAAACCGTTGCTGACACCCATCTTTCATTTATGATTTATTGTCTGAGAGATTGTTCGACCGATTGAATTAAATGAGTATCACTTTCTCATCGTGGGTCTGGTTTTATTTGTCTCAATTAGTAAGCAGGCATCCGACGATCTAACTGACTTATTTTTTTTAAACCGCCTTTATTATTTGATCATACGAAATATATTTTGCATTTATCAGATTCTCATAAGAATTTTAAATCAGATTACATTAAAAGTCTTTTGATATTATATTGGTTTTGTTCCCAGTTATAATAAATTCGACATATCAAACTCAATAGATTTACACTGAATTAAAATTATGTAATCTTTTCTAATTCGTATCGTTGCTGATTAGACATCATGACCCATTTAACTCTTCATCATTCATCGGAACGAACGCAACTGAATAACTTTTATCTTGCAAAATTGCAAACAATACCAAAGTGAATTATAAAGACTTAAGAAAAATGAACAAAAGAAAATGATGAGATAGGAAAAATTGGAAAACCTTCCGCATATGCGAAGCTTTTATAAATTCGTTTATGAATTTTCATTAAAGACTTCAATAATGTAATTTTTAATTGGAATTGCAAATTACAATCGATCATTGACCTGAGCGGTTATTCTCGGAACGTTTCGGATTTTTCCGAAACGTTTGTAGTGCAGTGGAAAAAGACCTCTATGTGGTGTACGTACCGCCTATATTGCTCCAAATGACGTCTCGAACATTACGAAGTAATTCACCACTTTATACGAAACCGTATTCTCGAACTTAGATTACGGAAATATCCGAAACATAAGAAAACATTACGTTTTGGATCCATCCATTTTTTTGCAAATGATTTCACGAGAATTTTAGTTTTCATTCACTCACGAATTTTGTTTTTCCATTCTCGTATTTTTAAAATTCTATCGTGAATGGAGTCGAAAATTTGAGCCATGGAAAAATAAAATTCGCTCACGAATTTATCGCAAAAGAATGATTCAGGAATGGAATTATTATATGACGTGAAAGTGACACCATAACTTTCGAAAGGATTGAGCTAGAGACTTTAAATTTCGTACAGTTGCGTTTCTCGTAAACAGTAAGGCTAAGTTATTGGACGGAGTCGGACCACTCCTTCCCCCCTCCGCCAGTCAAATTAAACAGTTTTTTACAATTATCTCAAAAACGGTGCTTCATATCGAAAACTTTATAAATATGAAATATGTTTAGAATACGATTTTACATAACTCTTCCATACATAAAAAATCAATCAAACCACTGTCTCCTCCCTAACAAAGGATAACAAACGCTAACATCAACAAATAAACAAAAATCACTCATAATACACTATTACAAATATTATTAAAATTAGTCAAATATTACTCCATTATAAGTCAAACACTAGTTAATAAATATAAACAAAACAAAACTAGTCAAATATTTTGGTTTTGACAGCTCTATTCTACGTATATTCCGGAATGAGGTGAATGTGGTGAATATAATTCCGAAACGTTTCGTTACCAAAATACGACCTTTTAAACGTTTCGGATTTGGATCGTAATCCGTAACGTCATCCGTAAAACATTTCGGCGAGATTCAGAATCCGAAACGTTCCGAGAATAGCCGCCCTGATACATATAACCAGTGTTGCCAAAAGTTCAAGAGCAAAATTCCCTATGTGTAGGTACAAACTTATGATTTTTCCCTACTTGCAAAGTCATTTTTCCCTACGTTTTTCCCTACAGTAAAAACGATGAAATTAAACGATGAAAATTCTATATATATAAAAATGGAAGTTTGTTGGTTGGTTGGTTTGAGATCATAAAACTCAAGTACTGGACCGATTTTTACGCGGTTTTTTGCAAAATGATCTGTGTTGCCAGGAGCAGGTTTTTAGCTATTTGGATTTTCAAAATTCAAAATGGAAGGTACTTTAAGAATAACATTTTTTCCCAAAACTTTATAAGTTATTTATGGTTTTTTGGCATTCTAAAATTTATACAAAAAACTTTTAGCTGCCAACGAAGGGTCTGCTAGTATAATATAAAATTTAAAAAACATATTTTAAAACATAATAAAAGCTATAATTGCCAATCGGGCAATTATTGACAACTCGTATGGTGATATGGCATTGTTCGAAGATTAAGTGAACGGCGAACAGTTATATCAAAATTCCACTTTGAAGTCAAATTTTCCAATAAGCTTTTTTAAAATTTATTCCAATTGGATTTTGATGTATGGGAGTTTTGTGTAGAATCATATCCTAAATAACTTTTGTTCTAGGACTTTTTTGATAAGAGGCACAGTTTTTGAGATAATCGCAAAAAACATTTTCGTTCGTATATGGACAGACGGACGGACGGAGACACTAGACTGGTGTAATTCATTTATGTGTGTGATGACGGGAGCTTGGCGTAACAAACGGTAAGGTTAATTTAATATACCCTTTGGTTTCACCATACGGGTATAAAAAATGCTAAATATTTTTTTTTGTAAATATTGGAATTTCCCTACAAATAGATGAATTTTGAGAAAACTTCCCTACGCTTAATTTTATGTTAAATTTCCCTACTGTAGGGAAAAATCCCTACTTTCGGCAACACTGCATATAACTGGTAATAACCCGTGTTGCGGTTATCTAGATAAAATTTATCTAGATAATCATCTAGATAAAAAAACTGTTATTTTTATCTTATCTAGATAATACTCCAAAAATGTTATCTTTATCTTATCTAGATAAAGGAAAATCCTATTTATCTAGAGATAATCGTTACCAACGAAAATTGAAAAATTAAATTTGAAAAAATGCTAAAACGAAATTGTTTTCTTCATACTTATGAAAATCTAAGAACTTTTTTCAGAACCGTTTTACACTTGGCAACAGTTTATGGGCAAGAGAAGCGAATTGTCACTCCTTCCCTCGCCTCTCGTGCAAAACAAAATTTTTTGCCAAATGTAAACCGGGCTATTGAAACTGCATTTTAAATTGGAAATCAACAAAAAAAGAAAACCGAATAATTTTGTGCAATTTATTTTTTTTTGTACGTAATTTTAAATTTTGTGCAACGTTAAAATAAATATTGATCTAGAAATTATCTAGATAATTTGGCTTTTCATCTTATCTTATCTATAATCTTTCAAAATTTCATTATCTATTATCTTATCTAGATAAACATTACGAGCATTTATCTTTATCTTATCTAGATAAAAACATAACAAAAGCTATAATTGCCAATCTGGCAATTATTGAAAACCCGTATGTTGATATTCGTATTAAAATTCGACCAGTTGTACCAAAATTCCACTTTGAAGTCAAACTTTCCAATAAGATTTTTAAAAATTTATTTCAATCAGATTTTGATAGCTCAATCCGTGCGCCCGCAATCCGCGCAACAGACAGACAGACAGACGGACAGACAGACGGACAGACAGACGGACAGACAGACGGACAGACAGACGGACAGACAGACGGACAGACAGACGGACAGACAGACAGACGGACAGACAGACGGACAGACAGACGGACAGACAGACGGACAGACAGACGGACAGACAGACGGACAGACAGACGGACAGACAGACGGACAGACAGACGGACAGACAGACGGACAGACAGACGGACAGACAGACGGACAGACAGACGGACAGACAGACGGACAGACAGACGGACAGACAGACAGACGGACGGACATGCAAAATTCAATTTTTTTATCATTCTAAACACACTGGTGTAATTCATTTTTGTGTGTGATGACGGGATCTTGGCGTTGAAAACGGTAAAGCAAAGTTAATATACCCTTTGGTTTCACCATACGGGTATAAATATATACCCATTAACAAAAGAGTGAAAGGCCTTGGTCGTTCAGGGGCTGTCATGACGGTCGTTCAGGGGCTGTCATGAGTGGAGGGGACTTACAATGGACAGACCGACAGACAGATGTACGGACATCCGCATAATTTTGCCTGAAACAGATTTCGTACTGATCAGAAATTTTCTATATGCCCCCGTTCTTGAGCCGGACTCCGTTATGAATACAATATTTTGCTAAAAAATGGGTATCTGAAGGACCCCGTTACACGGGGCAACTTTAAGCGGCGACTTTTCTTAAGTATAGGCGCGAGAAGTGAGGGAAGCGGTGGCTAATGTCGCAGGTCCGAAAGTAGAAACGAGGCAACAAAATACGCATACAAGCACAAAATCACAAAGAACGGGTTCGTGAAAGTTTTTTGCGATTTGACAGTTCGTCCCACTTCACACACATGAAACACTCACTGTGTAATATACAGAAGTTTCCGGCAACTTGTCTCCGCGTGTAGCACAAACTAGCAACTTTTTGTATTGTGTATCGGTTTAAAGTTGCCGTGTGGAACATAGGCCAAACAAGCGTCAAAAATAACAAAATTGTTCAGTGACTGAAGAGTACATCCCAAAAACATTACATTTATTGTCTTGCCTGCGTAAGAACACGAAAAATACTGTGTGTGACGAAATGTCCAAAATCATATTTCGTCGGCTAAAAGTGAAATTGTGCTAAGTCCATTATACCAAATTTGACAGAAGAGCAATAAAAACCTTGTTAAATAATTTTAATTTTCATTTAAAGAAAACAGGGTCTCATTTAAAGAAAATTGAGCCCAATTTTTCTCATTTAAAGAAAACTCAGTGTTATTGAAAGAGAATTAAAACGATTTAACAAGGATTTCATTGGTCTTCTGGAAAATTATACCAAATGGACTTAGCACAATTTCACTTTTAGCCGACGATATGATGAATTCAATTATATATAATGGTAACACGAAATGAGCAATTTCATTTTTCTATGGAAATAAAAACATTCGAAAGCACCACAAAACGTGTTGCAGAACACAAAAATGCATTTTAGTGGTGGGGGTCACTTACCCCCTAAATATAAAAGTGGCTCAAAATGTGTTTTAACAGCTCCAGAATGCGAAAAACTGCATTTTCGCGATTATAGTTTATCCAGTAGCGTACGTGTATTTTTCAAGTGGTTGGAGGGGGGGGGGTTATCCTGCCTGGCATCGAAAGAATTTTTTTTACACACGTCTTTTGACATTCACGGATCTAAAATCGTTTGAAAAATAACAATTTTATAGCGGTTAAGTAATTTTTGAAAAAAAAACATTTGGGACGCCACGTGGGGCTTTCATGGCAGACCGAATTAATCTTAGGGTGATCCAATTGGAGGTACTTTTTTCAATAGGGTTGTTTTGACAGTTCTTATATGTCAACTGGCTTGTCTATATGTTTGTGTTCAGTATTCAGTGCCATTTCATCATGAATAGACTTACGTGTGAACAACGTTTACTAATTGTGGAAACTTATTTCCAAAATCAGTCCTCAGTTAGGAATTGTTATAGAGCTCTTTGTCCACATTTTGGTCGTCATAATCAACCCACTGAACGCTACGTTGGTCGTCATAATCAACCCACTGAACGCCGTGTTTGGGCCGATGAACAGCCAGAAGCAATCCAAGAGCTACCAATGCAACCCGAAAAATGCACTGTTTGGTGCGGTTTATGGGCAGGCGGCATCATCGGACCGTATTTCTTTGAAAATGCAAAAGGAGTGTGTCGGTTGGCTACCGAGATCTTGTGATCTGACACCATTGGATTACTTTCTATGAGGATATCTGAAATCTCTTGTTTACGTCGATAAACCCGGAACGATTACAGCTTTGGAAGCAAACATAACCCATGCTATTCGCGGAATACCGACCGATATGCTTGAAAGAGTGGTCGAAAATTGGACCCACAGAATGGACCATTTAAGAGTTAGTCGTGGGCAACATTTGAAGGAAATTATCTTTAAACATTAAATGGAATGAACCAAACTAACAACTTAAATAAAGATTTTCCTCAATATATTAATTATTATGTGTTTTATTTAAAAAAAACAGGAAGCTCTTATTAGATCACCCTTTATATATTCGCCTTGGTGATAATGGCCAGGCCAAAAGCGAGTATACATATGCTTGTATGTAAATGGGTTAATAAAAATCGATTGTGTTGCTTTCCGTTTTATAACAACCTTCAACCAAAATATTTATGAGTTATAGTTTGTCGAAGCTATTACTTAATTTTTAGAAAAATGACACAACACAGAATTGAGCAAATTCGAAATGATGCGAAATAAAACATTTTTGTCAGAGTTTAGAACTTTTATATACTCGACAAGAAGCTTTATTTTTAAAAAATGGAAGCAGTGAAACACTTCCAGATGGTTGAAGTGGCCTTGCGTTATTTTAGATGGCTCGTTCCCCATGAAGCCTATTCATCAAAATACCAATTCAAATATTGCTGATTTATAGAAGTCAGCCAATTTTTTTTTCTAAGATAAATTTATAAAAGTGCCGTTTTTTCGTCGCGACTTAATTAAGTTTGATGAAAGAAAAAGGTTCTATTTTGAAAATGGTTCTATTTTTAAAAAATATATACTAAAATTTTGGGCGCTATCAGAAATAAAAGCGAGATAAGAATTTATTTTATTTTTATGCTTTATCTCACTTTTATTTCTAATACATTAAAAAATTATCAAAATTTTTTTTCCATTTTAGCGCATTTTTTTCACTAAAAGCTTTAAAAAAAAATTTTTTTCTTCATTTTTTTAGTTATTTTGTATTTGATTAGTATGACTAAAAACCCAAAAGGAAAAGGATAATCACATTATTCTAACAGTACCTTCCGTTATCTTTATAGACTTCTTAATGTCAGAATCGGATTTGCCGACCCCAAAAAACTCTAGATGAGATTTTTTCCGGAAAATTTCAGGAAAAGGATAATCACGTTATTCTTGCAGGACCTTGCGTTATCCTTACAGACTTTTAATGCCAGAATCGAAGTCAGCGACTTCAAAAACCCTCAGAATAGATTTTTCCCGTAAAAATTTAGAAAAAGGATAATCACGGTATCTTTGCAAGATCTTCCGTCATCCTTCCAGATTTCTTAATGCCACAACCGGATACAGCGACCTCCAGAATAAATTTTTTCCCGGAAAATTTGTTGAAAAGGATAATCATGTTATCCTTACAATACCTTCCCTTAACCTAACAAGGACGATGTAGTGAAAATATTGTATTGTCATCGGACATACGTATGTATGCAAAATTTCAAATCAATCGGAGGAGTGGCAGTGGGCTAAAATTGGATTGCAAGATTTGAATCTGACAAACAAACATGATAGCAAGCTAAATAAAAGCTTTTAACCCTTTCACTCGGCATTTATTTCTAATAGCAAAAAAAATGTGTTGTTGCTTTTTTCAATAATCTTTATATATAAAAATGAATATTTGTCTGTAATAATTTATGTTTGTTTCCAAAAATCTCAAAAACTACCGGTCCGATTGAGTTCAAATTTACACATAAAGTATGTTTTGAAGAGCGGGTGGTTTGTATATATACAGTACGATTATTTTGCATTACTCCTTCCCCCGCCCCCATTCAGTTATATGAAATATAACTGTAAGAATGCAGAAAGAATTTAAGATTTTACTTTTTAGTAGGCAACGATTTTATTTTGACATGTCGAGAAATTAAAATCAAAAAATAATTATATCAATCTAAATGAATGTTTGTCTGCCTGTGTGGGTTTTGGGATGGTATTGATGTGTTTTCGGGTGAGTTTTGGTATGGTATTGATGTGTCTTCGGGTGGATTTTGGGATGGAGTTGAGGGGTCTTCGGATGGTATTGAGGGTCTTCGGCTGGATTTTGGGATGGCGTTGAGGGGTCTTAGGCTTGGTTTTGGGATGGTGTTGAAATTGATGAGATCAACTGAATTGAGATGAGATCAAATGAGATGAAATGAGATGATATGAGATTAAATGAGATCAAATGATATGAAATGAGGTCAGATGAGATGAAATCACATCAAATGAGGTCAAATTAAATCAAATGAGATCAAATGAGATGATATGAGATGAAATGAGATCAAATGAGATCAAATGAGATCAAATGAGATGAAATGAGATGAAATGAGATGAAATGAGATGAAATGAGATGAAATGAGATGAAGTGAGATCAATTGAATTAAAATGAGATGAATTGAGATGGAATGAGATGAAATGAGATAAGTTACAATAAGTTTTTATTTCATTTTTATTACATTTAAAATTATATTTAAAAAAAATGTTGAAATAATGAAAACAAAAATAATTTTATTTATCGTCAAAATCACAACTGTAACGAAAAATATTGACATAGTATACCACTGGCCAGATTCGAGGCCGAAGGCCGAGTAGCAATCGAGGCCGGAAGCTCAGGAAGAAGTGGACGCGGAGGCCGAAGGCCGATGCGTGGGGCGGGGATGAACCGCAGAGCGGTTCGGGGCGGAGCCCCTAGTAATATATAAAAATATATATTATTATTGAAAAAAAAACATTTTTTTTTTTTGCTTTTTTCAATAATAATATGTAGCAACACAATATATTTCAAAATTTAAAAAATTTAAATATCTTTTTAGAAGTCTCTTTTAGATAATGTACTCATTTGTATACATAACATGTCAATCATTGTCCCTCTCCCTTCTAATTCTCTTAGAAATGCGAGTTAAATATGATGTACACAATTGTGTACGCGCCGAGTGAAAGGGTTAAAAAATTAACTTTCCATCGGTATCGGGAGCCTTTTTTCGAATTTTTCTGCGTGTTGGCAAACTTTCGGGGACAATAAATTTTAAGAATTCAGGTCTTGACATAATTGATTAATTTACAACACTATTTGCAGTAAATGAAGTGTCCCGCTCAATGGCTCAACAAAATATAAACGAATGCGGAAAAAATGAGGAAAAAATTCGTTTACAGGGTGAACATAAAATTGCTTTTTATGTTACAGCAATTTTATCCAAATACAATTGAACGCAGGTTTTTAACAAAAATTTCATTGTAATATAATTCGTGAACAAAAAGCCTGTGGAATTTTCGAATTTTATTCCAAAATATGTGTTATTTGGATCACCCTGTAACATGGCATTAACTCCATGATATTTTCGTTTTTTTATGAAGTCAATTTAAGTGTGCACGACAGAAAGAGACAATTCGCCTTAATTTTTAAAAAGTTTTTTTTTTATTTCGGCTATATTTACTCTACCGTGAATAATGACAATTTCGATTTCTGACGCTTTTTTAGGTACTTATTCTTTGATTTTCTTTTGTAGAAAAGGAAATTAACGAGACGTACATACATTCCAATTTCCGATTGATTTTAGTAATTGTTATGTCATTTTTAATGATTGACATTTATATCGGAATACGTGCAAATTTATAATTTCTATCGAATTTTTCGATTATTCGCAAATCTTACACTTTTCGCCACTTTTCCCCAAGGCCCGCTTTATAGTTAACACAGCATTGAATCAAGTATCTTGGAAATTTAGATAAGGAACAAATCGACATAAACTTGTTTAGTCTAATCCATAAACTCTGAATTTCAACCTAAAATAGTGGAACCTCACATAGTGAAGAGAACTTAAATGACGCCAAATCGACTAGTAGATGTATGTCTTGTATTTATAAGAAAATTGTTAAAAATGAAATGAAAATCCAGCAACTGGTACAAACAGAATTTTACTGATTTAGTGCCGTAATAAAGCCATATAACTACAGATTAAAGGCTTCTGCACACAGAGAGCGAACTAGCGCAACGGGCAGCGATCGCTCAATTATTGCGGCGGTAGGCGGACGCAGTGTTGCCATTTTCAGCGACTTGTCTCATTTCTAGCGACTTTCATGCCTTAAAAAGCACGTGTTGAGATTTGAGATTTTAGTGTTCTTTTGGGGACTTTTCGGAGATTTTCAGCGATTCTCAAACGTTTCTTAAGAAAAAAACTGCCGAAAATTTTACTAATAAATATCATACTTTTTACAATTTTTTACATTTATGCTTATTGGGTCAACAACCTACCAAATGTATATAAATAAGTACCACAGAATCCCCCTATAAGAAAATACATGAATCACTCAACTTAAGTAAACGTAAAATTTATTTGAAATTTTGTTTGCTTTGCTGAAGGTGCAGTGTGTTTTTTTAAGAAGACAAAGTTGTTTTTTTTATTATTGTTAAAAACAAAGAATAAAAGCGATTTGAAAATAAGATATACATATGTTTAAATATGCATTAAAAAAAAGTCTCAAAACTAGCGATTTTTGTCTATAATTTCGGAGACTTTTGAGATTTTTTTTCCTCATTTCAGCGATTTTGGGCTTGAGGTCTCCGGCAACACTGGGCGGACGCAATATCTTTGGTGGCCGATCCAGTGTGGCTGCTTTCTTCTAGCGCACAGCGCACCACACCGTATTCTCACTCATTTTATCTGATTGATCGCAGCGATCTTTGTAATTTTGTACAACCCGATCGTTGATCGCGGCGACAGAAAATAACCCGCTGCGACAGATCGCCCTTTGTATGATGGGGATGAGCAAGACTGTGTAATACAACTAGATTGCTCGATCGCATCGCTGCCGCCGCTATAGATCGCTTTCTGTATGTAGAAGCCTTAAGGGGCTGGTCTGCGGGCAAAATATGGTCTATAGAGGCATGAGGCACCGATCACCAACAGCAACTGAGACGACAACCAGTTGTCTTATTTAGCTGTAATATCTCGCTTAGTGAAAGTTCACTTTGCCATAATCGTGTGCGGGCAACAAGTAAAAGGTATTGACAGACAGGTAAGAGACACCCAGTCCCCGTGGCTGCCGGGATCTGGACAAGTATAGCATATCACAATTTGGAGGTAAGTAATTCTCCGATACTTAACCGACCATCATATTATTTTCAGACTCGTTTTGATGAGGATTTCAACATTGTTATTATTGAGCATGTTTTGGAACTATTAAAAAATATAATAAAATGATGACAGATCAAATGTTTATTTTAAAAAATCCAGTTGTATAGGAGAGGGGGAAAGGAGTGGTCCTATCGAATTTCGATGTATGGAACGGTTATGTATAAAATTATATTCTAAACACATTTCATCTTTATAAATTTTTCGCTACGACGCACAGTTTTCGAGAAAACAGGAAAAACGTATTCCATTTGTGGTCCAATTGGACCAAGCAGTGGTCCAATTGGAATTTGATGTATGGATGAGTTATGTAAAATCCCATTCTAAACGCGTTTTACCTATATAAATTTTTCAATATGACTCACCGTTTTCGAGGAAATTGCAGAAAACATCTTTGTGTCCGATAACTCGTATGCAGTGTTGGGGCCAGATAATTATTTTTTTATCTAGATAAAGATAAAGATAAATGCTCGTAATGTTTATCTAGATAAGATAATAGATAATGAAAATATGAAAGATAATAGATAAGATAAGATAAAAAGCCAAATTATCTAGATAATTTTTAGATAAATATTTATTTTGACATTGCACAAAATTCAAAATTACGTACTAAAAAAAATAGCACAAAATTTTTTGCTTTTCTTGATTGCCAATTTAAATATAATAAGAAACGAAATAATAATAAAAGAAAACGGATAAGAAACGTTATCGTAACGTAACGAAATAACGAAATGATTTTCGGGCTTTTTCTTCAAAATTACGTTATAATGAACGTTATAGAAATTCAATTCCGTTACCATAACGAAAAACGAAAAAAATATTACGTTTTTTCGTTGTTTATTAGTATTTCCTTGTTTTGTTCAGTGTTGTAGAATTAACGAAAAGAAAAACTCGTTGGTTTTTTGATTTTATTCTTGAGCTCTTGGGTGGTTACAAGCAACTGGTATGAATTACAAAAGTCAAATTCAAATGATACGATACAAGTAAAATAGTTCAACAATAATGAAATGAAAGAACAATTGATCAATTATACAATTCTAAAGTAAGTCCAGTTAGAGAACCTTATTCAAGCAATATTCAAAATTGTTGCCAAGAGAATTCATCATCCAATCTCAAACATCCTCCGGCCCCCTGGAAGACTGTGGTCTTTCAGCAATTGGAAGAGGTGCAATTTTTTGTATTGCACGCTTGTAAGTACCGGATGCAGTTCTCACAGTAACGACTCTGGTCTTATCGTCCTTTCCTGGATGACACTCGATGACGCGAGCCAAGGCCCATTTCGATGGAGGAAGATTATCTTCCTTTATTAGGACAACATCACCTGGATTGATGTTACTGGTAGGTGTATTCCACTTCGCCTTGGTCTGAAGTGAAGTCAAATAGTCCGTGTGCCAGTGTTTCCAAAACGACTGTAACATCTTCTGTAATAATTGCCAATTTGATAATAAATTAGTTTTTTCGGGAATCATGGGATCAGGAACTGAGGCAAAGGTGTCACCAATTAGGAAGTGAGCTGGGGTTAGAATGTTTAAATCGGAATCGGGAATACTGTAAAGAGGTCGAGAATTGAGTACAGCTTCAATTTGTATTAAAAGCGTCGACATTTCTTCGTATGTTAAAATTTGGTTACCTATAGCGCGCTTCAAATGCAACTTCACTGATTTTATATTCGACTCCCAAAGTCCCCCAAAGTGAGGAGAAGAGGGTGGTATGAATCTCCAATCGATGTTGTCTTGCGCTAAGGTTCCAGCGATAATCGAGTTATGTTGTTGACTATAAACGAGTGCATATAATTCTGACAGAACACGACTTCCCCCCTTGAAGTTGGTGGCGTTGTCAGTCAAAACTTCATTACACTTTCCGCGACGCGAAGTAAAGCGCCTGAAGGCCGCCAGAAATGCATCCGTTGACAGATCGCTTGCTAGTTCGATGTGGATTGCCTTCGTGGTAAGGCACACAAACAACACGATATATCCCTTAACAAATTTCGGGTTTCTTCCACGAGCCAGTCGCAAGGTTAAAGGACCAGCGTAGTCACAACCAACGCGAAGAAATGGTCGAGCATAAGTGACCCTTTCCGGTGGAAGTTGTCCCATCAGTTGAGTTGCTGTTGCGCGTCTCTGTCGAAAGCAAACTAGACATTTGTGAACGACTGTTCGACAAAGCTGACGACATCCCATAATCCAGTAGTATTGCCGTAGCAAAATGAACAATTCGCCTACGCCGACGTGTAGATATTTGATGTGAGTATATTCCACTAACAACAGGGTGACTCGATGATTTTTTGGAAGGATTATAGGGTGCTTTACTGTATATGCCAAGTGAGCATGTTTTAATCGGCCATCTACGCGTAGTATGCCATGGTCCAAAAATGGAGTTAGTCGTAAAAGCTTGCTTCTTTTCGGTAGAAGTTCATTTTTTGATAATGCCTTGATTTCTTCCCCGAAATCCTGTTGTGCAACGGAAATTAGTTTTAGGGTAGCTGCCTTCAATTCGTTAGCCGTAAGAAAACATTCTGTACTCGAGAGCCTTCGAGCATTGTTGATAAAGCGGAAACAGTATGCGACGGTTCGGATTAATCGTGTCCAACTTGAAAATTTGTTAATTAATAATGCAAATACGTTTTGTTCTACCTCTGAATGCATCGAAATTATGTTGTTCGTTTCAAGATTTTTCTTAAACCCATCCTTGATGATTTCGGATTCCGTTTGTTCCACGTTTTTAACCTTTTGATTAGGCCAGGATGAACTGTCCAATTTCAGCCATGCAGGTCCTTGCCACCAAATAGAATGGTCGAAGAGATCTGTTGGCAGCATGCCCCGAGAAGCGCAATCTGCGGGATTGAATGGTGATCGCACATAATTCCAACAAATTCGTGGTAAGCTGCTAATAATTTCGGATGTCCGGTTTGCTATAAAAGTTTTAAGCTTCTTGGGGGGTGAAGAAAGCCAAGCCAGAACGATTTGTGAGTCACTCCATGCTGTGAATTTTGTGTTCGGTGTTTTAAAAGAGTCCTGGATCTTGATGAATAAACGAGTTAGTATCACTGCTGCACACAGTTCTAAACGAGCAATGCTGATTTGTTTTAGTGGTGCTACTCTCGTCTTAGAGGCCACGAGAACTACGTTTTTATTTCCCTTGGAGTCAGTACTACGGCAATAGATGACTGCTGCATAAGCCTTCTCCGAGGCATCACAGAAGCCGTGCAGCTCGTAATCTTGCGAATTCCACAGACAGCGTGGTATTACGATGTGTTTAATTGCAGAAAGCTGACTGCAATGATTTCCAGTATGATGCCTTGTCATGAGGCAACTCGTCATCCCATTGTAGATCTAGGAGCCAAAGTTCTTGGAAAAATATCTTTAGCAGAATAATTGACGGCGATATGAACCCTAAAGGATCAAATACCCGCGACGCATCTGAAAGTACCTGACGCTTCGTACATTTGAATTGTTGCGGCAGCGATACGTTATAGGTGAAAAGATCGGAAGTTGGTTCCCATCGTAATCCGAGAACCTTAACATATTGTTGTTGTTGTACCTCAAATTCTAATGGCGACATATCTCGTTGTTCCTCTGGAATAGACATCAACAATGTTCGGCAATTCGTGTTCCATTTTCTAAGATTAAATCCGCCCTTAGCTAGCAATGATATTAAATCGTCCTTAATTTGCAACAATTGTGTTATGGAATTGGTACCCGACAAAACATCATCCACATAAAAATCCCGTAGGATAACCTCCGATGCTAGGGGATATTCGTCTTTATGGTCTATTGCTAACTGACGTAAGGCACGAATAGCGAGATACGGACCTGGTGTCGTCCCGTAAGTCACAGTGCAAAGTCGAAAATGCTGAATTGAGTCACGAGGAGATTCCCGCCAAACAATTCTTTGAAAATCTTGATGTTTTTCATCAACCCACACTTGCCTAAACATTTTTTCTATGTCTGCAGTAAATACAAATTGATGACATCGAAAGCTGAGACAAATAGTAAAAAGATCTCGTTGGATTGTAGGTCCAGGATGAAGGAATTCATTCAAAGATATACCGTTAGAAGTTTTCGCCGACCCATCAAAAACAACGCGCAATTTCGTGGTACTACTGTCTTGCTTGAAAACTGCGTGGTGGGGCAAGTAGTAAGACGGTGTATTTCCTATAGCTGATAGTGGTACCCGGACCATGTGACCTAACGATATATATTCTGCAATGAATTTCGAATATTCGGCCTTTAAAGTTGGGTTTGATTCGAACCGACGTTCCATTCCAAATAATCGTTTAGTGGCATTTGAGAGTGAATCTCCGAAAAGTGGTAAATTTTCCTTAAATGGAAGTTGAACAATGTATTTACCGCTCGCACAACGGGTATGTGTTCGTAGAAAATGATTTTCTACAATAGATTCTTCTTCCGTCATTTCTGGTGGGGTCAACATTTCTTCAATTTCCCAAAAACGCCGAATAGAAACATCTAGATCAGTTGTTGTAATATGTAATGCAGAAGTTGATGGAGGCTTTAAATCTTGAAGAGGCAGTGCGTCGCCCGCGATCACCCATCCAAAAATCGTCTGAATTGCAGATGGCCTTTCTGCTCCACCATGAATTGATTTGTTAGTTAGAACATTAAACATAGGACCTGCGCCTAAAAGAATGTCTACTCGACCAGGATTTGCGAAATTTGGATCAGCTAATTCAAGTTGATTAAAGTCTGAATTTGCCATGTTTGGCACGAAATTAGGGATTAACGATGTTAGTTTTGTCAGAATATACGCCTTCACGACAATAGAATCGGAAGAAAATCTGGATTTCAATTTAAGTGTGACTATTCCCCGAGTTCTACCGGCAGATGTAGCACCTAAACCGTTGATATACAAACGAGCGTGTGAGCGCTTTAGTCCAAGCATTTGAACTAAAGACTCGGTGACAAATGATTCTTGCGATCCTGAATCCAATAATATTCGGCAAGGTTGTTCAGCACCACGTGCGTCCTGAACAAGAGTAATCGCTGTTGGCAAAATCGTTTTCAAATTGGTTAAAGTTGACGAGACTGCAGAATGATTGCTAGTCAAAGTGTTGACGGTCGATTGTTCAGTGTCACGATACTGAGTAGTATGAGTGGTTGGTTGATTGGATTGCAAAGCGTTCGAATTTGCCGAATTTGAAACTGGTTGCGTTTGTGTGTTCGATTGATGAACTAGAGTATGGTGTTTTTGATTGCATTTTCTGCATCGAAATTTAGAAGAACAATTGATCGATGAATGTCCCGCTCGTAGGCAGTTAAAACAAAGCGATTGACCCTTAACAAAAGATCTGCGCGAGGGAACATCAAGCGAAATGAACTGTGTGCAATGTGACACTAAATGATCTGCATGACATTTAGGACAATCCGATGTGGATAAATGAAAGTTTCGAGGATTCGATTTTGGTAGATTATCCTTATCTTTACTTGGAGTTGATTTAGTTGACGACTGAAGGCTCTCTAAGGTAAAACAACGTTTTTCCAAATATTTGAGGAACGAGTCAATTGTTGGAAACTCGTCCTTATTGGTTTCTGCCCAATTTTGCTGTGTATCGGAATCGAGCTTGTTAAGCAAAATGTGAATCAGCCAAATATCACGAGTCTCTGCGTCGGTTCCTAGCCCCTTGAGACCCCGTAACACTTCGTCAGCAGTATCGGCAAACTTACGCAATTTTGTCGATGAAGTAGATGGAATAGACAAAAATCGTTTAATGAAATTATTCGCGATTGGACCTCTTTTGTTATAGCGATTTTTTAACTTATCCCAAGCTTCCTGGTAGTTGCTATCGGTTATTGGCAAATGTTTTAAAAGGCTACGCGCATCGCCTTCAAGGAAGCTGAATAAATAATGAAACTTTTGACTCGGTGTTAACTTTGCGTTATTATGAACGGAGCTGGCAAATAAATCATGAAAAGAACACCATTCGGTTAGATCGCCCGAGAAAGGTTGAATTTTAATCTTCGGCAATTGCTTTTCACAATTCACTTGGGTATTATTTAGTTCATCCCGACCAGGAGAATTACTATTTTGTGCATGTAGTAACAAAGAACTCGATGTGTTGGCCATTTGGTCAAAAAATGTCTTTTGTTGTTGGGCCATTTGGAATAAAATATCTGAACCTTGATTATCGGGTAAATGCGATGAGTCACTGCGTTTCAACTCATTTATAAATTTCAAAAGTGTAGTTTTAGAATTGAAATACTTAGCTTCGAATTCGATGGAATCTTCATCCTCGATGAATTCACTGGGATTATCCGATGTTTCAAACAATTCCTTTTGAATTTCTTGAAATTCCGTATAGCAGTCTTCTAGTTTTGTCAAACGCACTGTGAAATCTTCAATTGTCCCTTGCGATGCACTTTGTTTCGTACTTAAGTAAGTCACTAAACGAGTTAACGATGCTTTCACATAACCCCGTCTACACCGCAGCCCTTCCATACTGCTTTAAATCCACAATTTAGAAAATTCAAAAAAACTAGTGAACTGCACGTTGGCTTGAATAAACTTCACCTTAGTCACGTGTGTAATAATTAAACGTTTTACGCAAAAAAGGTTCGAAAAAGTTTTTAAAGTCAATACCGAATGACTGGAATCGTAGCCATCCGGCTCGAAGGACCAAAATTATGTTGTAGAATTAACGAAAAGAAAAACTCGTTGGTTTTTTGATTTTATTCTTGAGCTCTTGGGTGGTTACAAGCAACTGGTATGAATTACAAAAGTCAAATTCAAATGATACGATACAAGTAAAATAGTTCAACAATAATGAAATGAAAGAACAATTGATCAATTATACAATTCTAAAGTAAGTCCAGTTAGAGAACCTTATTCAAGCAATATTCAAAATTGTTGCCAAGAGAATTCATCATCCAATCTCAAACAGTTCAGTATTATTTTTTGTGAAATTTCCCACAAAAGTTCATCAAGTATAACCCCACAGACATAAAATATAATCAAAAATATTGGAGTAGTGTTTTTAATCGTATTTTGATTCTAAATCGGATTTTGTTTTGGCCAGATTCACTCTATTTCTGGAGATACAAAAATGGAAATCTTCTAAGCAAGTTTTTTGGTAGCGAAAAGATTTTCTTTTTAGTAACTCCAGAAGTAGAGCGAAATTCTATAAAAAAATTCTATATCTTTGATATCAAAATCACGCTTTTGTGGAGACAGTTTTTTTAATGAACAAAACTTTTGTGTGATTTTTTGTCTTTTGTATTTTTTATTGATTTTTTAACTTAATAATCACATTTTTTCCGTTTTTATTTGTATTTTCTTTTTGCTGAGTTTTATTATTTGTTATACAATTTATTTTTATGGAAACTGAACTGAATTACTTTGTGATAAACTATTATTACAGTGCGTTTTTTTTGTTTTCAGTTTCAATACAATGTGTAACGGAATAATAACATTATAACGTAACGAAATTAAGTTTTTTATCGATACAAAACGAAATAACGTCACGAAATATAAGTTTAATTTTGCTACGTAAGGAAATTTATAACGTTATGATTTTTTATTTCGTTCATAGCCCGGTTTACACTTGGCAACAGTTACTGGCAGAACTTTTTTTTTATGGACAAGAGAAGAGAGGCGAGGGAAAGAGTGACACTTCGCTTCCTTGTCCGTAAACAAAAATTGTTGCCAAGTATAAAACTGTTCCTAAAAAAAGTTTTTAGGTTTTCAAAAGTATGCAGAAAACAATTTCGTTTCAGCATTTTTTCAGATTTAATTTTTTGATTTTCGGTGGTAACGATTATCTCTAGATAAATGGGATTTTCCTTTATCTAGATAAGATAAAGATAACTTTTTTGGGGTGTTATCTAGATAAGATAAAGATAACATTTTTTTTATCTAGATGATTATCTAGATAATTATTATCTAGATAACCCCAACACTGCTCGTATGTGATATATCATATATAGTTGGGGTTCCCAAACTGGGGTGCCTGTTTTTGGGGGGCGACAAGGATTTTATTCCCCTATTTTAGGAACATATTTTTTGGGAGGCGAGAAGGATTTTATTCCCCTAGTTTATTCCCCGAATTTGAAACAAAAATATCAGTTGTGATCAACACAAAACTTTCGTCTGCAATATGTAAAAAATATTTTTTTTTCAATTATCTCGAGAACCGTTAAAGATGCGTAGAAACTTTTGTTATATTTATTTTTTCTCAAAAGCGCATAAATTTCGAGAAATTTAACAAAAACTAGTTTTTCCAAAAAAAGTTGTGTTGGAGGGCCCCAAGTTGATAGAAAACCACAAATTCGTAAAACTCATTTGCAAAAAATTTCGAGTCGCTAGCTCAACGCGGTTTTGAGTTATTTAAGTTACATAAAACGAACAAACCAACAGACAGACAGATTCACGAACATCCTCATATGTAATGTTGTTTGAAACGGATTTCGCACTGATCAGAAAGTTTCTATCTTTCCCCGTCCTCGAATCGAACTTCGTAATAAATACAATACTTTCCCTCTAGAGCAGAGGCAAGTATTTACTGTTCGAACTTGATCTGAATTAATCAGGGATGGAAAACGTTATCGTAACGTAGCAAAATAACGATTTTCCGGTTTTTCCTTAAAATTGCGTTATAACATTATAGAAGTTTAATTCCGTTACAATAACGAAAAAGGTAACGAAAGATTTCGTTTTTTCGTTATTTATTTATTTTGTTTTGTCAAAAGTCCCACAGAACTGCCACCTGCATAAAATATAATTAAAAATTAAATTATTAAATTCTTTGATGGGTGCAAGCTTACATGGATTACTGCAGAAAAGACAGCAGTTAACCCTGGACCCGTGTACTATAAAACTTCCATTTATCGTGTACTTGGGCACTCAGTGCCCAGATGCAATTCCAATAGAAAATGTATGGCTGGTTTGTTTAAAAACCATAAAAATTGGTTTATTCGTTAAACAAGTAGAAATACAATGGGAAAATATAATTTGCAAAAATCGACTGAGAATATAGACCGCCTTGTAAGCTCGCGAATCTAGTACTCGATTTCTCCAACAAATCATGTACTCCACGAAAGAAAATGCAATACATGACAACAATCTTTATATATAAAAATGAATATTTGTCTGTAATAATTTCTGTTTGTTTCCAAAAATCTCAAAAACTACCAGTCCGATTGAGTTCAAACTTTTACATAAAGTAGGTTTTGAAGAGAGGATGGTTTGTGTATATTGATTTTCCATTACTCCTCCTCCCGCCCTATTCAGTTTCATCAAAAATAACTGTAAGAATTTAGAAACAATGTAAGAATTTATTTTTTAGTAGGCAACGATTTTATTTTGACATGTCGAGAAATTAAAATCAAAAAATAATTCTATCAATCTATATATAAATGAATGTTTGTCTTTTTGTGTGGGTTTTGGGATGGTATTGATGGGTCTTCGGGTGGTTTTTGGGATGGTATTGATGGGTCTTCGGGTGGGTTTTGGGATGGTGTTAATGAGTTTTCGGGTGGGTTTTGGGATGGTATTGATGGGTTTTCGGATGGTGTTGAAAGTGAGATCAATTGAATTGAAATGAGATCAATTGAATTGAAATGAGATGAATTGAGATCAAATGAGATGAAATGAGATCAAATGAGAATAAATGAGATGAAATGACATCAAATGAGAATACATGAGATCAAATGAGATGAAATGACATCAAATGAGAATAAATGAGATGAGACATCAAATGAGAATAAATTAGATGAAATGAGATCAAATGAGATGAAATGAGATCAAATGAGATGAAATGACATCAAATGAGAATAAATGAGATGAAGTGAGATGAAATTAGATGAAATGAGATGAAATGAGATCAATTGAATTGAAATGAGATCAAATGAGATGAAATGAGATGAAAGGAGATGAAATGAGATCAAATGAGATCAAATGAGATCAAATGAGATCAAATGAGATGAAATGAGATGATATGAGATGAAATGAGATGAAATGAGATGAAATGAGATGAAATGAGATGAAAGGAGATGATATGAGATGAAATGACATCAAATGAGAATAAATGAGATGATATGAGATGAAACGAGATGAAATGAGATGAAAGGAGATGATATGAGATGATATGAGATGAAATGAGATGAAATGAGATCAATTGAATTGAAATGAGATCAAATGAGATGAAATGATATGAAATGAGATCAAATGAGATGAAATGAGATTAAATGAGATGAAATGAGATGAAATGAGATGAAATGAGATGAAATGAGACGAAATGATATGAAATGACATCAAATGAGATGAAATAACATCAAATGAGAATAAATGAGATGAAATGATACCCACTGATATACCATTCCAATTCAAACGGTTGCAGTTTCCAGTACGACTGGCATTTGCAATGACAATCAATGGACGCGTTTATACCGGTGCTAAAGTGTCAGTTTTTTCAATGTAGCGCCGGTCTAAACGCATTCTACTTTAGCAATGCCTGCCAGTTGAGCAGTAGGTTTTTGGCGCTGTTAATTTTTAGCGCTGCTATTTTCAGACGGCATGAACGCAATTATATTCTGGCAGTGCTGTTTTAACCTCAGAATTGTGACATTTTGTATTTCGCACTGTTTGCGATGAGTTCCGCAGAGAAAATGCAGCAAAATCTCTGCAGATTGGCAGTGCGATCTTAGCACCGGAATAAACGCGCCCAATAAAGCGCAAGGCCAGTCGCTACAAGTTTGCGGAATTAACTTGGAAAATCCATGTTTTGCCCATGGACAGCTGTATGTAGCATGCTCACGCGGGCGGGGATGAACCGCGGAGCGGTTCGGGGCGGAGCCCCTAGTACAATATAAATATTATAATATAAATAATATAACAATACAATATAATACCTGCATACAAAAAAAAATCATAAAAGGGGAAAAACCCAAAGCTGTAATCAAAATAAAAACAAAATTCATACAAAATGTACTGACGTGGGCACTGAGTGCCCAAGTACACGATATTACGCTTTTTTAACCGACTTCCAAAAAGGAAAAGGTTCTCAATTCCACCTGATTTTTTTTTTTTTTTTTTTTTAATGTATGTTCACGCCTAACTTTTTACTGGGTTGACCGATTTTGGTCATCCCAAAGAGAAAGTTGTAGAGAAAGTTCCTGGTTGGACTCCGGTTGGTTCATGGGCAAAAATGGACCATTAGGGGGGGTACCCCCCATACAAACGAAAACGTTTTTTCCGAATTTCTCAAAAACGGTGCATCTTATCAAAAAAGTCTAAGAACAAAAGTTATTTAGAATATGATTCTACATAAAACTCCCATACATCAAAATCCGATTGGAATAAATTTTAAAAAATCTGATTGGAAAGTTCGACTTCAAAGTGTAATTTTGGTACAAGTGCTCAAATTAAGATACCAATATCACCATACAGGTTTTCAATAATTGCCAGATTGGCAATTATAGCTTTTGTTATGTTTTTACGTTGTGTTCAGTCAGAGCCGTATAACAAGTTTGAGCGCCCTGGGCTAAATAAAATTTTGCACCCTTACATAGTTTTATTGTAAAAATGCAATTTCATTTTTTAAAATATTCTTTAATTCAAAACACAGTACTAACTTAAATTACAGATACGCTAAATATAAAGAAAATTAAAAAAAAAGCAATCAAAATTTCATCGCCTCAGATCGATGGCGCCCCTGGGCTGTAGCCCAATTAGCCCTATGGTTAATTGGGCCTTGTGTTCAGTACAACACAAGGAAGGTTCTCTTATATATTTTTCCCGTGTTAACCTACCCCTTCAAACCCCTCCCTGCTTGGGATATCGAGTAAAATTCTTTGTATTGTGTTCAGTACAATATTTGGAAGATTCTTTTATATATTTCTCATCTGCGGACTTATCCCCTCAAACCCTTTGTAATTTTACCTATATTAAAAATTGAAACTAAAAACGTTCGAAATAAAAAAAAATTTTTCTAAAAAAAATAAAACCGACTTTAAAAAAAAAACTGAAAAGAGAAAAAAGCACTAAAAAGAAAAAAATAATTTCAAACTATGTCCATTAATAGCGTATTTGAAATTTGGGTTTTTTGGAGTGGCGTTAAATTTGCAACTAAAATAAATTACATACTTTCTAACCCTTAAGGCTAACTAAGAACTAAGATCGACTCCAAAAATTTTGTTGTCAAACAGATTAACTATAGACACGGCTCTTACAATAGAAATTTTACAACGATTTTATTTAGTGTAAATTTAACGCCACTCCAAAAAAGCCGAATTTTAAATACGCTATTAATGGACATAGTTTGAAATTATTTTTTTCTTTTTAGTGCTTTTTTCTCTTTTCAGTTTTTTTTTTAAAGTCGGTTTTATTTTTTTTAATTGAGATCAAATGAAATACGCTATTAATGGACATAGTTTGAAATTATTTTTTTCTTTTTAGTGCTTTTTTCTGTTTTCAGTTTTTTTTTTAAAGTCGGTTTTATTTTTTTTAGAAATTTTTTTTTTTTTTTGACAGCTTCCACAACCCCCCGAAGATATGCAATTTGGATTTTTGAAGTGAAAACTTCTTTAGCGGCGTTGAGAGTGATTTCAAACTCGATGAAACGAAAAAGCGACAGTAAAAAGAGATAGGATATTTTAGCCTACGAGAAAATGAGATAGAATACAGATGGGTGCCAGCACAGAACTATATAACACATGGATCAATAAGTCCCGAGACTAACCCAGAGATGACGCTCGTAGTAAACCAGTAACCACGTCTCTCTAGAGTACTAACCTTTGCTTGAAACGTGTCAAAATTTTAAGTCGATCGGACCAGAAACAGCTGAGTTATCGAGGTTGGAGTAAAGTCGTTTTGTAGTTTGTTTAAAAAATGGAAAAAACCGAGTTTCGTGTTCTGATAAAACATTGTTTTTTAATGGATAAAAACACCGTGCAAGCGAAACAATGGATTGAAAAATGTTACCCGGACTCTTGTCCATCAAAAGCAACGATTTGTCGGTGGTTTGCCGAGTTTAAACGTGGTCGTACCGACACAAATGACGCGGAACGCTCGGGTAGACCTGTGGAAGCCGTTACACCGGAAAATGTGAGTGAAGTGACAAAAATTATAATGAAAGATCGTAAAGTGAAGCTCCGTGAGATTGCTGAGATAACACAGATATCATATGGAAGTGCATTTACTATCCTTCATGAAAAATTGAGCATGAAAAAGGTTTTTTCCAAGTGGGTGCCGCGATTGCTTTCGATGAAACAAAAACAGCAACGAGTCGATGATTCAGAAAGCTGTTTATCGCTATTTACTCGCAATAAAAAAGATTTCTTGCGTCGTTACGTGACCATGGACGAAACATGGATACATCACTACACTCCAGAGTCGAAGCGGCAGTCATCTGAGTGGCGCACAGCTGGCGAAAGCCGTCCGAAGCGTCCGAAAACGCAGCAGTCAGCTGGCAAAGTCATGGCGTCAGTTTTTTGGGATACGCATGGCGTGACGATTGTATCACCCTAAAAGGTGATTATATTGATGAATAAAAAAAAATTTTGCAAAAAAAATGTTGTTTTCATTGTTAGTCTCGGGACTTATTGATCCATGTGTTACATAGAACGCTCAATCTTCTATCTCTTATAAGTCATTTTTAGCAGTTCAGTGGGGTAAAAAAATTGGGCCAAAGGGAGACAAATATATATAAAATCTGAGTAGTTGTCACTTTTCCACTGTAAATAAGTTACTCGAACTGTCATATAATTTGACGGTTTTCATAACCTAAGTTAATTGAACTGTCATCATATGACAGAACATGATTCGATTTCGTTTTGAAATTAAATTCAAAATAGTTTGCAGTCAATATTAAAAGTAATTATAAAATTTATTTGTGTGAATTAAATTCTGTCGCGTCATCATGCCACGGCCTAAGAAAGGCTTATCAAATTGTATTGTCGAAAGTTGTGATTCGTTTTTGTCATTTTTTTACATTAGTTCATTTGATTTTGATATGACTGGGTTGCTAAGATTAAAAGAAATTCTTGAGTAAACATTTTTAGGAGAAATTGGGCACAAGAATGAAAATATTCAGTATATTAATTTGATTCAGTTTTGTGTTTGTCCACATCTTGGTAACAAAATCACTTGAGCGGAAGTCGGTCAAAAAGGGGGTACAAAAATCCTAACTCTCAATTAATATATAGAATTAAAACAACAAAAATTTCTAATGCGATGGAAATTTTGGATTTATCGCCGGAAAAAATTCAAATCTTAGCGCCTTATGTAGCTATACATTTCAATTTCAGTTCAGTGAATGAAAGTCACATGAAATGTCATTGAAACGAAATATAGCCGGACAGAGAAAGCAATAATTTTTGACTTACTTTTAATGCTAGGCTTTATATGGCCATGAGCGTTCTATGTATATAGTTCTGTGGGTGCCAGTCAATTTATCGTAAACAAGATTGATGGGAAGCGGGAAGGGGTAGGGGAAGAGGGCGGGGTACGGGAAGGGAAAGGGGAGAAGTGTTAGAAGGGAGGAAGTGGAGAGAGGAGGCGATAAATTATGTTTCGTCATAAATTGCAATATATACATATCTACTCGTATATAAATAAAAATGGATGTTTTATTGTTTGTCTGCCTGCCTGAGATTACAAAACTCAAAAACTACTGGACCGATTTTTATGCGGTTTTTTGCAAAATAATCTGTGTTGCCAGGAGCAGGTTTTTAGCTATGTAGATTTTCAAAATTCGAAACGGAAGGTCCTGTAAGGATAATGAAAATATCCTTTTTCCCATTTTTCCCCGGAAAAATTTGCATTTTAGGGTTTTTGGGGTCGCTGATCACGAATCCGGTATTAGATTTTCAAAATTCGAAACGGAAGGTCCTGTAAGGATAATGAAAATATCCTTTTTCCCATTTTTCCCCGGAAAAATTTGCACTATAGGGTTTTTGGGGTCACTGATCACGAATCCGATATTAGATTTTCAAAATTCGAAACGGAAGGTCCTGTAAGGATAATGAAAATATCCTTTTTCCCATTTTTCCCCGGAAAAATTGGCACTACGGGGTTTTTGGGGTCGCTGATCACGAATCCGGTATTAGATTTTCAAAATTCGAAACGAAAGGTCCTGTAAGGATAAATATCCTTTTTCCCATTTTTCCCCGGAAAAATTTGCATTTTTGGGTTTTTGGGGTCGCTGATCACGAATCCGGTATTAGATTTTCAAAATTCGAAACGGAAGATCCTGTAAGGATAATGAAAATATCCTTTTTCCCATTTTCCCCGGAAAAATTTGCATTTTAGGGTTTTTGGGGTCGCTGATCACGAATCCGGTATTAGATTTTCAATAAAAATATAATATGACTTTTGAACCTGGTACCAATATTATAATAAATAAACGCTATAACTACCCCACCCCTGATACCGCATTCGTCTCATTCTCTCGCTGTTTAGTTTTCCTGAGGTTTCACTTCTACCGCGTGTGCACTGCACACACATGTTTTTTTTTTGTTTTTGTACTCTAAATTTCAGTAGCTTTCAGAAATATATTGCATTTTATGATATTCTTTATTAAAATTATGGTTGATTTCGGTTCGAAAATCGTTCTGGGCTTTCAGTGTCCAGTACACGGGTCCAGGGTTAAGAATCGAGCAAGCGTTGGGTCTCTCTATGGAATTAGGACATCTCTTCTTAAAAAATATGATTTTATGGAACTTCAAGCGACTACAGTAGTAAAAAACCAAAATGATATGTACATCGTGCCATTCTACATAAACTGTAACAAATGGAATGAGAATTTTGAAAAGCTCAATAACATAATGTGCCTGCTGTCGAATAAGAGTGTAATGGTAATTGGCGACCTAAACGCGAGAATAGGTACAAAGCAAATTATTTCATGTACGCCAGTAAATAACAACAACAATATTACCCTTTCAAACAGAGCCTCAAAGGATAACGTGTGTAATCAAAATGGAACCCAATCGCTTTATGGTAGTCTATATATTTAAAAGGCAAAGCAATTTTGTATGGATTTCTTTCGACAGAGCTCCTGCAGTTCCTATTGAATCGATTTTGATGATTCTTGTTTTAAATGAAAGCTCTATAGCTGTAGATATGTCCGTTTTACTTTTTTTTCAATTTTTAATAATACTTTATTAGTGATTTGCCTTTCAAAATTATCAATATGCCGTTAACTAAGTCTTCAATGTTAACACGACATTCCGTACTTTTTGATCAGCGCAGTGAGTTAGAAGTTGGACTACCATGCGCCAGACACCGGGTTCAATTCTTATCCGTGACAAAATTCTTTTTTTTCTTTTCTAATTCTTTTGACGTGGATACGTCTTGGATTTTGGGTATGGGGGTACAAATTAGAAAATCGGCTTGCTGCCATGATAACAAATTTGCAATCGATTATACTCGATAGTTTGTGGTGACATCCGAACAGAAACTGTGCTATAAGATCCGGCATACATTAAAGCATTGTTTAGGGTATTTTGTTATGTACTCTTTTCTGGCGGTGGAATATTTTTTTTAGATGTCAGATTCTTATGCTAGAGATCAAAAATAGCTTAAATTTCATTTTTTTTTTGTTTTGTAATTTTCGACAAAATATGAAATATTTCTGACAAAAAAGTCAGATAATTGGTGTTTACGGAGTTGAGTAATTAACAAAAGGCTCATTCAAGGATTTAAACAGTAATTTCAACGTCGGATAGCTGTAAAAACTAGTTTGAGGAATTGTCCCACTGGTGGGACATCAGGTCTGAAAGGGTTAAACTATGTTCACTTATGTTTTTAAGAATCAAAATCTAAATTTTTACTGCCGCTGTTATGCTGTGTTTGCTGCTTGTAGTACAGATTTCACATTTATACTCTTTTTATGCTCCTCCTTTGTGTGTATTGAATCTGATGTATTGAATGTCATGTTATTTCGTTCTTTTCGCTCTTAACGGCAAAAGCGTTTGCTGTGGTTTCCGAAATGATTTCTATTTATGTTTTCGCTCCTTGTTCAAAACGGTTTGTGGCAGGGTTGGGACTTTAGTCCCTATGTACTAGATCTAGTACCTTTTTGACTCATTTAGTACCCTAGTACCACAGTCCATGAATCTGGTACCTTTTCATAGTTTATATAAAATATGATTTTATCTGAATTTATAGCTCCCTTTAAAAAGACATCACTTTTCTTTGTATCAGAAAAAAAGTACTTTTTTAAATGATCCCGCCACAACTCTTTAATTAAAGACTACTGAATTCGTCTTATTAAGGGAGATATGAAAATCAATCGTAGGCCATGGAAATATGATTTATATTAGCAATAGCTCAAAATACTTCACGAAATTTAAGTTTTTAGATGGAGTTTATACAAAAATTTAAAGTTGAAATAAAAGCGAAAATTTAAAATAATACATCTAGACAATTTTTATTGGTTTTTAGTAGTTTTTCTAGAGTATTTTTTGACCGAGAACGGTCATATTTACAGCGCAAAAGTCAATGCATATGGGTTAAGGATTTTTTTTTCTACAATTACGAGATTCAGATTTTTCTTGACTCCTATGTAATAAGCATGAAAAACGATGTTGGTTGCACGATAGTTAAAAAATAATCTAGTACCACATTATCTCAACCTAGTACCCTTTTTGGGCAAAAATAGTACCTTTTACACATCCACAAGTCCCAACCCTGGTTTGTGGGTCTCGCATAAAAATGAATGAAAGCTTCGAGCGATGACTGTTGGGTATGATGCACACACATATATAAGTATGTATTTCATTAGTAAGAGAGCGATATTTCGCTCCCACCATTAAAGTCCTGTTCTCAAAGAACGTAGAAACAGAGCAAGAACGTAAAAACCATAATTTCGTTCTTGTTCTATGGGGGGTTTATTGAAATGCTGAATTTTTATTTCCCATTGATTTCAATTCCTCCTTGGGAGCAGAACGAAAGACTAGAAATGAGAGCGTTTGAACACTGTATGTATGATATTTATTTCATACTTCTCTTATCATAAACCAATTATAAATAAAATTATTATACCCGTATGGTGAAACCGAATATGTCAAAAACGGTGCATATTATGAAAAAAGTGAAGTCAAACTTTCTAATGAGATTTTTTTAGAAAAAATTCTAAAAAAATCTCATTAGAAAGTTTGACTTCAAACTGGAATTTTGATACAACTGTTCGCCGTTCACTTAAATCACCATACGGATTTTTAATAATTGCCAGACTGGCAATTATAGCTTTTGTTATGTTTTAAATAAAAATTAGTTTCCTTAATTTCCTTTTCACTAAACTTTCTTACTTAAATATCTATTGGCGATCGGTGTAGGCGGATCCACGTCTTCTGGCCGTCTCTACGAGACAGACACCTTGCTTTTTTGTTGATTTATTTACTTTTATTAATATTTTATTACTTAATTTATCTTTAAGTTTACATTTTTACTCCTGAATAAGTGTTAGACTACAATGCGCCAGATGTGCGGGTTCGATTCCGAGTGGTGACAAAATGTTTTTTTTTTAATTTTTTTTTACCTTAAATTGTTTATTTTATTCAGGCGCGTTGTGCGATTTTTGGATGGGTAAAACCTTGAGTTCGCGTCACCGACATGCTAATTTAACAGCTTAAGAATGCTGATTTGCTTTCATTTGATTTTTTTATACAGAAAAAATCGATTTTTTTTTGAAAATATCATACAGCAAAATAAAATTACACAGAAAATTTCTGAACAGCACGTGACATTCTTATACAGAAAGAATTAAATATCTCTAGCTATTTGTTGTATAAGCAAATCATGTGCTGCTCAGGAATTCAAACCTTAATATGCATATTGACTTTTATTTGAAATTTACTGCTTATTAGCATATATTTTCAAAGTTTCAGGTTGAAAAATATATAGGTATAAATACACGACAATATAATTATTACCTTACATATATTATTGTTTTCACTTCTGTTGGCAGTCCCCAATGACTGCCTGTTTTTTATTACTTAATTTATCTTTAAAATTTATATTCTTACTACTGAATAAGTGTAAACTACATCACGCCAGGTCCGGGTTCAATTCTGAGCGGTGGCAAAATATTTTTATTCTATTTTATTTATTTTTTTGTTGAAATTGAGTTTTTTATACGTAAAATTAAAAATATCTGTTACGCATCGTCTTTTATTGGAAAAAGTGAAAACCATCTTCTCTATATATAAAATCGTTTAACCTGACGCCCAGCCCAAACCCCTGAAGATAGAGACTTGACACTTTCAGAGTATGTCCCAACCATCGCGTAGGCGCTCACTAAGGTGAGATTTTTCGAAATTTTAGCGCTAAGGGGGTGAACGGGGGGTAAAGGGGGTTTGGGTGTTTTTAAACCGTGATTTTCGCCATGAATCCTGCTCAATAGGAGGCTGAAAAGTATCACTCGGGGGTTTTTGGGGTCGCTGATCACGAATCCGGTGTTAGATTTTCAAAATTCAAAACGGAAGGTCCTGTAAGGATAATGCAAATGCAAGAAATAACTTTTAGAAAATAAACGTGTTCCGGGAAAAAATGTCATTAGGGGGTTTTCGGGGTCGCTGATCACGAATCTATATATTTAAAAGGCAAAGCGATTTTGTATGTATTTCTTTCGACACAGCTCCAGCTTATAATCGATTTTGATTATTCTTTTTTTAAATGAAAGCTCTCTATCTGTAGATGTGTCCACTTTACTTTTTTCCCATCCATATTATAAAAACTGTAAGGGGGACAATTTTTGTAATTTTGGATTTTCTCAAAAATATTGACATACATTGATGTATTTGGTCGTATAATACTGAAACAAAAGGGTATATTAACTTTGCCTTACCGTTTGTAACGCCAAGACCCCGTCATCACAAATAAAAATGTATTACACCAGTGTGTTTAGAATGATAAAAATAATTAATTTCTGCATGTCCGTCCGTCCGTCCGTCCGTCCGTCTGTCTGTCTGTCCGTCTGTCTGTGGGGCGGATTGCGGGCGCACGGATTGAGCTAGAGACTTGAAATTTTGTGCAGATCCGTTTTTCGCAAAATGCGAGGCTAAGTTCGTTAATGGACAAAAATTGACTATTATACGAACGAAAACGTTTTTTGCGAATATCTCAAAAACGGTGCATCTTATCTAAAAAGTCCAAGAACAAAAGTTATTTAGGATATGATCCTAAATAAAACTCCCATACATCAAAATCCTATTGGAACAAATTTTAAAAAATCTTATTGGAAAGTTTGACTTCAAACTGGAATTTTGATACAACTGTTCCAATTTTGATAGGAATATCACTATACGAGTTTCTAATAATTGCCAGACTGGCAATTATAGGTTTTGTTATGCTAAAAATTTATGTTTGTCCGTCTGTCTGTATGTCGGTCGGTCTTTCTGTCTGTTTGTCTGAATGTTTGTTTCGGCATCACGCAAAAAACTTTGCACACAGGTACAGTTATTGACAGAATAAAGGATATGATTCTTTTTGATGTCAATCCCCGTTTCTTCTGATATCTCTTACTCAAGGGTGTCGGATCCAGTTTAATAGCAACCCCTTTCCCTCTCTTGAAACCTCTTTATGCGCTTCAGGGTTTCGGATCCGGTTTTCACCATGAGAGAGGTCAGCCCGCAGGAAAAATTTTTGCTCACTAATATCTACCCCTCCTTTTTATGTATAGCTAACGATGGTATCTTTTTTACCAAAAAACAGTATATTTCACCTAAAAATTTAAAAAAGCAGTAAATCGATTTGAAAAAACAGTATTTTTCGCAGTATAAATTTTATTCAATTAAAATTTGTGTCTTTGCTCTTAATTTCGACATTTTTATTCTTTTAAATTAACAATGGAAAGCAAAATCAAAGTAACGCGTTCTGAAGAAGGATTAATAATGACAAGACAGTAATCGATGGGGAAAGGAAGAAGCGAATCTATATGACATGTTGCCATCAATACTTCGCTGTTCGTCGTTTGAATGTATTTACACTTGCCATGTGTTGCCACTGTTTTGTGTTGCCACTGACGTTTTGCATTGCTATTAATAAATTTGAATTCCGAAACGTTAAAGAATTAAAGTTTTCTGAGTATTTAAATACAGTATTTTGGGGAAAAAAGCAGTAATGCAGTATTGGAGTCTGAAAAACAATATAATACTGCGAAAAACAGTATAGATACCATCGTTATGTATAGCCCTCACCTGCTATCTTCTGCAATTCTAAAGGGATTTGGTGCTTCAATGTATGACATGAATGAAAAAGAACGACATTTCCCACAATATTGTCTTTCGCCGTGTGGATGACCACCTTTTACCGTTATTGAATATATTGTAAGTAAACAGTACGATTTTGTAATACACCATTGGGTCACAAAGAAAAATGTCTCTAAAAAAATTTCCCTTTTTTGGGTTAACTATATGCATTTGACTCGAGGCCGAAGGCCGAGTAAAGAGGAAGGCGAGAGCTGAAATATATTTAAATAATTTTACGTAACATCTCCATACATAAAATTCCAACAATTCAAGCGTGAGGGGTGAGGCCGTAGGCCGACCTGCGAAGGGGGATGAACCGCGAAGCAGTATTGTCTTAAATGGCTGTACTCAGGGAGACTACGAAGGACACCATAAATTCATCGGAGGTCAAGGACGATCGATTGTCGACTACGAATAACAATTGGACTGCATTAATAAGTAAAATTGAAGTGCAATGCAAAACCTATTCTGATCATCTTCCAGCTGTTGTTGAGTGGAAATGCGCAAATATTAATAACGAAAGGAAACTAAACCTCCTTCCACGGCTAAAATGGAAGAATGAAGACACTGACTCTTACCGAAGATCTTTAGACGGACTACTTGCGCAGATGAATGAAAGCACGGAGAAGTGTGAAACATTTTCAACACAATTAGTATCTTGTATTAGTTTAAACAGAAGTGGTTTGACAAAGACTGTATGCGAGCCCGAGAGAAATCACGTTCTGAGGAATTGGTATATTGAAGCTAACACTCAATATAAAAGTATATGTCGTACCAAAAAAATCAAATATGAAAATAGTCAAGCTTATAGTTTGAGCTGTACCAAAAGCTCAAAAGAGTTCTGGAAAACGGCAAAAGATATAAATGGGACCCATTTCGTTATTGGTACTGGCGTTTTTTTTTTCAATTCATTTTTCAAATAACAGGGATATATAAAATTCACATGGTACACTGAGAGAAATACCCCATTGCGATATTTACAATGATGCATTGTAAATCTTCGCATTGTAAAAACTTTCCCCAAATTGGAAAAGCACGCAATTTTCAATATAAACTTATTGATCTTACATATACATTAATATGAAAACAGGGAAAACTATGTTTTCATGGTAAATTTTACATTGTTTGTTGATGAATTGATATGTACTATTGAAAAACCCAGAGTAAAATACAAAATAATATAAATCATTTATCATTTTACATTGAAGATTTGTAAATTTTACAATTTTCCATATCATTTAATACATGTGAGTTAATAAAATCCGAAATTACATTTTTCGACTTTACATTTTTCGACTTACATGCGAAATTACATTTTTCGACTATAAAATCATGCATTTCAACTTATACTTTTATATTTTTGTGAGGTTAATTTTGTATTTTCAAATGTAAAAAGTTGATGCCTTCAGCCGCCATATTTCCCATTGACATTTAATGCAAACGATTTCGCTTCGAGAATTAAATTTCTTATTTCAGCCGAATGACTGAAGGATATTGCATAAAAAGTGGATAGCAGACATTTTTGAAACAGCATAATTTTATTGGCATCAAAATTTCATTGCAAAAGAAAAAATAAATTTGACCGGTAAAATAAAATTAAAGAAATTTTTCATTAAAAACTAAATAATTTGATGGCCCATTAAAATCTGTTTAAATTTCAGATCCAATATTGCCGAAAAATTTTCGTGGCAACTAAAATCACGACATGCAATCGGAGGAAAAGTCCATTATAAAATAATACTCCACAAAAAGTTTCGATTAATTTATCGCCATTAGATTTTTCTTGTTCGCTTTCTGTTTACGTTTTAATTTGTTCATCTCTGTTCACTCACCAAGCTAAGTAACCATTCGAGGAAGAAAGAAAACGCCGCATATTTGCTGCTTAAAATGCACAATATGGGTATCAATTCATATGGCAAAATGTTGAATTCACAATGCGGCCGTGTTTCACATTGCTCAATGTAAATCTTACAATTTTGCGCAATGGCGCCCTTTTATAGTGGAAACATACGAATTCATATGCGTTTTCTATGACTTTTTCGCTCAGTGTAATAACTATGTACATAAATTCAGTTAATGCTTCTGCGCAAAAGCTTTCAGAAGCATGTGTCACCTGGCAGAAACTTTATAATTCAAAATATCTAATGCTAATTTTATAATAATTTGATTTACTCTTCAACTTTATAATTGATTAATTTCATTTTTTTTTAAAGATTTCAAACTCCTTAATACTGTCTTTAAGCACTTATTAATATGATTAGTAAAAGACCTTAGCTTGATCTAGTTTGATTTAGATTAATTGCTCATATAAAAATTTATTGATATTAATAAGTATGAATGAAAAATAAAAATATCAGTTGTGGTCCACACAAAACTTTCTTCAACAAAATCTACGACCCTGTGCAATTTACGCTAGAGCCCTGTCGCGTTGTCAACCTAAGACGACCTCCCAATAAATTCTTGGTTTCTTCAAAAATATCAAAAACGTACAAAATTTGAGATAACTTGAGAACTGTAAAAGATATCAATTTACGGTAAATGGCAAAGAGGTAGAAAATTTTAGCATCTCCAATTCTTCCTTAAATTAATTTGTCGAAAAATCGTTAGTTTGCAAGTAATTTGCAAAAATATATTTTTTTATATTTTAATCTAAATATCTCAATAACGGCAAAAGATAACGGATAACGGTGAGAAACAAAATTGTGCAGAATGCCATTCTCATTAATTCACTTCATACATTCAGTCAGCAAAAACCCGTTAATTTTCGGGATAACCACAAAAAACTGTTTTTTTTTTTTGGAAATAACGGTTTATCTCGATAACAGGTGGAGATATCGAGTTATAGCTAAAGACAAAAGTGTGGGGAATTTTATTTTCTCCAAGTTTTGTCATACTTAAGGCCACTAAAAAACGCGTAGTTTGGGAGTAAATCGAGAAAAACGAAATTGCGATTTTTGAAAAACCGCCATTTTGGATACTTCCGGTTAACGAATTTCCACTAAAAGTTGATAGGATCGTCCCATTTCAGGACCTAACATGCCCATAAAATTTCATGGCGCTAGGTTTATTAGTTTTTGAGAAATCTTGTACACAGACTGACAGACAGAAAGACATTTTTTTAATATGACTCCAATCGACTCAGGAGTGATCGGGAAATGTTTTTTAGGCAAAATTAAGAGGTCGAAATTTTTCATGAACACAATACTTGATTATACTCCGTAGAAGAAAATAAAAATATGATATATGCATGCAGATAGGATCACTGACTAGTCTCCACTTAAAGGTGATGCATAAAGGTGTGATTAGGTAAGTAAACTTCTCTAATCCAATTATCCAATTGTCCTTTAAAAGATATGATCGAATTATTAAGTTTTATTGGGGAAGGTAACATATTATACAATAAACAACCAATATGTTGTATTCTTTGCTTCGTGAGCTCAATTCTCGGACTGCTATCTGTTAAATTTCTGTAATGTCTATGCCTAGTATTTAACGTGTGAATTACCCATTGAAGTTGAATAGTGTTATAGTGAAAATTATGGATGGATTTAAATATATATAGAATAATTTGTTTCACTCCAATTTAAATTGTAGTTAAGATGTATACCAAGATATTTAACAACAGAACATTCTGGTATCACAGTATCTTAAAAGTTGAGATTAAATGGAATAATTTCTTTGCCCACAGGTCGGAAAATGGTAAAAACAGTATTTTTTAAATTTAAACATAGTCTATTATTCTTTAAGTAGTTCATAAGAATAGAGAGGTCAAAAATCATATTGTCCCGTATCTCTGCCTCATTCTTAGCTGGGTAAAATAAAGACGTATCATCAGCAAACCATATTATCTTTCCTGAAATGGGAATCCTGGATATATCATTTACGAAAATTAAAAAAAGTATTGGCCCAAGGACAATTCCCTGTGAAATCCCACAATTCACTGGTTTTAAACTACTACTGTTACCTTTATAAGTGACAAATTGAAATCTATCTGTTAAATAACTGTGGAATATTAGGAGTATTAGATGGTCTATTTTATCAAAGGCCTTTTGTAAATCTAGAAATAAACCTCGCACCAGACATTTATTATCAAAATTTTCGCAAATAGAGCCAACTATTTGATCAATCGCAGCATTGGTGCCTGATCCTACGCGAAACCCATATTGATGAGTATAGAAAAAGTTGAGTTCATTCAAAAATTCAATCAAACGTTTCGAGATTAGTTTTTCTATAATCTTGCTTACTATGGGTATAGTTTTGATAATTAAGTTAAATAAAATACTTATCAGCATAGAGAATAGTTGTAGATTAGCTTTTAAAAGTCTAGAATTGAGTTTATCAAATCCCGAGCTTGGACTGTTATCAAGAAAGGAAATAATTTGTGACACTTCATCACAATCAGTGGGACAAAATCCAAGATCATTAGAACTTTCTGAGATGGTATTATAACAGTTAAAGTCATCGCAATCAGATGGCTTTCCTGTGCTTACAACAGAGACAAAATACTTGTTGAGGGTCTCAGCAATTTCAATATCAGAGTGCACAATTTCATCCGTTTTAGTGATTAACTGATCGATGTTCGTACTACCTGATTTGCCTAACATTTTATTTAAAAATTTCCATACATCAATAAAATTTCCACTATCTTTGCAACCTTTGAGGTTATTTTCTAAATAAGTCTCACGGCACGCCTTAAGATTATTGACAAGATTATTTATTCGTATAAATTGAACTTTGCGGATTTCTTTTTAGTTTGCGCCTCAACTTTTTTTTAATTTTTATTAATTTGACTAAGTCTGTCAAATTAATAAAAATTAATGGTTTATCCAGGGTGTTAATAGAGCTTTACAGTTTAGCTTAATTGTTTTGGTTGAAGTTAACTGGGACATGAAAATGGCTATGTTGTCATACATAAAGTCATTGAATGTATTAGGATTAGTGAAATTAGACAAATCAGTTGTTTCAAAAAAAATACTAAGTTTGATATTTAACGCTTCATAATCAATAAATGTTTTTGTAGTAACTTTAAACTTGTTGAGTTTGATGCCTATACCTTTGACATGCACTAACCAAAGTAGATTATTGTTCTTCTAGGTTCGTATAAACATGATCAATGCAACTCTCCGAGGTTTGTCTGGTATTACATATATCAAAGTTGTGACAATTTCGATTCTCAAAATATAGTAGGGAAAATTGACATCTACTGAAAGTATTGGTATTTGAATCCCCTAGCAAGAAACAAGGTGAATTAAGGAGCCGCTCCATTGCCATGACTTTTTACCATGACAAAAAAAATGAGACACATTTATGTGAAGATGCCTTGGCGAGAAAGGGAGATAAGAATCAACTGCAAAAATTTGTCGGCAAATGCAAAAATAATTTCTCCTCTTTTGTTATGGCGATTTTATGGCGATTTCTAATACAATCACACATTGTCCCTGTAAGTGAATAGTAAGCACGGACACATTCAAACTGTTATTATAGCGTGATGTAATTTTTCTCCTTCGCATGCCAAAAGCTTTTTCTCAAAAGCTTTGTTACCATGCCAATTTGAACATTATATTCATAGCATAAGGTTTGATATTATTGCTATAAAGTTGTTAAACTGGAAGGGATAGCGTTTAACTTGTATTCAGTCATTCCTTTTTAGATCTACATAAGTCTATCTTGCTCTAGTTTCCTGCATTTTTTTGTCATGGTAAAAAGTCATGGCAATAGAGCGGCTCCTTTATTATTTAAATTTAAGAGGTTCGATAAACTTTCGAGGAAGTTATGAACTTTGTATTTTTGTGAGCGATAAAATCCTATAATGTCCATAGGCTTACTTTTATATTTAGTGCTGTTGAGATGTATACCAATAAAATTACAGAGGTTAGTAAAATCATTATAAAAAGCAGTAAATGACAATTCTTCCACAACATATAGACTAAGACCCCCATAGTTATCATCACGAAATGAATGTAAAGCTCTATAACCAGGTATCTGATACAATTGGGTGTTACCTTTAGAAAACCATGTTTCTTGCAGTAACTATTACGTGTATTTGCGGGATTTGTGCAATGAGTTCTTTTAATTTTAGGAATTTATTAATAGAGGCTAGGCTGCGCACATTCCATGAAAGTATTCTAAAATTTTCTAAATCAGCTAATCTACAGTCTATAAAGTCCTGTACCGAGCTCCAGTAGGATAGGTTAGGTTGGAGTGGCTGCTAAAAAGGCACACTTAGGCCAGAAATGACCCATTGTGATACCACGCGAATCTTAACGATCCATTTCCCTATAACTCGAACCATTTGGAGCTTCTGATGAAGCAGAGTAGATCTACGACGCTTGTGGCGCTTAGGTCTTCCAGATCGTTTAGGAAGAAACCACCCAAATGAGTTCTTCTGCGTTGAGCTAGTGCTGGGCAATGACAGAGAAGATGAGTTGTCGACTCCTCTTCGTCCACAGCTTCTACAAAAATCGTTTGAGGGAGCTCCGAGCCTATCGGCATATCTACCTATAAGGCAATGCCCTGTTATTATTCACACTACCGTGCTGATCGCGTTTCGTTGTAGTGAGAGCAGTCTTTTGGAGCGTTTTTTGTCTAGCTTTGGCTAGATATCTCTAGATGATACAACATTATTTTTGAGCCACTCGGTGACGTCTTTGATTGCCATCATTTTGGCTTAAAATACACTACAGTGATCCGGTAGGCGGAGGCATTAACTGATCTTTAATGACCAGAGTAGATCCCCCTGCCCACTCTCCCATCCAATTTGGATCCATCTGTGTCAAAGTGTACTGTGTTACAGTTTTGTATAGTACCATCCTCCCATTCTTGCCTGGAAGGGATGATGGTGGTGAAGTTCCTTTCAAAGAAAGGTTTGGATATAGTATAATCTATATTTCTCGGGACTTCCTGAAAATTCTTAAGAATACTGGAATGTCCTTTTTCAGTATTATACCATGTTAATGAGGCTTTTAGTCTTATGGCTGCACATGCCGCCATCTACTTGCCGTATAGGTCTAGGGGAACCAAATGTATAAGGGTTTCCACTGCCTTCGTAGGAGTCGTTCTCAATGCTCCGCTTATACACACTGACGCCATTCTTTGTATTTTCTCTAGCAAACCTCGGTGTACGGCTTTGCCTAAAGCTGTCCACCAGACGATTACCCCATACATAAGTATGGGTCTGATAATGGACGTGTAGAGCCGGTGAACCATGTGTGGTTTCATTTCCCATTTTGATCCAATGGCTCGTTTACACGAGTAGAGGGCCACAGAGGCTTTTTGACGTGGAGACGTCTTGGATTTTGGTAATGGGGGTACAAATTAGAAAATCGGCTTGCTGCCATGATAACAAATTTGCAATCGATGAAACTCGATAGTTTGTGGTGACATCTGAACAAAACCTGTGTTATAAGATGAGGGCTACATTAAAGCATTGTATAGGGTATTTTGTTATGTTAAACTATGTTCAATTATGTATTTAAAAAGCAAAATCAAAATTTTTACTCCGCTGTTATGCTGTGTCTGCTGCTTGCAGTACAGATTTCACATGTATACTCTTTTTTTGCTTTCTTTGTGTGTATTGAATCTCATATAGAACTTGATTGTTTCTCTTCTCTAAATGGATTGTTCTGATTCTGGCTCTTCATATTATTTCGGTTCAATTCGCTTTGGAGGAATTGAAAAAAATGGAAAATAAAAATCACTCTCGAGAAAACGAATTTCAGAATTTCAGTAAAACGCTCCAAAGAACGAGAAAAAATTATGGTTTTAATTTGGTTTGGGAACACAACTTAAATGCTGGGACCGAGATATCGCTCTCTTACTAATGAAATGCATACTTATATGTGTGTGTGCATCATACCCAACAGCAGCCATCGCTCGAACCTTTCATTCATTTTTATGCAAAGCATACAAACCGCTTTGAACAAGAGCGGAAATTTTAAAGAGAAACAATTTCGATCTTAACTTGGGGGGAGAAGGAAAAATGTGCATCGATCGCATGGCCGAATTAAACACAGGTCTGCTGGTTGCTTTTTAACAGCCACCATTTTGCTACGTCATCGGCAAGAAATATCGGTGCATTCTTTCTAATGTTGATTGTGTGTGCGCTAATTTCAATAATATTTCATATAAAAAGGGAAAATTCCCATTGAATCCTATAAGAATTTCTTGCCGATGACGTCAGAGCCAGAAGCAACTGAGCTGTCAAACAGACCTTGTATAATTCGGCCATGGTTTTGAACACTGTTTTTAGTTGCTCTAAATTGAAATTGCTTCGTTGCTTTTATCGTGTAATTTTATTTTATTTTTATTTGTTTTTTATCTATGGGCGTTTTCATAAATTCAAGTTCTGCAAATAACACAAAAGATTTTTCTTAATAAATAACCCAGTTTATGTTATTCGTTTAGTTTACGAAGAAAATGTTTTGTGCAATTTGCGTAAGTTCCGAGTACATTTATGAAAATGCCCTATTAAACATTGTTCGTTGTGTTGCAAGTGAAATTTGATTTTTAGGTACAAGATGCCAAAATTCACCAAACGGAAAGTCAAATCCCGTAACATTATGGTCAATCAAATTGTTTCTTTAGTTTCCTTTTCACTAAAATTTCTTACTTAAAGATCTATTGGCGATCTTGTAGGCGGATCCACGTCTTCTGGCCGTCTCTACGAGACAGACACCTTGCTTTTTTAATCCTTTCCTGAGTATTCAATTTCCAGTCTAGCTTCCTATCTAGAATAATACCCAGGTATTTGGCCCTGCCTGTCCAGGCTAGGCTGGTACCATTTATGGAGGTTGGGTCTATTTGAGGGATTTTATATTTCCTGGTGAAGAGGACTATTTCGGTTTTCAGCAGATTAACCGCTAAACCGCATTTGTTTGTCCAAGTAGATAGTTTAGAGAGAGCGTTCTGAGTTAGCTCTTTCAAGGTTGTTGGATACTTTCGTGAAAAGGCTATTTATTATAAATCAACAGGATACAAATCCATCTGATTGCCAAACAAAATCAATATTTCATATAATTAAGCTTAAATGTACATATATATATATATAAATTTACGTTAAATGTAACATACATATGAATCCAAAAGATCAAAATTAGACTTTATGGATTTTTTACTTAAATTAAAATCGCAAAATTTAGCCCTATTGTAAAGGAGTGACATGGACGTCATTGGCTCATTTAAACCATAATTGGTACAGTGAGTGTCCGTATAAATAAAACAAGAGTGCCGAAGTAAGTGGGGACGGGCGTTAAGATTTACCAAAGATAGTAAATCAGGGGCATTCAAATTACCCGACAAAAGTTCGTTGATGAATACTATTTGATGCATAGTACGTCTGTCCTCTAAGGAAACCATATTAAGGAGCTTAAGCCTCTCACAGTATGGAGGAAGCATCAATGAGTCATTCCATGGTAACAATCTTAAAGCGAATCGTAAAAATCTTCTTTGAACACTTTCAATGCGTTTAATTTTACATGCATAAAATGGACTCCAGACAACACAAGCATATTCAAGAATAGGACGAACTAACGATGAATAAATAGATTTTAACACATAGGGATCGTTTAACTCCTTAGAAAAACGTTTAACAAGTCCTAAAACAGAGTTTGCTTTACATACCACATGGTGGATATGCAAGTCAAAATTCAACTTTGAGTCTAATGTGACTCCTAGATCAACAACATGAGGTGATTTTTTGATCACACTGTTATTTAACGTGTAGGTTGAAACAATTGGTTTACGCTTCCTATGAAATGAGATAAAAACACATTTATCAGTATTTAATATTAAACTATTTTTTTGACACCAAACATTGAATTTACAAAGGTCATTCTGTAGGTCAAGTGTATCAGACTCAGATTTAATACATTTGTAGATTTTTAAGTCATCAGCAAAACCTAAAGATTTCGAATCCGATAATATAGAAAAAATATCGTTTATAAATAACAGAAATAGCAAGGGGCCCAAGTGGCTACCTTGAGGCACCCCCGAGAACACATAAACTAGGTCCGAAAGGACTATAGCAACGTCGTCCGCGTAAGCTACCACTTTGCAGCCCTCCGCTTCCAGGATTTGAAGCAATTCGTTAAACGCTAGTATCCAAGGAAGTGGGAGTACTTGTGGGGTTCCTCTCTTTACATATCTTCTTGTAGATGAGTTCCCCAGCTTTGAGTTGATAATCCTGTCTGTTAGCATTAGATTTATCAATTTGCTTAAAGGAGCCTCTACTCCAAGATATTGTAATGCTCCCGGGTACGACATTGTTGAAGGCTCCTTCAATATCTAGAAAGGTAACCACTGTGTATTCCTTGAAGTCCAGTGATTTTTCTATTGTGTGAACAAGAGTGTGCATAGCTGTCTCCACGGACTTGCCTTTGCAGTATGCGTGTTGAGATGCAGATAGCTTATTTGGGTCAATTTTTTGACGTATATGAATATCTAACAATCTTTCTAGTGTCTTCAGGAGAAATGACGAAAGGCTGATCGGTCTGACAACTTTAGGTGAGCTATGTGAGTTTTTCCCTGCCTTGAGGATAAAAACGACGTTGACCTCTGTCCATTTTAAAGGAATATAGACTAGGTTAATGCAGGCTTGGAAAATTGTTTCGAGCCAGGGGAGGGCTAAGTCTGAAATTTTCTGAATTTCAACTGGTATTATACCGTCCGGTCCGGGTGACTTAAACGGTTTAAAACTCTTAATTGCCCAGGTAATTTTTGGTTTATCGAGGAGTTAACTATGAAGCTTGTTCTCTTCTCTATGTATCGGAATCTCCCTTCCTGGTGAGTCCTTCGAGCATCCCGGGAAATGGGTATCCATTAAGAGTTCTAGGGTTTCCAGGCTAGAATATGTCCATGTTTCGTCAGCTTTTTTCACATAGCTGAGTATATTAGGAGTGGTTGAGAGGATTTTCAGTTGGGAATTTGACCCAAGTTGGGAAATCTCTTTAGTTGATTTCCCAAAATCCCAACTTGCCTTTTTCTACCTCAAATTTTCTATTAGTGAACATACGCGTGTTTTATGATGTGTTTGTTTTTTCACATGCCAAGTTGGGAAATCTCTTTAGTTGATTTTCCAAAATCCCAACTTGTCTTTTTCTACCTCAAATTTTCTATTAGTGAACATACGCGTGTTTTATGATGTGTTTGTTTTTTCACATGCCATTCTGCTTCTTTGGCAACAGCGTCACAGCGAGTTGGGAAAGAATGAATAAAAGGCTTTGAAAGAGTAGACACTCGACCGTGCGAGGAGTATAATGTTCTCATCAGTTTATGGCACAGAACTATATAACATAGAACAACTGTCACCATACAAAGCTCTGCTGAAAAATGGTCCCAAAAGTATTTCCCTCTTTATCGTACTTGAACGCATCCACTGAACTGTATAATGTCACGAAATTCAAATTTCGTCTGCCGCGAAATTCAAATTTCACAAGTTTGAGACTAGCTCTAGGCGCCAACCCCTTTCCTAAAGTCTATTTTCCTTTGAAAAAGGCTCGTGCTGAGTCAATCAGAGCTGTGAATACATCACTTGAGGCTATAGCCGAAGTTCTCTTTGATATTGCGCATTCAAGCACAACCCATTTTGACGCGAAATCAAAGAGCAAAGCGTTGGGTTTGCGTAAACGTGTAATAAGTTTCGATTTCATCGTTTCTATTATGTTTATGAAGAACATAATGTACAAAATGAAAGCCCTAACAGAGTCTCTGGAATCAGTGCAGCTCAACATAATTGATGCTTTGTCATTAATTAAAGGCACTATCGAAACACTGGAAAAAATTAACAACGATACTGCCGCCATGAATGACTTGATATCAAGTGCCAAAAAGTTCTCAAGTCAACTTGGCATAGAAGCAGAGAACGATTTTGAGCGACATCACAGAAGGAGGGTGGCTCCAAAGCGAGTAGATGAATCACGCGACGAGGAGGCTCACTTCACTTTGGAGTCATTTTTTCGCAAAGAGTTTAAGTGTGTCCTAGATACATTAACTTCTCTGCTACAATCTAATGTCAGTGCTTGCTCAATAGCATGAAGCCTCTCTTTGACATCTTTCCAATTACAGTTTCAGAAAGCGTTTTGACAATAGCTAATTTGAAGAAGGTAGTGGAGATGATTCCTTCCCATGACTAGAGACCAGTACAGCGATTTTTGTGCAAAAGGTGATAAGTGATAAAAGCCGTGATAACAATAAAGACACAAATTCCTGTCAATGTATGCTTGTTTGCATGCACCTGTATTGGTGAGATTTTATTGGAAAGCCGACTGGAAATTTCCCTCGAAATTTGTATATGGTCACACTAGCTGTGCTCTTCACATTGAACTGTCACTGACGCACCGAGATTTTTCGAGGGTGGCTGAGTTTTGTTTTGTGTGTTGAAATTTGTAATACGCGAATTCCTGTCATATTAGATGTGTCTCCTCCATCGTTATAAAATAAAATCAAAACTTCATCTGTAAAAAAACCATTTTGTGTAAATATAAGCCGCAATAAATAGAATTTGAACTTCAATTTTTGTGTGTTGATTGATTCGCGAAAAAATGTCACAAATTAATGTTAAAATTGTTAATGTTTAGGTTGCTAGGCCAACGGCAGAACATCGGCTGCTTCTCATAAATTTAGTGGAGAAGCACTTCTCTGTTTTACACCGCCGTCTAACCCCCAACGGAAAAGCCAAAAAACAGCGTGTTTGGGAAGAGATAACAAGGGAAGTCAACAGAAAAGGGCCACCACAAAAAACTACAGGGCAACCGGGTTCCCAAACCAAATTTTTTTTTGTTTTCGATATAAAATTTCCCAGTCTTGTGACTTTCTGAATTGAAATTTGAAAAACTTCCCATTTCATTTATCACGAGAAAGATCACGGGAAAATTATCACCTTTTGCACAAAAATCGCTGTACAGATGTCTATGCTTTACAGGCTGAGATGGAAATTCTGTTTCGGGATTGTAAAGAAGCAAAAAACATGGTAGAGATTGTTAAGCGAGCACGCGAAATGAAAGGGGTACTTAAATTAGCATTTCAGCTAATAACTTTTGTTCTAACTGCCAGTTTCTCCGTAGCTACGAATGAGCGCAAATTTAGCCAGCTAAAACTTGTGAAAAACGTTCTAAGGTCGACTATGGGAGACGAAAGACTGAGTTCTTTAATGATACTACACAGCGAAAAAGACCTAACTGATACAATTGACCTTACGAAATTTGTTTCGGCATGGGCAAAGTTAAAGGAAAGACGAATCCATGTACTACTATATAAATTAGATATGTACAGACTCTAGTTGAAGTCATCTTCAACGGTTATCTTTTCTCTCAAGGGTCACATAAGATTATTAGTGTTTACCCTTTATTTAATTGTATGGAAAAATAAAAAAAATTGCAATATGTTAACATAACCATTATTCTTTATTATAATTTTTGGTCAGAGATTCTGGGCAAGGAAAATGAATTTTTATTAGGTACATCCTAGTTAGGAAAAATTAGATGTTCGAGTTGGGATTTAGGAGTGCCAATAGGCAGCAGTCTGTTAAACGGGTCGCTATACAGGCCCCAGTTTGTCCTTCTTCGATTCCTAAAAATCGGTGGAGTTGGGGGTTGTATGTCGAGACCGAATTGAATATATCTATGATCTGGGAAAGAGTGTTCCTTCGAAACCCTCCAGTCCTTAACCATGCAGGAGATGGAGTCAGAGACTAGGGTAATATCTAGAACCTCTTGCTGTTTGTAATAACGAAGGTGGGTTCAATGCCAACGTTATAGATATTTAGGTTAGTGCTTAGAATGTATTCAAAAAGTGACTCACCTCTGTCGTTTATGTCCGTACTTCCCCAGACTGTGTGATGCGCGTTGACATCACCTCCGATAAGAAGCTGTAACGGTCGTAGATAGCCAGTGGATATTTTTTTATACTTTAAAAAAAAGGGGGACTTTAGGTTTTCAATCCCGGAAACGACCAATATATTTTTTTAAAAAAGGTTTAAAACCCCTGAAGTTACTCGCGCTATAAGCGGTACTCAGTCGGGACAAATAATTGCTGGCTATTTTACATTTGTTAGTCAATAAAAGAATTCTGTAAAACAAAATCGAAGCAGCAAAATGATCGGGATGCTTTGTCGTCAAGCGCTCGAACAAAAAGCAAACAACGGGATTTCGGACCGAGCTAAGGACGAAATGTAATTTTTTGGAACGCGAATGGAGACTTGCTCGAAGTCCGTAGTCATGGCCAATTACTTTTTTGTTTTTTCCTTTTTTTTGGCCCGATTTTTTGTTTTATCCAGTTTATTTTACTATTTAATTTTAAGTGTAGATATTAAAAATCTTGAATATTCAGCGGAGATCCCGTGAGGATTAGTTAAAATAACAAAAAAAAAACATTTGAGTTTGAAATAAAGCAATAAGAAAAAGTATTTAAAAATAATATGTTAAATCGATTATATAAAAAAGGACTAATTAGAAATAAGTGAACAAAAAAAAAAACAAAAAAAAATGAGACATGGTTTGAATGTAATCAGCGCATAACGTTCCTGCTAAATACAGTCTACGCCGTAAAAGTAGGACGAGACTTCGAGTAAGGACCCTTAACATTTTGATATTTTCTTCAACACCTGCGGAAGACAGACGACAACGAAGACGTCGGCAACTCGGCGGAATACCTGCAGTCGCGGATTTTCGCCTTAAAACTTTCACCAAGAAGTTCTGCTTATTATCAGCATCGTAATCAACACATTTTATGCCGCCCAGCAGCTTCGACGTACGTGTGATTTTCCTTCGTCATCAACAGTCATCCCTACCAAAAAGGTTCCTTTTTTTTTTTATTTAAATCTATTTTTCGCATTAAAATGAAGTGAATTTCCACAAACGAAGTGAAACATAGTAAAAGACATTTAAAAGAAAAACAATTTTTTTTTAAATTCATAGTAAAAGACATTTAAAAGAAAGACAATTTTTTAAAATATTTACAAAGAGTATATATGTCTATGAATATAGGCTAAAATTTCAATTCACATATAACTAAGAAATGAAGAAGATTAAAGTATCAGTTATCACAGTTGCGTTAGGTTTAGTTAATATCACGGTGTAATTGTTAATTAGAAATATCCCGGAATGGTTACTGCTATGTATTATGAATTTTAAGTTACGGTTAGGAGGTGGCCACAATTAATTATATTAGATTTTTTTTTATTACATATAAATTTTGGCTAGAATTAAGAATTTGTTAAACAAAAAAAAAAAAGACAAAAAAAAGGCTGAATAAGACGTAAAATTTAAAATTTAAAATTTGAGTTTTCCTTTTAAGATTTTGTTTTACGCATATAAATATTTTTGGTGTCGTTTCCGCTTTAGAGTTTTAGTGGTTCACTAGGTCCCGAGGGGATAAATTTGATAACAATGTTTGGATAAAGTAAGCGGCAAGAGAGAAGAGAGAGAGGGAGCACATCAGGTTTTCCGGAGGGTGAAGCGGGCTTGACGTTAAGATGGAATTAGTGTTTTGAAGTTAATTGTTTTTGCAAATTGTAGATACAGGGCGCAAATCAAAATCTCGTGGCTGGAGGATTTGCTATTAGGTCTGATATCTTTATGTATTCAGAAGAGGGTGGGACAGTCACTTTTTTATCGAAAATTTCAAAGTATTTTTTTTTTATATAAACGTCGCGATTAACTTGTATGGCATACGATCTTTGTGTGGAGTTCTAGTAAAGAAAATCAACCCGCGACCCAATGCCTGAGTTAGCATCAGTATGCCATTTCTCTGCGAACTCCGCACGATGCAGGAAGCAGAAAGTGTCTTCAGACGACACGGTCGCAGCTTCAGTGCCGTGTACACCACAAAGCCCGGTTTTATGTAGACCAGCATCGGCGATAAGCCTCCCCAGATTATCCGGGGCAGGAGTCCTTCCTGGTCGTGGGCGAGATAGGCCGAAGTTAGCCAGAAGCTGGTCGAGGCCAGCTCCAGCTTGATCGTAACCATATCTCTATCGCTGTAAATTGGGAGTAGAAATGCGTTAAAGTTATGTTTTACCAATATGCAAGCTCTTGGATTACCTTTGTTCCTATCGTATATGAGCTTATAGTCCGGTGAGTTGAGTCCACAAACCATGTTCCTTGCCACCCATGGTTCCTGGATCAACACGATGTCTTCTCCTCCTGTAGTCAGGCGGAGAAGTAAGGAGGCGGATGCCATTTTAGAGTGGTGAAGATTTATCTGTAGTAGCCGTAGCATTAGAAATACCAGCCCCAGACATCTCCACCACAGTTGTGTTGGTGTCTTCTTCTGACTCCGACTCCAACAGAAGAAGACCCCTGAGTTCCTCAGCCATGACTGGTAGCCATCTTCCAGCTGGAAAGAGTTGAGACTCAAAGTGTCAGCAGCTGTGTCCGTCACTGCTGTTTCGGGTATTATCGGACAGGTCTTCTCTGCCTCCTCTTTGTCCTTCTGGTAGACCTTCAGAGTGATCGAGCCGAAACCATAACTAATCACCCCTCCGGTTTCCGCTAGAGGAACCAAGGACTCCTTATTCACCCCAATAGTGGCTACTTGAGAGTCACCCCTTGGCTCCTCCAGCTTTGCTATATTCCAGTTGTGGGTTGGCAGAGAAGGGTTGCTGACCTTCACAATCTCCAAAATTGTGGTTGGATCGGAAGGTTCAACAGGGATCCAGGCCCGTGTCCTTGGTCTGCTCGGGATCTGATCCCTAGCAACGACTTCCAGATCCGCGCCTGGCCAAACCTCCCCGAGTTTGGAGACAGCTGTCCGTAGTAGTTCTGCTGATCTGGGATCTGCACAGGCTACTAATTTGACATGTCCTTGGTGATAACCACCATCGCGACATGTGGGGACGGGCCCAGGGTTTTCCCTGAGAATCTGGAGAAAGTTTGTGGCCAGCGCGACTTCAAATTTCCTCCATTGGGCGCTGGAGATAGTGCCGTCATCGTGACTTTTGTCTACGACTGCCATCACCAGCTGATCTTTCAGAAGCTCGCTGAACTGCTTCTTTTGGGAGAGCGGCTGTGTCTTGGCCCTCTTCGGGTTGGTTTCGTCCATGGCCACTTTGTCAGTGGACCTCTGTCTTTTCGACGCGAGGTTGCTACCAGAATTAGCCGTCGTCTCTGAGATGACCGATTCGGCCCACTCCAACCGTTCTTTGTTGTGGGCAGTCCGTTTCTGTTCGGGTATCTGTCCCAGTTTAGCCACGATTCTTGAGGCCGCCCTTTTAGGGCGATAGCTCTCTTGGAGTCGGATATTTTATGCTAGCTTGAGGCTGCGGAATCCGCTTTCTCCGAAGTTGTCGGCGCGTTGAGCGCTTTCGACGGCCCAATTTCCGGCTTTTTAAGAGATCCGGTCTCTTTGGGATTGGATCTTTTTACGGAGAGATCCTTCTCCGTGGACCCTGTTCAGGAGGGGTCTGTAGCGCCCAGCAACAACTCGAAGCTACGCAGCTGCTCGAGGCAGTTTATTTCATTTATTTCATCTATTGTTTTCTATACATTTTTTCGAATATTCAAATGATATTGTTTGCCATTATAATAATAACTAAAACTCGAACTAGTTGAATCTCAATAACGGTATTCGCAATATACCGCAAATATTTTGTATCACGAAATTGTTAGTTTTGAGAGAAGTTGACGAGATTAAAAAAGTTTCGAACAAGCGGTCTTTCAGTAAACACGTTCTCCACAGGTCCTTCTCCGCAGAAGTTGAAGGTTCTATTTTGGTCCCACGAGTATAGGAGAAAAGATGTTCCTTTATAGGTGTAAGGCTACTTGAAACTGGAGGGCGCCAGGTATCCAGAGTTCGCATATCTACACTTGCGAATCGTAACAGGGTTGACCCTCTGCTACAACCATCGATCCCTTCCCCACTGCTTGAAACATGAACGGAACAGTGACGAGGACATCGATGCTGTTACAGGTTACGGGGCCGACAGCGCGCTCCCAACCGCAACAGACGCCTGATCACCTAAAAAGCTCCAGTATCTATTTGTAAAATTCAATTTGATAATTTAAGAAATCTATGAGTAGAAATACAGGATATTTTATTTCACGCGATCCCATTAGCATGTAATCTAAGTTGGATGTTTGAAAGTTAAGATCAATTAAATGAAAATGTGAGCAATTAATCTGCACAATATAAAATATTATGAAATAAGATCAGTAATTAGTTTGAAACCATAAACGTAAAAAATTTGAATTTAAATAATAATGAATAGAAAAAATCATAATACAAAATAGAATACTAATAATACTTTGGTGATACCATAAAGCAGATATTTTCCCTATTCACAAAAAGGGTTAGTGGACAAAGTTGAAAACTATCGCGGAATTTCATTCATGAGTGTGATATCCAAAATCTTTTGTGGAATACTTGCTGAGAGATTGGAAAAGTGGGTTAATGACAATGTACTTACTGAGCTCCAGGCGGGATTTAGGAAAAGCTACTCAACAATTGACCATATTTTCCCTCTGTCATCAATAATCAAAGCATTCCAAGCAAGAAAGAAAAAAAGTGCACGCATTTTTGTGGACTTCAAAGCAGCCTTTGATTTAGTTAATAGAAGTGCACTGTTGTACAAGCTCTCACAATTAGGGTTGCCTACAAAGTTCCTCAGACCTTTAAAAGAGTTGTACTCTGGAACAAACACAGCTGTGTGGGATGGTTCTAATCTTTCAGGATGGTTTGAAACTGTTATAGGTGTTAAGCAAGGATGTCTACTCAGTGCAATGTTGTTTTCACTCTTCATTAATGACATTGTAGCGGAACTACCTGGTGGAATACGAATAGCAGATACCATTGTAAATGTCCTTCTATATGCTGATGACCTCGTCCTACTCTCAAAAACACTTGAAAATCTCCAAATAATGATTAATCGTCTGTGTGCGTATTGCAACAAATGCGGGCTAACTATCAATACAGATAAGTCAAAAGTTATGGTTTTTACACGAATTGCCCGTTTTAAGCAAAATTATAACTGATTTTTCAACGGCAATCGTTTAGAAGTCACAAAGGAGATAAGATATCTGGGAGTCTACATAAATTCAACATTGGATTTCAGTATACACCTGATACTGAAATCCAATGAAAAAAAGTTGCTATTTGTTTGTTGAATCACACGTGGAAATATATGTTTTCCAATGAACATATCCTTCTTTCGACCAAGTACCAAATTTTTGATGCAGTAGTTAAGTAAACGCTATGTTATGGTGCACAAGTTTGGGGAATTAACGAGTTTGACACAATTGAAAAGTTCCTCAGAAATTTCGTGAAAAGGGTTTTCAACCTACCTATGCAATATACCTAGAAACCGGTCTACCTAAACTATACACTGGCATTCTAAAAACTCACGCGGACTACATAATCAAAGTTCTAAACTACGATAACACAGAAATTGTTGCTGTACGAAATAAGGAACAAGGACTGGTGGGTGGCTAAATGGCAAACGCTAGGAAATTCTGATGGCCCTGGATATCCCAAGTAATCTATAAAATCAACTTTATGAAATAATAAAAAAAAGAGAGGATTCTGATAGAGCTGCACTAATACGGAAAGTGGGTCAATCGGAAAGCAGAATGTTGTACTCACAACTCGAATTCAACCTTAGGGAAAACAACTACTTCAGCGATTTACTAAGCTACAAAGAAATCTCACTAATCTTTAAGATTAGATGTGAGCTTGTCGCACTAAACGGAACACCGTGTAATAAAGTTTAAACCAATTCTGCTATTTATGCAACCTTAAGGGTAAAGAAGACTGCTTTCATCTCTTGAGTGTTTACCCAATTTTCGCCCAGCAGAGACTTATCCATTTCATGAAAAAAAAAGCTTACGATGGAAGAATCTATTAAAATTTTGAATGGCCCAAACTGGAAACAACTTTATTGTTTTGTAAAGTCATCGCACGAATACAGGAGACTTATTTATAATTTCAGAATTTTTGTAGTACATAGACCCAATCAAAGTTAATAAAATTTTATGTTAATGTTGCTTACTGAGCTGACGGCAATGCCAGGCTTAAAGAAAAAAAAACATCTTGTAAATACACTCATACCTCGCTATACGGCCGCTCTTTATACGGCTTTTCGCTATAACGGCCTTCTTTAATTATGGCACTTTTTCGATTTACGGCCCAAAATGTCTCGTTATACGGTCCAAAAAAAATTGCGAAAAAAAAACAAAAGCTATAATTGCCAATGTGGCAGTTATTGAAAACCCGTATGGTGATTTAAGTGAACGGCGGTTCATTTTCGTCATCAGATTAGAACCGATTTAAACATTTTAAATTATGTTTTTTATTATGTATATGGATACGGACATGTTCATATGCATTTTTTTTAATTTTTTTTAAGTTATCTTTTTATGTACATATGATTTTTTTTTGTTATTGAATTCATCCTTATATTACTTGTTATGTATTTTTATTTTGTATGTAAGCATTTTAAAATGAAATAAAAAGAAAAAAAATGCATTTTAAACGAAAAACTACGTTATTTAAAAAAAAATTGGAACGGATCCTATTGAATTTGTATGGGTTTGTATGAAAATAATTGATTCGTTATACGGCTTTTCGCTTTACGGCCAACTTTCCCGGAACGTATCTAGGCCGTAAAGCGAGGTATGAGTGTAATATGTACATATTAATATTAATCGAAATAAAATGAATTATTATTATTATTATTATTATTAATTAATTTAAAAAATTGGTGTAGTCTAAATCGGACTTTGTTTTTTTATGAGTAAAACTTTTGTACGATTTTTTTTCCATTTAGGTTTTTATTGATTTTTACTTTCTTCTACGGAGTATAATAAAGTATTGTATTCATGAAAAATTTCGACCTCTTAATTTTGCCTAAAAAACATTTCCCGATCACTCCTGAGTCGATTGGAGTCGTATTAAAAAAATGTCTTTCTGTCTGTCAGTCTGTCAGTCTGTCAGTCTGTCAGTCTGTCAGTCTGTCAGTCTGTCAGTCTGTCAGTCTGTCAGTCTGTCAGTCTGTCAGTCTGTCAGTCTGTCAGTCTGTCAGTCTGTCAGTCTGTCAGTCTGTCAGTCTGTCAGTCTGTCAGTCTGTCAGTCTGTCAGTCTGTCAGTCTGTCAGTCTGTCAGTCTGTCAGTCTGTCAGTCTGTCAGTCTGTCAGTCTGTCAGTCTGTCAGTCTTTCAGTCTGTCAGTCTGTCAGTCTGTCAGTCTGTCAGTCTGTCAGTCTGTCAGTCTGTCAGTCTGTCAGTCTGTCAGTCTGTCAGTCTGTCAGTCTGTCAGTCTGTCAGTCTCTCAGTCTGTCAGTCTGTCAGTCTGTCAGTCTGTCAGTCTGTCAGTCTGTCAGTCTGTCAGTCTGTCAGTCTGTCAGTCTGTCAGTCTGTCAGTCTGTCAGTCTGTCAGTCTGTCAGTCTGTCAGTCTGTCAGTCTGTCAGTCTGTCAGTCTGTCAGTCTGTCAGTCTGTCAGTCTGTCAGTCTGTCAGTCTGTCAGTCTGTCAGTCTGTCAGTCTGTCAGTCTGTCAGTCTGTCAGTCTGTCAGTCTGTCAGTCTGTCAGTCTGTCAGTCTGTCAGTCTTTCAGTCTGTCAGTCTGTCAGTCTGTCAGTCTGTCAGTCTGTCAGTCTGTCAGTCTGTCAGTCTGTCAGTCTGTCAGTCTGTCAGTCTGTCAGTCTGTCAGTCTGTCAGTCTGTCAGTCTGTCAGTCTGTCAGTCTGTCAGTCTGTCAGTCTGTCAGTCTGTCAGTCTGTCAGTCTGTCAGTCTGTCAGTCTGTCAGTCTGTCAGTCTGTCAGTCTGTCAGTCTGTCAGTCTGTCAGTCTGTCAGTCTGTCAGTCTGTCAGTCTGTCAGTCTGTCAGTCTGTCAGTCTGTCAGTCTGTCAGTCTGTCAGTCTGTCAGTCTGTCAGTCTGTCAGTCTGTCAGTCTGTCAGTCTGTCAGTCTGTCAGTCTGTCAGTCTGTCAGTCTGTCAGTCTGTCAGTCTGTCAGTCTGTCAGTCTGTCAGTCTGTCAGTCTGTCAGTCTGTCAGTCTGTCAGTCTGTCAGTCTGTCAGTCTGTCAGTCTGTCAGTCTGTCAGTCTGTCAGTCTGTCAGTCTGTCAGTCTGTCAGTCTGTCAGTCTGTCAGTCTGTCAGTCTGTCAGTCTGTCAGTCTGTCAGTCTGTCAGTCTGTCAGTCTGTCAGTCTGTCAGTCTGTCAGTCTGTCAGTCTGTCAGTCTGTCAGTCTGTCAGTCTGTCAGTCTGTCAGTCTGTCAGTCTGTCAGTCTGTCAGTCTGTCAGTCTGTCAGTCTGTCTGTCTGTCTGTCTGTCTGTCTGTCAGTCTGTCAGTCTGTCAGTCTGTCTGTCAGTCTGTCAGTCTGTGTACAAGATTTCTCAAAAACTAATAGAGCTAGCGCCATGAAATTTTATAGGCATGTTGGGTCCTGAAATGGGGCGATCCTATCAACTTTTGGTGGAAATCCGTTAACCGGAAGTATCCAAAATGGCGGTTTTTCAAAAATCGCAATTTCGTTTTTCTCGATTTACTCTCAAACTACGCGTTTTTTAGTGGCCTTAAGTATGACAAAACTTGGAGAAAATAAAATTTCCCACACTTTTGTCTTTAGCTATAACTCGATATCTCCACCTGTTATCGAGATAAACCGTTATTTCCAAAAAAACAGTTTTTTGCGATTATCTCGAAAACTAACGGGTTTTTGCTAACTGAATGTATGAAGTGAATTAATGAGAATGGCATTCTCCACAATTTTGTCTTTTACCGTTATCCGTTATCTTTTACCGTTATTGAGATATTTTCATTAATATGTAAAAAATCATATTTTTGCGAATAATTTGCAAACTAACGGTTTTTCGACAAATCAGTTAAAAGAATAATTAAAGATGTTAACATTTTCTACATTTTTGCCATTTACCGTAAATTGATATCTTTTACCGTTCTCAAGTTATCTCAAATTTTGTACGTTTTTTATATTTTTGAATAAACCAACAATTTATTGGGAGGTTGTATTGGGTTGACAACGTGACAGGGCTCTAGCGTAAATTGCACAGGGTCGTAGTTTTTGTAGAAGAAAGTTTTGTGTTGACCACAACTGATATTTTAACTTACGAATCACTATTTTGGTTTTTTTGTGTTTTCATTTGTATTTTCTATTTGTTAAGTTTTCTTAATTTTTTTTTACAGAAGCTGTTTTTATGGAATCTGCACTGAATTACTTTGTGGTAAATAAACAATAATTAAAGTTCAATTTTTTTTAGTTTTCAGTTTCAATATAATATGTAACGAGATAATAATACCAAATGAAACTCTTCATGGGGACCTGAACCGCAACTAGTCTATGACTTTCCCATATATGTAAGCTATATTTAGCAAACAAATGCTTCAAAATCGGTTTAGTGCATGTTCCCTTTTTACTTTCTTATACGTAGTATAATAAAGTACTAGGGGCTGCGCCCCAGTGGCAATACATGCCAAGTGTAAATACATTCAAACGACGAACAGCGAAGTATTGATGGCAACATGTCATATAGATTCGCTTCTTCCTTTCCCCATCGATTACTGTCTTGTCATTATTCATCCTTCTTCAGAACGCGTTACTTTGATTTTGCTTTCCATTGTTAATTTAAAAGAATAAAAATGTCGAAATTAAAAGCAAAGACACAAATTTTCATTGAATAAAATTTATACTGCGAAAAATACTGTTTTTTCAAATCGATTTACTGCTTTTGTAAATTTTTAGGTGAAATATACTGTTTTTTGTCCGAAAAAAGATACCATCGTTAGCTATACATAAAAAAGAGGGGTAGATATTAGAGAGCAAAAATTTTTCCTGCGGGCTGACCTCTCTCATGGTGAAAACCGGATCTGAAACCCTTAAGCCCATAAAGAGGTTTCAAGAGAGGGAAAGGGGTTGCTATTAAACTGGATCCGACACCCTTGAGTAAGAGATATCAGAAGAAACGGGGATTGACATCAAAAATAATCATATCCTTTATTCTGTCAATAACTGTACCTGTCTGCAAAGTTTGATCAAAATCGGCCGCGCCGCTTTTACGTGATGCCGGAACAAAAATTCAGTCAAACAGACAGAAATACCGACCGACATACAGACAGACGGACAAACATAAATTTTAAGCATAACAAAACCTATAATTGCCAGTCTGGCAATTATTAGAAACTCGTATAGTGATATTCCTATCAAAATTGGAACAGTTGTATCAAAATTCCAGTTTGAAGTCAAACTTTCCAATAAGATTTTTTAAAATTTGTTCCAATAGGATTTTGATGTATGGGAGTTTTATTTAGGATCATATCCTAAATAACTTTTGTTCTTGGACTTTTTTGATAAGATGCGCCGTTTTTGAGATATTCGCAAAAAACGTTTTCGTTCGTATGGGGGGTACCCCCTAATGATCCATTTTTGTCCATTAACGAGCTTAGCCTCGCATTTTGCGAAAAACGGATCTGCACAAAATTTCAAGTCAACCAATCCGTGCGCTCGCAATCCGCGCCACAGACAGACGGACAGACGGACGGACATGCAAAAATCAATTTTTTTTATCATTCTAAACACACTGGTGTAATTCATTTTTGTGTGTGATGACGGGATCTTGGCGTTACAAACGGTAAGGCAGAGTTAATATACCCTTTGGTTTCACCATACGGGTATAAAAAGTAAAGTGGACACATCTACAGATAGAGCTTTCATTTAAAAAAAGAATAATCAAAATCGATTTTAGGCTGGAGCTGTGTCGAAAGAAATACATACAAAATCGCTTTGCCTTTTAAATATATATATTCGTGATCAGCGACCCCGAAAACCCCCTAATGACATTTTTTCCCGCAACACGTTTATTTTCTTAAAGTTATTTCTTGCATTTGCATTATCCTTACAGGACGTTCCGTTTTGAATTTTTAAAATCTAACACCGGATGCGTGATCAGCGACCCCAAAAATCCCCGAGTGATACTTTTCAGCGTCTTATTTACCCCCTTAGCGCTAAAATCTCGTCTTAGTGAGCGCCTACGCGATGGTTGGGACATATTCTGAAAGTTTCAAGTCTCTATCTTCAGGGGTTTGGGCTGGGCGTCAGGTTAAACGATTTTATATATAGAGAAGATGGTTTTCACTTTTTCCAATAAAAGACGATGCGTAACAGATATTTTTAATTTTGCGTTTAAAAAACTCAATTTCAACAAAAAAAAAATTAAATAAAAATATTTTGCCACCGCTCAGAATTGAACCCGTACCTGGCGCGATGTAGTTTACACTTATTCAGTAGTAAGAATATAAATTTTAAAGATAAATTAAGTAATAAAAAACAGGCAGTCATTGGGGACTGCCAACAGAAGTGAAAACAATAATATATGTAAGGTAATTTTGTCGTGTATTTATGCCTATATATTTTTTAACCTGAAATTTTGAAAATATATGCTAATAAGCAGTAAATGTCAAATAAAAGTCAATATGCATATTAAGGTTTGAATTCCTGAGCAGCACATGATTTTCTTATACAACAAATAGCTAGAGATATTTAATTCTTTCTGTATAAGAATGCCACGTGCTATTCAGAAATTTTCTGTGTAATTTTATTTTGCTGTATATAATTTCCCAAAAAAAAATTTCTGTCTCATTTTATTTTGCTGTATATTTTCCAAAAAAAAAAAAAAACAAATCGATTTTTTGCTGTATAACAAAGTCACGTGCTGTTCAGAATTTTTCTGTCTCATTTTATTTTGCTGTATGTTTTCCAAAAAAAAATTGATTTTTTCTGTATAAAAAAATCAAATGAAAACAAATCAGCATTCTTAAGCTGTTAAATTAGCATGTCGGTGACGCGAGCTCATAAGATTTTACCCATCCAAAGAAGTATAATATAAATAAAATAAGTAATTTAAGGTCAAAAAAAAATTTAAAAAAAACATTTTGTCACCACTCGGAATCGAACCCGCACATCTGGCGCATTGTTGTTTAACACTTAGTCAGGAGTAAAAATGATAAATTAAGTAATAAAATATTAAAAAAAGGAAATAAATCAACAAAAAAAATTGAAAAGAAAAAAAAAAGAATTTTGTCACCGATAAGAATTGAACCCGGTGCCTGGCGCATGGTAGTCCGACTTCTAACTCACTGCACTGATCAGACAGTATGGAATGTCGTGTTAACATTGAAGACTTAGTTAGCGGCATGTTTATAATTTTGAAAGGCAAATCACTAATAAAGTATTATTAAAAATTGAAAAAAAAGTAAAACGGACATATCCGTTTGAAACTTTCAGAATATGTCCCAACCATCGCGTAGGCGCTCACTAAGACGAGATTTTAGCGCTAAGGGGGGAAAGACTTGAAACTTTCAGAATATGTCCCAACCATCGCGTAGGCGCTCACTAAGACGAGATTTTAGCGCTAAGGGGGTAAATAAGACGCTGAAAAGTATCACTCGGGGATTTTTGGGGTCGCTGATCACGCATCCGGTGTTAGATTTTAAAAATTCAAAACGGAACGTCCTGTAAGGATAATGCAAATGCAAGAAATAACTTTAAGAAAATAAACGTGTTGCGGGAAAAAATGTCATTAGGGGGTTTTCGGGGTCGCTGATCACGAATATATATATTTAAAAGGCAAAGCGATTTTGTATGTATTTCTTTCGACACAGCTCCAGCCTAAAATCGATTTTGATTATTCTTTTTTTAAATGAAAGCTCTATCTGTAGATGTGTCCACTTTACTTTTTATACCCATATGGTCAAACCAAAGGGTATATTAACTCTGCCTTACCGTTTGTAACGCCAAGATCCCGTCATCACACACAAAAATGAATTACACCAGTGTGTTTAGAATGATAAAAAAAATTGATTTTTGCATGTCCGTCCGTCTGTCCGTCTGTCTGTGGCGCGGATTGCGAGCGCACGGATTGGTTGACTTGAAATTTTGTGCAGATCCGTTTTTCGCAAAATGCGAGGCTAAGCTCGTTAATGGACAAAAATGGACCATTAGGGGGGGCACCCCCCATACGAACGAAAACGATATTTGCCAATATCTCAAAAACGGTGCATCTTATCAAAAAAGTGCACGAACAAAAGTTATTTAGAATATGATTCTACATAAAACTCCCATACATCAAAATCGGATTGGAATAAATTTTAAAAAATTCTATTGGAAAGTTTGATTTCAAAGTGGAATTTTTATACAACTGTTCGCTGTTCATTTAAATCACCATATGGGTTTTCAACAATTGCCAGATTGGCAATTAAAGCTTTTGTTATGTTTTATTATTCTAAATACACTGATGTAATTCATTTTTGTGTGTAATGACGGGATCTTGGCGTTACAAACGGTAAGGCAAATTTAATATATCCTTTGGTTTCACCATACATGGAGAGGGGTTAAAGTTTGCAGGGACGGGTGAATTGTTACATACTGAAACATTCGTTTCGTTATTTCCAACCCACTAGCGAAAACGGGATCGAAATTGGTTCATTGGATTAAAAGATATAAGGAGAGGGGGTTTAAAGTGAAAGAGAATAGTGATTTCTTTGCAACGAAGCTTTCAGTTCTTAAATTCCAGTATGCAAAAACAGAACCGAAATCGGTTGACTGAATGAAAAGTTGTGAGGGAAGAACAAACAAACACACAACCTGGTGGGGATAAAAAAAGATTTAGATTGCACTCAACTGGTGGATGGGAACCAGCTAATAAGTGAAACTAAATAAAAGTTTGTAAAAAACGAAATTTCGGAATTGGAATTTTTGTTGTCAAACTTAAAAAAGGGTCTTCCTAAGAATTTTTAAAAAAGGATCTTTCTAAGGACTTTTCAAAAAAGGGTCTTCCTAACAACTTTTCCCAAACATTATTATTACGTACCGAGGGACAGTACGGCTCTTTTTTGTTCGTATCAGATCGCCGACAAGTGAGGACGTACTTTTCTTAGCGTAATTGAACCAAATAAAATTGTAACATAAGGTTTACGGTTAAAGGAATAATTACGATTTTTTCGTTTTTGTGGTATTTTACTTCAAAAACGCAAAACTAAAATTAAAGGAGTTTGCAATGCTTCTAGTTTTTGAATAGTGGTGATATTCATCAGATTAACTTGATTTTTAGCATACATATTCCGACAAGTGAGGACGTACTTTTCTTAGCGTGATTGAACCAAATAAAATTGTAACATAAGGTTTACGGTTAAAGGAATAATTACGATTTTTTCGTTTTTGTGGTATTTTACTTCAAAAATGCAAAACTAAAATTAAAGGAGTTTGCAATGCTTCTAGTTTTTGAATAGTGGTGATATTCATCAGATTAACTTGATTTTTAGCATACATATTCCTAATAATATTCGTTATCGGTTATATAAGGCTTTTTTATACAATCTCTATTAATTTGTTTTGTGGCTTCAGATTATATTATAATAGTAACTTTTTCTTTAAATAATTGGAAGCTTATATTTTCGCAACGATGCAACATAGGAGGATCAATTTTTGCCACCTTGCGTACAATATAATATTCTCAATATTTCGTTCATGTAAGGATAACGGAAAGTCTTGCAGACGCTATCACAAACATCCCATTCACTCGTCAAGCTTTTCATCTTCATACTTTGAATCTGCCCATCGGGTGCAACAGCGCGCATTCAAGAGGGGAGTCCTTGAACAGAAAAAGCCTTCTGTGAAAGAGCAAAACTCGTTTCACACTCACACATATATTCACACACCACACTCACACCCAGCTCATGCATTACTGAAGCAGAACCCTGGCAGTTTAGTTGTAGAACTCTAACTACCATAATTAATGTCTAGTGTGCATCCGGGCGGCCAGAGCCGCATACACTGGGCATACGGGTGACCGGCCGGAAGGCCTCGGATGTCGCAATTTCGGCAGTGCACGGCATTGCTACAAAAGGAGGCATTCGACAATCTCTGCAATGCCCTCCAAAATCACATTGGACTTAGCGTCCAAACCCTGCCTAATGGGGCGTCTAATTATCCGGATGCCCTTTGAGAATTTCTCTAGGGGCATCTAACCGAAGTGGTTGGGCCTGATGTCCGCCATCAAGTCATCCGTGCTGATCGAGCAATCTACATCGTAAATGATGGCTCGAGGCCCCAACTTGTCCTTAACGGTCACATCCAGACCACACTCATTGAACTTTACGTTCTCCACCACCTTCTTCCTCTCCTTCTCCGAGGGCACCCTAATGGCTACCGCCCCGGATTTAAGAGGATTTACCCCATGCACCCTTACACCCAAAGTCGGCCCTACCTCCTTCACCACTTTCGCAGCCAGCTCTTTGGCTGAAACTTCAGGTTTCCTACTCTTCACCACAACCGACCACGTCTCCACCGGCTTGGGCCTAACGGCCTGGGTGACCGCCACGGGACACCCATTCATCGCCGCTACACTGGCAAACGAGCGCGGCTCAACCCTCTGGGCGGACTTTATTCCACCTTCGGGCACCGACGCAGTGGCTCTACCAGTAGCTTCCAGCCTACCTTGTAGCCGCTCAGTTTTAGCCATGAGACGACCGATGACCACGGTATATTCGGCAGCAATTTCATGAATTGCTGCCATCAACATTGGTTGGGCGCCATTCTCGAACATAACTTGGTCAAGCCGACAGCCCAAACGCTTCATCTCCTCCAACACAGCTTCTGTTTCGATAAGAGGCTCCGCAATCTTCCTAGCCGCCTTCGGCTTCGGCTTCTCAATCGGGGTCTTAAATTTTTCGATTGCCACCCTGGCCACTTTAGCCCCCACTACGGCAATTGCCCCTTTCTCTACACTGGTCTTTCGACCCAAAGACGGTTCGCCAGATTCCACCGCGCTGGCCCCACTCACACCGCTTTCTTGCAATTGTGCTACTATAGAGGAGCCACTTCCCCGGCGCTCCTCTGATGCAGCCTTCATTGACCGCAGCTTACTGCTGAGGTCAACCCTCTCCTCAATTTCTTCGTCGGTGGTGCTCATCGGCACCTCGCTGTCCCCAGTAACGCTTGGATAGACAGCCTTCTTCCTCACCCTTCTCCTCGGGGAATCAGACAAGCTCCCACTCACCGGCTTGCCCTCCCCACTTATCTTTTTAGGTGGCATACCACCACCACAAACTACTTTGGTAAGTTTAAATACAAACCAACACCAACAGACAATATACAATGAGATAGGTGCACTCACCCTAAAGTCACTGCATTAGAACAGCGTCACTATTGTAAGTGCACGTGCACAAAAGTACCGTAGCACAAAACGGTTTGTCCACAAAACCAGCCGAAGTCGAAACCAAAAATACACAATAGAATATCAATGAACAAAGCCGATGTCGAAAAATATGTGAATCACAAAAGAAAAACAAACTATTGCTTGCAAGAGCTATTCAAAAACACGTCCGTACGCTGCTAATGCCACGATGGAAGTGAGTAGATAGGGACAGATAATGTCGAAGTGTTTAACGTGGGTACTTGCCACGGGGGCTTAAATCCACGGTCTTCCACAGACACGGATTGTAAAAGGACGACAATCAACGCCCTTCCATGCAAGCATGGAAGTAGCAGTTTATGCTGGTCACAAGCCCAGCAATCATACTGCTGGATGCGATACCTATCTAAATCTCTGCCGTTCTATGGGTCCCGGCACCCGGTTGTAAAACGCAACTCCACGTCGAACCCAGAAGGATTCTACCCGCATTTGGGTGTTAAACCACAGCCACCACGTTTGCTCCCCAAGGGGCCTCTCCATTGTCGGGGGTGGAAAAATATGTTAATTCCATGGGCTCCCCGACTCCCGTGGTATCAGATTAACAATGTTACCTCTGGTCAGGCTCGTACCTCAATGAGATACTACCAGTACTGTTCCTTGTAGAACGCGGGACTGGTCACCCTCCTCTTCGGGTACGTGGGGTAGGGACTCCCCAAATGCTTCACCGGAATCGACCTTAGTCTTTCACCCGGTGATGGTACAAAGTACCACCCCCCTGCGTACAAAAAACAACACATTGAACTACACAACATGCGGACTGTACAGGACTGTACTGGACAGTACAAGACAGGACAAGGACGAAAACAACACAACATGCCGCTAGACAGCCGGATCAAGATCCCGCAAGCCCAACACCCATGAGCAACTGCTTCCTACGTTCAAACACCATTCGGCCATACACATTCATACGAGCAAAGTTATCCCCTCGCAGACATACGGTCAGATCACTTTCGCCGCTAATCGTACTGAGGCCACACCTCCTGCGTAGGTCCGAATAAACGGTACACTCACGCAGAATGTGTGACCAACTCTCCTGTGGCGCACCGCACAAAGCACAGCTTGCCACATCGGAGAGTCCTCTATCATACAAGAACGCATTCATACTACCATGCCCGGTGATAAGGAAGCCCAGACCCAGACAGAAATCTAAGTCAAGGCTATCCCCAGCAGACCGGACATTCTTCAAAAATTCATACGTCACACGGCCGTTCTCACATTCACTCCATCTACTCTGCCAGATAGAGAACATACATTCATCCAGCATGCTACTAACACGCACTCGATCTATACCTCGAATTGCACTGCTCGAAAACCAGTCACCGGCACCCAGGGGTAAACCCCTCCGGATTCTGAAGGCCATACTGCGACGTATGACCTCCAGATCCAGAGGAGGCACACCCATGAGCACCTGCATAACAGCCGTCGACACAGTGCGACACACCGGTATGCAGGCATACAGAATAACACGCTGGACCGCATTCATCAGGGCACGGCCTTTGACCGTGCTCACACACTCATGGAGTACAGGTGCTCCATAAGTCGCACAGGCAACGAACAGACCATCATAAATTTTTCTGACCGCACGTCTGCTCAAACCCCAGTCACGCCGCATCACACGCCTTATCATGCCTACAAGCCCAAGTATACGTCCCCGCAACTCACGCAGATGAACATAGAAGTTCATCTTCTCACCCATACTGATGCCCAGATATTTGACATTTGTCACGTACCTGAGGCTCCATTCACCAACTCTAATCAACGGGGGTCGATTGTGCGACAAGCTTCCCTTGAGAAGCATTGTCACAGTCTTCTCGGACGATACACTGACTCCCACTTTCTCTCCCCATTCATACACTGTGCGCATGAAGGCTGCACCGTTTTGCTCAAGCTCATTTCGGGAGTTACCCTCAATGAGGATGAGCAGGTCGTCAGCATACGCACAGATCTTGCATACAGACTGTAGTTGCACAAGCAACTCATCCATCATCAGGTTCCATATAAATGGACCTGCGACGGAGCCCTGAGGACAGCCTCTCTCAACATGAACCCAGACACAGTCAGTGGTACCGCGGACAAAGGCCCTCCGACCAGAGAAGTAACTCTGCCAGAGAGTGACTTCATCACACCCCACTTCACGCAGCTTCTGAATTACTGAGGACCAGCTCAAGTAATCAAAAGTACCCTTGAAATCCACAAACACACCGAGCACGTACTTACGTTCACTCAGAGCAACTTGCTCTTTTACGGACATCCACGCGTCGTAGGTGGATCTACCTGGACGAAAGCCATACTGTCTGTCAGACACAAGTCCAGACAGTTTCTCCTCCAATCGCTGGACAAGTATCCGCTCCAGTACTTTTCCAAGCACTGGAAGCAGAGAAATGCCCGTATACGACCGAGGGTTACTCCTATCTTTGTCCGGCGACTTCAACAGCACAACTACCCTGGCTGTTTTCCAAGCGGCGGGGAAACATCTTTCGCTCCAACACTTTTCATACATCGCCTGTATATGATCCGGGATGGCGCGCCAAATGCTTTTACACATTTCGCCAGTCATCCCATCCCACCCAGGCGATTTCCTCGACTTTAGCCTAGCCATACTCCCATCGATCTCCCAGTGTCCAAGAGGGGGGATTTCTCCCCGCTCTTCCACACTGTCACGAAAGGGTGGCGTCGGCTCAGATCTCGGAAAGAACTCATTCACCAGCACATTCATACTGTCACTCCATGTCGGTATAGGGTTGCCAGCAACTCTTATACTACATACTTCATGCCTCGTATTCCTTCCCCGACAGACTATAGGCTTGGCCCCATGGGTCCTCGGCATTCTCACCCACGAAGCGCTTCCAGTCATCCTCCTTGGATTGCCTAAGCAGTCCTTGGTACTCATACATACCAGTCCTGTATTCAAGCCTACGCTGCTCAGAATCAGGACTCCCATTCAGACGAGCTCTTTGGAACTTTCGCCTAAGACGTCTGACCTCACATCTCTTACGAGTGAGCACAGGCGTCCACCACTTTACCCGCTTGGGATTCACCATCCGGATAGTCCCAAGCATCTCACCATTCACACTCTCCATGCATTCTTGGACGAACTTAAGCTGTTCATCCACACTGAGCTCTACGAATTCCGGCAGAGGCATGCGTTCAGCATACTCCCTAACCGAAGACTCGTAGGCTATCCAATCACACCCTTTTGTGCTCCACGCAACTCCACCCGGCAGATCCACAGCAGCCACATCCTCACCACCGGTCATAATGACCTCAATGAGGGCGTGGTCACTGGGCCCCCACCCTGGGGCTATCCGCCATGTAAAGCCACGCGAAGCAGCAACATCACTCACACATGTGACATCAATGTCACTGACGCCTCTGGGTCCGTCGAATGTATAATATTCGGACGGCTCGTTGATAGGGTGCATCCGGTTCGCGAGGAACCACTCGCTCAGCTCCTCCCACCGACGTATAGCACGATGGCAAGATGTGCGCTCGGCACTCTTGCTGTGCCACATCGGTGAGAGGGCATTCGCGTCCAATGCCAAGATGATGGCTTTGCCGCCAATCAGCGGAAAAACCCCATCCAGGTACGCCCGGTACGGACCCAGATCGTCACCAAACGTGCAGTACACACTTATGAGAAAAAGTTCTCCAAAGAGGCCTTTAACCCATACACACACACCCCATTCACTCGTAAGATCTTCCATCTTCAAGCATTCTATTGTTGCGTCATGCACAACCACCGCTGCACCTATCTGTCCCTCAGACGCGAAGACTTTCATGCCTGAGGGGAGGCCTCTAACCGAGCCTCGCACAGAATAGGGCTCCTGCAACAGGGCGAAACTAGCTCCAGATTCACACATAAACTCACCCAACTCATGCATAACTGAAACAGAACCCTGACAGTTGAGTTGCAAGACCCTAATCATGATTAGTGCCTTGCCTGCATCCGGGCGACCAGAGCCGCATACACCGGGCATGCGGGCGACCGGAATGAGTGTCCGGCCGGAAGGCCGCGGAACTCGCAATTTCGGCAGTGCACGGCATTGCCACAAGAGGAGGCATTATGCCCACCCTGGCAGCAACGCGCGCACACTGTCTCCTTTGCTCTGCAATCCGCGACCCTGTGGTCGAAACCCAAACACCGGAAGCATGCCGGCACCAAATCATGGCCCCGCACACGGTACGAAAACCACTTCACATAGACACGGTCGGCAGCTATAAGGGCCTCGACAATTTCACCCGTGCACTCTAGAATCACGTTGGACTTAGCGTCCAGACCCTCCCTAATGGGGCGGCTAATAATACGGATGCTCTTCGAGAATTTCTCAAGGGGCATCTCCGCGAAATGGTTGCTGCGAATGTCAGCCATCAATTCATCCGTGCTAATCGAACAGTTGACATCATGAATGATGGCTCGAGGCCCCAGCTTGTCCTTAACGGTCACATCCAGACCACACTCATCGAACTTTGTGTTCTCCACCACCTTTTTCCTCTCTTTCTCCGAGGGTACCCTAATGGCAACCGCCCCGGATTTAAGAGGGTTCACCGCATGCACCCTAACCCCTAGACTTGGTGCTACTTCTTTCATTACTGTAGTAGCCACATCTTTCGCTGAGACGTTCGGTTTCCTACTCTTCACCACAACCGACCACGTCTCCACCGGCTTGGGCCTAACGGCCTGGGTGACCGGGCACCGACTCAGTGGCTCTACCGGTAGCTTCCAGCCTACCTTGTAGCCGCTCGTTTTTTGCCAGCAGACGACCGATGACAACGGCATAATCCGCAACCACAACATGTATGGCTGCCATCAGCTCTGCTTGGGCGCCATTTTCGACCATTACTTTGTCGAGTCGACAGCCCATCCGCTTCACCTCTGCCAATACTCCCTCAATATCGGCATCAGGCTCCGCAAGTTTTCTGACCACCTTGGGTCCAGCAGTCGGGGGTTTACACTGCTCTAACGCCACACGCAGCTGCTTTGGCCCCACTACTTGAGCCACCCCCTTCTGCATAGCGGTCTTACTTGGCCCACTTTTGCCGCTTTCTTTCTCTACTACAGTCGAGGAGCTTCTCCCACGGCGCTCCTCTGCTGCAGCGTTCTTCATCGACCGCAGCACACTGCTGAGGTCGACCCTCTCCTCCACCTCGCCATCGGTGGTGCTCATGGGCACCTCGCTTTCACCGGTGACACTCGGGCACGTCGGCTTTTTCCTCCCCTTCTCCTCAGGGAGTCCGACAAACTCCCACTCACCGGCTTGCCCGACCCACTAACTTTTTTGGGTGGCATGACAGACCACCACAAAACTACCGTTATTTAAACAATAACCAAAAACAAAATTCCAAGCAATATCAATAATAAGCAATCAATACAAAAATAAAACTCAATATATTTTATTTTTATTTATTTTAACGATACTTATTCTCCAGCAATTCCAATCAACGGTAATTGTTCTTCTTCTAGTCCTCACAACTGTAATTCACCAACTGTGTCCAACAATAGCTATTGTTATTCAAAGTACACGTGTACCAAGAGCACAATAGCCACAGATCGCACAAGCACTTCACAATCAAATCAAAAGGTTCAAAAATTATCCACAAAGGATCTCGCACAATGAATGTAACGGCACTTCAACTACTGTTTGCCAAAACTATCACGACTCTAAATTCAAGCACAATTTAAGAGCGACTGAAAAGCACGTCTGCTCGCAACGAAATCTGAACTCGAACTGAGTAGATAGGGACAGTAGGAATCTCGTTAATCCATTCATGCGCGTCACTAATTAGATGACGAGGCATTTGGCTACCTTGTATGCCCGAAGGCACCATTGCGTATCGAAAAATTTAAAATTACATCTTTTAGCAGAATCCCTGAAGGGAATCCTACTCTTACAATGTTATTTTATCCTTGTTCCGCGAGCCCATAGAAATTGAATCCTAAAGGACCGCTAGGTTACCGGATACGGTCGGTAAGGTGTTAATTAATCCAAAAAACTAATGTTTCCAGACCGTCCAGGAGAGATCCCTCTAAGGACCCTGGCGGAATTAGTATCCATCCTTCAAATTCATAAGTCATATCCCGGACGAACCGTGGTCATACGACTAAATCTCTTGAAGGACAGATACGATCCTTTCATGACATTGGTTACAATGCGCGAGAGTACCTTTTTGGATACCCCCAAACGCCTGAGGTTGTCTAGGCTTCGTTGGTGCTGCTCCAAACTGCTCCAAACTCAATTGTAGAACAATCCAGTATGGAGAGGAGCTGATCTTCGAAATGGTCTATATTCTTATATTTAGCTGTCTTGGTGTCATGAGCTCTATCCAAATAATTTCCGTTCACTACTTGCACGTCCAGGAAGAACCCAGACTCGTCTTTAGATAAAAGGATATCCGGTTTACGCCTACCCTCCCTCGTCTCGATAGTCGCCTCCCTTTTAACCTCATATCCAAGCCGCTCAAACTCTTCGCATAACATATATACTATTCTGTCATGCCTCAATATACGACCGCCATGTGTTCTGAAACATTGTTGCACTATATGTAGGGTTGTTTCAGTGCTCTTGCAGCCTGCTCTGCAGTTGATGTTTCCATGACGGCCACGGTTAGTCCTGACTCTTGATGGTAAAGCATTGATCCGGAGTTGATGGAAGTGGACGAAATCTTCGCCACGTATCCTAGCTCGAGCTTGGGCCCATTGGGTATTAATGGGCGAGTTTTTGCCATGCACTAGCTCACCCCCGTCATTGCTAGAATACAAACTCCGTGACCAATAGTCTCGGACTTTCCGTAACAATTGACCGCCCTGCATTATGCCAGGACCATTGTCAATTGCCGATACTTGTTCTGGGACACGCGAGCCGTTATTCACGGTCTCCGAACCCAGATTGGCAATCTCTTCGGGTACAGACGGATCCTCCTCCATAACAGCTGTTAGACTGCCAACACCTTCCTCCCTCTCCGGAAACAAGGCGTTACCCAATTGTTTAGGAAAGCGACGGAGTTCCTCCTGAGCGAGGCGCTTCGCCACCACCTGCACAACAAGGCATGGAGAATTCACCAACTTCTGCAACCTTGAGAAGCGAAGAGTTGGAACGGTATACTGCAGGGCTGGGATACCCAGTCCTCCAGAACGACAAGCAGTGTAGAAAAAGGATATGGGCACATCTTTAGGAAGATGCATCCATTCCCGGACAAATGCCAAGATTCTCCGATCTAGGTGTTTAAGAAACCCAGAAGTGTTTCTTCCTATAACCAGAGCGTGAAGGTATTTGGGAATGATAAACTCCCTTAGCAATAGCAGACGCTGATGGGGTTTCAAAGCTGCTTTAGATATTGCCTGGAGATTTTGCGCCAAATCACCTCCATCCTATGAAACGAATGGTCCAGTGAAATTGATGCCAAGATAGCGCCATAAATCCAGTGGACCCATCTGTTTTAGAGAAACTCCATCCACAGTTAGGACCCCTTCAGTGACGATTTTAATCTTTTTATCTCTTCCACTAGGAACCATGGACAGGGCCCCACATTTGTCCTTATTTAAAAGCAAACCCATGGGCTTTGTTCCCTTAACAAACACATCCAGAAGTGTTTGTAAACCCCTCGATGTTGATGAAATCAAAATGACGTCATCAGCATAGGCCAACGCAGTTAACCTATGCCCATCTAACTCATAGCCAATCTTGTTTCCAAGCGCCACAAGAGCCTTTTCCATAACAATGTTGAATAAAAGGGGTGATAAGGGATCTCCTTGTTTCACACCACGACCAAAAAATGAATCATGGCTTCGACCTCCGACCTGCAAGACAGTCCGATTGTTCGAGTATAGGTTTCCAATATACTCTATGAATTCCACCGGACATCCAATCCCATGAAGTCGATTGATTATGGCCTCATGCGAAACCGAATCAAAGGCTTTAGAGATATCAATAGATGCCAGGTGGAGCTGCCTTTTATTCTTACGTGAATGCGACAAAATTTCCTTCAAAAGAAGAAGATTCTGAGCACATCCATCTACCGGTAAAAACCCGGCTTGCCTTGTTTTAGAACAATCGAACTGTCCCACCAATCGTCGGCCAAGTATTTTGTGAAAATGCCGAACTATAACAGACCCGATCGAGATAGGCCTGTAATCCGAGGGATCACTAGACCCACCCTCCACCTTTGGAATAAAGATGGTTCGTGTCAAAAACATAGTTCGGGGAAGAGTCCGCTTGAAAATAAAATAGTTAAAAAGGAGAGACTTCAGTTTCGGATCTAGATTCCGCCACAGGACTAGAGTTTCGGTCAATCTCAGAGAATTTGACTTCATCCTCTTGTATTGGTAACCAAAGGCCTTTCATATTTTCGTCCTCTGTCCGTGCCGCCATTGGACAAGAGGTACTTTCTTTGGAGAATGTTTGATGCCAATAGGCGAAAAGCTCCCGGCTGCTAGGAGCGACCTTTTCAGTATTTGAAGTTCCCAATACATGCCTTCCAACGCAAGACAAGCCCTTCCTGAACAATTTCTGCGTAATTGCATACTCTTGTTTGCGTCTTTCCTTTCTATTTTTCCCCGTGTTTGAATTCTTCATCGTTAGGGCTGGACCCTTCGGAGGAGAGCCCTCAGGGAAAACAGACTTTAACCATTCAATTATGGAATCGTCTACATTGACCCAGGCCTAATGACATGGACCAGCTTCATGGCCGGAGAATCTTCCGGAGCCAATTCACTGATCTCCTCCATCAACTTCTTAACCCTCTAGCCGGAATGACCGCCTAAAGGCGGGCTTCAGGGAATTGGCTTGTTTGTAACGGGTAACAATTTTGATCGCCGGAAATCGCCGGAACGTGTTACACTGACTTTTGTAAGTTATCGCTTTACATGCTGGAAAAAATTTAGCCCTGTACGTTGCTTGGTTACGGTCTGTCGCAAGTTGAAAGTCATATTTTGGTGAATTTTTTTCGGAAATATTCCGGTTAGAGGGTTAAGGACAGTGATGCAATCTGGGCCGCTATTGGGCATGTTCATGGTAATGTTAACTTGCTCTTCAGTTGTTACAGCAACGGCAGCTCCATGGCATACCGAGCTAGTACTGGGTGAACCAAACCAGTACCGGTTGTTTCCATTAATTCCGCACCATACTGAGAGACAAGTGCCCTATATTCCGTGCATTGACGGCGCTTTTTAATTGCCTCAACTGACCTATCTGGATGAAGCCGATGAAGGTATTCATTCAGACCTAACGTGACACCAGATTGGAGAGCCGAAGCTTCCGCACTAGCTAGTAATCTCACCTCCTCTTGAGCCCAGCGAGCTCTTTTTCGACTTACGTCGATAGCGTCATTGGCTACGAGCGGGTGCGCCCGTTTGACATGTTATCCAAGACCTCTCTTAGACCGGAATTCCCGTCCACAGATAGAACATCCATGGACAGGCGACTTCGTTCCCTCTGTTTGTGATTGTGAACCCATATTTGATGTTGTGGAGGACAAGCACTCCTGGGGAGGACAAGCACTCCCCCTAGTTCTAGGGAAACCCGGAGGAATCCCGCCTGGCAAACCACTGGAACCATTAGCATTAGAACTAGATCCCCCAGCTAAATTACTCTGGGGGTTTAATCGTTTATCCGAGGCTTTTTTTGTTATACCAACTAGTTCAAATTTATACTCTTTTCCCAGGGGTGTTAACCCTGAAAAAGGAGTTGCCGCTCACATTAGCCCACCGGTTTCTTGCAAAGACTCAAGGGAGATCCCTCTAACACCTTACAAGGCCTAATGGTTACCGACTCTCGCCACAAGGAGGCTGTGAATACGGACTTAAGAGAGTCATAGTTACTCCCGCCGTTTACCCGCGCTCACTTGAATTTCTTCACTTTGACATTCAGAACACTGGGCAGAAATCACATTGTGTCAACACCCGTTAGGGCCATCACAATGCTTTGTTTCAATTAGACAGTCGGATTCCCCAAGTCCGTGCCAGTTCTGAATTCCGCAATTTGTTTACATAAACTTCTATCCGGGGAACAGAAAAATACAATCCATAAGAATTATATTAATCTTAAAATTTACCCAGAACGAGTATATAAACTATTTTTATTACTTCCCAATCAAGCCCGACTATCTCAATCTTCAGAGCCAATCCTTATCCCGAAGTTACGGATCTAATTTGCCGACTTCCCTTACCTACATTATTCTATCGACTAGAGACTCTTCACCTTGGAGACCAGCTGCGGATATCGGTACGGCCTGTTAAGATGTTTGCGTGACCCCACCATAAATTTTCAAGGCCCGAGGAGAAAATATCGACACAGCAGTAAATGCCATGCTCTTCTAGTCCATCCACCATATCTCTCTTCGAAAGACTTCCATGGTGGTACGACTATAAAACAGAAAAGAAAACTCTTCCGATATCTCTCGACGGTTTCTTTATGGTTGTTTCTGTTACCAGGATGAGCATAAAAGCCCATTTTTAATAACAAACGTATACTCAACAAGTTACGGAATTAGAACCGTATTCCCTTTCGTGCAATAAATAAGTATTTCGTTTTTATAAAAATAAACTAATATACTTAATATTTTTCGGCTTTCGCCTTGAACTTAGGACCGACTAACTCGTGATCAACCACTGTTCACACGAAACCCTTCTCCACTTCAGTCCTCCAAGGTCTCATTCGATTATTTGCTACTACCACCAAGATCTGTACCAATGGTGGCTCCATGCAGGCTTACGCCAAACACTTCTACGCACACCATTGTACCCTCCTACTCACTAAAGCTTTAAAATTTAAATTAAAAAATTTTTTCAAAATAAATCATATGCTTTAGCGGTGATGTATAGGCATACAACTTGAGCGCCATCCATTTTAAGGGCTAGTTGCTTCGGCAGGTGAGTTGTTACACACTCCTTAGCGGATTACGACTTCCATGTCCACCGTCCTGCTGTTTTAAGCAAGCAACGCCTTTCATGGTATCAGTATGAGTTGTTAATTTGGGCGCCGTAACATCACGTTTGGTTCATCCCACAGCGCCAGTTCTGCTTACCAAAAGTGGCCCACTGGGCACAATATATCATAACCTCTACCTTCATATCAAGAAAGATGAGGTTCTTACCCATTTAAAGTTTGAGAATAGGTTAAGGTCGTTTCGGCCCTAAGGCCTCTAATCATTCGCTTTACCAGATAAGATTATATTATATAATATTAAAATGCACCAGCTATCCTGAGGGAAACTTCGGAGGGAACCAGCTACTAGATGGTTCGATTAGTCTTTCGCCCCTATACCCAATTCTGACAATCGATTTGCACGTCAGAACTGTTTCGGTCTTCCATCAGGGTTTCCCCTGACTTCAACCTGATCAGGTATAGTTCACCATCTTTCGGGTCACAACATAAATGCTCAAGGTACGCTCTGGTTAGAGGCATATATAATATAAATATTAAAATACATAACCGTATAGAACGCCCCGGGATGGATTTTATATTTATTAAAAATATTAAAATAATCCCATTTAAATTACAGTTAAGTTAATTACGCCTTTAGGTATTATAAATACCCAATGACTTGCACACATGTTAGACTTCTTGGTCCGTGTTTCAAGACGGGTCCCGAAGGTATCCTAAATCTATCGCATTGTAAATCATATAAATGCATATAAATAAGAAATCTAATACATGATCAAACTTCTATTATAACATTTCGAAAAATGTATGCATTATATATAAAAAATCTGTCAACTATTTATCTGTAAAACCATTATAAGTTTTATCCCATTTAATTAAAAATCAAATAATGGATAAGCTACCTTATACGGCCCTTATGCACTATCAAGCAACACGACTCTTAGGAAATACCATCTAATATTAATTAACGTTTTACGGGCCTGGCACCCTCTATGGGTAAATGGCCCCATTTAAGAAGGACTTAAACTGTTAATTTATATATTAGATAATGATATTCCATACACTGCATCTTATATTTGTTAAAATAACAAAATAACTCAGTGCTGAACTATTTTCTTTTCGCTCGCCGCTACTAAGAAAATCCTAGTTAGTTTCTCTTCCTCCCCTCATTAATATGCTTAAATTCAGGGGGTAATCTCATATGAGTTGAGGTTGTATAAGAATACCACTTTTTCAATATATTTTTACACTATCAAAATTGACTTTTTGAAAATCATAAACCACTTATATTTTCTTCTTGATATATATATATATATATATATATATATATATATATGAAAATGGAAAAAAATCTTCCTTAATTTCTTTCATTTATATACTATTTTCATATATATAAAAATGGTAGTACATTTCCTTAAAAAAAATAGTATTATAATATACATTATAAAGTGTATAAAAAAATGCTAATATATAAAAATATACTAGCAAATTTAGTTTTTTAATGCTATAAATAATTTAATATTTCCTAGCACATCATGTGCACATAACTTCTCTTTTTATCGAAAAGTAAGCGCAACCTTATTATTATTTCAAATATTTAGCCAAATATTTAAGTCCAATTGATGAATTTCTAACTACTTTAAACAAAAAACGCCCCAAAGCTATTAAATGGAATGACCAATGTAAAGAAAATTTTCATAAAATTAAAGATATTTTGAAATCAGCAACACTTTTAGTACATTTGAATCAGTAAATTACAATTAATGGTCGACGCTTCAAATTTTGCTGTAGGAGCAATTTTAGAACAGATTATTGATAACAAAACTGAACCACTAGGTTTCTTCTCTAAAAAACTTACTTTAACGGAAACCAAACATTCGGCGTTTAATAGAGAATTATTAGCAATTTTTTTGGCTATCAAACATTTTAGACATTATATTGAAGGACAAAACTTTACAGTATTTACCGATCAGAAAACATTAACAAGAGCTATTTGGTCTAAACCCGAAAATAATCCTAGATAAACACGACATTTGGACTACATTACACAATTTACATCAGACATACAACACATTAAAGGAAAATTAAATCTAGTTGCAGATACTTTATCACGAATAAATAGTTGTGACTCTTTAGAGACAAAATCTATAAATTTGCAAACTATCATAAATCATCAAAATAATGACACAGAATTAGAGATTTTTTTTTCTCAAAAAATTCCAACAGTCCAGATTCGAAATTTATTTTAAAACATCTAAATATACCGAATTAAATCACAAAATTTGGTGTGAAACTTCTATTTTTAAAATCCGACCATTTATTCCAAAATCTTTGAGAAAAGATATATTTAATATTTTACATAATATTGCACATCCCGGTATAAGAGCTACTAGAAAATTAATTTCCTCAAAATATTTTTGGCCTAAGATGAATCGCACAAAAAAACATTTAAAATGTTAAAATTTTGTGTTGAGAACTGAGCGATGGGGTCTTTTGGTTATATTCAAAATACTTTAATAAAAAAGAGCCATATCCAGCCATAAGGGTCAGTTGATGACAGTCATTGAGACATGATTGATCTTAACCATTGCCGTGTGCCTGACGATTAGACTTGCGCGACTAAAAATATGAGTTTTGTGTACTTAACATTCGTTTTATAAATTTGTACATTTACGAGCCTCAAAGCTTTCAACAATCCACTCTACCGACTTTTTGGTTTCTTATATGAAGTACGTAGTATCAAAAGTATTGTACGTACAGGAAATTTTAAGCTTTTTATTTAACAGAGTATTTATTCTCAAAAAGTCTAGTTTATCCTTAGATGCTTACGCATCCTTGGACAATTTTTATGTGACAAATTTAAGAAATATTAAGAGGTATTCATTTCGAATTGCAGTCAAATTAAAAATGCTTGATTGCATCCTAAAATGTGGCCTTTAGGCAATCGCCATAAAAAAAAAAAAATTTCTAAAAAAAATAAAACCGACTTTAAAAAAAACTGAAAAGAGAAAAAAGCACTAAAAAGAAAAAAATAATTTCAAACTATGTCCATTAATAGCGTATTTGAAATTTGGCTTTTTTGAAGTGGCGTTAAATTTACACTAAATAAAATCGTTGTAAAATTTCTATTGTAAGAGCCGTGTCTATAGTTAATCTGTTTGACAACAAAATTTTTGGAGTCGATCTTAGTTCTTAGTTAGCCTTAAGGGTTAGAAAGTATGTAAACGATTAGCCTTAAGGGTTAGAAAGTATGTAATTTATTTTAGTTGTTTCAATTTTTAATATAGGTAAAATTACAAAGGGTTTGAGGGGATAAGTCCGCAGATGAGAAATATATAAAAGAATCTTCCAAATATTGTACTGAACACAATACAAAGAATTTTACTCGATATCCCAAGCAGGGAGGGGTTTGAAGGGGTAGGTTAACACGGGGGAAATATATAAAAGAACCTTCCTTGTGTTGTACTGAACACAAGGCCCAATTAACCATAGGGCTAATTGGGCTACAGACCAGGGGCGCCATCGATCTGAGGCGATGAAATTTTGATTGCTTTTTTTTTAATTTTCTTTATATTTAGCGTATCTGTAATTTAAGTTAGTACTGTGTTTTGAATTAAAGAATATTTTAAAAAATGAAATTGCATTTTTACAATAAAACTATGTAAGGGTGCAAAATTTTATTTAGCTCAGGGCGCTCAAACTTGTTAATACGGCTCTGACTGAACACAACGTAAAAACATAACAAAAGCCATAATTCCCAATCTGGCAATTATTGAAAACCCGTATGGTGATATTCTTATCAAAATTCGAACAGTTGTACCAAAATTCCACTTTGAAGTCGAACTTTCCAATCAGATTTTTTAAAATTTTTTCCAATCGGATTTTGATGTATGGGAGTTTTATGTAGAATCATATTCTAAATAACTTTAATTCTTAGACTTTTTTGATAAGATGCACCGTTTTTGAGAAATTCGGAAAAAACGTTTTCGTTTGTATGGGGGGTACCCCCCCTAATGGTCCATTTTTGCCCATGAATGAACCAGGGTCCAACCAGGAACTTTCTCTACAACTTTCTCTTTGGGATGACCAAAATCGGTCCACCCAGTAAAAAGTTAAGCGTGAACATACATTAAAAAAAAAAAAAAATATTCAGGTGGAATTGAGAACCTTTTCCTTTTTGGAAGTCGGTTAAAAAGGCAGATTTATAGGCGTGAGAAGGAGTGGTCAAATCTAATTAAGTTGGATGGAAGAGTTGTGTAAGAGTTTTTCTAGCATTTATAATTTTTTGACCTTACTCACCGTTTTCCAGATAATCTCAAAAATATTTTCATTTGAACGAGAGTTTCTGGAAGGGTTGGATTAATTTTGCTCATCATCGAACTTAGTTTTCATTTTTTGAGAAAAGCTCTTTGTCAAATTTAAAGTTCCTAGCCAAACCTAGCACCCGGAATCGTACCCCTCAGAAAGCGTAATAAGGTCTCTAGTATATAGATGAACATTTCAACTAACAGTTGTTTTTGGGTCAAGGAATCGTGAAATGAGTTTTGATTCGGTAATCTTTGTACAAATTTATGAAACGAATGTTAAGTACACAAAACTCATATTTTTAGTCGCGCAAGTCTAATCGTCAGGCACACGGCAATTGATAAGATCAATCATGTCTCAGTGACTGTCATCAACTGACCCTTATGGCTGGATATGGCTCTTTTTTATTAAAGTATTTTGAATATAACCAAAAGACCCCATCGCTCAGTTCTCAACACAAAATTTTAACATTTTAAATGTTTTTTTCTCAACACAAAATTTTAACATTTTAAATAATCACGTTATCCTTACAGGACCTTCTCTTATCCTTACAAGGACGAAGTAGAGAAAATATTGTGTCAAAAATATTTTCATTTGAACGAGAGTTTCTGGAAGGGTTGGATTAATTTTGCTCATCATCGAACTTAGTTTTCATTTTTTGAGAAAAGCTCTTTGTCAAATTTAAAGTTCCTAGCCAAACCTAGCACCCGGAATCGTACCCCTCAGAAAGCGTAATAAGGTCTCTAGTATATAGATGAACATTTCAACTAACAGTTGTTTTTGGGTCAAGGAATCGTGAAATGAGTTTTGATTCGGTAATCTTTGTACAAATTTATGAAACGAATGTTAAGTACACAAAACTCATATTTTTAGTCGCGCAAGTCTAATCGTCAGGCACACAGCAATTGATAAGATCAATCATGTCTCAGTGACTGTCATCAACTGACCCTTATGGCTGGATATGGCTCTTCCCAACTAACAATTTTCGTCTCATAAGACTCTACTAGAGTCTTTTGAGAGTTTTCATACAGGGCTATTTCACCCTTGTAGAATGCTACAACTGTTTTTTGAGTGGCTCATGAGGCTTAAATGGCGCACTTATGAGAACTTTTTTTTATCTTATAACAAGACAACAGTTCTTTTTGTGAGAGTCACGAAAGTCTCACAAGAACACTATTTGAATTCTAATAAGAGTTTCTTGATATTCTCATAAAACTTTCATAACAAGTACTTTAGATGATATGCTTTGCTAAAAAGAGAAAGAAGGTATATAAAAATATCTAGCCGGTTTTATTTTTGAAGAGTTAAAGTAATTTTTTAAAGAGTAAAAGTTATTTTTGAAGTGTTTATTTATTTTCGGATCCGAGTTATGTCTACGTTTGAGTATGATAATATTGTATTCGATTTTCATATGACATAGATTATAAATTCTTTTTTTTCGGATATATAGACAAAAATTATATGGGGAATGCCATTTTACTGATAATATAACATATTTTACTTCGAAAAAATGCGAAACCCCTCGAAAAAATTGAAAAAGTGAGATATATTATAAATCGGAAATATAATATGGAAAAATCAAATTTTTAATATAATTGATCAAACTGTTTGAATTGTTTTAATGCGTTTTTGTTTTTAAAGAAAATAGCTTTTTGCAGTGTTTTTAGGTCCTAATTTACATATATAAGCTGTTTTTGGAAGTCCAAAGTTTTACTCTTAAAAAAGATCAAGGGAAAATATGGCGCCTGTTGACGAAGTTTTATTTTAAGAATAAAATTCTACTAATAAGAACTTATCTCGCGTTACAAAAGTTCTACACTTTCATTTTACTCATCTGAGAAGATAATGAGAACCAAAGCCCCCGAATGAAGCTTTAAAACTTATTGTGAGATTTAACTTCTCAGTAAGAGTAAAACTCTCCTGTAGAGAGACCTGAAGGTTTGGTATAAGAATTTTGCTCTTGTTGCGAAATTGTAATTCTCACATCAGCTCATTTCACAAGTTGACACGCATATTCGAGTTGACGTCCTCGTGGTTATTAGTGTTTTTAGCAAGGTAAAGTGTAAATTTTGTTCGTGATTTTAACTTACTGATTTACTTTACATAGTTTTCAGAATGTCATTTAAAGTTGTGCAAACAACAGAACGTGGAGAAGTCTGTCTCACAGCTGTGCCCCACGCTTGGGAGAAGATGGGAACATTGTTTTGGCCAAGCACCAAAAAAGTGTCCCATATTCAGAAACTTTTGAGAGATAAGGACTCCAAACCAGAGGCAACTTGGGGTACACAGATTTGCATAAAAAAAAGGGATAACCTGAAATATTTTGAAGATGCTGAAGAAGAAATACAAAAAATGGAAAATAACAGTGATACTGACGGAGGAAATGCAGTCACGGAATATCCACCACCAACCAAAAGAAATATGTATTTCAAAGTTCCTGATACTGGTGTTGATTATGATTTCAACGAAGTTTTGGAGGTAATGTTATTCGTATTATATTATGATGATATAGTCATGGTCATGCAAATAAATTTCCTTACAGCAGGAAACACTTGTAGATTCACGATGGTTTAAAAAACCCGAGATTCCCACTGGTAATTATTTTGCAATATCAACAAACCACCAATCCCAGCGAAGCCTTGAAACTGTTCATTCCGCTGAAGTAAACCAGTGTGAGGAAGTTGATATTAGCACTGTTCTACAAAATATCAGCGAAAGTTTAATGCAAATTCAGCAGACCCAGACTAACATCATTAAGGAGTTGGCAAAACAAAGTGCATTTAAAGATATCGTTATCAGTCGTATTAGCGATTTAGTTCAGAATATCCATAATCATACGGCTACAAATAAATATAAATAATTTTATGTTTCGTTTATTTTAATTTAGACTTACTTGCGATGGTGACATCAGATTTTCAGCAAAAAAACCTCTATCTTGGTTTTTATTCGACAAAATTTGCGTGTTAATTGAATTATTTTGCTCTGCAGGAATATACTTTTCATACAGATCATTCGATGAATCAGATAATAAATCACCTTTAGATAAATTGGGCCTATTAGTTAATTTATAATAACGATTCCGGATATTCCTCCGAAAGTTCGTGGATCTTTTAACTCCCTTCCAATTGAACGAACTCATATTTTTTTAACACACAACTATTATGGTTATACAATGTGAACTTTGACAATTGTCAGTATTGTTATGCGAGTTTAAATCTTTTATATCTCATATGAGCATTTTAACAAGTATTTTTATACTTAAACTCTTACAACCGCGTTTTTATGAGAATCATACGAATTAACTGCTCATAACATTTTTATTTAAGATTTAAACTCTTTAAGTGTTAAAAGTTTATAAAAAATATACAATGAGAACATAAGTTTTTAAAGGCTCGCTACAAGAGTTCAAAAATCGCCTTGCTATAAGCGTAAAAGATTCAGTAGCTCTAGTAGCGCCATACTCTTATAAAAAGAACGCTATCAGAAAAAATTAGAGTGTCATTACAAGAACTATGTTATGAGAGTATCCAGTGTGTTAAGAAAGTTTAATGAGAAGATTTCAAAATTCGTAAGAGTTTTGGTCTGGAGAGTTTGTTAGTTGGGTTTTTTATTAAAGTATTTTGAATATAACCAAAAGACCCCATCGCTCAGTTCTCAACACAAAATTTTAACATTTTAAATGTTTTTTTGTGCGATATGGATTTTTTTTGCTCCTTTATAATTTATGAAAGTAATGACATCTCACTCTCTCTTTCGGCGCTACTAATGTCTCTCACCAGAGAGAGATCCCTACACAGTCTTATCAATTTATTTGGCATACCGAGATCTCTCATGACTTTATAAAGTTCTGCCCTGACTAGGCTATCATAGGAGGTTTTAAAGTCTATGAATATGTGTATTACTTACCTCGCATGCGTAGAGTGCATAGTCTATCTGATACAGCTTGAAATCCGATAACAGTAAATAAGAATCGGTTTTATCAACTGCTTATATAAGAGCATCCTTGTCATTGGAGAAAGCATGCTTTTCGGGTGCATTAACGAGGCGATAGACATATAAGCTTTATTTGCTTTTCTTAGGGATTCCTTAACATGGTCATTGAACTTTAAGAGCTTATTAAAATTGACACCCAGATATCTAATCTTATCCTTGGGCCGAAGTTCTCGACCACCCAGAGAGATAGAGAGGTTAGAACATATTTTGGCAGTACCCGATGGACCCCTTCCAGACGCGTTTCTAAAGTGAATTAGCTTTGACTTATTACTATTAATTGCAATGCCCCATGAGTCATAATACTCCTTGATCTCATCCAGATGGAGCTGCACAAAACGGGCAGCGACTTTTGGATCTCTGTTTGACGAAAAAATATCAATTGTTGCCTAATATAGCGTAGAGTTGTTGAAATTTTATGAGTACCAAACGAATTTAACACTCGTATTTTTTTAAAGTTGTTCAATTTAACATGCTTTTGACTGAAATGTAAGATTCGAACAAAAAAAATAAAAAAATTTTTTTTTAAAAAAAGCTTTTATTTAAAAAAATGCACTAAAAAGAAAAAAATAATTTTCTGGACGCTGTGTATCACAAATATAAAAGCTTTTAAAAAGCGAGATAAATATTTATTTTATTGTTTTATGCTTTATCTCGCTTTTTAAAAGCTTTTATATTTGTGATACACAGCGTCCAGAAAATTATTTTTTTCTTTTTAGTGCATTTTTTTAAATAAAAGCTTTTTTAAAAAAAAAATTTTTTTTTATTTTGTTCTTTTTAGTCTTCGAATATATAGCTTTACATTTGAGATGTCCTTACAGGCTTTTTAACTTGAGAATCGTATTCAGCGAACCCCAAAACCCGCAGAATATATTTTTTCCCGGAACAATTGAGAAAAAGGATAATCACGTTATCCTTATAGGACTTTCCGTCGTCATTACAGACTTTTTAACTTAAGAATCGTATTCAGCGAGCCCAAAAACCCCAGAATAGATTTTTTTCCGGAAAATTTGGAGAAAAGGATAATCACGTTATCCTTACAGGACCCTCCGTTATCCTTACAGACTTTTTGATGACAGATTCGGATTCAGCGACCCCAAAACCCCAAGAATAGATTTTTTTCCGGAAAATTTGGAGAAAAGGATAATCACGTTATCCTTACAGGATCTTCCGTTATCCTTACAGACTTTTTAATGACAGATTCGGATTCAGCGACCCCAAAAACCCCCAGAATAGATTTTTTTCCGGAAAATTTGGAGAAAAGGATAATCACGTTATCCTTACAGGACCTTCCGTTATCCTTACAGACTTTTTGATGACAGATTCGGATTCAGCGACCCCAAAAACCCAAGAATAGATTTTTTTCCGGAAAATTTGGAGAAAAGGATAATCACGTTATCCTTACAGGATCTTCCGTTATCCTTACAGACTTTTTAATGACAGATTCGGATTCAGCGACCCCAAAAACCCCCAGAATAGATTTTTTTCCGGAAAATTTGGAGAAAAGGATAATCACGTTATCCTTACAGGACCTTCTCTTATCCTTACAAGGACGAAGTAGAGAAAATATTGTATTGTCATCGGACTTATATAAGTGTACAAAATTTCAAGTGAATCGGATGAGTGGAAGTGGGTCAAAATTTGATTGCAAGATTTGACCCCGACAAACAAAAAAACAAACAAACAAGCAAACAAACAGACAGACAAGATAGCGAGCTAAATAAAAGCTTTTAAAAATAATTTCTACACATTGTTTGAAAATTTCATGGTTATGGTCAGGAAATAAGATTCAAATTCTTATGCTAGTTTTCCTAGAAAAGTACCGTGTCCGCATTCTGTCTTTCCCACTGAAAAATAATATATTTGTCTCTTTCTAGTTTTCTGCAAAATTTTATGACGTCTGTTACCAAATTTTTTTTCGTGTAAAAATTAGAAGAAAAAGAACCATTTACCATATAAATTTTTTCCAATAATAAATTTTTTTTTCCAATAATACAAATTCTTGATTTTGGAAATTTTATAGCAAATTTTATTAATATTTCTAATAGCAAATTTTATTATTTCATACAAATGTTTCAAAATTAGCCGCTTATAAAATCAAAATTGCATGCCAGACACACACATAACATGTCATGCCTTAATAAGATTTCACTGGGTTTTTACTTTCTTCTACGGAGTATAATAAAGTATTGTATTCATGAAAAATTTCGACCTCTTAATTTTGCCTAAAAAACATTTCCCGATCACTCCTGAGTCGATTGGAGTCATATTTAAAAAATGTCTTTCTGTCTGTCAGTCTGTCAGTCTGTCTGTCAGTCTGTCTGTCAGTCTGTCTGTCAGTCTGTGTACAAGATTTCTCAAAAACTAATAGAGCTAGCGCCATGAAATTTTATAGGCATGTTGGGTCCTGAAATGGGACGATCCTATCAACTTTTGGTGGAAATCCGTTAACCGGAAGTATCCAAAATGGCGGTTTTTCAAAAATCGCAATTTCGTTTTTCTCGATTTACTCCCAAACTACGCGTTTTTTAGTGGCCTTAAGTATGACAAAACTTGGAGAAAATAAAATTTCCCACACTTTTGTCTTTAGCTGTAACTCGATATCTCCACCTGTTATCGAGATAAACCGTTATTTCCAAAAAAACAGTTTTTTGCGATTATCTCGAAAACTAACGGGTTTTTGCTGACTGAATGTATGAAGTGAATTAATGAGAATGGAATTCTGCACAATTTTGTTTCTTACCGTTATCCGTTATCTTTTACCGTTATTGAGATATTTTCATTAATATGTAAAAAATCATATTTCTGCGAATAATTTGCAAACTAACGGTTTTTCGACAAATCAGTTAAAAGAATAATTAAAGATGTTAACATTTTCTACATTTTTGCCATTTACCGTAAATTGATATCTTTTACCGTTCTCAAGTTATCTCAAATTTTGTACGTTTTTGATATTTTTGAATAAACCAAGAATTTATTGGGAGGTCGTCTTAGGTTGACAACGCGACAGGGCTCTAGCGTAAATTGCGCAGGGTCGTAGATTTTGTAGAAGAAAGTTTTGTGTTGACCACAACTGATATTTTTACTTTCTTCCACGGAGTATAATAAAGTATTGTATTCATGAAAAATTTCGACCTCTTAATTTTGCCTAAAAAATATTTCCCGCTCACTCCTGAGTCGATTGGAGTCATATTTAAAACATGTCTTTCTGTCTGTCAGTCTGTCAGTCTGTCTGTCAGTCTGTGTACAAGATTTCTCAAAAACTAATAGAGCTAGCGCCATGAAATTTTATAGGCATGTTGGGTCCTGAAATGGGACGATCCTATCAACTTTTGGTGGAAATCCGTTAACCGGAAGTATCCAAAATGGCGGTTTTTTAAAAATCGCAATTTCGTTTTTCTCGATTTACTCCCAAACTACGCGTTTTTTAGTGGCCTTAAGTATGACAAAACTTGGAGAAAATAAAATTTCCCACACTTTTGTCTTTAGCTATAACTCGATATCTCAACCTGTTATCCAGATAAACCGTTATTTCCAAAAAAAAACAGTTTTTTGCGATTATCTCGAAAACTAACGGGTTTTTGCTAACTGAATGTATGAAGTGAATTAATGAGAATGGCATTCTCCACAATTTTGTCTTTTACCGTTATCCGTTATCTTTTACCGTTATTGAGATATTTTCATTAATATGTAAAAAATCATATTTTTGCGAATAATTTGCAAACTAACGGTTTTTCGACAAATCAGTTAAAAGAATAATTAAAGATGTTAACATTTTCTACATTTTTGCCATTTACCGTAAATTGATATCTTTTACCGTTCTCAAGTTATCTCAAATTTTGTACGTTTTTTATATTTTTGAATAAACCAACAATTTATTGGGAGGTTGTATTGGGTTGACAACGTGACAGGGCTCTAGCGTAAATTGCACAGGGTCGTAGTTTTTGTAGAAGAAAGTTTTGTGTTGACCACAACTGATATTTTAACTTACGAATCACTATTTTGGTTTTTTTGTGTTTTCATTTGTATTTTCTATTTGTTAAGTTTTCTTAATTTTTTTTTACAGAAGCTGTTTTTATGGAATCTGCACTGAATTACTTTGTGGTAAATAAACAATAATTAAAGTTCAATTTTTTTTAGTTTTCAGTTTCAATATAATATGTAACGAGATAATAATACCAAATGAAACTTTTCATGGGGACCTGAACCGCAACTAGTCTATGACTTTCCCATATATGTAAGCTATATTTAGCAAACAAATGCTTCAAAATCGGTTTAGTGCATGTTCCCTTTTTACTTTCTTATACGTAGTATAATAAAGTACTAGGGGCTGCGCCCCAGTGGCAATACATGCCAAGTGTAAATACATTCAAACGACGAACAGCGAAGTATTGATGGCAACATGTCATATAGATTCGCTTCTTCCTTTCCCCATCGATTACTGTCTTGTCATTATTCATCCTTCTTCAGAACGCGTTACTTTGATTTTGCTTTCCATTGTTAATTTAAAAGAATAAAAATGTCGAAATTAAAAGCAAAGACACAAATTTTCATTGAATAAAATTTATACTGCGAAAAATACTGTTTTTTCAAATCGATTTACTGCTTTTGTAAATTTTTAGGTGAAATATACTGTTTTTTGTCCGAAAAAAGATACCATCGTTAGCTATACATAAAAAAGAGGGGTAGATATTAGAGAGCAAAAATTTTTCCTGCGGGCTGACCTCTCTCATGGTGAAAACCGGATCCGAAACCCTTAAGCCCATAAAGAGGTTTCAAGAGAGGGAAAGGGGTTGCTATTAAACTGGATCCGACACCCTTGAGTAAGAGATATCAGAAGAAACGGGGATTGACATCAAAAATAATCATATCCTTTATTCTGTCAATAACTGTACCTGTCTGCAAAGTTTGATCAAAATCGGCCGCGCCGCTTTTACGTGATGCCGGAACAAAAATTCAGTCAAACAGACAGAAATACCGACCGACATACAGACAGACGGACAAACATAAATTTTAAGCACAACAAAACCTATAATTGCCAGTCTGGCAATTATTAGAAACTCGTATAGTGATATTCCTATCAAAATTGGAACAGTTGTATCAAAATTCCAGTTTGAAGTCAAACTTTCCAATAAGATTTTTTAAAATTTGTTCCAATAGGATTTTGATGTATGGGAGTTTTATTTAGGATCATATCCTAAATAACTTTTGTTCTTGGACTTTTTTGATAAGATGCGCCGTTTTTGAGATATTCGCAAAAAACGTTTTCGTTCGTATGGGGGGTACCTCTAATGATCCATTTTTGTCCATTAACGAGCTTAGCCTCGCATTTTGCGAAAAACGGATCTGCACAAAATTTCAAGTCAACCAATCCGTGCGCTCGCAATCCGCGCCACAGACAGACGGACAGACGGACGGACATGCAAAAATCAATTTTTTTTATCATTCTAAACACACTGGTGTAATTCATTTTTGTGTGTGATGACGGGATCTTGGCGTTACAAACGGTAAGGCAGAGTTAATATACCCTTTGGTTTCACCATACGGGTATAAAAAGTAAAGTGGACACATCTACAGATAGAGCTTTCATTTAAAAAAAGAATAATCAAAATCGATTTTAGGCTGGAGCTGTGTCGAAAGAAATACATACAAAATCGCTTTGCCTTTTAAATATATATATTCGTGATCAGCGACCCCGAAAACCCCCTAATGACATTTTTTCCCGCAACACGTTTATTTTCTTAAAGTTATTTCTTGCATTTGCATTATCCTTACAGGACGTTCCGTTTTGAATTTTTAAAATCTAACACCGGATGCGTGATCAGCGACCCCAAAAATCCCCGAGTGATACTTTTCAGCGTCTTATTTACCCCCTTAGCGCTAAAATCTCGTCTTAGTGAGCGCCTACGCGATGGTTGGGACATATTCTGAAAGTTTCAAGTCTCTATCTTCAGGGGTTTGGGCTGGGCGTCAGGTTAAACGATTTTATATATAGAGAAGATGGTTTTCACTTTTTCCAATAAAAGACGATGCGTAACAGATATTTTTAATTTTGCGTTTAAAAAACTCAATTTCAACAAAAAAAAAATTAAATAAAAATATTTTGCCACCGCTCAGAATTGAACCCGTACCTGGCGCGATGTAGTTTACACTTATTCAGTAGTAAGAATATAAATTTTAAAGATAAATTAAGTAATAAAAAACAGGCAGTCATTGGGGACTGCCAACAGAAGTGAAAACAATAATATATGTAAGGTAATAATTATATTGTCGTGTATTTATACCTATATATTTTTCAAACTGAAATTTCGAAAATATATGCTAATAAACAGTAAATTTCAAATAAAAGTCAATATGCATATTAAGGTTTGAATTCCTCAGCAGCACATGATTTTCTTATACAACAAATAGCTAGAGATATTTAATTCTTTCTGTATAAGAATGCCACGTGCTATTCAGAAATTTTCTGTGTAATTTTATTTTGCTGTATATTTTTCAAAAAAAATCGATTTTTTGTTATTTTCTGTCTCATTTTATTTTGCTGTATATAATTTCCCAAAAAAAAATTTCTGTCTCATTTTATTTTGCTGTATATTTTCCAAAAAAAAAAAAAAACAAATCGATTTTTTGCTGTATAACAAAGTCACGTGCTGTTCAGAATTTTTCTGTCTCATTTTATTTTGCTGTATGTTTTCCAAAAAAAAAATTGATTTTTTCTGTATAAAAAAATCAAATGAAAACAAATCAGCATTCTTAAGCTGTTAAATTAGCATGTCGGTGACGCGAGCTCATAAGATTTTACCCATCCAAAGAAGTATAATATAAATAAAATAAGTAATTTAAGGTCAAAAAAAAATTAAAAAAAAACATTTTGTCACCACTCGGAATCGAACCCGCACATCTGGCGCATTGTTGTTTAACACTTAGTCAGGAGTAAAAATAATAAATTAAGTAATAAAATATTAAAAAAAGGAAATAAATCAACAAAAAAAATTGAAAAGAAAAAAAAAAGAATTTTGTCACCGATAAGAATTGAACCCGGTGCCTGGCGCATGGTAGTCCGACTTCTAACTCACTGCACTGATCAGACAGTATGGAATGTCGTGTTAACATTGAAGACTTAGTTAGCGGCATGTTTATAATTTTGAAAGGCAAATCACTAATAAAGTATTATTAAAAATTGAAAAAAAAGTAAAACGGACATATCTACAGCTATAGAGCTTTTTGCAAATATCTCAACAACGGTGCATCTTATCAAAAAAGTCCAAGAACAAAAGTTATTTAGGATATGATTCTACATAAAACTCCCATACATCAAAATCCGATTGGAATAAATTTAAAAAATCTTATTGGAAAGTTTGACTTCAAAGTGGAATTTTGATGCAATTGTTCGCTGTTCACTTAAATCACCATACGGGTTGTCAATAATTGCCAGACTGGCAATTATAGCTTTTGTTATGTTTTAAAATTTATTCCAATCGGATTTTGATGTGCTTTTTATACCCATATGGTCAAACCAAAGGGTATATTAACTTTGCCTTACCGTTTGTAACGCCAAGATCCCGTCATCACACACAAAAATGAATTACACCAGTGAGTTTAGAATGATTAAAAAAATTGATTTTTGCATGTCCGTCCGTCTGTCTGTGGCGCGGATTGCGAGCGCACGGATTGGTTGACTTGAAATTTTGTGCAGATCCGTTTTTCGCAAAATGCGAGGCTAAGCTCGTTAATGGACAAAAATGGACCATTAGGGGGGGCACCCCCCATACGAACGAAAACGATATTTGCCAATATCTCAAAAACGGTGCATCTTATCAAAAAAGTGCACGAACAAAAGTTATTTAGAATATGATTCTACATAAAACTCCCATACATCAAAATCGGATTGGAATAAATTTTAAAAAATTCTATTAGAAAGTTTGATTTCAAAGTGGAATTTTTATACAACTGTTCGCTGTTCATTTAAATCACCATATGGGTTTTCAACAATTTCCAGATTGGCAATTAAAGCTTTTGTTATGTTTTATTATTCTAAATACACTGATGTAATTCATTTTTGTGTGTAATGACGGGATCTTGGCGTTACAAACGGTAAGGCAAATTTAATATATCCTTTGGTTTCACCATACATGGAGAGGGGTTAAAGTTTGCAGGGACGGGTGAATTGTTACATACTGAAACATTCGTTTCGTTATTTCCAACCCACTAGCGAAAACGGGATCGAAATTGGTTCATTGGATTAAAAGATATAAGGAGAGGGGGTTTAAAGTGAAAGAGAATAGTGATTTCTTTGCAACGAAGCTTTCAGTTCTTAAATTCCAGTATGCAAAAACAGAACCGAAATCGGTTGACTGAATGAAAAGTTGTGAGGGAAGAACAAACAAACACACAACCTGGTGGGGATAAAAAAAGATTTAGATTGCACTCAACTGGTGGATGGGAACCAGCTAATAAGTGAAACTAAATAAAAGTTTGTAAAAAACGAAATTTCGGAATTGGAATTTTTGTTGTCAAACTTAAAAAAGGGTCTTCCTAAGAATTTTTAAAAAAGGATCTTTCTAAGGACTTTTCAAAAAAGGGTCTTCCTAACAACTTTTCCCAAACATTATTATTACGTACCGAGGGACAGTACGGCTCTTTTTTGTTCGTATCAGATCGCCGACAAGTGAGGACGTACTTTTCTTAGCGTAATTGAACCAAATAAAATTGTAACATAAGGTTTACGGTTAAAGGAATAATTACGATTTTTTCGTTTTTGTGGTATTTTACTTCAAAAACGCAAAACTAAAATTAAAGGAGTTTGCAATGCTTCTAGTTTTTGAATAGTGGTGATATTCATCAGATTAACTTGATTTTTAGCATACATATTCCGACAAGTGAGGACGTACTTTTCTTAGCGTGATTGAACCAAATAAAATTGTAACATAAGGTTTACGGTTAAAGGAATAATTACGATTTTTTCGTTTTTGTGGTATTTTACTTCAAAAATGCAAAACTAAAATTAAAGGAGTTTGCAATGCTTCTAGTTTTTGAATAGTGGTGATATTCATCAGATTAACTTGATTTTTAGCATACATATTCCTAATAATATTCGTTATCGGTTATATAAGGCTTTTTTATACAATCTCTATTAATTTGTTTTGTGGCTTCAGATTATATTATAATAGTAACTTTTTCTTTAAATAATTGGAAGCTTATATTTTCGCAACGATGCAACATAGGAGGATCAATTTTTGCCACCTTGCGTACAATATAATATTCTCAATATTTCGTTCATGTAAGGATAACGGAAAGTCTTGCAGACGCTATCACAAACATCCCATTCACTCGTCAAGCTTTTCATCTTCATACTTTGAATCTGCCCATCGGGTGCAACAGCGCGCATTCAAGAGGGGAGTCCTTGAACAGAAAAAGCCTTCTGTGAAAGAGCAAAACTCGTTTCACACTCACACATATATTCACACACCACACTCACACCCAGCTCATGCATTACTGAAGCAGAACCCTGGCAGTTTAGTTGTAGAACTCTAACTACCATAATTAATGTGTAGTGTGCATCCGGGCGGCCAGAGCCGCATACACTGGGCATACGGGTGACCGGCCGGAAGGCCTCGGATGTCGCAATTTCGGCAGTGCACGGCATTGCTACAAAAGGAGGCATTCGACAATCTCTGCAATGCCCTCCAAAATCACATTGGACTTAGCGTCCAAACCCTGCCTAATGGGGCGTCTAATTATCCGGATGCCCTTTGAGAATTTCTCTAGGGGCATCTAACCGAAGTGGTTGGGCCTGATGTCCGCCATCAAGTCATCCGTGCTGATCGAGCAATCTACATCGTAAATGATGGCTCGAGGCCCCAACTTGTCCTTAACGGTCACATCCAGACCACACTCATTGAACTTTACGTTCTCCACCACCTTCTTCCTCTCCTTCTCCGAGGGCACCCTAATGGCTACCGCCCCGGATTTAAGAGGATTTACCCCATGCACCCTTACACCCAAAGTCGGCCCTACCTCCTTCACCACTTTCGCAGCCAGCTCTTTGGCTGAAACTTCAGGTTTCCTACTCTTCACCACAACCGACCACGTCTCCACCGGCTTGGGCCTAACGGCCTGGGTGACCGCCACGGGACACCCATTCATCGCCGCTACACTGGCAAACGAGCGCGGCTCAACCCTCTGGGCGGACTTTATTCCACCTTCGGGCACCGACGCAGTGGCTCTACCGGTAGCTTCCAGCCTACCTTGTAGCCGCTCAGTTTTAGCCATGAGACGACCGATGACCACGGTATATTCGGCAGCAATTTCATGAATTGCTGCCATCAACATTGGTTGGGCGCCATTCTCGAACATAACTTGGTCAAGCCGACAGCCCAAACGCTTCATCTCCTCCAACACAGCTTCTGTTTCGATAAGAGGCTCCGCAATCTTCCTAGCCGCCTTCGGCTTCGGCTTCTCAATCGGGGTCTTAAATTTTTCGATTGCCACCCTGGCCACTTTAGCCCCCACTACGGCAATTGCCCCTTTCTCTACACTGGTCTTTCGACCCAAAGACGGTTCGCCAGATTCCACCGCGCTGGCCCCACTCACACCGCTTTCTTGCAATTGTGCTACTATAGAGGAGCCACTTCCCCGGCGCTCCTCTGATGCAGCCTTCATTGACCGCAGCTTACTGCTGAGGTCAACCCTCTCCTCAATTTCTTCGTCGGTGGTGCTCATCGGCACCTCGCTGTCCCCAGTAACGCTTGGATAGACAGCCTTCTTCCTCACCCTTCTCCTCGGGGAATCAGACAAGCTCCCACTCACCGGCTTGCCCTCCCCACTTATCTTTTTAGGTGGCATACCACCACCACAAACTACTTTGGTAAGTTTAAATACAAACCAACACCAACAGACAATATACAATGAGATAGGTGCACTCACCCTAAAGTCACCGCATTAGAACAGCGTCACTATTGTAAGTGCACGTGCACAAAAGTACCGTAGCACAAAACGGTTTGTCCACAAAACCAGCCGAAGTCGAAACCAAAAATACACAATAGAATATCAATGAACAAAGCCGATGTCGAAAAATATGTGAATCACAAAAGAAAAACAAACTATTGCTTGCAAGAGCTATTCAAAAACACGTCCGTACGCTGCTAATGCCACGATGGAAGTGAGTAGATAGGGACAGATAATGTCGAAGTGTTTAACGTGGGTACTTGCCACGGGGGCTTAAATCCACGGTCTTCCACAGACACGGATTGTAAAAGGACGACAATCAACGCCCTTCCATGCAAGCATGGAAGTAGCAGTTTATGCTGGTCACAAGCCCAGCAATCATACTGCTGGATGCGATACCTATCTAAATCTCTGCCGTTCTATGGGTCCCGGCACCCGGTTGTAAAACGCAACTCCACGTCGAACCCAGAAGGATTCTACCCGCATTTGGGTGTTAAACCACAGCCACCACGTTTGCTCCCCAAGGGGCCTCTCCATTGTCGGGGGTGGAAAAATATGTTAATTCCATGGGCTCCCCGACTCCCGTGGTATCAGATTAACAATGTTACCTCTGGTCAGGCTCGTACCTCAATGAGATACTACCAGTACTGTTCCTTGTAGAACGCGGGACTGGTCACCCTCCTCTTCGGGTACGTGGGGTAGGGACTCCCCAAATGCTTCACCGGAATCGACCTTAGTCTTTCACCCGGTGATGGTACAAAGTACCACCCCCCTGCGTACAAAAAACAACACATTGAACTACACAACATGCGGACTGTACAGGACTGTACTGGACAGTACAAGACAGGACAAGGACGAAAACAACACAACATGCCGCTAGACAGCCGGATCAAGATCCCGCAAGCCCAACACCCATGAGCAACTGCTTCCTACGTTCAAACACCATTCGGCCATACACATTCATACGAGCAAAGTTATCCCCTCGCATACATACGGTCAGATCACTTTCGCCGCTAATCGTACTGAGGCCACACCTCCTGCGTAGGTCCGAATAAACGGTACACTCACGCAGAATGTGTGACCAACTCTCCTGTGGCGCACCGCACAAAGCACAGCTTGCCACATCGGAGAGTCCTCTATCATACAAGAACGCATTCATACTACCATGCCCGGTGATAAGGAAGCCCAGACCCAGACAGAAATCTAAGTCAGGGCTATCCCCAGCAGACCGGACATTCTTCAAAAATTCATACGTCACACGGCCGTTCTCACATTCACTCCATCTACTCTGCCAGATAGAGAACATACATTCATCCAGCATGCTACTAACACGCACTCGATCTATACCTCGAATTGCACTGCTCGAAAACCAGTCACCGGCACCCAGGGGTAAACCCCTCCGGATTCTGAAGGCCATACTGCGACGTATGACCTCCAGATCCAGAGGAGGCACACCCATGAGCACCTGCATAACAGCCGTCGACACAGTGCGACACACCGGTATGCAGGCATACAGAATAACACGCTGGACCGCATTCATCAGGGCACGGCCTTTGACCGTGCTCACACACTCATGGAGTACAGGTGCTCCATAAGTCGCACAGGCAACGAACAGACCATCATAAATTTTTCTGACCGCACGTCTGCTCAAACCCCAGTCACGCCGCATCACACGCCTTATCATGCCTACAAGCCCAAGTATACGTCCCCGCAACTCACGCAGATGAACATAGAAGTTCATCTTCTCACCCATACTGATGCCCAGATATTTGACATTTGTCACGTACCTGAGGCTCCATTCACCAACTCTAATCAACGGGGGCCGATTGTGCGACAAGCTTCCCTTGAGAAGCATTGTCACAGTCTTCTCGGACGATACACTGACTCCCACTTTCTCTCCCCATTCATACACTGTGCGCATGAAGGCTGCACCTTTTTGCTCAAGCTCATTTCGGGAGTTACCCTCAATGAGGATGAGCAGGTCGTCAGCATACGCACAGATCTTGCATACAGACTGTAGTTGCACAAGCAACTCATCCATCATCAGGTTCCATATAAATGGACCTGCGACGGAGCCCTGAGGACAGCCTCTCTCAACATGAACCCAGACACAGTCAGTGGTACCGCGGACAAAGGCCCTCCGACCAGAGAAGTAACTCTGCCAGAGAGTGACTTCATCACACCCCACTTCACGCAGCTTCTGAATTACTGAGCACCAGCTCAAGTAATCAAAAGTACCCTTGAAATCCACAAACACACCGAGCACGTACTTACGTTCACTCAGAGCAACTTGCTCTTTTACGGACATCCACGCGTCGTAGGTGGATCTACCTGGACGAAAGCCATACTGTCTGTCAGACACAAGTCCAGACAGTTTCTCCTCCAATCGCTTTACAAGTATCCGCTCCAGTACTTTTCCAAGCACTGGAAGCAGAGAAATGCCCGTATACGACCGAGGGTTACTCCTATCTTTGTCCGGCGACTTCAACAGCACAACTACCCTGGCTGTTTTCCAAGCGGCGGGGAAACATCTTTCGCTCCAACACTTTTCATACATCGCCTGTATATGATCCGGGATGGCGCGCCAAATGCTTTTACACATTTCGCCAGTCATCCCATCCCACCCAGGCGATTTCCTCGACTTTAGCCTAGCCATACTCCCATCGATCTCCCAGTGTCCAAGAGGGGGGATTTCTCCCCGCTCTTCCACACTGTCACGAAAGGGTGGCGTCGGCTCAGATCTCGGAAAGAACTCATTCACCAGCACATTCATACTGTCACTCCATGTCGGTATAGGGTTGCCAGCAACTCTTATACTACATACTTCATGCCTCGTATTCCTTCCCCGACAGACTATAGGCTTGGCCCCATGGGTCCTCGGCATTCTCACCCACGAAGCGCTTCCAGTCATCCTCCTTGGATTGCCTAAGCAGTCCTTGGTACTCATACATACCAGTCCTGTATTCAAGCCTACGCTGCTCAGAATCAGGACTCCCATTCAGACGAGCTCTTTGGAACTTTCGCCTAAGACGTCTGACCTCACATCTCTTACGAGTGAGCACAGGCGTCCACCACTTTACCCGCTTGGGATTCACCTTCCGGCTAGTCCCAAGCATCTCACCATTCATACTCTCCATGCATTCTTGGACGAACTTAAGCTGGTCATCCACACTGAGCTCTACGAATTCCGGCAGAGGCATGCGTTCAGCATACTCCCTAACCGAAGACTCGTAGGCTATCCAATCACACCCTTTTGTGCTCCACGCAACTCCACCCGGCAGATCCACAGCAGCCACATCCTCACCACCGGTCATAATGACCTCAATGAGGGCGTGGTCACTGGGCCCCCACCCTGGGGCTATCCGCCATGTAAAGCCACGCGAAGCAGCAACATCACTCACACATGTGACATCAATGTCACTGACGCCTCTGGGTCCGTCGAATGTATAATATTCGGACGGCTCGTTGATAGGGTGCATCCGGTTCGCGAGGAACCACTCGCTCAGCTCCTCCCACCGACGTATAGCACGATGGCAAGATGTGCGCTCGGCACTCTTGCTGTGCCACATCGGTGAGAGGGCATTCGCGTCCAATGCCAGGATGATGGCTTTGCCGCCAATCAGCGGAAAAACCCCATCCAGGTACGCCCGGTACGGACCCAGATCGTCACCAAACGTGCAATACACACTTATGAGAAAAAGTTCTCCAAAGAGGCCTTTAACCCATACACACACACCCCATTCACTCGTAAGATCTTCCATCTTCAAGCATTCTATTGTTGCGTCATGCACAACCACCGCTGCACCTATCTGTCCCTCAGACGCGAAGACTTTCATGCCTGAGGGGAGGCCTCTAACCGAGCCTCGCACAGAATAGGGCTCCTGCAACAGGGCGAAACTAGCTCCAGATTCACACATAAACTCACCCAACTCATGCATAACTGAAACAGAACCCTGACAGTTGAGTTGCAAGACCCTAATCATGATTAGTGCCTTGCCTGCATCCGGGCGACCAGAGCCGCATACACCGGGCATGCGGGCGACCGGAATGAGTGTCCGGCCGGAAGGCCGCGGAACTCGCAATTTCGGCAGTGCACGGCATTGCCACAAGAGGAGGCATTATGCCCACCCTGGCAGCAACGCGCGCACACTGTCTCCTTTGCTCTGCAATCCGCGACCCTGTGGTCGAAACCCAAACACCGGAAGCATGCCGGCACCAAATCATGGCCCCGCACACGGTACGAAAACCACTTCACATAGACACGGTCGGCAGCTATAAGGGCCTCGACAATTTCACCCGTGCACTCTAGAATCACGTTGGACTTAGCGCCCAGACCCTCCCTAATGGGGCGGCTAACAAGACGGATGCTCTTCGAGAATTTCTCAAGGGGCATCTCCGCGAAATGGTTGCTGCGAATGTCAGCCATCAATTCATCCGTGCTAATCGAACAGTTGACATCATGAATGATGGCTCGAGGCCCCAGCTTGTCCTTAACGGTCACATCCAGACCACACTCATCGAACTTTGTGTTCTCCACCACCTTTTTCCTCTCTTTCTCCGAGGGTACCCTAATGGCAACCGCCCCGGATTTAAGAGGGTTCACCGCATGCACCCTAACCCCTCGACTTGGTGCTACTTCTTTCATTACTGTAGTAGCCACATCTTTCGCTGAGACGTTCGGTTTCCTACTCTTCACCACAACCGACCACGTCTCCACCGGCTTGGGCCTAACGGCCTGGGTGACCGCCACGGGACACCCATTCATCGCCGCTACACTGGCGAAAGAGCGCGGCTCAACCCTCTGGGCGGACTTTATTCCACCTTCGGGCACCGACTCAGTGGCTCTACCGGTAGCTTCCAGCCTACCTTGTAGCCGCTCGTTTTTTGCCAGCAGACGACCGATGACAACGGCATAATCCGCAACCACAACATGTATGGCTGCCATCAGCTCTGCTTGGGCGCCATTTTCGACCATTACTTTGTCGAGTCGACAGCCCATCCGCTTCACCTCTGCCAATACTCCCTCAATATCGGCATCAGGCTCCGCAAGTTTTCTGACCACCTTGGGTCCAGCAGTCGGGGGTTTACACTGCTCTAACGCCACACGCAGCTGCTTTGGCCCCACTACTTGAGCCACCCCCTTCTGCATAGCGGTCTTACTTGGCCCACTTTTGCCGCTTTCTTTCTCTACTACAGTCGAGGAGCTTCTCCCACGGCGCTCCTCTGCTGCAGCGTTCTTCATCGACCGCAGCCAGTGTTGGGGTTATCTAGATAATAATTATCTAGATAATCATCTAGATAAAAAAAAATGTTATCTTTATCTTATCTAGATAACACCCCAAAAAAGTTATCTTTATCTTATCTAGATAAAGGAAAATCCCATTTATCTAGAGATAATCGTTACCACCGAAAATCAAAAAATTAAATCTGAAAAAATGCTGAAACGAAATTGTTTTCTGCATACTTTTGAAAACCTAAAAACTTTTTTTAGGAACAGTTTTGTACTTGGCAACAATTTTCGTTTACGGACAAGGAAGCGAAGTATCACTCTTTCCCTCGCCTCTCTTCTCTTGTCCATAAAAAAAAAGTTCTGCCAGTAACTGTTGCCAAGTGTAAACCGGGCTATGAACGAAATAAAAAATCATAACGTTATAAATTTCCTTACGTAGCAAAATTAAACTTATATTTCGTGACGTTATTTCGTTTTGTATCGATAAAAAACTTAATTTCGTTACGTTATAATGTTATTATTCCGTTACACATTGTATTGAAACTGAAAACAAAAAAACGCACTGTAATAATAGTTTATCACAAAGTAATTCAGTTCAGTTTCCATAAAAATAAATTGTATAACAAATAATAAAACTCAGCAAAAAGAAAATACATATAAAAACGGAAAAAAAATGTGATTATTAAGTTAAATAATCAATAAAAAATACAAAAGACAAAAAATCACACAAAAGTTTTGTTCATTAAAAAAACTGTCTCCACAAAAGCGTGATTTTGATATCAAAGATATGGAATTTTTTTATAGAATTTCGCTCTACTTCTGGAGTTACTAAAAAGAAAATCTTTTCGCTACCAAAAAACTTGCTTAGAAGATTTCCATTTTTGTATCTCCAGAAATAGAGTGAATCTGGCCAAAACAAAATCCGATTTAGAATCAAAATACGATTAAAAACACTACTCCAATATTTTTGATTATATTTTATGTCTGTGGGGTTATACTTGATGAACTTTTGTGGGAAATTTCACAAAAAATAATACTGAACAAAACAAGGAAATACTAATAAACAACGAAAAAACGTAATATTTTTTTCGTTTTTCGTTATGGTAACGGAATTGAATTTCTATAACGTTCATTATAACGTAATTTTGAAGAAAAAGCACGTAATTTCGTTACGTTACGATAACGTTTCTTATCCGTTTTCTTTTATTATTATTTCGTTTCTTATTATATTTAAATTGGAAATCAAGAAAAGCAAAAAATTTTGTGCTATTTTTTTAGTACGTAATTTTGAATTTTGTGCAATGTCAAAATAAATATTTATCTAAAAATTATCTAGATAATTTGGCTTTTTATCTTATCTTATCTATTATCTTTCATATTTTCATTATCTATTATCTTATCTAGATAAACATTACGAGCATTTATCTTTATCTTTATCTAGATAAAAAAATAATTATCTGGCCCCAACACTGACCGCAGCACACTGCTGAGGTCGACCCTCTCCTCCACCTCGCCATCGGTGGTGCTCATGGGCACCTCGCTTTCACCGGTGACACTCGGGCACGTCGGCTTTTTCCTCCCCTTCTCCTCAGGGAGTCCGACAAACTCCCACTCACCGGCTTGCCCGACCCACTAACTTTTTTGGGTGGCATGACAGACCACCACAAAACTACCGTTATTTAAACAATAACCAAAAACAAAATTCCAAGCAATATCAATAATAAGCAATCAATACAAAAATAAAACTCAATATATTTTATTTTTATTTATTTTAACGATACTTATTCTCCAGCAATTCCAATCAACGGTAATTGTTCTTCTTCTAGTCCTCACAACTGTAATTCACCAACTGTGTCCAACAATAGCTATTGTTATTCAAAGTACACGTGTACCAAGAGCACAATAGCCACAGATCGCACAAGCACTTCACAATCAAATCAAAAGGTTCAAAAATTATCCACAAAGGATCTCGCACAATGAATGTAACGGCACTTCAACTACTGTTTGCCAAAACTATCACGACTCTAAATTCAAGCACAATTTAAGAGCGACTGAAAAGCACGTCTGCTCGCAACGAAATCTGAACTCGAACTGAGTAGATAGGGACAGTAGGAATCTCGTTAATCCATTCATGCGCGTCACTAATTAGATGACGAGGCATTTGGCTACCTTGTATGCCCGAAGGCACCATTGCGTATCGAAAAATTTAAAATTACATCTTTTAGCAGAATCCCTGAAGGGAATCCTACTCTTACAATGTTATTTTATCCTTGTTCCGCGAGCCCATAGAAATTGAATCCTAAAGGACCGCTAGGTTACCGGATACGGTCGGTAAGGTGTTAATTAATCCAAAAAACTAATGTTTCCAGACCGTCCAGGAGAGATCCCTCTAAGGACCCTGGCGGAATTAGTATCCATCCTTCAAATTCATAAGTCATATCCCGGACGAACCGTGGTCATACGACTAAATCTCTTGAAGGACAGATACGATCCTTTCATGACATTGGTTACAATGCGCGAGAGTACCTTTTTGGATACCCCCAAACGCCTGAGGTTGTCTAGGCTTCGTTGGTGCTGCTCCAAACTGCTCCAAACTCAATTGTAGAACAATCCAGTATGGAGAGGAGCTGATCTTCGAAATGGTCTATATTCTTATATTTAGCTGTCTTGGTGTCATGAGCTCTATCCAAATAATTTCCGTTCACTACTTGCACGTCCAGGAAGAACCCAGACTCGTCTTTAGATAAAAGGATATCCGGTTTACGCCTACCCTCCCTCGTCTCGATAGTCGCCTCCCTTTTAACATCATATCCAAGCCGCTCAAACTCTTCGCATAACATATATACTATTCTGTCATGCCTCAATATACGACCGCCATGTGTTCTGAAACATTGTTGCACTATATGTAGGGTTGTTTCAGTGCTCTTGCAGCCTGCTCTGCAGTTGATGTTTCCATGACGGCCACGGTTAGTCCTGACTCTTGATGGTAAAGCATTGATCCGGAGTTGATGGAAGTGGACGAAATCTTCGCCACGTATCCTAGCTCGAGCTTGGGCTCATTGGGTATTAATGGGCGAGTTTTTGCCATGCACTAGCTCACCCCCGTCATTGCTAGAATACAAACTCCGTGACCAATAGTCTCGGACTTTCCGTAACAATTGACCGCCCTGCATTATGCCAGGACCATTGTCAATTGCCGATACTTGTTCTGGGACACGCGAGGCGTTATTCACGGTCTCCGAACCCAGATTGGCAATCTCTTCGGGTACAGACGGATCCTCCTCCATAACAGCTGTTAGACTGCCAACACCTTCCTCCCTCTCCGGAAACAAGGCGTTACCCAATTGTTTAGGAAAGCGACGGAGTTCCTCCTGAGCGAGGCGCTTCGCCACCACCTGCACAACAAGGCATGGAGAATTCACCAACTTCTGCAACCTTGAGAAGCGAAGAGTTGGAACGGTATACTGCAGGGCTGGGATACCCAGTCCTCCAGAACGACAAGCAGTGTAGAAAAAGGATATGGGCACATCTTTAGGAAGATGCATCCATTCCCGGACAAATGCCAAGATTCTCCGATCTAGGTGTTTAAGAAACCCAGAAGTGTTTCTTCCTATAACCAGAGCGTGAAGGTATTTGGGAATGATAAACTCCCTTAGCAATAGCAGACGCTGATGGGGTTTCAAAGCTGCTTTAGATATTGCCTGGAGATTTTGCGCCAAATCACCTCCATCCTATGAAACGAATGGTCCAGTGAAATTGATGCCAAGATAGCGCCATAAATCCAGTGGACCCATCTGTTTTAGAGAAACTCCATCCACAGTTAGGACCCCTTCAGTGACGATTTTAATCTTTTTATCTCTTCCACTAGGAACCATGGACAGGGCCCCACATTTGTCCTTATTTAAAAGCAAACCCATGGGCTTTGTTCCCTTAACAAACACATCCAGAAGTGTTTGTAAACCCCTCGATGTTGATGAAATCAAAATGATGTCATCAGCATAGGCCAACGCAGTTAACCTATGCCCATCTAACTCATAGCCAATCTTGTTTCCAAGCGCCACAAGAGCCTTTTCCATAACAATGTTGAATAAAAGGGGTGATAAGGGATCTCCTTGTTTCACACCACGACCAAAAAATGAATCATGGCTTCGACCTCCGACCTGCAAGACAGTCCGATTGTTCGAGTATAGGTTTCCAATATACTCTATGAATTCCACCGGACATCCAATCCCATGAAGTCGATTGATTATGGCCTCATGCGAAACCGAATCAAAGGCTTTAGAGATATCAATAGATGCCAGGTGGAGCTGCCTTTTATTCTTACGTGAATGCGACAAAATTTCCTTCAAAAGAAGAAGATTCTGAGCACATCCATCTACCGGTAGAAACCCGGCTTGCCTTGTTTTAGAACAATCGAACTGTCCCACCAATCGTCGGCCAAGTATTTTGTGAAAATGCCGAACTATAACAGACCCGATCGAGATAGGCCTGTAATCCGAGGGATCACTAGACCCACCCTCCACCTTTGGAATAAAGATGGTTCGTGTCAAAAACATAGTTCGGGGAAGAGTCCGCTTGAAAATAAAATAGTTAAAAAGGAGAGACTTCAGTTTCGGAACTAGATTCCGCCACAGGACTAGAGTTTCGGTCAATCTCAGAGAATTTGACTTCATCCTCTTGTATTGGTAACCAAAGGCCTTTCATATTTTCGTCCTCTGTCCGTGCCGCCATTGGACAAGAGGTACTTTCTTTGGAGAATGTTTGATGCCAATAGGCGAAAAGCTCCCGGCTGCTAGGAGCGACCTTTTCAGTATTTGAAGTTCCCAATACATGCCTTCCAACGCAAGACAAGCCCTTCCTGAACAATTTCTGCGTAATTGCATACTCTTGTTTGCGTCTTTCCTTTCTATTTTTCCCCGTGTTTGAATTCTTCATCGTTAGGGCTGGACCCTTCGGAGGAGAGCCCTCAGGGAAAACAGACTTTAACCATTCAATTATGGAATCGTCTACATTGACCCAGGCCTAATGACATGGACCAGCTTCATGGCCGGAGAATCTTCCGGAGCCAATTCACTGATCTCCTCCATCAACTTCTTAAGGACAGTGATGCAATCTGGGCCGCTATTGGGCATGTTCATGGTAATGTTAACTTGCTCTTCAGTTGTTACAGCAACGGCAGCTCCATGGCATACCGAGCTAGTACTGGGTGAACCAAACCAGTACCGGTTGTTTCCATTAATTCCGCACGATACTGAGAGACAAGTGCCCTATATTCCGTGCATTGACGGCGCTTTTTAATTGCCTCAACTGACCTATCTGGATGAAGCCGATGAAGGTATTCATTCAGACCTGACGTGACACCAGATTGGAGAGCCGAAGCTTCCGCACTAGCTAGTAATCTCACCTCCTCTTGAGCCCAGCGAGCTCTTTTTCGACTTACGTCGATAGCGTCATTGGCTACGAGCGGGTGCGCCCGTTTGACATGTTATCCAAGACCTCTCTTAGACCGGAATTCCCGTCCACAGATAGAACATCCATGGACAGGCGACTTAGTTCCCTCTGTTTGTGATTGTGAACCCATATTTGATGTTGTGGAGGACAAGCACTCCTGGGGAGGACAAGCACTCCCCCTAGTTCTAGGGAAACCCGGAGGAATCCCGCCTGGCAAACCACTGGAACCATTAGCATTAGAACTAGATCCCCCAGCTAAATTACTCTGGGGGTTTAATCATTTATCCGAGGCTTTTTTTGTTATACCAACTAGTTCAAATTTATACTCTTTTCCCAGGGGTGTTAACCCTGAAAAAGGAGTTGCCGCTCACATTAGCCCACCGGTTTCTTGCAAAGACTCAAGGGAGATCCCTCTAACACCTTACAAGGCCTAATGGTTACCGACTCTCGCCACAAGGAGGCTGTGAATACGGACTTAAGAGAGTCATAGTTACTCCCGCCGTTTACCCGCGCTTACTTGAATTTCTTCACTTTGACATTCAGAACACTGGGCAGAAATCACATTGTATCAACACCCGTTAGGGCCATCACAATGCTTTGTTTCAATTAGACAGTCGGATTCCCCAAGTCCGTGCCAGTTCTGAATTCCGCAATTTGTTTACATAAACTTCTATCCGGGGAACAGAAAAATACAATCCATAAGAATTATATTAATCTTAAAATTTACCCAGAACGAGTATATAAACTATTTTTATTACTTCCCAATCAAGCCCGACTATCTCAATCTTCAGAGCCAATCCTTATCCCGAAGTTACGGATCTAATTTGCCGACTTCCCTTACCTACATTATTCTATCGACTAGAGACTCTTCACCTTGGAGACCAGCTGCGGATATCGGTACGGCCTGTTAAGATGTTTGCGTGACCCCACCATAAATTTTCAAGGCCCGAGGAGAAAATATCGACACAGCAGTAAATGCCATGCTCTTCTAGTCCATCCACCATATCTCTCTTCGAAAGACTTCCATGGTGGTACGACTATAAAACAGAAAAGAAAACTCTTCCGATATCTCTCTACGGTTTCTTTATGGTTGTTTCTGTTACCAGGATGAGCATAAAAGCCCATTTTTAATAACAAACGTATACTCAACAAGTTACGGAATTAGAACCGTATTCCCTTTCGTGCAATAAATAAGTATTTCGTTTTTATAAAAATAAACTAATATACTTAATATTTTTCGGCTTTCGCCTTGAACTTAGGACCGACTAACTCGTGATCAACCACTGTTCACACGAAACCCTTCTCCACTTCAGTCCTCCAAGGTCTCATTCGATTATTTGCTACTACCACCAAGATCTGTACCAATGGTGGCTCCATGCAGGCTTACGCTAAACACTTCTACGCACACCATTGTACCCTCCTACTCACTAAAGCTTTAAAATTTAAATTAAAAAAAAATTTCAAAATAAATCATATGCTTTAGCGGTGATGTATAGGCATACAACTTGAGCGCCATCCATTTTAAGGGTTAGTTGCTTCGGCAGGTGAGTTGTTACACACTCCTTAGCGGATTACGACTTCCATGTCCACCGTCCTGCTGTTTTAAGCAAGCAACGCCTTTCATGGTATCAGTATGAGTTGTTAATTTGGGCGCCGTAACATCACGTTTGGTTCATCCCACAGCGCCAGTTCTGCTTACCAAAAGTGGCCCACTGGGCACAATATATCATAGCCTCTACCTTCATATCAAGAAAGATGAGGTTCTTACCCATTTAAAGTTTGAGAATAGGTTAAGGTCGTTTCGGCCCTAAGGCCTCTAATCATTCGCTTTACCAGATAAGATTATATTATATAATATTAAAATGCACCAGCTATCCTGAGGGAAACTTCGGAGGGAACCAGCTACTAGATGGTTCGATTAGTCTTTCGCCCCTATACCCAATTCTGACAATCGATTTGCACGTCAGAACTGTTTCGGTCTTCCATCAGGGTTTCCCCTGACTTCAACCTGATCAGGTATAGTTCACCATCTTTCGGGTCACAACATAAATGCTCAAGGTACGCTCTGGTTAGAGGCATATATAATATAAATATTAAAATACATAACCGTATAGAACGCCCCGGGATGGATTTTATATTTATTAAAAATATTAAAATAATCCCATTTAAATTACAGTTAAGTTAATTACGCCTTTAGGTATTATAAATACCCAATGACTTGCACACATGTTAGACTTCTTGGTCCGTGTTTCAAGACGGGTCCCGAAGGTATCCTAAATCTATCGCATTGTAAATCATATAAATGCATATAAATAAGAAATCTAATACATGATCAAACTTCTATTATAACATTTCGAAAAATGTATGCATTATATATAAAAAATCTGTCAACTATTTATCTGTAAAACCATTATAAGTTTTATCCCATTTAATTAAAAATCAAATAATGGATAAGCTACCTTATACGGCCCTTATGCACTATCAAGCAACACGACTCTTAGGAAATACCATCTAATATTAATTAACGTTTTACGGGCCTGGCACCCTCTATGGGTAAATGGCCCCATTTAAGAAGGACTTAAACTGTTAATTTATATATTAGATAATGATATTCCATACACTGCATCTTATATTTGTTAAAATAACAAAATAACTCAGTGCTGAACTATTTTCTTTTCGCTCGCCGCTACTAAGAAAATCCTAGTTAGTTTCTCTTCCTCCCCTCATTAATATGCTTAAATTCAGGGGGTAATCTCATATGAGTTGAGGTTGTATAAGAATACCACTTTTTCAATATATTTTTACACTATCAAAATTGACTTTTTGAAAATCATAAACCACTTATATTTTCTTCTTGATATATATATATATATATATATATATATATATATGAAAATGGAAAAAAATCTTCCTTAATTTCTTTCATTTATATACTATTTTCATATATATAAAAATGGTAGTACATTTCCTTAAAAAAAATAGTATTATAATATACATTATAAAGTGTATAAAAAAATGCTAATATATAAAAATATACTAGCAAATTTAGTTTTTTAATGCTATAAATAATTTAATATTTCCTAGCACATCATGTGCACATAACTTCTCTTTTTATCGAAAAGTAAGCGCAACCTTATTATTATTTCAAATATTTAGCCAAATATTTAAGTCCAATTGATGAATTTCTAACTACTTTAAACAAAAAACGCCCCAAAGCTATTAAATGGAATGACCAATGTAAAGAAAATTTTCATAAAATTAAAGATATTTTGAAATCAGCAACACTTTTAGTACATTTGAATCAGTAAATTACAATTAATGGTCGACGCTTCAAATTTTGCTGTAGGAGCAATTTTAGAACAGATTATTGATAACAAAACTGAACCACTAGGTTTCTTCTCTAAAAAACTTACTTTAACGGAAACCAAACATTCGGCGTTTAATAGAGAATTATTAGCAATTTTTTTGGCTATCAAACATTTTAGACATTATATTGAAGGACAAAACTTTACAGTATTTACCGATCAGAAAACATTAACAAGAGCTATTTGGTCTAAACCCGAAAATAATCCTAGATAAACACGACATTTGGACTACATTACACAATTTACATCAGACATACAACACATTAAAGGAAAATTAAATCTAGTTGCAGATACTTTATCACGAATAAATAGTTGTGACTCTTTAGAGACAAAATCTATAAATTTGCAAACTATCATAAATCATCAAAATAATGACACAGAATTAGAGATTTTTTTTTCTCAAAAAATTCCAACAGTCCAGATTCGAAATTTATTTTAAAACATCTAAATATACCGAATTAAATCACAAAATTTGGTGTGAAACTTCTATTTTTAAAATCCGACCATTTATTCCAAAATCTTTGAGAAAAGATATATTTAATATTTTACATAATATTGCACATCCCGGTATAAGAGCTATTAGAAAATTAATTTCCTCAAAATATTTTTGGCCTAAGATGAATCGCACAAAAACACATTTAAAATGTTAAAATTTTGTGTTGAGAACTGAGCGATGGGGTCTTTTGGTTATATTCAAAATACTTTAATAAAAAAGAGCCATATCCAGCCATAAGGGTCAGTTGATGACAGTCACTGAGACATGATTGATCTTATCAATTGCTGTGTGCCTGACGATTAGACTTGCGCGACTAAAAATATGAGTTTTGTGTACTTAACATTCGTTTTATAAATTTGTACATTTACGAGCCTCAAAGCTTTCAACAATCCACTCTACCGACTTTTTGGTTTCTTATATGAAGTACGTAGTATCAAAAGTATTGTACGTACAGGAAATTTTAAGCTTTTTATTTAACAGAGTATTTATTCTCAAAAAGTCTAGTTTATCCTTAGATGCTTACGCATCCTTGGACAATTTTTATGTGACAAATTTAAGAAATATTAAGAGGTATTCATTTCGAATTGCAGTCAAATTAAAAATGCTTGATTGCATCCTAAAATGTGGCCTTTAGGCAATCGCCATAAAAAAAAAAAAATTTCTAAAAAAAATAAAACCGACTTTAAAAAAAACTGAAAAGAGAAAAAAGCACTAAAAAGAAAAAAATAATTTCAAACTATGTCCATTAATAGCGTATTTGAAATTTGGCTTTTTTGAAGTGGCGTTAAATTTACACTAAATAAAATCGTTGTAAAATTTCTATTGTAAGAGCCGTGTCTATAGTTAATCTGTTTGACAACAAAATTTTTGGAGTCGATCTTAGTTCTTAGTTAGCCTTAAGGGTTAGAAAGTATGTAAACGATTAGCCTTAAGGGTTAGAAAGTATGTAATTTATTTTAGTTGCAAATTTAACGCCACTTCAAAAAAGCCAAATTTCAAATACGCTATTAATGGACATAGTTTGAAATTATTTTTTTCTTTTTAGTGCTTTTTTCTCTTTTCAGTTTTTTTTAAAGTCGGTTTTATTTTTTTTAGAAATTTTGTTTTTATTTCGAACGTTTTTAGTTTCAATTTTTAATATAGGTAAAATTACAAAGGGTTTGAGGGGATAAGTCCGCAGATGAGAAATATATAAAAGAATCTTCCAAATATTGTACTGAACACAATACAAAGAATTTTACTCGATATCCCAAGCAGGGAGGGGTTTGAAGGGGTAGGTTAACACGGGGGAAATATATAAAAGAACCTTCCTTGTGTTGTACTGAACACAAGGCCCAATTAACCATAGGGCTAATTGGGCTACAGACCAGGGGCGCCATCGATCTGAGGCGATGAAATTTTGATTGCTTTTTTTTTAATTTTCTTTATATTTAGCGTATCTGTAATTTAAGTTAGTACTGTGTTTTGAATTAAAGAATATTTTAAAAAATGAAATTGCATTTTTACAATAAAACTATGTAAGGGTGCAAAATTTTATTTAGCTCAGGGCGCTCAAACTTGTTAATACGGCTCTGACTGAACACAACGTAAAAACATAACAAAAGCCATAATTCCCAATCTGGCAATTATTGAAAACCCGTATGGTGATATTCTTATCAAAATTCGAACAGTTGTACCAAAATTCCACTTTGAAGTCGAACTTTCCAATCAGATTTTTTAAAATTTATTCCAATCGGATTTTGATGTATGGGAGTTTTATGTAGAATCATATTCTAAATAACTTTAATTCTTAGACTTTTTTGATAAGATGCACCGTTTTTGAGAAATTCGGAAAAAACGTTTTCGTTTGTATGGGGGGTACCCCCCCTAATGGTCCATTTTTGCCCATGAATGAACCAGGGTCCAACCAGGAACTTTCTCTACAACTTTCTCTTTGGGATGACCAAAATCGGTCCACCCAGTAAAAAGTTAAACGTGAACATACATTAAAAAAAAAAAAAAAATATTCAGGTGGAATTGAGAACCTTTTCCTTTTTGGAAGTCGGTTAAAAAGGCAGATTTATAGGCGTGAGAAGGAGTGGTCAAATCTAATTAAGTTGGATGGAAGAGTTGTGTAAGAGTTTTTCTAGCATTTATAATTTTTTGACCTTACTCACCGTTTTCCAGATAATCTCAAAAATATTTTCATTTGAACGAGAGTTTCTGGAAGGGTTGGATTAATTTTGCTCATCATCGAACTTAGTTTTCATTTTTTGAGAAAAGCTCTTTGTCAAATTTAAAGTTCCTAGCCAAACCTAGCACCCGGAATCGTACCCCTCAGAAAGCGTAATAAGGTCTCTAGTATATAGATGAACATTTCAACTAACAGTTGTTTTTGGGTCAAGGAATCGTGAAATGAGTTTTGATTCGGTAATCTTTGTACAAATTTATGAAACGAATGTTAAGTACACAAAACTCATATTTTTAGTCGCGCAAGTCTAATCGTCAGGCACACAGCAATTGATAAGATCAATCATGTCTCAGTGACTGTCATCAACTGACCCTTATGGCTGGATATGGCTCTTTTTTATTAAAGTATTTTGAATATAACCAAAAGACCCCATCGCTCAGTTCTCAACACAAAATTTTAACATTTTAAATGTTTTTTTGTGCGATATGGATTTTTTTTGCTCCTTTATAATTTATGAAAGTAATGACATCTCACTCTCTCTTTCGGCGCTACTAATGTCTCTCACCAGAGAGAGATCCCTACACAGTCTTATCAATTTATTTGGCATACCGAGATCTCTCATGACTTTATAAAGTTCTGCCCTGACTAGGCTATCATAGGAGGTTTTAAAGTCTATGAATATGTGTATTACTTACCTCGCATGCGTAGAGTGCATAGTCTATCTGATACAGCTTGAAATCCGATAACAGTAAATAAGAATCGGTTTTATCAACTGCTTATATAAGAGCATCCTTGTCATTGGAGAAAGCATGCTTTTCGGGTGCATTAACGAGGCGATAGACATATAAGCTTTATTTGCTTTTCTTAGGGATTCCTTAACATGGTCATTGAACTTTAAGAGCTTATTAAAATTGACACCCAGATATCTAATCTTATCCTTGGGCCGAAGTTCTCGACCACCCAGAGAGATAGAGAGGTTAGAACATATTTTGGCAGTACCCGATGGACCCCTTCCAGACGCGTTTCTAAAGTGAATTAGCTTTGACTTATTACTATTAATTGCAATGCCCCATGAGTCATAATACTCCTTGATCTCATCCAGATGGAGCTGCACAAAACGGGCAGCGACTTTTGGATCTCTGTTTGACGAAAAAATATCAATTGTTGCCTAATATAGCGTAGAGTTGTTGAAATTTTATGAGTACCAAACGAATTTAACACTCGTATTTTTTTAAAGTTGTTCAATTTAACATGCTTTTGACTGAAATGTAAGATTCGAACAAAAAAAATAAAAAAAAATTTTTTTTAAAAAAGCTTTTATTAAAAAACATGCACTAAAAAGAAAAAAATAATTTTCTGGACGCTGTGTATCACAAATATAAAAGCTTTTAAAAAGCGAGATAAATGTTTATTTTATTGTTTTATGCTTTATCTCGCTTTTTAAAAGCTTTTATATTTGTGATACACAGCGTCCAGAAAATTATTTTTTTCTTTTTAGTGCATTTTTTTAAATGCTTTTTTTAAAAAAAAATTTTTTTTTTTATTTTGTTCTTTTTAGTCTTCGAATATATAGCTTTACATTTGAGATGTCCTTACAGGCTTTTTAACTTGAGAATCGTATTCAGCGAACCCCAAAACCCGCAGAATATATTTTTTCCCGGAACAATTGAGAAAAAGGATAATCACGTTATCCTTATAGGACTTTCCGTCGTCATTACAGACTTTTTAACTTAAGAATCGTATTCAGCGAGCCCAAAAACCCCAGAATAGATTTTTTTCCGGAAAATTTGGAGAAAAGGATAATCACGTTATCCTTACAGGACCCTCCGTTATCCTTACAGACTTTTTGATGACAGATTCGGATTCAGCGACCCCAAAAACCCAAGAATAGATTTTTTTCCGGAAAATTTGGAGAAAAGGATAATCACGTTATCCTTACAGGATCTTCCGTTATCCTTACAGACTTTTTAATGACATATTCGGATTCAGCGACCCCAAAAACCCCCAGAATAGATTTTTTTTCCGGAAAATTTGGAGAAAAGGATAATCACGTTATCCTTACAGGACCTTCCGTTATCCTTACAGACTTTTTGATGACAGATTCGGATTCAGCGACCCCAAAAACCCAAGAATAGATTTTTTTCCGGAAAATTTGGAGAAAAGGATAATCACGTTATCCTTACAGGATCTTCCGTTATCCTTACAGACTTTTTAATGACAGATTCGGATTCAGCGACCCCAAAAACCCCCAGAATAGATTTTTTTCCGGAAAATTTGGAGAAAAGGATAATCACGTTATCCTTACAGGACCTTCTCTTATCCTTACAAGGACGAAGTAGAGAAAATATTGTATTGTCATCGGACTTATATAAGTGTACAAAATTTCAAGTGAATCGGATGAGTGGAAGTGGGTCAAAATTTGATTGCAAGATTTGACCCCGACAAACAAAAAAACAAACAAACAAGCAAACAAACAGACAGACAAGATAGCGAGCTAAATAAAAGCTTTTAAAAATAATTTCTACACATTGGGCGCATTCACGGTACTCAACGGTTGAGAAATTTGCTCAACAGTTGAGAGATTTACTCATCATAACCACTGATCGGACGCCATTTTTTGTATCGGAAAATTACTGCGATACTTTTCTGCTCAACCGATGGATTGAGTATTTTGACAGATAACAGTTGGCGTTTTTTCGAAGAACAAAATATTTGGAAACAGAATGGCTTTTCTGGATCAAATTTACAAATTAAATGATATGGAACATAATATTTTCGAAACTCCGGAGGTGCATCACAGATTACAAACTGATAAGTTGCATTTTATTAGTTTACAAGAGGTGGAAATATTTCCAATCGTTTGAAGAAATTTTTCATTCCGCACTTTCACCGATTCACGGGCTTTAAATATTTCATGCGCAAATAAAGATGTTTGCATTAAATCAGGAATATGTTGCAATGTTTGTGGTAACATCATCTTCAGCTAAAAACTCCAAAAACCAGTGGTTTTCCATAATTCCAACTAACAATTTTCACACAACAAATTTTCCCTCCATTTGTCTATGACAAGATTGACAGATATCAGCTGTTTAATGTATCGAAGCATTCACGAGAACTAATCGAGATTTACTCTATTCATGAAAAATTTCGACCTCTTAATTTTGCCTAAAAAACATTTCCCGCTCACTCCTGAGTCGATTGGAGTCATATTTAAAACATGTCTTTCTGTCTGTCAGTCTGTCAGTCTGTCTGTCAGTCTGTGTACAAGATTTCTCAAAAACTAATAGAGCTAGCGCCATGAAATTTTATAGGCATGTTGGGTCCTGAAATGGGACGATCCTATCAACTTTTGGTGGAAATCCGTTAACCGGAAGTATCCAAAATGGCGGTTTTTTAAAAATCTTACTCCCAAACTACGCGTTTTTTAGTGGCCTTAAGTATGACAAAACTTGGAGAAAATAAAATTTCCCACACTTTTGTCTTTAGCTATAACTCGATATCTCAACCTGTTATCCAGATAAACCGTTATTTCCAAAAAAAACAGTTTTTTGCGATTATCTCGAAAACTAACGGGTTTTTGCTAACTGAATGTATGAAGTGAATTAATGAGAATGGCATTCTGCACAATTTAGTCTTTTACCGTTATCCGTTATCTTTTACCGTTATTGAGACATTTTCATTAATATGTAAAAAATCATATTTTTGCGAATAATTTGCAAACTAACGGTTTTTCGACAAATCAGTTAAATGAATAATTAAAGATGTTAACATTTTCTACATTTTTGCCATTTACCGTAAATTGATATCTTTTACCGTTCTCAAGGTATCTCAAATTTTGTACGTTTTTGATATTTTTGAATAAACCAAGAATTTATTGGGAGGTCGTCTTAGGTTGACAACGCGACAGGGCTCTAGCGTAAATTGCGCAGGGTGGTAGATTTTGTAGAAGAAAGTTTTGTGTTGACCACAACTGATATTTTTTATTAATAATCATGCCTTAAAAGGTTTCACTGGAATATCTTAGGAAAAAAATATTGATGAAATCGGGCGAAAAGTGAAAACGGGTTTTCAAAAGTGGTACTTAGAAAAGGTGTACGCGTTTTAAAAGTGGTTTTTGTGAAAGAATGGCATTAAAGTAATACCCTCGTGTGATTTTGAAATCGGATTAAAGTGTTAAATTCCGTTTCGAATTTTGAAATTCCAACATTAGATTCGTAATTAGCGACCCCAAATACCCGATAATGCCAATTTTCCGGGGAAAAATGGGAAAAAGGATATTTTCGTTATCTTTACAGGACCTTCCGTTTCGAATTTTGAAAATCTAATACCGGATTCGTGATCAGCGACACCAAAAACCCCATAATGCCAATTTTTCCGAGGAAGAATGGAAAAAAGGATATAAAAATTAGAAGAAAAAAATCAACCATTTCCCATAGAAATTTTTTCCAATAACAAATTTTTTCCCCAATAATACAAATTCTTGATTTCGGAAATCTAATAGCAAATTTTATTACGTCATGCAAATGTTTCAAAATTACCCGCCTATAAAATCAAAATTACCTGCGATCACCTCAAAAATTGAAGTGATGGGGCTCACTGCTGCTATCAATTATGAAATTGCAAAGTTCTGCAGCCAACTTCACAATCCCAAATCTTAGGGAAAAAAAATTCTGATGAAATCGGGCGAAAAGTGAAATCGGGTTTTCCAAAGTGGTACTTAGAAGAAGTGTACGCGTTTTAAAAGTGGTTTTTGTGAAAGAAGAGCATTAAAGTAATACCCTCGTGTGATTTTGAAATCGGATTAAAGTGTTAAACGGAAATAAAGTGCAAAAACGTCCAACGTTTGACGTTTCTCAACTAGTGTTCCACAAAGTAATTCTTTTGTAGTTTGGTCCTCAACACATGCCAACTACCGTCAGCATTGATACCGATGTAAGTATTTGGTTAAAATGTTGCATATATCTTGCATCCCTTACAAATCTCACAAAAATATTGGTAACTGAGTTTTTAAGTTGAAACATTTTTTTTTAAATTCGATCATAATTAAGTTTGAGTTTATTGTAAAGGGTGAGCCAACTTAGAGTTACTGTTTTGTGCCGTTTGTAGCTTCAGTATGGCACAAAATGCATTTTATCATACAGTCGTGATATATTCGAACGCGACTGACTTTAAAAAAAGAGAGAATTTCTTAACTTGCCTTTGGAACTGTGTGGAAGCAGAAATTATTGTTGCATCTATGAGTTTTGTACGAAGAGAGATAAAACTAAACTTTAAGAGATGAAAACCTATGTTAACGACTGGAGAAAAGAGAGAATGTGGATGCAAAATAAAAATTGCTTCCACCTCAGGAGAAGTCAAATAATTTGCGCTTTTATTTAAATAACTAAAAAACTAAGATCCGTATTTAAAAAGTTTTTTTGGAGGACATTTAGATGATTTTGTTTTGAATAATTCTATATCTAATATTCATAGCTTTTTGAAGAAAAAATACGCGGTTTTCGCGTTTAAAAAAACCATTCCAAAAATAAAAATTTCTTTCGTACGATCATTTCTCTTTTGCCTCGTAATGTCATATGCAACAGGAAGATGTGAAATAAGTAATTCGAATCGTTACTTCCGAGTGAAAATAAGTAAAAAAAAATGCATTAAGGCAAATTGGTAGTAGCGTAGTTTGGTAAAAATGGCAGATTGTTGTGTAATCGATAGCTTATTAAAACAATCATTTAGTTCGCGCTCTTTTTCTGAAAAACAAAATATTCTTGATCGCCGGAGACCAAAACCAAAGTTAAATATAACAACAGTAAATAAAAGTTGTACGAGACGATTTTCGGTCAAAGTTTACGAAGATTTTAATTGGCTTTGCGGTTGTGCAAATAAGCAAAAGTTATTTTGTTGGCCTTGTTTATTTTTTTCGAAGGATAACAACTTTTGGCAATCTGTAAGTTACAGCGATTTAAATAATTTTCATAAAGCTGTTTAATTCTCTTCAGAATTAGCAATTCTGAGTTAAGAACGATCTTGGTGTATCCGGGTTTAGGCGGACAATCGAAAATATTTTATTTTATAACAGTATTTTTTATACAAAAAGATCATGAATTTACTTTTTCTCTCGATTCGGATATATAAGTGTCTCGAATTAAAAACAAACACATTATAATTTCGTAGTCTGGGGATCAAAGATCGGATGAATTTTTCATAATCATTTTCATAATCATAAAGTACAAGTTATTTTAATGTTTTGAACTTTTTATTATTTTATTGTCATTCATTTAAGTAGCTAACGAGAGATGTATTTTTGCACAACACAAAGAATACCTTTATTAATAACATAAAAACCTTAAGTTGGCAATTAAATTCCAAAAAATTAAAATTTGCATCCCTAGCTTCAAAACTCACGCCACGCCCCTGATTACAACAGATCAAGGAACCCAATTTGAATCTAAATTATTCACAAATTTAACAAAATTTTTAGGTTCTCACAAAATACATACAACAGCATATCACCCCCAAGCCAATGGTATCATTGAGCGTTTCCATCGGACTTTCAAAAATGCTCTTAAAGCACGTGAAAATACTGTTAATTGGGCACATGAAATCCCATCATTTTCACTTGGTTTACGTACAATAATTAAATCAGATATACAATGTACGTCTTCAGAATTAGTATAATGATCAATCAATTAGAATTCCTGGATAATTTTTAGTTAAATCCGAAAACGAAACTTTAACCGATCCAAAAAACGTAGTAAATAAAATTAAAACTGATATGCAAAATTTATTACCGGTCAATTTATCGTAAACAATTTATCGTGAAACAATTTATCGTGAACAATTTATCGTAAAACAATTTATCGTAAGACCAATTTATCGTAAGAACAATTTACAACAACAATTTATCGTGAGACAATTTATCGTAAGGACAATTCTGTGGTCACAAGGAAAAACCGCCTAAGTCGAAAAAGCGTGTTTTGAGTAATTTGGGTTTAAAGTTTTGATTATTTTTGTTTTTGCAAGCAAAACTGACTTAGGTTATATGGTTTTTGCTCTGCCATTCCTCATAGGGGTACAGCATGAAAACCAAATTTTGACAGAATATAGAACTGGATAAGGAGAAATCAAATATGCACCAACCTTTAAAACCACATAACTCGACTTAAGCGGTTTTTCCTTGTGACCACAGAATTTATCGTAAGACAATTTATCGTAAGAACAATTTATCGTAAGAACAATTTATCGTAATGAAGATTATCGTGGGAAGTTAGGGAAGTGTTAGGGAGATGGGTTGGGTCGGAGCGGAGGGGAGGGGGAAAGGGGGGGGGGGGGGGGGGGAACATAATTAATTAAAACTTCCAACAAAAAAGTAAAAAAAAAAAACCAGTCTAATCCTCTTTTAAGTAAAGGTATGGAAAAGTTTGGGCACAAATGTAATTTTAACACATACAATTTTGAGCCTATTTTGAATTAAAAAATCTACTAATTTTGGTCTGTATTTTTTTCGATTGCAAATTCTTTAAAACTGCGTATTCTCGTAATTTTTGTAAAGATAAAATATCTTGAATTGAAGCTCCATTATCCTCAGCCCATTTAATTGAGATACTCAGAGATTGAATTGCAGTTTCAGTTTTAATTTGGGATAAAGGAGCCACTTCGTCGGTTTCATTTCCGCTTTCATTCCCGCTTTCGATATCATCTGTATCTGGAACACTGAAATTGGGTTCAACGTTGGTTTCTAATTCGTCAATCCAGCTATTAATATCACCATTAGAAATCCCGATGTTGGGTGAAATTTCATGAAGTAAATCACAATTGGATGTGATCGTTGAGGATTTGTTCGCTATTTGTGCTTGAATTACACTCAGGGGTAAATCATCCTCATCAGTCCACTCCCAATCATGACATTCGTTATTAGGAACAATCAAAACGTTCCAGCATTTCTCAATTGAGCTAGGCTCGAAATTTTCCCACGCATTAGCCAAAAGGCATATTGCATTTCGTAGATTAAATTCTTTAATTTTGGCTTCTAAGTCCGATCCATCACTTCCGAGTAAATGTACTAAAAGGCTTTTTTTGTAGTACAATTTTGTCAAGTTAATAGCGTTTTGGTCTATCGGCTGTAGAATGGCAGTGTAATTTGCCGGAAAGCACATAACATGAATCATACCATCAGCACTTTTTAATTCCCCATCTTTGGGATGACAGGGTAATAACGCTTTTTTTCGAGACCTTTCGATTCAAGAAATCGCTGTACCTTAAAAAAAATAGAATCTTCGTTGTTAAAAGATCCGTTTTATTAAGACTAATTTACCTCAGGAACAAATGTGTTATGAAACCAGTGCTAAAAGAGTTGGAAAGTCATCTACGCGTTTTTATTAGCGTTATACACAACGGGCTTCTCTCGAAAAATTTTAAAAGCTCTCGGATTTAGCGATTTTCCGATGACGAATAATATGACCCTATGGGTGGCAGTAGAATTTGTACAAGCATGAAAAGTCAGCCTCTCTTTGCTTACTTTACGACCAGGTGCTGAAGATTCTTCAAAACTGACAAGTGTTTTAGCAGGCAAGAGTCTATAAAACAGCCCAGACTTGTCGCATTGTAAATCTGATGTGGTGTCAAGCTGAGCTCCTTTATTTTATTTTTAAGATTAACTAAAAACGGTTCAACAAGTTGTGGCTTGTTAGAAAGCTTCTCACCACAAATTTTTAACAGACGTATGCCATGGCGCTTTTTAAAATTTGCAAACCAACCGTTGCTCGCGTTAAATGATCCAGGAGTTTCTTTGATTTTTTCATGCAATTGACATGCTTTTGATTTTAAAATTTGGCACATTATGTTTTATTTGTTTTAAGAACCTTGTGTATAAAGCCTTTTCCAACCTTAGGAATTCACATTTTTTTTAGAGTTATACGCTTTCCTGGGCCAGTTTCAGTATTGCTGACAAACTTCCGGATTGTATTTTCTTGCCTTTCGATCCTTGTTATGGTCGATTTGTGCACTTTGTATTCCTGACACAATAATTTAGCAGATACCTCTTTGCGAAGTTTTTCCAAAATTTCACTTTTACTTTTAATCGACAACTTTACAACTTTTTTCACAACTGCCATCATTACTGCTCGAGACAAACATCAAAATAAATGCGCACAAATAGATCACACAGATCACAAAGTAACAATACAATAAAGGGAATGAGAAATAATTCTAACTGTAAAATAACTGCCAGAATGACACATTTAGATGAAGTGAAAAAATAAAAACGTAAGCGAAAGTTGCGTTTATCGAGGTCCAATTAGCACGTGTGGTTGCATTTACAGAGTCAGTAATGCTAAAAAAATGGTGGTTGCGAAAATCGAGGAGTTGCGCAAATCGAGGGTTGCGTAAACCGAGGGCGTACTGTATATATATTAGACTAGGGGCTGCGCCCCGAACCGCTTCGCGGTTCATCCCCCTTCCACAGGTCGGCCTTCGGTCTCCCTGCCCCCGTCGGCCTACGGCCTCCACAACTACTCGGCCTTCGGCCTCGCCCCTCGCACTTGAATTGTTGGAATTTGATGTATGGAGATGTTACGTAAAATTATTTAAATATATTTCAGCTCTCGCCTTCTTCTTTACTCGGCCTTCGGCCTCGAGTCAAATGCATATAGTTAACCCAAAAAAGGGAAATTTTTTTAGAGACATTTTTCTTTGTGACCCAACGGTGTATTACAAAATCGTACTGTTTACTTACAATATATTCAATAACGGTAAAAGGTGGTTATCCACACGGCGAAAGACAATATTGTGGGAAATGTCGTTCTTTTTCATTCATGTCATACATTGAAGCACCAAATCCCTTTAGAATTGCAGAAGATAGCAGGTGAGGGCTATACATAACGATGGTATCTATACTGTTTTTCGCAGTATTATATTGTTTTTCAGACTCCAATACTGCATTACTGCTTTTTTCCCCAAAATACTGTATTTAAATACTCAGAAAACTTTAATTCTTTAACGTTTCGGAATTCAAATTTATTAATAGCAATGCAAAACGTCAGTGGCAACACAAAACAGTGGCAACACATGGCAAGTGTAAATACATTCAAACGACGAACAGCGAAGTATTGATGGCAACATGTCATATAGATTCGCTTCTTCCTTTCCCCATCGATTACTATATATATAGATTCCTTTTTTTAATGAGTTTTTGGAGTAGCAGGTTACCCAATATAATAACGTTGTAGGAGGTAAAGTCATAAAGAAACAAACATACAACATTTTTTATTAGAGTGAAATTTTGCAATAAGAATTTCAAAAGGTGTTCCAATTGAATTTTCATTTGGAGTAGAAGGTTACCCAATATAATAACGTTGTAGGAGGTAAAGTCATAAAGAAACAAACATACAACATTTTTTATTAGAGTGAAATTTTGCAATAAGAATTTCAAAAGGTGTTCCAATTGAATTTTCATGTATTGAGTATTTATGTAGAATTGGATTCTAAACACTGTTTGTTCTAGGAGTTTTGCAATAAAGTGAACCGTTTTCGAGAAATTTGCAAATAACTTTTTGGATTGTATGGGAGAGGGGGGAAGCTTAAGGGGTAGGTGCACCAAACTTCACAGAAACACCCTCTGTGCTAATCTAAAGTTTTCCTGAAAATTTGGTCAAAATCGGTTCAGCGGCTTAGAAGTCTATAAGCCACATACATACATACATACATACATACATACATCCATTTTTATATATATAGATAGATTGCCCACAAGATATATGAAATGTGTAAAGTTGTGATTTCTGTTGCTCCCCGTCCATTTTCGTGAAGTTTAGGTCAAAAAAATAAGATTTAAAAAAAAAGTAGGAATCTGTAGTAGAAAAAACCCAGCCGGTTTTTCATTGAAGTTTCAAAAATAGACTTTAAAATGGTGAATCGCTTTAACTGTCCGTAACTCCTATAATATTTAATTTTTCGTTGATGGTCTAAAGACAACTTTTGTAGAGGATAACTAGACGAACATCTAATTCTCACGAAGTTTTGACCTACGGTTGAAATTTAATGCTTTTTTGGTCCCAAAACAGCGATTTTTTAAGAACATTTTCATGAATTATTTTCTTTAAATGTATTTTTTGCACTTTCTAAAGGGTGGAATATTTCTTCTGGTAAGCCTATGTTCTAGAGAATGAAATGTAGATTTATTTAAAAAAAAAAAATATGCCGATCTAAAGTTATACGGCATACATACAGACCGACAAACAGACAGATTTATGAACATCCTAAATTTTTTGTCTGAAACGGATTTTGTACTGGTCAGAAGTATTGAAAAGTATATTTTTTTTAAGTTTTTCCGATATTCTTATTTGTTATAAAACATTTTAACCCTTAATTTATGAGGTGAAAATCATATGCGTAAATGATGAGGTGGTTTCCAATGGACTTGTTCTAATCACATACCAAATCCGTGCTTTTAACTCGGTACACAATACCATACTGTATGAAGGTACTGAAGATTTAGTCACTGTGCTGAAAACATGAGAAATAGCAAAGAGAGAAAAGTCAATGTGGGTCCAGTGGACCCACCTCATCAATTAAGGGTTAAAATACAAAATTTAATGGATTTTTTTTTTGTTTCTTGAAATTGTTCATAATTTTTTGTTAAATATTCAATGAATTTTGCTTTCGAATAGCTTTGCATTGATATTTGTTTATAATGCTGTTCCATCGCATGAAGGATATACTGTTTTTGTTACTCCTGGTGCGTTAGAACAGTATTATATCGAGTCATCAAAGCTACTCCACGCTCTGCTATATCATTAACAACAAGTAAATTTTTAATCATTGCCTTCGCAGCGATGTAGTTCTCGTCTTCCTCCCATGTTGGTGGATCGGCAGTCAAAAAATTGTTCCTTATACCAGTGATTTCTTGATTTAATATTTTATTAAAGAAAAAGTATGTGTTATTACTAACAAAATCGCACAATTCTGATGACTCGATATAATACTGTCCTAAGGCACCAGCAGCGGTATTGTGATTTTAATCTGTAAAAAAGGTGGAAAAACTCACACATGAGATTTCTCGCCTATTCATTTCCACTTCACCTTTGAAGAATTCGGTATTATGATTTTCCAACTGAAACCTAGTACATACTTAATACAAATCTATTACAGAATATGCTAAATTTATATTTCAAAGTGGTTTTTGGTTGCTATTTTGCAAATTTTAACTAAATTCAAGAAAAGTGTTACAGTTTTTTGTATTATAAACAATATAAATGGTTCTCTAGATGTTTCAACATTTGAAACATCATTTGTGCGGTATTTCAACATTTTTTTTGCACTTTTGATTACATAGGAAATTTTACACATAAAATTTATAACAGCTTCTCTCTGTCTGGTAGTTACTTTCTTCTAGCAATATATGTGCGGAATACAATTTTTATTAGTTTCGAATAAAAGAAATACCATTTAAAAGTAATCGCTTTTGCTTTCATTTATTTCGCCCACATAAACTCACTTTTCGTTTCCACGTCCGAAATGGGTGGCGGATTTTTTGACATTTCGAGGTGAGAAATTTCACGGTGAAATTCTCCCGTATTTGTGATCAGAATACCAAATAATGAGAAAACTCACTTATTCAGTTTTCTCACGCAAAAACATTTTCTCACTTTGCAATCACAATACCACTGCAGGAGTAACAAAAACAGTATATCCTGCATGCGATGGAACAGCATTATAAACAAATATCAATGCAAAGCTATTCGAAAGCAAAATTCATTGAATATTTAACAAAAAATTATGAACAATTTCAAGAAAAAAATTTTAAAAAAATTCCATTAAATTTTGTATTTTAACCCTTAATTGATGAGGTGGGTCCACTGGACCCACATTGACTTTTCTCTCTTTGCTATTTCTCATGTTTTCAGCACAGTGACTAAATCTTCAGTACCTTCATACAGTATGGTGTTGTGTACCGAGTTAAAAGCACGGATTTGGTATGTGATTAGAACAAGTCCATTGGAAACCACCTCATCATTTATGCATATGATTTTCACCTCATAAATTAAGGGTTAAAATGTTTTATAACAAATAAGAATATCGGAAAAACTTAAAAAAAATATACTTTTCAATACTTCTGACCAGTACAAAATCCGTTTCAGACAAAAAATTTAGGATGTTCATAAATCTGTCTGTTTGTCGGTCTGTATGTATGCCGTATAACTTTAGATCGGCATATTTTTTTTTTAAATAAATCTACATTTCATTCTCTAGAACATAGGCTTACCAGAAGAAATATTCCACCCTTTAGAAAGTGCAAAAAATACATTTAAAGAAAATAACACTGATCAACAAAAAGAAAAAAAAATTTTGCCGTTCTTTGCAAATGTTTTTTTTCATACCCTGTAGGGTGTTTCATTTTTCCAAAGATGTGATTTTCATATGACTTTGCTTACGCCCCGAGTCTCAGTGATGAAAAATATTTATATGCCAAATTTTAAGAAGATTGGATAATATTTAGGGGTGGCACACTTTGATCACTTTTCGTCAAACTACCTAGTCTAGCCATAAATACTGACACAAGGGAAAATTGATGCCAAATGAGAACGCATTGGTATTTTTCAAAACTTTTTTTTTATATTTATTGGGCCACACAACAGCCACAAATCATAGAACACATTATTCGAAAATACCGCCATTTGATTTAACACCACGCCTTTAACGATGGAGCCAACAGGGCTGCAAAATACGCGCTCGATCTATTTGAAAGTTGTCCAAAGCGGTTTGATTCCTGCTGCATGGATTCAATGTTAGCGAGTGTTTGTTTAGCACACCATATTCTCTAAAGTAGATCATAGTTTATAGTCCAAAACGTTGAGTTATTCAACTCTTCGCTTCTAATGAAATCATAAATTTGATTTTGAAGCATTTTTTGTGGTCATTTGGCTTTTGGAGCCAGAAATGAATCCTGTGGAAAATTCCAGTCCCCATTTTTGAATAAGTTTTCGTTTACATGCCTAACTATACATTTTAAACAGTTTCTTGAGCAAATTTGGCTGCCGTTTGCGCTTCTTTTTCACAAAAAGGCTCAAAAACAATTTTCATGACTTCATGCCTCCAAAAGTCCGCCCCCGGAAGTTCAGATCTTAAGTCGTTGAACTAGACCCGTTGGACTGTAGTGAGCATGATTTGCCAAAAAGACACCAAAATATTGAGTCCTTGAAGGATTTCAACAAAAACATTGGACAACTTTCAAATAGATCGAGCGCGTATTTTGCAGCCCTGTTGGCTCCATCGTTAAAGGCGTGGTGTTAAATCAAATGGCAGTATTTTCGAATAATGTGTTCTATGATTTGTGGCTGTTGTGTGGCCCAATAAATATAAAAAAAAAGTTTTGAAAAATACCAATGCGTTCTCATTTGGCATCAATTTTCCCTTGTGTCAGTATTTATGGCTAGACTAGGTAGTTTGACGAAAAGTGATCAAAGTGTGCCACCCCTAAATATTATCCAATCTTCTTAAAATTTGGCATATAAATATTTTTCATCACTGAGACTCGGGGCGTAAGCAAAGTCTGCAAAAATTTTAGATTTTATTTTTTGCCTAATAAAATGAAACACCCTAATACCCTGGTATTAGATTATTTATAATATGTCTGTAAAAAATAGCAGAAACACCCATTTTCTTAGGAAATTCTGTTTATTTAAAAAAAATAAAAAAACAGGAATTTTTTAAATATTTAATTTTTATAAATTTATTCGTATGATTTTTTCAAAAGTTTTGCTTCTCTTTTATATGAATATGATGGATGATCTCGTTTTAATGTCCAACAAAAATCTGCCAGCATTCTTGATGACCATTTTCTTTGATATCTCTTTTCCATTGTCATAATGTCTTGATGAAATCTCTCCCCGTGCTCGTCGCTTACAGCAACTAAGTTTTTAGGGAAAAACTCTAAATGGGAATCAAGAAAATGAATTTTCAGAGACATATTGCATCCCAAGTCTTTATAGTTCTAGAGGACACATCTTAAACAAAAAAAACTTGGCGTCCAAGGTTTATTAATACTCTGACTAATACTGAAACCAAAGTACAAATTGTATGCGTTATTTACTAGTGGCGTAGGCCGTTCTCGATTGGAATGGGAAGTAAACTCCCGACAAATAAAACAAAAGAGGTCCAGAGAATTTAAGCACTTTCGATGCATAATGAAAACTAGGTACAGTAGAACACGCTTAAATGCACATCGAATTTCGCAGAATTTTATGTGCATTTATCCGTGTTTTGCATTTATACGTAGCACGGAAGCACGGATAAATGCACATTAATGTGCAATTATGCGAGTAAAAGATAAAAATGCAACTTTAATATTCCTGTAATAAACATTTAAATTCAACGAGGCTACACAAAAACAAAGAATCTAATTAAGAATTCATTTTATCAAATTAAAATAACAATACTAACTTTTTTTTGGGTAATCACATTTCATTTTTGCACATGTGCATTTAAGCGTGAAAAATTTCATATAATTTATACTTTTGCGGATGTGAAAGTGGTTGCATTTAAGCAAGTATTGCAATTAAGCGTGTTTCATTTATCCGTGTATATTTATATGAAAAATGCTTAAAAATCTTCCATGCACAAATTTTGCGTGCAATGACACGAGTTTTGCATTTACGCGTGTTGCATTTAAGCGCGTTCTACTGTATAAGTATTTAGTATGCGACCCCAACCAGAACGTATGAAAATTAACAAACAAAAATCTACAAAATAAGCAATAGTGAGCTGAAAAAATACAAGAAATTCACACGCCGTTAACTGTAGTACTTCAATATGCTGTCAATATTGTGGGAAATGTATGTCCTTTTCTTTTATTCGCTCGGTGCTGCTCGGAGCGGGACCGAATCGTTGTTACGGGATAAACCGCCAATACTAATGCCAAAAATTATACTTTGTCGTATATTTAGATAATTCGATGTAATGAAATATTTTTAACATTTTTCTGTTAATACTTATGCCTGTCAGATACCGAAAATGTATAATTTGTTTAACGGCAAAAAGTCGTGTTGACCAGTGTAATTCATGAAAATGTTCTTAAAAAATTGCTGTTTTGGGACCAAAAAGCATTAAATTTCAACCGTAGGTCAAAACTTCGTGAGAATTAGATGTTCGTCTAGTTATCCTCTACAAAAGTTGTCTTTAGACCATCAACGAAAAATTAAATATTATAGGAGTTACGGACAGTTAAAGGGATTCACCATTTTAAAGTCTATTTTTGAAACTTCAATGAAAAACCGGCTGGTTTTCCACTACAGATTCCTACTTTTTTTTTAAATCTTATTTTTTTGACCTAAACTTCACGAAAATGGACGGGGAGCAACAAAAATTACAACTTTGCACATTTCATATATCTTGTGGGCAATCTAATATATCTGTACCCCAGAAGTAAACTGTCGTAACTGACATTTTACAAATTTTACAGGAGAGCCATTTTTAGTTCGGAATTGCAAACTTTTTATTGTGTATGATTTTCGGTAATTATTGAAACTTTTGTAGTTTATTTTATGAGACTATGGTCGCTGGTCCCCCATCCGGAGATGATCCGCCACCCGCGATCGCGCGTAAGCCTCTGGGTCCATCGAATGTATACATCTCGGACGGCTCATTGACGACGTACAACCGGTTCTGAAGGAACCACGCACTCAACTCCTCTCTCCGACATATAGGAGGATGGCAAGATGTGCGCCCGGCAATTTTGCTGTGCCACATTGGTAAGAGGGCATTCGCATCTATCCCCAGGATTATAGCTTAGCAGCCAATCAGCGATGAGTCACATTGGCGATCAGCTGCTGCAGCTTCCTGATCCCGACATCAGTTGCACATGTAATCTAGGACACGCACCTGACTTTTCTGAACTGACCTACTTGTAGCTGATATTAGGAACATGTCGGGTAGTTTCTAATGTAATTTTTGTTAGATTAAATAAAATAAAATGATAATTTTCAATATTTTTTTCGTCTGGCGGTAATAATTGTCATCAGTAGCACAGTCTATTAAGGTAGTATGGCCCTCTCTCGGTTATGGGCTCTCTACTTCATATAATGTTTTACACTGCCGCATTTTTTAGAAGAGAAATAAGGAGAAGTTCTTCCTCCGAGTCCGACATGTTGACGTTTGAGGTCAGCTGATCCCAGTTCAGTGTGCCACGTCAACTGATCGAATCAGCTCCTGCAGCTGCGCAACCTGTTGTCGGGATCAGGCAGCTGCAGCAGCTGATCACGAATGTAACATCTCCCCATCCAACCCATCCAAGGTGGTAAAACCTCATCCAAGTACGCCAAGTAGCGACCCAGATCATCAGCCATCAAATCATCGGTACTAATGGAGAAGTCCACATCATAAATGATGACTCGAGGCCCCATCTTGTCATTAACCGACATTTCCAGGTCACACTTATTGCACTTGACGTTCTCCACCACCATCTTCCTCTCCATTTCCTAAAATCCACGGCAGTCACCCTACGAGCCCCGGATTTGAGCGGATTGACCACATGCACCCTTTTTATACCCAAAGTCGACCCTACCACCTTCATTACCGTTGCGGCAACGTCCATTGCTGAACCATCCGGTTTGCGGCTCTTAACCACAACAGACGGTTTCGGCCAAACGGCCTCGATGACCGGTATGGGACGACACCCATTCACCGCCGCCACACTGGGATACGAGTGCGGCTTAATCCTCTGGGCGGCCTTTATTTCACCTTCGGGCACCGATTCAGTGACTTCTAGCTGGCCTTGTAACCGCTGGTTCTTCGCAGGAGACGACCAATGACTACGGCACAGTCTGCAGCCACGATGTGGTCGGGCGCCATTTTCGATCATTACCTGATGGAATCGACAGACCAGTCGCTTCATCTCAGCCATTAGTTCCTCCGTATCGGCTCCAAGCTCCGCTAACTTCTTAGCCGGCTTCGACTTCACAATTGGGATCTTAAACTTTTCCACAAACTCCTTAGGCCTCACTACGGCAGTTACCCCTTTTTTAACCGACTTCCAAAAAGGCAAAGGTTCTCAATTCGACCCGTATGTATTTTTTTTAATGTATGTATTTTACTCTGTGCTTCTATCCCCTCAAACCTCTCCCCTGCTAGGTTGTACGTCGCGTCGTTAGAGATATTGAGTACAATAATCCCTCCAACTGCGCGATAGATACTTTCCACAAAAAGAGCGCGCAAACCGAAACCGCGCCCTGTGAACCCTACTTTGTATGAAATTTTGGGGTTAGATCCCAGATATTAGAAAAACTCTAAAACAAAATAGAAAAGAGTTTTTATTTAACGACATATTTAAATTAATACAAACATATGATATGTACTACTAATCTTGGTATTAGTGATTGATTACCCGATTTTTTTATACCCGTATGGTGAAACCAAAGGGTATATTAACTTTACCTTGCCGTTTGTAACGCCAAGAACCCGTCATTACACACAAAAATGAATTACACCAGTGTGTTTAGAATGATAAAAATAACTAATTTTTGCATGTCCGTCCGTCCGTCTGTGGCGCGGATTGCGGGCGCACGGATGGAGCTACAGACTTGAAATTTTGCACAGATCCGTTTTTCGTAAAATGCGAGGCTAAGTTGGTTCATGGACAAAAATGGACCATTAGGGAGGGTACCCCCCATACGATCGAAAACGTTTTTTGTGAATATCTCAAAAACGGTGGATCTTATCAAAAAAGTGCAAGAACAAAAGTTATTTAGGATATGATTCTACATAAAACTCCCATACATAAAAATCCGATTGGAATAAATTAAAAAAAATCTTATTGAAAAGTTTGACTTCAAAGTGGAATTTTGGTACAACTGTTCGAATTTTCATACGAATATCACCATACTGGTTTTTAATAATTGCCAGATTGGCAATTATAGCTTTTGTTATGTTTTTTCATTATGAATTTCTGCGTATGGGGCTAAAGCAGCTGTCAAATTTCTCCGAAATTTTAAGACACGCTCCATATCAGGGTCCATATTAAGAGCTTCTTATTCAAGTTGACTACCAAGCACAAACGAATTTGCTAGTTTTACGCACTAAATATAAGCACGAAATTACCAAATATGTACGAAGATACCAAATGACCAGCTAATTCCTTCTCGTCGGGGATTCACCAAAATATATATTCAGAACATGTTTTTTTAAATGAAAATTTTAAAAAAAACCGCGCAACTGCGAAATTTTTACCACGTACTTTCAAAATTTTGGTATTAAATACTTAACCGCGCAGTTGCGAAACCGCGCAGTTAGAAACCGCGCAGTTAGAAACCGCGCAGTTAGAGACCGCGCAGTTGGAGGCATTACTGTACATGCTTAAGTTCAAAAGATGTTTGTTAGTTTTTTACTTAACTTTTACATAATTTTAACAAAAATTGTTTACTAGTTCGTAAATTTAATATTTTTTTTTATTAGAAAAAATTAAATTAAATATAAAAAATCTATTAAAGAGAAAATAAAAAGTCTTTCGACGGATCTTGAACCTGTGATTTTCAATTCATGCGTCTTACGTTTTTCCCGCGAAGCTTTCATACATCTGCCACACAACATTCGGCATAACCGAATAAAAATTAAGACGGTAGCGTTAAGATGTTAGGTTATGTACTGCCACACAACATTCGGTATATATTTGGTTTCACCCTTTAGGAAATATTTTACACAAAATCTTGGATGATTCTACCAATGTTTTTTTTAGTTGTTTTCCCAAATTTTTCACGCAGATACTTCAACCATTTTTTTCGATAGCTTAATAAAAATATCAGTTGTGGTCAACACAAAACTTTCTTCTACAAAATCTACGACCCTGCGCAATTTACGCTAGAGCCCTGTCGCGTTGTCAACCTAAGATGACCTCCCAATAAATTCTTGGTTTATTCAAAAATATCAAAAACGTACAAAATTTGAGATACCTTGAGAACGGTAAAAGATATCAATTTACGGTAAATGGCAAAAATGTAGAAAATGTTAACATCTTTAATTATTCTTTTAACTGATTTGTCGAAAAACCGTTAGTTTGCAAATTATTCGCAAACATATGATTTTTTACATATTAATGAAAATATCTCAATAACGGTAAAAGATAACGGATAACGGTAAGAAACAAAATTGTGCAGAATGCCATTCTCATTAATTCACTTCATACATTCAGTCAGCAAAAACCCGTTAGTTTTCGAGATAATCGCAAAAAACTGTTTTTTTGGAAATAACGGTTTATCTCGATAACAGGTGGAGATATCGAGTTATAGCTAAAGACAAAAGTGTGGGAAATTTTATTTTCTCCAAGTTTTGTCATACTTAAGGCCACTAAAAAACGCGTAGTTTGGGAGTAAATCGAGAAAAACGAAATTGCGATTTTTGAAAAGCCGCCATTTTGGATACTTCCGGTTAACGGATTTCCACCAAAAGTTGATAGGATCGTCCCATTTCAGGACCCAACATGCCTATAAAATTTCATGGCGCTAGCTCTATTAGTTTTTGAGAAATCTTGTACATAGACTGACAGACTGACAGACTGACAGACTGACAGACTGACAGACTGACAGACTGACAGACTGACAGACTGACAGACTGACAGACTGACAGACTGACAGACTGACAGACTGACAGACTGACAGACTGACAGACTGACAGACTGACAGACTGACAGACTGACAGACTGACAGACTGACAGACTGACAGACTGACAGACTGACAGACTGACAGACTGACAGACTGACAGACTGACAGACTGACAGACTGACAGACTGACAGACTGACAGACTGACAGACTGACAGACTGACAGACTGACAGACTGACAGACTGACAGACTGACAGACTGACAGACTGACAGACTGACAGACTGACAGACTGACAGACTGACAGACTGACAGACTGACAGACTGACAGACTGACAGACTGACAGACTGACAGACTGACAGACTGACAGACTGACAGACTGACAGACTGACAGACTGACAGACTGACAGACTGACAGACTGACAGACTGACAGACTGACAGACTGACAGACTGACAGACTGACAGACTGACAGACTGACAGACTGACAGACTGACAGACTGACAGACTGACAGACTGACAGACTGACAGACTGACAGACTGACAGACTGACAGACTGACAGACTGACAGACTGACAGACTGACAGACTGACAGACTGACAGACTGACAGACTGACAGACTGACAGACTGACAGACTGACAGACAGAAAGACATTTTTTAAATATGACTCCAATCGACTCAGGAGTGATCGGGAAATGTTTTTTAGGCAAAATTAAGAGGTCGAAATTTTTCATGAATACAATCTATATATTTAAAAGGCAAAGCGATTTTGTATGGATTTCTTTCGACAGAGCTCCTGGAGTTCCTATTGAACCGATTTTGATGATTTTTTTTTTAAATGAAAGCTCTATAGCTGCAGATATGTCCGTTTTACTTTTTTCCCCATTTTTAATAATACTTTATTAGTAATTTGCCTTTCAAAATTATAAATATGCCGCTAACTAAGTCTTCAATGTTAAAACGACATTTCGTACTGTTCGATTAGTGCAGTGAGTTAGAAGTTGGACTACCATGCGCCAGGCCCGGGTTCAATTCTTATCGATGACAAATTCTTTTTTTTTTCTTTTCAAATTTTTTTTTTGAATTTTTTACTTTTATTAATATTTTATTACTTAATTTATCTTTAAGTTTACATTTTTACTGCTGAATAAGTGTTAGACTACAATGCGCCAGATGTGCGGGTTCGATTCCGAGTGGTGACAAAATATTTTTTTTTTAATTTTTTTTTACCTTCAATTATTTATTTTATTTATATTATACTGCTTTGGGCGCGTTGGGCGATTTTTGGATGGGTAAAACCTTATGAGTTCGCGTCACCGACATGCTAATTTAACTTTCAAAAAGTTTCAGAATTTTCCGACCAACAGTTTTCCGGAAAATTGTGGTAAAAATTCTTAACCACGGCAAATAGCCAATACTATGCTCAATATGTGGTATTTTTTCCAGAAAAACGTGAAAATTTTTATTGATTTTGGAATAAAAATCATCTAAGGGTTCAACCCCTTACCGCTTTGCGGTACATTCTTCGAAAAAATAAACAAAAATGTGAAAAAAGGTTTTGTAGTACGAATTCTTACCAATGGCGAGAAACGAGTATTTTTACGTTTCTGGGAGGGTTTTTGTCTGTTTTGTGGCCAAAAATGGGAACATCCAATTACCCAAGTTTTTCATTTTATAATCAATTGATTAAAGAATCTTTCTTGGCACTGCAATCAACGAAAAAGTAATTTGATGAGCTTTGATGAACATTTAAAGTTGTGGTAAGAATTTTTACCGGGTGGCGAAAAATGGGTTAAGAATGCTGATTTGCTTTCATTTGCTTTTTTTATACAGAAAAAATCGATTTTTTTTTTTTGAAGACTGTATAGAGCAAAATAAAATTAGAGAGGAAATTTCTGAACACCAGTTGACTTCCTTATACAACAAAAAATCGAATTTTTTTGAAAAATATACAGCAAAATAAAATTACACAGAAAATTTCTGAACAGCACGTGGCATTCTTATACAGAAAGAATTAAATATCTCTAGCTATTTGTTGTATAAGAAAATCATGTGCTGCTCAGGAATTCAAACCTTAATATGCATATTGACTTTTATTTGAAATTTACTGCTTATTAACACATATTTTCAAAATTTCAGGTTGAAAAATATATAGGCATAAATACACGACAAAATTACCTTACATATATCATTGTTTTCACTTTTGTTGGTCCCCAATGACTGCCCGTTTTTATACCCGTATGGTGAAATCAAAGGGTATACTAACTTTGCCTTACCGTTTGTAACGCCAAGATCCCGTCATCACACAAAAAAATGAATTACACCAGTGTGTTTAGAAAGATAAAAAAAAATTAAATTTTGCATGTCCGTTTGTCCGTCCATCCGTCTGTCAGTCTGTGGCGCGGATTGCGGGCGCACGGATTGAGCTAGAGACTTGAAATTTTGCGTAGATCCGTTTTTCGTAAAATTCGAGGCTAAGTTCGTTAATGGGCACAAATAGACCATTAGGGAGGGTACCCCCCCATACGAACGAAAAGGTTTTTTGTGAATATCTCAAAAACGGTGCATCTTATTAAAAAAGTGCAAGAACAAAAGTTATTTAGAATATGGTTCTACATAAAACTCCCATACATAAAAATCCGATTGGAACAAATTTTAAAAATTCTTATTGAAAAATTTGACTCAAAGTGGAATTTTGATATAACGGTTCGCCGTTCACTTAAATCACCATACGGGTTTTCAATAATTGCGAGATTGGCAATTATAGCTTTTGTTATGTTTTATTACTTAATTTATCTTTAAAATTTATATTCTTACTACTGAATAAGTGTAAACTACATCGCGCCAGGTACGGATTCCATTCTGAGCGGTGGCAAAATATTTTTTTTTTGTTGAAATTGAGTTTTTTAAACGTAAAATTAAAAATATCTGTTACGCATCGTCTTTTATTGGAAAAAGTGAAAACCATCTTCTCTATATATAAAATCGTTTAACCTGACGTCCAGCCCAAACCCCTGAAGATAGAGTCTTGAAACTTTCAGAATATGTCCCAACCATCGCGTAGGCGCTCACTAAGACGAGATTTTTCGAAATTTTAGTGCTAAGGAGGTGAACGGGGGGTCAAGGGGGTTTGGGTGTTTTTAAACCGTGATTTTCGCCATGAATCCTGCTCAATAGGAGGCTGAAAAGTATCACCCGGGGGTTTTTGGGGTCGCTGATCACGAATCTATAGATTTAAAAGGCAAAGCGATTTTGTTTGGATTTCTTTCCGCAGAGCTCCAGCGGCTCCAATTTTGATGATCCTTTTTTTAAATGAAAGCTCTATAGATATGTCCGTTTTACTTTTTTTCAATTTTTAATCATAATTTATTAGTTATTTGCCTTTCAAAATTATAAATATGGCGCTAACTAAGTCTTCATTGTTAAAACGACATTCCGTACTGTCTGATTAGTGTAGCGAGTTAGAAGTTGGACTACCATGCGCCAGGCACCGGGTTCGATTCCTATCGGTGACAAAATTCTTTTTTTTCTTTTCAAATTCTTTTTTGTTGGTTTATTTACTTTTTTTTATATTTTATTACTTAATTTATCTTTAAGTTTACATTTTTACTGCTGAATAAGTGTTAGACTACAATGCGCCAGATGTGCGGGTTCGATTCCGAGTGTTGACAAAATGTTTTTTTTTTTTATTTTTTTTTGACCTTAAATTACTTATTTTATTTATATTATACTTCTTTAGGCGTGTTGGGCGATTTTTGGATGGGTAAAATCTCATGAGTTCGCGTCACCCACATGCTAATTTAACAGCTTAAGAATGCTGATTTGCTTTCATTTGATTTTTTTATACAGAAAAAATCGATTTTTTTTTGAAAATATCATACAGCAAAATAAAATGAGACAGAAAATTTCTGAACAGCACGTGAGTTTCTTATACAACAAAAAATCGATTTTTTTTGGAAAATATACAGCACAATAAAATTAAACAGAAAATTTCTGAACAGCACGTGGCATTCTTATACAGAAAAAATTAAATATCTCTAGCTATTTGTTGTATAAGAAAATCATGTGCTGCTCAGGAATTCAAACCTTAATATGCATATTGACCTTTATTTGAAATTTACTGTTTATTAGCATATATTTTCGAAATTTCAGGTTGAAAAATATATAGGTATAAATACACGACAATATAATTATTACCTTACGTATATTATTGTTTTCATTTCTGTTGGCAGTCCCCAATGACTGCAGTTTTTTATTACTTAATTTATCTTTAAAATTTATATTCTTACTACTGAATAAGTGTAAACTACATCGCGCCAGGTACGGGTTCAATTCTGAGCGGTGGCAAAATATTTTTTTTTGTTGAAATTGAGTCTTTATTGGAACAAGTGAAAACCATCTGCTCTATATATAAAATCGTTTAACCTGACGCCCAGCCCAAACCCCTGAAGATAGAGACTTGAAACTTTCAGAATATGTCCCACCATCGAGATTTTTCGAAATTTTAGCGCTAAGGGGGTGAACGGGGGGTAAAGGGGGTTTGGGTATTTTTAAACCGTGATTTTCGCCATGAATCCTGCTCAATAGGAGGCTGAAAAGTATCACTCGGGGGTTTTTGGGGTCGCTGATCCCGAATCCGGTTTTTTCAGATTTTCAAAATTCAAAACGGAAGGTCCTGTAAGGATAATGCAAATGCAAGAAATAACTTTTAGAAAATTATGTTTAGATGTGTCCATTTTACTTTTTACCCATCTATATAATAAAAACTGTAAAGGGGACAATTTTTGTAATTTTGGATTTTCTCAAAAATATTGACATACATTGATGTATTTGGTCGTATAATACTGATGCCAAAAATGACATTTTTATACCCGTATGGTGAAACCAAAGGGTATATTAACTTTGCCTTACCGTTTGTAACGCCACGACCCCGTCATCACACATAAAAATGTATTACACCAGTGTGTTTAGAAGGACAAAAATATTTAATTTTCCGTCCGTCTGTGGCGCGGATTGCGGGATGCACTGATTGAGCTACAGACTTGAAATTTTGCGCAGCTTCGTTTTTCGTAAAATGCGAGGCTAAGTTCGTTAATGGGCAAAAATGGACGAACGAAACCGATTTTTGCGAATATCTCAAAAACGGTGCATCTTATCACAAAAGTCCAAGAACAAAAGTTTTTTAGGATATGATTCTACAAAAAACTCCCATACATCTAAATCCAATTGGAATAAATTTGAAAAAATCTTATTGAAAAGTTTTACTTCAAAGAGGAATTTCCATACAATTGTTCGAATTTTAATACGAATATCACCATACGGGTCTCCAATGATTGCCAGATTGGCAATTATAGCTTTTGTTATGTTCATAGTCAAAACTTGCCCACGGACTCTGGGTGAAAAACTACATATGTAAATGTTTAATAGAAAAATTACAAATTTAACTTTGATGTCTTGAATGGTAAATGGTAACGTAAAAATAAAATATAAATCAAACATTTCTTTTTTGATGAGGCTCATAACGGCACTGAAGTTACGTTCTACCAAATAGGAAGACGGAAAAGCAATCAACAGCTTCTGTTATTTATTTTAACTTCCATATTAATAAAAATGTGTCACAATTTTTTTTATTTTATATTAAACCTTGCGCGGACCCCCTGACGTTGTTCAGGGACCCCCAAATCAATTTTAATTTTCCACGGACCCCCTGGATGATCCCGGGGACCCCTGGGGCTCCGTAGGGACCACTTTGGGAACCACTGGTTTAGAATGATAAACAAAATTGATTTTTGCATGTCCGTCTGTGGCGCGGATTGCGGGCGCACGGATTGAGCTAGAGACTTGAAATTTTGAGCAGATCCGTTTTTCGTAAAATGCAAGGTTTAGTTCGTTAAAGGGCAAAAATGGACCATTAGGGGGGGTACCCCCCATATGAACGAAAACGATTTTTGCAAATATCTCGAAAACGGTGCATCTTATGAAAAAAGTGCAAGAACAAAAGTTATTTAGAATATGGTTCTACATAAAACTCCCATACATGAAAATCCTATTGGAACAAATTTTAAAAAATCTTATTGGAAAGTTTGACTTCAAACTGGAATTTTGATACAACTGTTCCAATTTTGATAGGAATATCACTATACGAGTTTCTAATAATTGCCAGACTGGCAATTATAGGTTTTGTTATGCTTAAAATTTATGTTTGTCCGTCTGTCTGTATGTCGGTCGGTATTTCTGTCTGTTTGACTGAATGTTTGTTCCGGCATCACGCAAAAACGGCGCGGCCGATTTTGATCAAACTTTGCACACAGGGACAGTTATTGACAGAATAAGAGATCTGATTCTTTTTGATGTCAATCCCCGTTTCTTCTGATATCTCTTACTCAAGGGTGTCGGATCCAGTTTAATAGCAACCCCTTTCCCTCTCTTGAAACCTCTTTATGCGCTTAAGGGTTTCGGATCCGGTTTTTACCATGAGAGAGGTCAGCCCGCAGGGAAAATTTTTGCTCACTAATATCTACCCCTCCTTTTTATGTATAGCTAACGATGGTATCTTTTTTCGGACAAAAAACAGTATATTTCACCTAAAAATTTAAAAAAGCAGTAAATCGATTTGAAAAAAAAGTATTTTTCGCAGTATAAATTTTATTCAATGAAAATTTGTGTCTTTGCTTTTAATTTCGACATTTTTATTCTTTTAAATTAACAATGGAAAGCAAAATCAAAGTAACGCGTTATGAAGAAGGATGAATAATGACAAGACAGTAATCGATGGGGAAAGGAAGAAGCGAATCTATATGACATATTGCCATCAATACTTCGCTGTTCGTCGTTTGAATGTATTTACACTTGCCAAGTGATGCCACTGTTTTGTGTTGCCACTGACGTTTTGCATTGCTATTAATAAATTTGAATTTCGAAACGTTAAAGAATTAAAGTTTTCTTAGTATTTAAATACAGTATTTTGGGGAAAAAAGCAGTAATGCAGTATTGGAGTCTGAAAAACAATATAATACTGCGAAAAACACTATAGATACCATCGTTATGTATAGCCCTCACCTGCTATCTTCTGCAATTCTAAAGGGATTTGGTGCTTCAATGTATGACATGAATTAAAAAGAATGACATTTCTCACAATATTGTCTTTCCCCGTGTGGATAACCACCTTTTACCGTTATTGAATATATTGTAAGTAAACAGTACGATTTTGTAATACACCGTTGAGTCACAAAGAAAAATGTCTCTACAAAAATTTCCCTTTTTTGGGTTAACTATATGCATTTGACTCGAGGCCGAAGGCCGAGTAAAGAGGAAGGCGAGAGCTGAAATATATTTAAATAATTTTACGTAACATCTCCATACATCAAATTCCAACAATTCAAGCGCGAGGGGCGAGGCCGAAGGCCGAGTAGTTGTGGAGGCCGTAGGCCGACGGGGGCAGGGAGGCCGAAGGCCGACCTGCGGAAGGGGGATGAACCGCGAAGCGGTTCGGGGCGCAGCCCCTAGTACTTTATTATACTCCGTAGAAGAAAGTAAAAAATTGGATAGGGTCAAGGGGGGTTATTGTAAACGATTTTCACTTTTTGGATATTTTTTCAACTTTGTAATGGTTTTTTTTAAATTAAATCACTAACAGCGGAGTTTTGATATATTATGTTAAAATCTGTTGTCTATTTATTGCCCATTCCATGTGATTTCAAAATGATAGGTCCTTAATTTTTTACAAAATTGGATGTTTACTTTTACCCCTATATTTTTTTTCAAATTTTTGAAAAATTGGGTAAAGGTAAACACCTTTTTTTTAATCCTTTTTTTATATGCGTATCTGCGCAAAATTTCAAGTCTCTAGCTCAATCCGTGCGCCCGCAACCCGCGCCACAGACACACGGACGGACGTACATGCAGAAGTTAATTTTTTTTAACATACTGGTATAATTCATTTTTGTGTGTGATGACGGGATCTTGGCGTTACAAACGGTAAGGCAAAGTTAATATACCCTTTGGTTTCACCATACGGGTATAAAAAGGGTGATTACATTTGCCAGAAATTGTTTACATTAACCCCATTATACTGTTTACATTTGGACATGAGGTTACAAATGAGGGGGTAAATGTAAACAGACAATAATTTTTTACAGTTTGTTTATAGCCAACAATTAACATATATAACCTATCTCAAGCAACTATATTGTTCGTATATTAAGCTAAAACATACATCCTTCTTTTAAAAATCCCTTCAAAATATAATTCTTTTCCCTCTTAGGAAAACTGAAATCACACTAAAAAGAAGCACTTTTTTTGACAGCTCCTACAGAACGAACCCTCTCTTAGATCTATTGTGCCACGTGTCCGCAGTGAGACAAAAGATCAATTTCCAATATATTATCTCGATAAGCTAAGAAGGAATAGCAGTTTGGGGACAACCAATAGTGTTTACAATTACCCCTGTTTACATTTACCCACTTTGACCCTAATCAAAATTTCATACAAAACTCATTGACCCAAAACGTCTTGGGTAATATCCCTATGTATATTTTTTCCGTGTAAGGGAAAGTTAACTCCAATGATAGGTATCTTACAAAGATTTGACAGCGTCACTAAAAAAACGGAAGAAATGGTTTTCAAAAGCAGCAGTTTATAAAATATAATTTAACAATTCATGCACAATGCTTCCAAGAACTTTTAACAACCGTGAATCGGCTCATGACAAAAGCTATTAAAAAATATGCAGAAATTGACGCCCACAAATCTAGTTTATGAAAAAACAGGACACTTGCAAGCAAATTCACCAAATTTCATCACAACAAAAATCATCATTAATATATAACATCTTACACTGATCAGCCTTAATATATAACATCTTCCAACGATGTTCACCAACATAGTACAAGGCAAGGAAAAACATAACAAAAGCTATAATTGCCAATCTGGCAATTATTGAAAATCTGTATGCTGATATCGCATTGTTCGAAGTTTAAGTGAACGGCGAACAGTTTTGATACATTCCACTTTGAAGTCAGACTTGGTGAAACCAAATATATACCGAATCAGATTTTTTAAAATTTATTTCAATCGGATTTTGATGTATGAGAGTTTTATGTAGAATCATATCCTAAATAACTTTTGTTCTTGCACTTTTTTGATAAGATGCACGGTTTTTGAGATATTCGCAAAAACTATTTCGTTCGTTTTTGCCCATTAACGAACTTAGCCTCGCATTTTACGAAAAACCGATCTGCGCAAAATTTCAAGTCTCTAGCTCAATCCGTGCGCCCGCAATCCGCGCCACAGACGTACAGACAGACAGACAGACGGACGGACGGACATGCAAAAATTAATTTTCTTTATCATTTTAAATACACTGGCAAAGTTAATATACGGCAAAGTTAATATACCCTTTGGTTTCACCATACGTGTATAAAAATTGACTAGTATCAATAGAGGTCGGTTATCAATTGCCCAGCCATGCTGGTTTTATCTGTATCCTATTGATGTTTTTTTTAACAAAATGTATCCAATTCAGGGATTATAACAAAAAATATCAGTTGTGGTCAACACAAAACTTTCTTCTACAAAATCTACGACCCTGTGCAATTTACGCTAGAGCCCTGTCGCGTTGTCAACCTAAGACGACCTCCCAATAAATTCTTGGTTTATTCAAAAGTATCAAAAACGTACAAAATTTGAGATAACTTGAGAACGGTAAAAGATATCAATTTACGGTAAATGGCAAAAAGGTAGAAAATTTTAACATTTCCAATTCTTCCTTAAATTAATTTGTCGAAAAACCGTTAGTTTGCAAATTATTCGCAAAAATATGATTTTTTACATATTAATGAAAATATCTCAATAACGGTAAAAGATAACGGATAACGGTAAAGCTTAGTGCACACGATATGATCACTGTTCATATTTTTGAGCAAAAAAGTGTCCCAAACGTGTTCATATCGTCTGAACACCATATTTTTGTGTTCATACGTATGAACACAAGGCATATGAACACATTTGAACATACCGTGAGCAAACGTATGAACACGACCTGTTCATACCGTGTGAACACTATTTTGGGACCGTATGAGCCCAGTTTGTAAAATTCGGACGTATGATCACAGATATGAACACACTGTAACATTTGAACATGGGCTAAGTTTTCAACATGTTCAAATGTAAAATTTTGAGTCAAATTTGTAAGTAAATTCATGTTTTCTGGTTTTTATTTGGGTCTACTAGGTTTTAGATTTGTGGCGTCGATGGCTCAGTCAGCTAAGTGCTTGCCTTGTGATCCAATGAGCTGAGCAGTGGTTCAAATCCCACTCAGGGTAAAATAATTCGATTCGAATTTGAACTTTTCTGTTCATGGACTTTTAAAAGACCAGTTTGGTCTTCGCCTCCAAGCTCCTGGCATATAACACAAAAAAAAAAGTTTTCGACAGTTTTGTAATTTGTTGTGTTGTGTGCTCAAATGTTCTTAAAAATTGTTCATATCTGTAATTTGAACAAAACGTTCATATCGTCTGAACAGTGGTTCATACGCGCAGAAAAAATATGAACACAATGCATTTGAGCACATATGAACACACCTAAAAATTTGAAACTTTGGGACAAAATGTTCATATCGTGTGAACACCTTTCATATATTGTATGAACATATGAGCATTTGAAGCTTATAAGCAACATATGCGTATGTTCAGAAATATGAACAGTGATCATATCGTGTGCACTAAGCTTAAGAAACAAAATTGTGCAGAATGCCATTCTCATTAATTCACTTCATACATTCAGTCAGCAAAAACCCGTTAGTTTTCGAGATAATCGCAAAAAACTGTTTTTTTGGAAATAACGGTTTATCTCGATAACAGGTGGAGATATCGAGTTATAGCTAAAGACAAAAGTGTGGGAAATTTTATTTTCTCCAAGTTTTGTCATACTTAAGGCCACTAAAAAACGCGTAGTTTGGGAGTAAATCGAGAAAAACGAAATTGCGATTTTTGAAAAGCCGCCATTTTGGATACTTCCGGTTAACGGATTTCCACCAAAAGTTGATAGGATCGTCCCATTTCAGGACCCAACATGCCTATAAAATTTCATGGCGCTAGCTCTATTAGTTTTTGAGAAACCTTGTACACAGACTGACAGACTGACAGACTGACAGACTGACAGACTGACAGACTGACAGACTGACAGACTGACAGACTGACAGACTGACAGACTGACAGACTGACAGACTGACAGACTGACAGACTGACAGACTGACAGACTGACAGACTGACAGACTGACAGACTGACAGACTGACAGACTGACAGACTGACAGACTGACAGACTGACAGACTGACAGACTGACAGACTGACAGACTGACAGACTGACAGACTGACAGACTGACAGACTGACAGACTGACAGACTGACAGACTGACAGACTGACAGACTGACAGACTGACAGACTGACAGACTGACAGACTGACAGACTGACAGACTGACAGACTGACAGACTGACAGACTGACAGACTGACAGACTGACAGACTGACAGACTGACAGACTGACAGACTGACAGACTGACAGACTGACAGACTGACAGACTGACAGACTGACAGACTGACAGACTGACAGACTGACAGACTGACAGACTGACAGACTGACAGACTGACAGACTGACAGACTGACAGACTGACAGACTGACAGACTGACAGACTGACAGACTGACAGACTGACAGACTGACAGACTGACAGACTGACAGACTGACAGACTGACAGACAGAAAGACATTTTTTAAATATGACTCCAATCGACTCAGGAGTGATCGGGAAATGTTTTTTAGGCAAAATTAAGAGGTCGAAATTTTTCATGAATACAATACTTTATTATACTCCGTAGAAGAAAGTAAAAACAGATGTCTGTCTCGTAGAGACGGCCAGAAGACGTGGATCCGCCTACAACGATCGCCAATAGATATTTAAGTAAGAAATTTTAGTGAAAAGGAAATTAAGGAAACAAATTTTTATTTAAAACATAACAAAAGCTATAATTGCCAATCTGGCAATTATTGAAAACCCGTATGGTGATATTCGTATAAAAATTCCACTTTGAAGTCAAACTTTCCAATAAGATTTTTTAAAATTCATTCCAATTGGATTTTAATGTATGGGAGTTTTATGTAGAATCATATCCTAAATAACTTTTGTTCTTGGATTTTTTTGATAAGATGCACCGTTTTTGAGATATTCGGTTTCACCATACCTGTATAATAATTTTATTTATAATTGGTTTATGATAAGAGAAGTGTGAAATAAATATCATCCCTAGTAACATTGGCTCATCAGTTCTCTACACTATCAAAGGAAAAACGCACACAATTCAGTTGTATTTCAGTTGTGTTGGGCGAACATAAGGTGGTGTGCCTATATACAGAATTATTTGTGGAAAAAAACTTCACAGTAAATGGATTTAAACGCTTTGAGTTTGACTCATCATGAGCCGTCCATGACTGATCATGTAATGTCGACGAGGCGATGCGTTCGGCATCGATTCGTAACCCACTTCATGTGTTTCCGAAGTTCGTTCGGTTTTATCGTTCACTCTGGAACTGAAATGTTTGAAAACGATTTATTTTCAGTCGCAGTTAAAGTGCAATTGGAGAAAGATGTTCATCAAGTTTAATATGCTTCAGTTCTTCAATTTTAGGTTTCATGAGCCCATCAATTCTGGTCATAATGAATTCATCAACATGCTTACTGATGAGGTAGGCAATTCGGCTCACAATGAGTTTACCAATGAGCAGTCATCAATACATCATCAGTACAGCGCATGAATTATTGGTACTAATGAGTATATAATGAGCAGTCATCAATACATCATCAGTACGGCAAGCCATTATACTCATCGAGAGGCTCATGCATAGGTCATCGAAGGAATCATGAGTAAAAATGGGTATATAATGATGACTCATGATGACAATATTTCCCAGGTCTAGAACAAAAATCATCATGACAATCACCTGTTCGCGATTATGAGCTCATCGATGAGCTCATGATGATCGTGCTACTAGGGATACAACTAATGAAATACCTACTTAAAGATGTGTGTGCATCATATCCAACAGCCATCGCTCGAGGCTTTCATTCGTTTTTATGCGAGACCCACAAACCGCTTTGAACAAGAAGCGAAAATTTAAATAGAAATCATTTTCGTTCCCAAGAAAAAAAATTGTGGTGAATTTCCACAGCAAACGCTCTTGCCGTTAAGAACGAAACTTTTAAGAGCGAAAAGAACGGAATAACATGACATTCAATACATCAGATCCAATACACACAAAGGAGGAGCATAAAAAGAGTATAAATGTGAAATCTGTACTACAAGCAGCAAACACAGCATAACAGCGGCAGTGAAAATTTAGATTTTGATTCTTAAAAAGATATTTGAACATAGTTTAACATAACAAAATACCCTAAACAATGCTTTAATGTAGGCCTCATCTTATAACACAGTTTCTGTTCGGATGTCACCACAAACTATCGAGTTTCATCGATTGCAAATTTGTTATCATGGCAGCAAGCCGATTTTCTAATTTGTACCCCCATAACCAAAATCCAAGACGTATCCACGTCAAAAAAATATCTGTATTCATTCTCCAAAATGATACACTTGTATTCAATGCACATCTATTAAATAAACATGCATGTGTTCCTTAAAATATCTTTAAATTTTTTTTTTTAAATATGGATCAGTCATAATAACATATATAAAAACTCATTAATAATTGGCCACATTCCATCTGTCAAAGTGCGAAAAAATTTCATTGTCAATCACATAAATTTTAGTTACACAATTTCCCAACATCTAAGTCTAAATTGGTCACATTGTACATAATAATATTCATTATAATTTGAATCATAATTTTCCATTTGTAGACTAATTATTTAGACCTAAATAACTGTTAGGAATTTAAATAAATAATTAAATCACTGAATTTCCATTTTTTTTAGAAAATCAGACATTTTCATTTAACATTTATGCATATGGGGCCCAAGCAAAAAATATCACGGATTTGACCTTGCCGCATTGGCAAATATTGTGTAATTTTAAGCAAGACAGTATGCTCAAACATAAACAACAGCAGAAATTATTTCAAAGTTTTTTAAGGGAAAATGTAGAAAATCCCTCTAAAATAATTAAATTACATCTAACCTTGACTTATATGCATTACATATGTACATCAAAAAATTAATCAAAAGTTTTATGTTCACGTGTAAGTCTATCGTGATTCCATGGTGCAAATCAGAAAAAGCCCACTACTCGATATAAACTTAGTTCGGTGCTTATATGAATGCTGCATGCGCTCCTATTTTTTATTCGCCACCCCTCAGGTGTGACTAATTACGTCTGTGGTCAATACATTTTGGTGTTCACATATAGTTGTGTAAGATCTGAACATAAAAGCTCTCATTTTCATCCTAAGCAATTTGATTCAAGATCATCCATTGAGATTGTAAATTCTCACCTTTAACCAAGTGGAAATCCACCACAATTTTTTAACCGCGGATACAAACCATGTCTTCCATGCTGAGGCCAAACAACGCCATCCTCCATTCCAAAACTGTTTGTTGGCTCATCTTTTTAATTTCTTTATTCGTTTTTTTATCAGAGAGGTAAAAAACTGCCGGTGAGAGTTTTGTACTTCTCTGACGAGAGTCACATCCAACTTTAAGGTATTCAGCAGCAATAGCACACGTTGTTCCACGAATACTTAGATTTTGGCAGTAGTCGTTTATTATCCGGGCACAAATGACACACAACCGCGGATGGATGCTCCATATTTCGCAGAATTGCCGGAAAAATGTAAAAGTTAAAACTGGTGCTGCGTGAAAATCATCACATCTTGGAATTATGTTTAAATTCTGCAATTTCCAACCACATGGAGTGACTGGAAAACTTCTGAACATCTAAAAGTTTTGTGATTGATAAAAAAAAAATATCTTTACAGTAACTATGGAACAAGCTGTTTATAACTGCGGGTGCTGGCTTTCCTGTATCAAAACCGGTTTTCGTCAGTCGAAATTTCAGCCTTGAAGTTGTTGGACTCAAAGTAATACATCGGCTTTCCATAACAAAGGTAGAAACAGATGAAAATGATCTTGTTTTTGATTGTGGCACGTATTGAGCAAATTTAAACTTTTTCTGTTCGGTTTCGAGCAACGGAGTGTGCCAAAATTAATAAAAAAGAGTGAAAACTTACATTTCAGTGATTTTTTTTAATGTTTCTAGATGTCAAGGGCTTCTAGGAGTACTAGGCTGCCATTAGCACGATAATTATTAACAGTTTGAAAGAAATTATTATTCATGGTGCGGCTCAAATGACAAAAAGTTACCCTATGACACTTGATATCTACGGAACTCTAAATATTGAGGAGATTAAACGAAGGCGTCTCAGTTAAAAATAGAAAATCGGAAAATGTTTAAATAATAAATAGAAATGTTTAAATAATAAACACAAATTTTTGTAACGGTTTTTCACGTGAAGCAAAGTTTTTTTACTTGGTAGAGTAAACTTATTCAAATCGTACCACCTAAGGGAAATCTGTATTTGTAAGTAAAATGTACTCTATAGAAACGCAGTTTTAGTAAGGTGTATTTTTTAAGAGTGTCCGGAAAAAAACACACGATTTTGGCTATTAATCTAAAAAATGCTTTTATCTGAAACATTATTCTTTATCTTTTAAAATTTAAAAATGATTTCGGGTATATGAGCACCACGACTGGCAGTTACAAAGTACATACTGTCGGTCCAATTTGTGACCACTTTTTCGAGAATCTGAGACCGTATATCCGCAATAATTCGCAGTATGTTGTCTTCCAAAGCGTCAATCGTTTCGGGTTTATCCACGTAAACAATCGATTTCACGTGCCCTCACAGAAAATCATTAAGTAGCGTTAGATCACAAGATCTTGGTAGCCAATTCACATTTTTCTGGATGTAATGATGTTTAAAAAGCCTCTTGCAACTTATATCTCTCTTACGGCCAATTTCTTCGCCGAGTACTAAAGTGGAGTCTAGCTAGCCCAGGTACTATCTCTGGTACTCGGTACCAACGAAAAGTTAGTACTTGTGCATTTGTCCACATCGCTAGTACCGGAGCTAAATTTACCAGCCGGTACTAGCATCAAATACGTATAAAACTGTCTAAAACTTAGGTAATACGTCTAAAACCGACATTTGAGTTTGAAATATTATTGTTCGCTGTGTTTCGTGAATTTGTGTACGTTATTTTTTCAATGAATATTTGTTTGTTTTTTTCGTTATTTCATATTATTCCACTTTATAAACGTGCTTTTCATTGAGTGCAAATAAATAATGAAAACATAACAAAAGCTATAATTGCCAATCTGGCAATTATTGGAGACCCGTATGGTGATATTCGTATCAAAATTCGAACAGTTATACCAAAATTCCACTTTGAAGTCAAACTTTCCAATAAGATTTTTTAAAATTTATTCCAATCAGATTTTGATGTATGGGAGTTTTATGTAGAATCATATCCTAAATAACTTTTGTTCTTGGACTTTTTTGATAAGATGCACCGTTTTTGAGATATTCACAAAAAACGATTTCGTTCGTATGTGGGGTACCCCCCCTAATGGTCCATTTTTGCCCATTAACGAACTTAGCCTCGCATTTTGCGAAAAACGGATCTGTGCAAACTTTCAAGTCTCTAGCTCAATCCGTGCGCCCGCAATCCGCGCCACAGACAGACAGACAGACGGACAGACAGACGGACGGACATGCAGAAATTAAATATTTTTATCATTCTAAACACACTGGTGTAATTCATTTTTTTGTGCGATGACGGGATCTTGGCGTTACAAACGGTAAGGCAAAGTTAATATACCCTTTGGTTTCACCATACGGGTATAAAAACGAGGAGCAGTAAACGAAAAGGATACCTCTCTGGCTGTTCGTTGTCGATTTCCATGAGGTGCATCTAAGAATTAATTGTGAATTTGTGCTGTGGGTATGAGGCGGCGCAAACGATCTTCATCTTCTGGGTTCTCTGATGGGTCCAATTCATTTGCATTAATGCATATCGTCGGCTAAAAGTGAAACTGTGCTAAGTCCATTATACCAAATTTGACAGAAGAGCAATAAAAAACCTTGTTAAATCATTTTAATTTTCATTTAAAGAAAACAGAGTCTCATTTAAAGAAAACTGAGCCCAATTTTTCTCATTTAAAGAAAACTCAGTGTTATTGAAAGATAATTAAAACGATTTAACAAGGTTTTCATTGCTCTTCTGGAAAATTATACCAAATGGACTTAGCACAATTTCACTTTTAGCCGACGATATGTTATATGGCACATGCAGTTTTTTACGCTGTGCTTGTCTTAACGCGTAAACCGTATGCCAAAACTGGGAATCGGCGTTTCCACACACCATATTGACGCTCTACAACATTTCAACTGCGAATAATCTTTACGCCGAAAATCAAATCCATTTTCTACATACACAAAAAACAATCACAGAATGATATAATCAAATCAATAAAAATGAACAGAAATGAAAATCGAACGTACTTACGTATTTTTGATCTTTCAATGACAGCGAAAAAAAAATCGACTACTCCAGTATTATATTATAGGTGAAGAAATAAAATTGGCATAAATTCGAGTACTAACATCGTTAGACCCTCGATTTTGAGGGTCCAGGAAATAATGAGTACCAGCTAATACTCCGTACCAAAATCAGTACTAAGGCGCGCTAGTACTTGGTGAAGAAATGACTTGACACCAATTTGAGTACCAAATTTTGGTCTAATACAGGTAATAGCGTTAGTACTCGGTGAAGAAATTTGCCGTTAATATATTCATTTCAGAGAAAAAATAACGAGTTTACTGGTAAAAGAAAAACTTATATGAAACTCCGATTAAGGCGTAAATTGGCTTTTTTTCAGTGGTGGCTCGTGTATATTTGAAATGAGGAGGCAAAGTTTTTTTTAGTTCTATAAATTTTTTTATGATACGACCACAGAACTATATAACATAGAACAACTGTCACCATACAAAGCTCTGCTGAAAAATGATCCCAAAAATATTTCCCTTTTTATCGTACTTGAACGCATTCACTGAACTGTATAAGGTCGCGAAATTCAAATATCGTTTGCCGCGAAATTCAAATTTCACAAGTCTGAGACTAACTTTAGGCGCCAAAAACTAACTTTAGTTTTAACTAACTTTAGGCGCCGTAAAAAAATCTCTTCATAGAGGCTAGCCTCCGATTCGTACAAATACTTTCATACAGCTTTTGCTAAGCAGAAGCATAACCACCCAGCAAGATTCGGAACTAGTTACGTAACTAGTGGAGTAACGTGATAATTCACTGTTACCCTATGCGTGAATCTTCTTAGAGCGTTGGGAAAAAAACTCACGTGCAATTGACAATCTGTGTGAATGTCTATCGCACTTACTCCAACACCAAACGTATATAAGTATGTCTTGCTCTAGCAATGTAGAAACGAGACAGCCTTATGCTTATTAGGTGTGAGATGAAATGAGACGAAATATGTGAATATTTTGTTACCCGTAACGCTAAAAGTAACATGTGTTAGTAACATGTGTTACTTTTAGCGTTACTGGTAACAAAATACTCCGATAATTTTATTTTTATTAAAATGTTTTCCGAATCCTCATTTCTTGTGTTTTCCGGATCCTCATTTGGCGAAGCAGGAGCGTTTGCTATTCCCAATGAAATTTTTGCGGAAGCAACATCGAGTGGAAAATCCACAATTTGAAGATCCGAGTTCAAGTTAAGGAATTCCCGAATCATTCGATGTTGCTTTCGCAGATATGTCACTGGGAATAACAAAAGTTGATGCAAGAACAGAATGGTTGGCTGGAATGACATTAGTTTGTCTCTCTTCGTCCAATGGCGATGCGAAAGTAAATAAGAATACTTCACCACTACACGCACATTTACATCCTTCTACAGATGCGAAGTGTTGCATTTGTAGTTGAACACGTTACTAAAATCTTGCTGGGCACATATAGAATACGAACACCAATCTCCGTAAAAAAATCTCTTCATAGAGGCTAGCCTCCGATTCGTACAAATACTTTCATACAGCTTTTGCTAAGCAGAAGCATAACCACCCAGCAAGATTCGGAACTAGTTACGTAACTAGTGGAGTAACGTGATAATTCACTGTTACCCTATGCGTGAATCTTCTTAGAGCGTTGGGAAAAAAACTCACGTGCAATTGACAATCTGTGTGAATGTCTATCGCACTTACTCCAACACCAAACGTATATAAGTATGTCTTGCTCTAGCAATGTAGAAACGAGACAGCCTTATGCTTATTAGGTGTGAGATGAAATGAGACGAAATATGTGAATATTTTGTTACCCGTAACGCTAAAAGTAACATGTGTTAGTAACATGTGTTACTTTTAGCGTTACTGGTAACAAAATACTCCGATAATTTTATTTTTATTAAAATGTTTTCCGAATCCTCATTTCTTGTGTTTTCCGGATCCTCATTTGGCGAAGCAGGAGCGTTTGCTATTCCCAATGAAATTTTTGCGGAAGCAACATCGAGTGGAAAATCCACAATTTGAAGATCCGAGTTCAAGTTAAGGAATTCCCGAATCATTCGATGTTGCTTTCGCAGATATGTCACTGGGAATAACAAAAGTTGATGCAAGAACAGAATGGTTGGCTGGAATGACATTAGTTTGTCTCTCTTCGTCCAATGGCGATGCGAAAGTAAATAAGAATACTTCACCACTACACGCACATTTACATCCTTCTACAGATGCGAAGTGTTGCATTTGTAGTTGAACACGTTACTAAAATCTTGCTGGGCACATATAGAATACGAACACCAATCTCCGTAAAAAAATCTCTTCATAGAGGCTAGCCTCCGATGCTTGTGCTTAGCAAAAGCTGTATGAAAGTATTTGTACGAATCGGAGGCTAGCCTCTATGAAGAGATTTTTTACGGGAATTGGTGTTCGTATTCTATATGCGGTTATGCTTCTGCCAAGACCCTCTACATACAAAGCCATGCACTAAGAGAGTTACTACCACATATACATGGCCAAGTAGGGTCGCTGATGAATTGTCTAACATGGTGCCGGCATGAAGTTTCCGAATTTTCTTGCGGTTCTTTATCAATTAGGTTCCTATATTATCGTTTAAATAAATTTGGAGGGAATGAAAATGAAAACAAAAAGCATTTTCGTTATTTTATGATTTTTATTTGAAATCAAAACAAATTTACATATAATGGAAAAAAAATTGAGTACCTATGGAATTCAAAAATATATCGTCAGCTTAAACCGAAATTATGCTTGAGCAAAAAAACCTTGTTAAATCATTTTAATTCTCATTTAAGGAAAACCGAGTTTTTTTTAAATTAGGCTCAGTTTTCTTTAAATGAAACTCAGTTATCTTGAAATGGAAATTACAATGATTTAACAAGATTTTTCTGCTCTTCTGTAAAATTTGATATTTTGGACTTAGCACAATTTCACTTTAAGCTGATATTTAAAACAATCACTTTTTTATTGTAATAATGAATGACAATAACGGACAAAGTGGATTTGTATTTCGAATTACAGCACGGCACGTATTAAACGAACGAATCACAAAATTTACTACATCTCTATTAAATTAGTTCATGTCTTTTTTTTAAATGCTTTCTGGAACCATTTTCAACGAAAAAAAGTCATGGTTATTGATTTACTGTTGTTCACTTCCTGGCCCACAAAGGTCAAATTGAATATTACAAAAATCGAAATACCCTTGGCAGAAAAGTGCAGTAAATAAGTCTCAGGAGTCTCCTAGCACATGTTGCTTCCCCTGTCACAGCCCCTGCTCCTAGTCTTGTAGTGGATTCTTCGATCAGCCAATCAATCCTAAAATTAAACGCAAAATACCTGCCTTTTTTAAATAAATTTATACTTATCTGTGCAATACAATCTGTTGGTAATAAGCAGCCTTTTCCAATCCGTTTCCCGCAGCCCAATCCAATGGCGTTTATTTTAGCTTGTTGAGTTGTTTTTGTTGCTGAAGTTGCACTGAAAATCTTAAATAACCTCTTTTAGGTTAGGAAAGATTTCGGCAGTATTTCTTTTTATATTCACAATTATCAAACAAAACACAAACGATTGTTAGTACTCCACACATTTAATTTATATATTTCCACCGATTAAACTCTGAAAACTTGATAAAATTATTTATAACAAAGAAAACAAATCGAACTTTACGTGCGGTTTCCCATGTGATTCTGACAGTAGGGTTGCTACTTGACACTACTAGTGCACACATAGAAAAACTTTTGCATGGCTTTATATGTAGAGGGTCTTGCTTCTGCTTAGCAAAAGCTGTATGAAAGTATTTGTACGAATCGGAGGCTAGTCTCTATGAAGAGAATTTTTTACGGAGATTGGTGTTCGTATTCTATATGTGGCTATGCCAGTGATGCTATATCGAGGGGAATTCCCCTTTTTGCGGGGAATTTGACTATAAAAATTGTTAATAGGGGAAAAGGGAAAACGCTTCAAAACGAGGGGAAAATCTTCGCATTTTCACTAAATCCGAAACACTTTTAAAAAATTACGGAAAAGTAGAAATACAAATAATTAAAAACAATTACAATCCAATTCCAAGGTTAGGCAAAGGTAAAGAGTGAAGGAAATGCCCTTATTTATGCATTTGCCACTTTATAATGATCGTATTGTAATTGTAAAGTACACCCCAATCTTTTAAACGAAAGCACTTTAAAATGGCTTTGGAATCTACGTTTAACCGATTTTTCAGTGTACTTTTTAACAGCTTTGAAAAAAGCACATTAAAAAGTACATTTTATCATCTTATTCAAAGTAATTACTTTAAATTACTTTAAAAGACTTTGATGGAAAGTAGTTTCCATGAAAGTTCATTGACACATATTTTTTGTTCGTTTTTCGGATTTCTTAAATATATTTTCAATAGAAATATTTTCCAGTGGCAAAGTGCCCGAAATACAAAAATCGAATTCCATTCGCGATTTGATTTCGTTTTTTTCCATTCTTTGATATTTTTATATTTTTTAAATTCAAAATATGGAAATAATTTTTACCGAATTTAAGGAGGACAGGATCATTTTAAGCTCAAAAGCAAAGTAACTACCTTGATTCATACATTTGTGACTTGCTTTGATTATTATCCAATTGTGAATCCCGACTTTTTTTCATATCTTATTTGACGTTTGGTTGGAGACCCGTGACGTTGTTATCGGGAATTTTGTTAAAGCTTTACAAAATATAAAATTATTTCCTAATTTGTGCTTTTTTCTCTTAAAAGACTTTAACATGAGTCCAGATGACAATAATTTTTGGTTTTAATAAATGAATTCTTTATTTAAAATTCGTTGTTTTTATAGGGGAAAAACGAGGGGAATTTCGTCATTGAAAAAGGGGAAAAAGGGGAATTTCGTCATTTGGAAAGGGGAATGGCACTAAAAGTACATAGCATTACTGGGCTATGCTTGTTCTTAGCAAAAGCTGTATGAAAGTATTTGTACGAATCGGAGGCTAGCCTCTATGAAGAGAATTTGTAGTTTATGTTTTAGAGAATTCGACATTAGAGAATAGGATTTTCTTTTAAATTATTATTTTCTGAACATACAGATTTTTATTCAGTCCATTATGGCATAAAAAATTAAAGGCATACGTTAGAAAAACATTTTTATAAAATGTTATGAGGAGGCAATGCCTCCGTTGCCTCCCCTATAAAGCCGCCACTGCTTTTTTTTAAAGAAGAGCTTCAACTGCCATGAAGTAATTGGTAAAAATTCAAAAAAAAAGGTATTTTTAGTTATCTCAATATAAATCGAATGCATGGAAAGGTTACGAAAATCATAGTCTAAGCACCTGCTGTAATTGTTTTCTTCCGATACGACCAACCATGTTCGAGAAATTGGAATTTGAAGCCTAATTGGGACTCCAAAGGATAAGATAAGTGAGGAGGAAGTTAGGAGTAAATCTGAAAATTTTAAGTTACCGATTTTTTATCGTTATATATATTTAACAATTTTTAATGCACAAAAAAAGCACTGTTAGGAAAAAATATTTAAAAATAGAAAAAAATGTGTGTTCCTTTAAAAAACCAAACATAACTTGGAGAATCAAGAAATCAAATTCGGCAAATTTTTCGGGTCTTCTCACGCTTTATAGTAAATGGAACTGATATTTTTTGAAAACACCAATAAAGAAAAATATAATAGCAGTCCCACAATAGCGCTTTGCAACTTGCTTCAGCGTTGACAGTTCGACGCTCAAAAGTAAAATCAAAGCGATTGTATAAAGTCATCTACAATAGCGCTTTGCCAGCGAGCTTCAAAGCGCGCTGACGCCGAGAGTAGACCTACTTTCTACTTTCAGACGCGTTGGCACTTTGACAGTTGTCATTCGGACGTAAATAGAAGTTCATCGATTCGAATAAAAATGGATAATATTAATTTTGAGGAAATGTTAATTGAAAAGGTGAAAAGTTTTGAGTATTTATATAACACGAAATCGAAAGTATACCGAAATACAATAAAAAAAGAGTTTGCGTGGGCTAAAATTGCCGAAGAAACAGGACGGCCGAGTAAGATTCTTGTTCACATTAATTATTTAACTTAATATTTACTTTTTTTCCAAACCAAATTGTAGTTGAAACTTGCCAACAACGATGGAAAAGCTTAAGAGATCGATTCGTCTGAGAAATCAAGAAGAAAAATTTGTCATCCGGTAGTGCAGCTTGCGAAGATGAAAAGTGGGGTTATTTCGATCAATTGGTTTTTTTAAAAGACAGTCTCGAAACTCGAAAGTATGAAATATTAGTTGAATGGTAACCACAATGACTTTAACTTGATTTCAGGCAAACAGGAAACTTTTCCACCACAACATCGACTGCACTTCAAGAAGAAACTAGTCTGTCAGAATTTTTAAATGAAGAAATAAACACCTCAACACCGGAGCCCCAATTCATGGATGAGACTGACGAAGTTTTTTCTAGTAGCAGCGAAAATTTGAACAATTCAAATCCAAGGAAAAGAAAGAAAAGCAGCGTAGATGTGCACGAAAATTTCTGGCAAGGATTATCACAAATCGTTGACAAACGATTCAAAAGTCCGGAAACAGAATCACCAAACGAATTGTTTATGAAAATGATAGGTAAAAAAATGGATATTCTACCGTCAGAGATACAAGAGGAGCTGCAGGGTGAAATTTTGGCAATAGTTAACTTCCAGCTTAGATTGCATAGAAATAAAGATGTTAATATGTGAAACCTAATAATAAAAATACTTTTTAGGGAAAAAAACTATATTTTATGTTGAGTTCCCGAACCCACCAGCGTCTTTCATTGGTTTTAAATAATTGTTGAGCCTTGTACGCTGCTTCAGCTACTAAAGCTATAAAAACAATGTCTTGCAAATCCCTTGACGACATTTTTCAATTCGAAATTCACAAAAAAATATTTGAACGTCAAAGCGTTATTGCGGTTTAGCACAGATGATTCATGGCCTTCCAGCGTCAAAGCTCGTTAGGTGCACTGAAATGTCAACGCTGACGCACGCGGCAAAGCGCTATTGTGGGACTGCTATAATTCTCGTCAACCCCTAGCCGAAGTGGAATATGTTTTACATATTTAGTGACCGGTTTTTTCAGCGACAAAATTTTTTTTACCCTAAATTAAATAATTTGGAAGAAAAGTAGAGTTTCCGGGCGCCGGGACAAATACTTGACTATCCCGGCTAATGTATATTAGACCTTTAATATGCCAAACTTTTCCTACTGCGCATACTTAAATTATTTTTGCCTATAAATAATTCTACGTTATTTTTGCGATACCAGTGTTTTACGCCATTCACGGTTTTGCATTACGAAAAAAATTGCTGCTAAATTTTAAAAAAGTACAAAAATTGTATTTCTAAAAGAACTTACCGGACTTTCTTGCTGCATAGGTATTATGTCTGCTGAGAGCTATAATTTGAGTCTGTGTTTAAATTAAATAGAGGTCAAAGCTGAAAATGTCAAACAAACTTGAAAATTCATACATAGCCTTGAATTATAATTAGGGCTGCCAAAAATATGCACTAACGAAGGCGTTTTATGCATATAAACTATGCACTAAAAATGGCAAAATATGAACTTAAATATGCACTTCAAACATAACAAAAGCTATAATTGCCAATCTGGCAATTATTGAAAACCCGTGTGGTGATATTCGTATCAAATTTTCCATTTTGAAGTCAAACTTTCCAATAAGATTTTTTAAAATTTATTCCAATCGGATTTTGATGTATGGGAGTTTTATGTAGAATCATATCCTAAATAACTTTTTTACTTCCACTTTTTTGATAAGATGCACCGTTTTTGAGATATTCGCAAAAAATGTTTTCGTTCATATGGGGGGTACCCCCCCTAATGGTCCATTTTTGCCCATGAACGAACTTAGCCTCGCATTTTACGAAAGACGAATCTGCGCAAAATTTCAAGTCTCTAGCTCAATCCGTGCGCCCGCAATCCGCGCCACAGACGGACAGACGGACGGACTGACGGACGGACAGACGGACGGACGGACGGACAGACGGACGGACGGACGGACATGCTAAATTCAACTTTTTTTTTATCATTCTAAACACACTGGTGTAATTCATTTTTTTGTACGATGCCGGGATCTTGGCGTTTCAAACGGTAAGGCAAATCTAATATACTCTTTGGTTTCACCATACGGGTATTAAAAGATTCAAAATCCGAAATATATTTCACCCAAAATACTGAACGGAACTTGTTAAAATGTGGTTAATTCGACTTTTGTGGAAAATAAAAAGAAATTAAAATGCAATTGAATATTAGAAAAATTGAAAAAATAATATTCTGTAAAAAAGATTGACATTTTGACTGACAAAAAAAAATCAACAAGAAAACTTGTTTCAGCTGTTAAATTTTAAGATATTTCGAAAAGATGTTCAATACTTCATATTGTTTATGGCATAATCGGGGTTAAAACTTGTAGAAAAATATCAGTTGTGGTCAACACAAACTTCCTTCCACAAAATCTACGACCGTGCGTAATTTACGCTATAGGGCTATCGTTTTGTCAACCAAAGACGACCTCAAAACGTACAAAATTTGAGATAACTTTAGAACGGTAAAAGATATCGATTTACGGTAAAAGGTAAAAACGTGGAAAATTTTTAATTCGTTTTTCAAATTTTTTTTCGAAAAACTGTTAGTTTGCAAAAATATATTACATTATAATAAAAATATCTCAGTAACGATAAAACATAATGGATAACTATTTAGTGTTTAACCATTGAACCATTTCTGATTCATGGTTTATACTCGACCTTTTAGCATTGAATCCTATTAGAATTTCTCGGCTTATACGGTCTGCAAAAACAAAAATAATACAACAAAGTTATTATATTATTTTTGCGGATGTTAACACATCCAAATTTCCCCTCCAACAGGTCGGGCATGTCTGCCCTGAAAACCTATCAGGAGCCTGTTTCTGGTATGGAAGCTGGCTCACCGCAAAAATAATATCGTCGGCTAAGAGTGAAATTGTGCTAAGTCCATTATACCAAATTTGCCAGAAGAGCAATAAAACCCTTGTTAAATCATTCTAATTTTAATGTAAAGAAAACAGACTCTCATTTAAAGAAAACTGAGCCCAATTTTTCTCATTTAAAGAAAACTCAGTGTTATTGAAAGAGAATTAAAACGATTTAACAAGGTTTTCATTGCTCTTCTGGAAAATTATACCAAATGGACTTAGCACAGTTTCACTTTTAGCCGACGATATAATAATTTTTTTGTATTATTTTTGTTTTTGCAGACCGTATAAGCCAAGAATTTCTAATAGGATTCAATGCTAAAAGGTCGAGTATAAACCATGAATCAGAAATGGTTCAATGGTTAAACACTAAATAGTTTATTCGCTCTGGCTTGATGGAGCTATGTTGCCTTAACCTTATAATTCACATAAGGTTTGTGGCATCGGAGTATAAATACTCGAATCGAGTTTTACTCCACCAAAATCCTGTAAGCCTGCGTGGAAGCTGGTTAAGCAGGCTCTGATGACGGCAGTGTTGCCATTTTCAGCGACTTATCTCATTTCTAGCTACTTTCATCCCTTCAAAAGCACGTGTTGAGATTTGAGATTTTAGTGGACTTTTCGGAGATTTTCAGCGATTTTCAAAAGTTTCTTAAGAAAAAAAACTTTGTTGAAATTCACGGCATACAGACAGACAAGGTATGCTGTAAACTTTTGATAGTCAGGTGTGACGTCATTTGTGCCGACTTTTTTTAATTAATTTTTATGTTTATTGATCACTATTTAATGCAATCAGTCCACTAATTTACAAATATCTTATTTAGATCGCACAAAAATTTAAATTACCATCCACAAAACAAAATTCCTTCTGCACTTGACGAACTAATCGGCACAAGTGACGTAGCAACGAAATGTCAGATTTGAGTTTACAGCATACCTTGTCTGTCTGTATGCCGTGGTTGAAATTTTTGCTAAAAAATATCATATTTTTCACAATTTTTTACATTTATGCTTATTGGGTCAACAACCTACCAAATGTATATAAATAAGTACCACAGAATCCCCCTATAAGAAAATACATGAATCACTCAACTTAAGTAAACGTCAAATTTATTTTGAATTTTGTTTGCTTTGCTGCAGGTGCAGTGTGTTTTTTAAGAAGATAAAGTTGTTTTTTTTTATTATTATATTTTATTATTGTTAAAAACAAAGAATAAATGCGAATTGAAAACAAGATATACACCCAACTCTTTTTTTACACGGTAGATACGTTCCAACGAAAGTCGTGTAAAAAAAACCGTGTAAAAAAAGATATGCAGCACATATTAAAATTGAGGATGTGTTCCACAGCTTTAAAAAACCGTGTAAGATGAAAAAAAAGCTATATGTTGTCCTAAAAACCGTGCAAAAAAAAATATAATAAATTATAAAGAAAAACAAAATATAACTAATATTAATTTTTATTGAAAAATTATAAAACAAGTAACAAAAACAAAATATAATTCATATAATTTTTATTATTAAAAAAAATATACATACATACGATAAAATAAGTAAATATAAAAAAAACCAAATTAGAATAGAAATAAAAATATTATTTAGATTATTCATCGCTACTTGATATTAAGCGTGAAAGTTTATTACTGACTTGACAAAAATCGCTTCCATTCCTAGAGATGTCTAACACATCTGACGAGTTTGAATCCAATGAAGAGTATGGTTCATTATTAACGTTCACTGAATGCGCCCAATAACTCAATGTGCTTAATGCAATTTTAAATAGACAAATATAAAATCGACTATAAAAATTTCCCCAATTATATTTTATTTTTGTAACTATATGTAAAAAATTTTCTTTAGACTTCGTGTTAGAACAAAAAATTCGTGGAAAAAATTTTTTTTTTCTTTTTGTGGACCGTGTTATTTCAAAAACATAACAAAATCTATAATTGCCAATCTGGCAATCATTGGAGACCCGTATGGTGATATTCGTATGAAAATTCGAACAGTTATACCAAAATTCCACTTTGAAGTCAAACTTTCCAATAAGATTTTTTAAAATTTATTCCAATCGGATTTTGATGTATGGGAGTTTTATGTAGAATCATATCCTAAATAACTTTTGTTCTTGCACTTTTTTGATAAGATGCACCGTTTTTGAGATATTCACAAAAAACGATTTCGTTCGTATGGGGGGTACCCCCCCTAATGGTCCATTTTTGCCCATTAACGAACTTAGCCTCGCATTTTACGAAAAACGGATCTGCACAAACTTTCAAGTTTCTAGCTCAATCCGTGCGCCCGCAATCCGCGCCACAGACAGACAGACAGACAGACAGACGGACAGACAGACGGACAGACAGACGGACAGACAGACAGACGGACGGACATGCAGAAATTAAATATTTTTATCATTCTAAACACACTGGTGTAATTCATTTTTTTGTGCGATGACGGGATCTTGGCGTTACAAACGGTAAGGCAAAGTTAATATACCCTTTGGTTTCACCATACGGGTATAACAAAATCGTGTAAAAAAAGACCGTGTAAAAAAAGAGTTGGGTGTATGTTTAAATATGCATTAAAAAAAAGTCTCAAAACTAGCGATTTTTGTCTATAATTTCGGAGACTTTTGAGATTTTTTTTTCTCATTTCAGCGATTTTGGGCTTGAGGTCTCCGGCAACACTGGATGACGGTGAGCCAGCTTCCATACCAGAAACAGGCTCCTGATAGGTTTTCGGGGCAGACATGCCCGACCTGTTGGGGGGAAAATTTGGATGTGAAAACATCCGCAACAATCTATATATATAAAAATGGATGTTTGTCTGTCTGTCTGTCTGTCTGTTTGTTTGAGATTACAAAACTCAAAAACTACTGGACCGATTTTTACGCGGTTTTTTGCAAAATGATCTGTGTTGCCAGGAGCAGGTTTTTAGCTATGTAGATTTTCAAAATTCCAAACGGAAGGTCCTGTAAGGATAATGAAAATATCCTTTTTCCTATTTTTCCCCGGAAAAATTTGCATTATAGGATTTTTGGGGTCGCTGATCACGAATCCGGTATTAGATTTTCAAAATTTGAAACAAAAGGTTCTGTAAGGATAACGCGAATATCCTTTTTCCGGTTTTCCCCTTGGAAAAATCGGCATAAGGTGGTTTCCGGGGTTGTTAATCGCGAATCCGGTGTTAGGTTTTTAAAATTCTAAACGGAAGGTCCTGTGAATATAACGAAAATGTCTTTTTTCCAATTTTTCTCGCAAAAACTGGCTTTGGAAGGTTTTCAGGGTTGGTTATCACGAATCTGGTGTTGGAATTTCATAATGCGAAACGTAAGGTCCTGTAAGGATAACCTTTTTTCCAAAAACTTTTTAAGTTATTTATGTTTTTTTGGCATTCTAAAATTTATACAAAAAACTTTTAGCTCAAACGAAGAGTCTGCTAGTAATATAATAATTTTGTTGTATTATTTCTGTTTTTGCAGACCGTATAAGCCGAGAATTTCTAATAGGACATAATGGATAACGGTATTCATCTCACATTTACAGTAAGCAAAAAACAATTTTTTTCAAGATAATGGCAAAAAACTAATTTTTTTGAAATAACGGTGTATCTCGATAACAGTTTGAGATATCGAGTTCTAGCAAAAGACAAAAGTGTAGGAAATTTTATTTTCTCCAAGTTTTGTCATACTTAAGACTACTAAAAATCGCGTAGTTTCGGAGTAAATTGTGAAAAATCAATTCGCGATTTTTAAAAAAGCCGCCATTTTGGTTACTCCCGGGTAACGGATTTCCAGAAAAAATTGATAGGATCGTCCCATTCCAGGACCAAACATCTCTGTAAAGTTTCATGGCTGTATCTCTATTCGTTTTTGAGAAATCTTGTACACTACAGCCCATCTACAGTCCACCCACTAAAATTTGAAACGAGAAACAGGGCAAAACATAGAAATGTTACAAACACAGTGCACCTTACAAATCCAGTGAAACTCCACTCGGAACTGACATGTCAGGCCTTCGTCATATCATTGAAGACGACTAGCTGACACAGTCGAATTTGAATTGTACAAAAAAAAATCCTGAGTCGATTGGAGCATTATTACAAAATGTCTTTCTGTCTGTCAATCTATGTACAAGATTTCTCAATAACTAATAGAGTTAGAGCCATTTTACAGTGATTTTTTGTCCTGAAATGATATGATTCTATCAATTTTTGATGAAAATCCGTTAACCGGAAGTAACCAAGATGGCAGCTTTTTTGCAATTTCTTTTTTTGCTATTTACTCCGAAACTACGCGTTTACCCTTATTTTAAAAAAATCAGTTTTTCACGATTCTCTCCAAAACGAACAGTCTTTCGATGGCTTGGTGTATGAGATGAACTGAAGAGAATAATATTTGCCACAATTTTGAGTTCTACTGTTATGCACTATATTTTATCGTTATTGACATATGTTCATCAAAAATTTTAAAAATTGATTTTTGCGAATTGTTTAAAAACTAACGGATGATGTGCTCAACAATGAAGTAAAACTTTGTAGAAAAATCGCAACCCCTTTATATAGACTGGCCATAACAAAGAGAGATCTAGAACTCATGAGCGGAAAACCCCCGGATATAGTGATCAAAACTTCAGACACGCTTAAAATATAAAAAAAAAACTTGTGGTCAACCGTTAACGAAATCCCACACTTAGATTAATTACTGATACCGATCTGATTCCGATACGACTGTTGCCTAACTGGGCCTACTAAAATCAGTTAGTATGCCACAGTCAGCCGATGAATTTGAATATGGAAACATTTTGAAAAAATTTATTTTCACACACAAAAATTTTCAACTTCTTTTGTTGAAGACAATTAAATTTCCTACACCTTTGTCACTTACTAGAACTCCAATTATCGGCATACACCGTTATTTAAAAAAAATTATCTCGAAAACGAATGGGTTTTCGGTAGAATTGAAGAGAGTAATATTTCCCGTGATTTTGTCTTCCACAGTTATTCGCTAACTTTTACCGTTTCATTCAAAAGTACCAAAAATTTAATTTTTCGAATTGCTAACGATGTTTAGAAAAACAGTTAAAGTAAGCATTAAAGATATTGAAATTCCCTATTATTTTGCCTTTTATCGTAAATTGATAGGTTTTACCGTTATCGAGATATTTTAGATTGCGTAAAAAAATTCATACTAATATTTTTTAATCGAAATTCATATTTTTTTAAACTTACTTTTTTTAAATTTAATAAATTGCGCAAAAACGTAGATTTTTTATGAGAAAGTCATGTGCTCTTCACGTCAGATATTTTTTTCATAAAACGCATAAAAAAATCGGAAAAAAATCGCATAAAAAGACCGCACAAAAACAGGTTTGAATTTAAAAAAAGCGTACATTGTAATATAATATTGCATACAATTTTAGCCATATCGAAAATCCAAATTCGAAATCATATCGAAATCCAAATTCAAAGAATTACTTGCCATTATGAAAGAAGAATCATGAAATGTTCATGCATTTCATTATAGATGTGGCTTAGTGTGGGCTCTAGAATTTTTTTTTTATTTTTCATCGCCATTGTCAATTTATTTTAATAAAAACTCACTCAACATATCAAAATTTAAATTTTCTCGCTTGCCATTTAGACAGCAAAGGTGAACCATCTAAACTCAAAAAAATATTAGTTGTGATCAACACAAAACTTTCCTCTACAATATTTGGTTTCGGAAAAAATATGTAAAAAGTATTTTTTTTTTTCAAATATCTTGAGAACCGTTAAAATATCTTGAGAAACGTTACAGAATTTTATAAAAATTCTTTTTCAAAATTTGATAGAAAACTATAATTTTCGTGAAACACATTTATAAAAAATTTCAAGTCGCTAGCTCAACGCGTTCTTGAGTTATTTAAAATACGTAAAACGGACAGACCGACAGACATATGCACGGACATTCTCATAATTTTGCTTGAAACGGATTTCTGCGCTTTATGCACATAAAATATGCACTAAAAATGGCAAAATATGCACTTAAATATGCACTTTAAAAACATTCAAAATCCGAAATATATTTCACCCAAAATACTGAACTTGTTAAAATTTGGTTAATTCGACTTTTGTGGAAAATAAAAAAAATTAAAATACCATTGAATATTAGAAAAATTGAAAAAATAATAGTCTGTAAAAAAGATTGACATTTTGACTGACAAAAAAAATTCGACAAGAAAACTTGTTTCAGCTGTTAAATTTTAAGATATTTCGAAAAGATGTTCAATACTTCATATTGTTTATGGCATAATCGGGGTTAAAACTTGTAGAAAAATATCAGTTGTGGTCAACACAAACTTCCTTCCACAAAATCTACGACCGTGCGTAATTTACGCTATAGGGCTATCGTTTTGTCAACCAAAGACGACCTCAAAACGTAAAAAGATATCGATTTACGGTAAAAGGTAAAAACGTGGAAAATTTTATTGCCTTTAATTCGTTTTTCAAAATTTTTTTCGAAACACTTAGCTTTCAAAAATAAGAAGTAATTTGCAAAAATATGTTTTTATCATTTTAATAAAAATATCTCAATAACGGCAAAATATAATGGATAACGGTAAAAGACAAAATTGTGCAGAATGCCATTCTAATTAATTCATCTCACATATACAGTAGGGTGGATCGCTTTTCTTTTTTCTCGGATTTCGGAAACGGGGTGGAAAAGTTGTGAATTGATATAAAAACAAATTGTGGAAAGTTTCAGCTCGATCGGAGATCATCTTCAGTTTCCGCTTTTCGTTTGAAAATTTGGCATAACAGTGTGTATGCGCTAGGTGAATTTCTATGTATTTTACAAATTTTCGCTAATCACTTTTGCTGTCATCACCCAGATTTCGCCGCGTAGAGGCATTTGTAATTCGAAATCCTTTTTGTATTTTAATTTTTTTTTTTGTTATTTTTTTCAAAATTTTATTTTGTTTTAATTTTTTCAAACTTTTTTTTTTGTTTCAATTTTTCTAATATTTTTTTGTTTTTGGTTTTTTTTTTGTTATTTGTGAACTAATTCAAGCTTTTATGGTTTTGGTGAAAGTTGGAATTTTTAGTTTAAGGCAGATTTTCAAAATTTCAAATGAAAAGCGGAAACTGAAAATGACCTCCGATCGAGCTGAAATTTTCCAAATTTCATTTTTACATATATTCACATCTTTTCCATACCCGCCGCTGTCTACATTGTCACATTTATTTTTTTTGTTCGAGCCGCGATCCACCCTAAATATACAGTAAGCAAAAAACCATTTTTTTCAAGATAATGGCAAAAAACTAATTTGTTTGAAATAACGGTGTATCTCGATAACAGTTTAAGATATCGAGTTCTAGCAAAAGACAAAAGTGTAGGAAATTTTATCATACTGAACGCTTCTAAAAAATGCGTAGTTTCGGAGTAAATTATGAAAAATCAATTCGCGATTTTCAAAAAGCCCCCATTCTGGTTATTTCCGGTTAACGGATTTCCACCAAAATTTGATAGGATCGTTTTCCCGGGAAAAATTTGCATTCTAAAATTTATACAAAAAGCTGTAAGCTGGCAACGAAGGGTCTGCTAGTATTATATATTTTTGGAATCTACTCTTTGAGACTTTTCATTTAAGATACTAGATTCCCTTCTACCCCATCAAAAAAAAATTACATAAATTTTGAGCCGCCCGAGGGAGCGCGATCAACGGTTAAAAACCCCAATTTCGAAAAGCGGACACTTCCAAATTCCCTCCATATGTACATCAAATATGTAGCGCCATAGGGTCTAAACTGAACTTTAGCCCAACAACTCTATAGAAATGGTTAATTGGTATGGCAGCGGTGTGAGTTTAGTGCGATATATTAAAGTTGTCTTCATTTGGTTAAGGAGGTTTAAAACAGAAACTTCTGTGCAAAAAATTAAGGTTCTATCTTAATTGGATCAAATTTTTTGTGAAAAAAATCAATATTGGAATGGCAAAAGGGTCCCTTATTTGACTTTTTTCTGTCAAATTTAAACAGTGTATACCTCCTTAAAAAAAACACGTGTCTCTTAGTTCTTTGAGTACTATAACATATGTGAATGCGAAGAGTATCTTTTTGTTAGTAACAGCTTTTGGCGTGTGCGAAACGGGCTCTTGCTAATTTCGGTGGTTCGAATTCTGGTTTTAATTGGAAGGTTTCCAGTCCGCTGTGATAAATAAATGAAAACGTACTAAAATTAGAATGCAATTAGACAGTTTCGCACACACCTTTAAGCCTAAACCCCAATTACGCGTTCGTGCGTGCGGCATGATTTTGTTCTGGCATCTAGTAGTTGTCACCGCGTCTAAAAGTAGAAACTGAGTCTACTCTACGCGGCAACGCGTCTAAGCAACGCGCAATTATACATTTACTCATTTAAATGCGTAGTTTTTACCTTCACCGCGTGGATGCCGCACGCACGAACGCGTAATTGGGGTTTAGGCTTTAGTTGTTACTAAGTTAATAACAGTTCATTGGTAAAGTCACATATGCTTAAACCACATTGTTCAAGTGCTAGGAGCCTCGAGTAGGAAATATAAAAGAGTCCCTCATTTTTTGTGTGATTCGTTGACTAAGAAAGGAGAAAAGCATTTCTGGTAAATAGGGAAAATGAGATTTTATATCCCGATTCTGATAGACTTATCGTTTTCGACAAGAACAATTTTACGTGTTTTTGTTGGCAGAAAAGCACTAACAACAACACGTAAAATGATTCTTGTCGAAAATGACACGTCTATCAGAATCGGGGTGTTAAACGCAACACATTCAAGAATACATTTTGTGACAATAAATTTGAGGCCATTGCTTTTTTGTGTCTATTTGTGTTGACTATGAAACAACTTTTTAAAGCAAGACATGTTTTACAAACAGAAAGAAATGCACCGCAGACAAATCATTTCAATGAAAAGAATGCGCCTTAGTTCGAATTTCTTGAAGAAATGCGCCGCAGGCGAAAGTTTTGGCATTGTGATGTCAAATATACCCTTATATTGAAAGTCTCACATTCCGTGTATTGTGTTTCTTGATTTTATGAGGTAAACTTCTTAACTGGCTCAAAATTTCCAGGACACGTTTAACGGTATCCGGGGAAAAGAGGACGGATGGCAACTCTATATTTCTCGTATATGGTGCTGTGGTATACCTCAATAGTCTTTACAAAAGCTTAAAAGGGGGCATTTACAGTTCTCGCTAAATTTTCTTATTCTACATCTAAAAACAACCTAATTCTAGAAACTATTTAAGACAGAGTCCCAAGTACATCGTTAAAAATTATTCAGTTTTGGTGTAGTTAATGGAAAATATCCATTTGGTGATAAATTCTTAAAACTTCCTACTTCTTGGTATTAACAAACAGAATAGTCTCCATTTTTTGAATTGGTTTGAAGACATTTTACTCAGAAAAAAAACTCCTCAAAAAACTCCGAACAGTCGCACAAGGCTACAAATATCGCAACCATAAGGTTAATATGATCACAGCTAATTTTAAACATCCTCAATTATTAATTTTAAACATCCAAAATGCTTTTGTTTTTAAAATAGTTGGTCTATATGCAACAAGAGCCGTTGAAGAAATTTTTTGAAATGTGTGAAAAAAATTGAAAAAAATGGGATAACATGGCCCGCGACTGTTTATTAAAAAAATAATTAAGTTGGACAGAAAATTATGTTTTTTTCAGCATAACTCAAAGTTAACTGTTACAACTACCACATCAATCTATGGGTCGGGTGAATAAAAGGTAGAAAATACTTTTGCTACCATTTTAGCCAGTGTTGTCAAAAAAAACTTAATAAAGCTTAAATCATTTGCTATTTCACAGTAGTGAATACAGATAACACAATTATACTTGTAATATAAATTCTTGTATGGAATTTAATATTAATTTCATTAAGGTTTACTTTATTTTAAGTGAACAGAATTTATTACTGCATATATTTATTATGTATTTCCTACAAAAATCTCGAGCTATTCGGAGCGAATTCGATTTTTTTCAAATATTACTTTTCAAGGAATAGCCTTATTCATGAGATATTCTCCATCTTATATAAATTGTGTCCCGTGATTTTTTTTTGATACAGCAAAGCAAAAATATATAAAATCAAAAAAAAAATAAGACATTAAATACGAATATGGCAAGTCATTATTAGTTTCCGATTACATGGGTTTTTTTCTCATTTAACACGTTGACGGACAGTAGAAACAAGTGAAATTCGAAAATTGACACTATATGTTTTTGTAATTTTTAGAATATTAGAAGTATAGTTTTACTCTTTCTGCTTAAATACACTTAATTTTGATTAATTCAGCACCTTTAATTAGGTTGCGGCTACAACCGTCATGGCGCCAGCGGACTCTAGACACTATGTAATGGGACGATGGCGGCTATAACAGCAAAAATTTAAAAACGTAAATGACAGGTTTAATGACTGAAATAAGCAATTTTTTGTGAGCAACAAAGTATTTTTGGGAGTTTTACACGAAATGTTAGTTCATGATCAAACAAAAATAAATAAATGACAGGAACTGTAAATTGAAGAGAAAACAAGATCGCACTACTCCGTTCACAACCACGTGCATACTCAATGTGTTAACCTTGCATACTAAATTTTTTTTCGAAAACATGACACTAGGCTTCTACTTGTACGCTGGTAAATGCACATTTGTGCTGCTACAGCCGCAGTGTCTAAAAACGACCGTTTCGTATTGGACGGCTATAGCCGTCATGTCACATAGTGAACTTGAACTTGACGGCTATAGCCGCAACTGTCCGTCAACGTGTTAATATATTGAGGTTTATACGATGATTTTGGGTGTTTTCATCTAATTATTTCTCTCTGTGTAAAGATAAAAATTTTGAGATCTTTGTTCGTAAGAGTCGGAACTCTGTACATTTTTCGGTCTCCCTCCGAAATAGTTTCTATTTGAGTTTTAATTGCTTGTTCAAAGCGGTTTGTGGATCTCACATAAAAATAAATTAAATCCTTGAGCGATGGCTTTTGGTTACCATGCACACAAGCATATAAGTATGTACTTCATTAATGAGACAACGATATTTAGCTTACAGAATTAAAGTTCTGTTCTCAAAGAATGTAAAAATAAAGCGCAAATGTTAAGATCTTAAGAGCAAAAGCGTAAGACGCATAATTTCATTCTCGTTCTATGGAGCCTTTTACTGAAAAACCGCATCCCTACAGAGTGATTTTTATTTTCCGTTCATTTCAATTTCTCCTTGGAAGAAGAACAAAAGAGTAGAAATGGGATCGTTTTGAACACTGGTTAATTCATAGTAATCCGACAACACTTACATTTTGGCATTTGAAAATAAAAGACAAGAAATTAAATTTTTCTTTGCTGATTGCAGTTTTAATAGTTTCTACAGTAAAACAACATCATTCCAGACAACATTTCAGTATTTACAATATATAATTTTTGGCAAAAAAAAACAAATTGACCTCTAAATAATGCACCTTTGGTGTCGAATTTTTCAGGAAATTTATTCCTTACATCGAGTGTTTTTGTTCATGACATTTTATTTCTTTTAAGTTACAAACTCAAAAATATAATATTATTTTTCATCCAACCTAAATCCAAACCATATACATACTTTGTAGCGTAAACCACAAACTCAGTTGGTTAATCCGAAAACGCTAAGCAAATAAAGCCGGTTTTTTCATCGCCGCTTGTTCCATTAGACTTTATTAAACCGCCATCGGTCCTTCGATAAATTTTCCTAACTGCCGTTCAGTTGTTAATTGTTCTCGATTTAAATGCAAATTTCTAATTGTCATGGTCAATAGCTCGAAACTCTGCTAAAATAGTGACTCGGAATTAGTATAGTACCAAAACAAAAATTCATTTAATTTCTGCTAAAGTAGAAACATTATAAATAAATTATGAATGTTGATCTCATTAAACACGTTTATGGTGTATCATCGTTTTGTCTATTCGATCGATTTGCATTTTAATTTGATCACCCGTTAAAACGGATAACTTATGCGATTTCAAGAAAAATATCGGAAGACACTTAAAGCGTGCGCTAAATACCTTTGCTGCTTGAATTTCGTTTTTTAAAAGGAAAAAAGTTTACACAAATTGCATAATAAAATGCTAAAGAGTTCAAATTATTTGTAGATTTTTTGTACAGAATAATAAAATCGCTTTGGGTGGTGCGTAGATGGAATGGGCAAATATTTTAAATGGTTCCTGGTTTTGTATGGTTTTTTGAACTTTGAATTATGCTGATGTTGTTTGCAATGTTTTGCATCTTTTATTATCGCATATGATAGGATATGGAGTTGGACAATGTTTTTCATATCCCATAAGATTAAAAAAGTTCACCGTTTTTTATGATTTCCAACAACGGTTTTGATTATCCTCCAAAAATAAAATAAAATTTTAAATAATTGAGGAAGTCACGCATAGCTCACACTGCGTTTTTAATTTTGCCACGTATAGTAATCCTACGTCTTCAACTACTTACGCATAAATATCAAATTTTTATGCTACAGTTTTGTCGTTAATGTTAATCGATTATTTGTTTAGTAGCTTTTTATGTTTATGAAAATTTAAATCGATGCCATTTATTGTTAAAGATTAGGAAAAGCAATTTTATTTTTTAGTTTCTTGAACTATTGTGAGATTTGATACCTATTAGTTTATAATAGTTTTATACCGTTAAAGTGCTTGCAATGAACCATGTATTATAAACCATGTAGTTTGTTTCCGCGTGAATAATGCAATATATTTCATTCCACATAATTTATCATGAAGTAAAGAATTCGTTGAGAAACAGTTAAACGAAATTAATTATGTAAAAGATCTAATACATTTTGCGTAACTTTCAAGGTTTTCAAGGTTAATTTCATTGCATCAGGAAATATTTTTCAAGCAAATTGAAGAATCACTTTTATCAAATTTTTTTTTTTCACTTGAGATCGGATGGGAAAATGCACAAACATGTAAAAAAAATTATCAGTGGCAACTCGTCTCAATTAGAGAGCCTATAATCCAGAGTATACTAAGAGAAATTGAGTAAAGGTCAATCCTTTTCCTTTCCCAATTCCACCCTTTTCCTCTCCCGCTTCCCACCGACCACCCTTCGCCACACACCTCAATTTACCAAAGACAAAAATTGCTCACGAACATATGCATATTACTCACGAGTTGCTCATGAGCAAAATAATTTACACATCTCAATTAGTTTTTTAAATTACTCGTGAGCAGTGTGTCGTTTGAAAACTCATGAGTCATATAAGAGTACTCATGAATGAGCATTTCCTACGCTGAGGTTTTATCTTATTGAAACAATTCATTTGGTGTGAGTAAACAATTGAGTTATGTGTTTACTAGGGGCTGCGCCCCGAATCGCTTCGCACTTCACCCCCCACCGACAGGTCGGCCTTCGGCCTCCCTGTCTACGTCGCACACTGGCTGAACCAAAAATCCATTGGCCAAAATTCAATTTTTTTGTGATAAACAATTTGATTTTTTTTTATCAAATTTGATAGTAAATAGTTCAATAGTTGGGAATAAAAAACATAACAAAAGCTATAATTGTCAATCTGGCAATCATTGGTGAAACCAAAGGGTATATTAGATTTGCCTTACCGTTTGTAACGCCAAGATTCCGTCATCACACACAAAAATGAATTACACCAGTTTGTTTAGAATAATAAAAAAAATTGAATTTTGCATGTCCGTCCGTCCGTCTGTCTGTCTGTCTGTCTGTCCGTCCGTCCGTCTGTCTGTGGCGCGGATTGCGGGCGCACGGATTGAGCTACAGACTTGAAATTTTGCACAGATCCGTTTTTCATAAAATGCGAGGCTAAGTTCGTTAATGGGCAAAAATGGACCACGAATGAAATCGTTTTTTGTGAATATCTCAAAAACGGTGCATCTTATCAAAAAAGTCCAAGAACAAAAGTTATTTAGGATATGATTCTACATAAAACTCCCATACATCAAAATCCGATTGGAAAAAATTTTAAAAAATCTTATTGGAAAGTTTGACTTCAAATTGGAATTTTGGTATAACTGTTCGAATTTTGATACGAATATCACCATACGGGTCTCCAATGATTGCCAGATTGGCAATTATAGCTTTTGTTATGTTTTCATATAAATTTGAAGTTTGAAAGATCATAACTTTTGCCCGTCAACAGACGTCAAGTCGAAATTATTTCCAAGTTATAGCCACAACAATTACCTTTAATTCCATATCGGGTTTTGTTGCCGTAAGTACCCGTATTGAGGCGCTAGCGGTGTTTTAATTAATCTATATATATAAAAATGGAAGTTTGTTGGTTGGTTGGTCTGTTGATTTGAGATTACAAAACTCAAAAACTACTGGACCGCTTTTTACGCGGTTTTTTGCAAAATGATCTGCGTTGCCAGGAGCAGGTTTTTAGCTATGTTAGATTTTTAAAATTCGAAACGGTAGGTCCTGTAAGGATAAGGTAAATATCCTTTTTCCCATTTTTCCTCAGAAAAACTGGCTTTGGACGGTTTTCAGGGTCGCTGACCACTAATCCGGTATTAGATTTTCAAAATTCGAAACGGAAGGTCCTGTTAGGATAAAGTAAATATCCTTTTCCCGTTTTTCCCGGAAAAAATCTGCATAAGGGGGTTTCCGGGGTCACTGATCGCGATATAGAAAATATATAGAAAAAACTCTGCCGAACAAATTTTTGACAAATTTCCCCTTCGAAGGGGGGAAAAATGTCCCTATCATTCACTAGCTACGGCCTAAAAGTTAATTACTTTTAGACTAGGGAGCACGAAGGAGAGAAAACATTTTCTAATCATTTTCGTCGTATCTATTCAATGAGATGGAGGAATCGAATGGATAATTTTTTCCGTGTTACATCGGATCCTCTTGCTTCATCTCACAGTGGAAAAATTTTCTCTAAAAATTTGTTCTAAGAGTTTATCTCTAGATCAGGGCCAGGAAAGCTTTGAAAGTTCTCGGGCATCCACTACCACTGACAAGCGATTTACTTGTTTATATGGCTTATTCTCCGAGCCACTTTGTTGAAAGCTCTTTTCGTTATGCTTGGTTTTGACACACTGTTAATTGTTTTACTTTACGTTAAAAAAAGTTTTGATAATGAAAAACTTTTATATGAAATTTCCGAATTACAATCGGAAAATAAAAATAATTTCATAAAACCAGAAACATTAATTTGATCAATTGATATTTTATGAAACGACTGAAAATGCCTATATAAATTGTATTTTTTTATTGTTTTAATTTCCTGAAATCATAGTAAACATTGCATTGTGTTATCACACCGAATAAGAAAACAATCATGTCCAAAATTCGTGTCGTCTTTTGAGACAGAACGCTTCATGATTTTCAACAGTGTTAAATTTTTCATGATTTTCAGCAGCGTGAAATACACCACCGCTTCAGTCAATGTCCTAATGACAACTGGAGCTAATAAAAATCTCTCACATAAATGGCCTTACTTAGAGCTCAGCAAAGCTCCATGGTATGTAAAATGCACAAGTGGAAGCAGAACGGGTTATATGCAAGGTGAAACAGATTATTTCTTTCATATGCGTATGTATGCAGTTTTCGTACAAGCCAGAATGAAACGGGTAGCATGAAGAATCGATGTATAAAAGGGCAATTTGAGCTGCGAAAATGCCCTTGGTGCACATGGCTGAAGCCCGCTGCTCTAGATTATTTGTTCTCTGGTCAGAGTTTAGTACTTTTATATACTCGTCAAGAAGTTTTACTTTTCAAAAATGAAAGCAGTGAAACACTTGCAGAGAAGTATCACAAATAGGCGAGTTATCCAAGTTATTTTAGATTGCTTGTTCCCCATGAAGCTTATCCACCATCAAAATACCGATTCAAATATTGCCGATTTATAGACGTCAGCCAAATTTTATATTTTTAAAAGCTTTTATTTAGCTTGCCTTCGTGTCTGTTTGTCTGTCTGTCAGATCAAATCTTGCAACCCAATTTTGACCCACTTCCACTTGTCCGATTGACTTGAAATTTTGCACACTTATATAAGTCCGATGACAATACAATATTTTCACTACTTCGTCCTTGTAAGGATAACGGAAGGTCCTGTAAGGATAACGTGATTATCCTTTTCTCCAAATTTTCCGGAAAAAAATCTATTCTGGGGGTTTTTGGGGTCGCTGAATCCGAATCTGTCATTAAAAAGTCAGTAAGGATAACGGAAGGTCCTGTAAGGATAACGTGATTATCCTTTTCTCCAAATTTTCCGGAACAAATCTATTCTGGGGGTTTTTGAGGTCGCTGAATCCGAATCTGTCATTAAAAAGTCTGTAAGGATAACGGAAGGTCCTGTAAGGATAACGTGATTATCCCTTTCTCCAAATTTTCCGGAAAAAAATCTATTCTGGGGGATTTTGGGGTCGCTGAATACGATTCTCAAATTAAAAAGCCTGTAAGGACATCTCAAATGTGAGGATATATATTCGAAGACTAAAAAGAACAAAATAAAAAAAATTAAAAAAAAATTTTTTAAAAAAAAGCTTTTATTAAAAAAGAATGCACTAAAAAGAAAAAAATAATTTTCTGGACGCTGTGTATCACAAATATAAAAGCTTTTAAAAAGCGAGATAAAGCATAAAACAATAAAATAAAAATTTATCTCGCTTTTAAAAAGCTTTTATATTTGTGATACACAGCGTCCAGAAAATTATTTTTTTCCTTTTAGTGCATTCTTTTTTAATAAAAGCTTTTTTTTAAAAAAAATTTTTTTTATTATCCAGAAATACAAAACAAATTTTATATAACAAAAAATAATAAAACCAAAAGTTAATTCATTTATTATCTTATCTAGCAATGCAAAACAAATTTCATATAAACACAATTTAAAAAAACCAAATACAAAATTTAACTTTTTTAACTACTATGTATCAATAGACGAAATCAATGGCTTCCATGATGCTGTACTGTTGATGTTAATTTGCACAAGTCTGGTTCATATTTTGACATTTTTAATCGAACACATTCATCAGAATGCTCAATAGTCAAACTACTCCTGTTTTCATTTAAAATATATTTCATTTGTGAAAATGTTTGTTCACAATTATAGCTTGAGCCAAACGCAGATAAAAGAGCAAATCCAACTTTTTTGAGACATGTGAATTTTGTTGGAAGGGATGCCCAGCACGCAGATATCATATCAAGATGATTTTCTTCTGTTTTTTCTAAATCCCCACGTAAAGTTCTAAATTTATTAGTCCATAAAGTTGAACTTTTTAAATCAATCAGTTCTAAGCTAAAATTGGTGATCTCAAGGAACTGAAAATATTGTAAATCTAAAATAGTTTCATCAATTGTATCCGGCTTCGTTATAAACGCAAACATTGGGCCGTTATATGATTTTATAAATACGAAGAAAGGGTTGTCAAAAAAAAAATTAAATAATTTGTGAAGTTCATTATAATTTTGGAGCGGGTCACATGAAATGATGCTTCGGGTCACTCTGTGACCCGCGGGTCATAGTTTGCCGGGTGTTGATCTAGAGAGTGGACATCCGGACGTATAAAAATGGTCGAAAAACTGAAAAACCTTTGCGAAAATTTCGAAAAATTCACTCATTGTCACAAATAGTTACCAAAATAATTACAATCGGTTAATAAAAGCATAATATTCATGACCGAAGTGTTTAAAAAAATTAAAAAGTTGTGTCCGATTTAAAAAAAGGAAAAGAAATTCTAAAAACTGGAAAAATTCCATTCAAACAACTGTTCTAATTTGAGTTAATAGACTGTCCTACTTAGTAGGATCTCTAATAAAACGCTGAGAAAAACTTTTAAACAGACTGTCATGCTTTGTAGGAAATGCGATGTCCCATTTTTTAGGTTTTTTTACTATTTTTTACGTTTTTTACAGCTTTTTACGTTTTTACCAGTTTTTTACGTTTTTTACGTGAAAAATGTAAAAAACTGTTTTTTACGCCGTTTTGCCCAACACTTCTAAGGATACGGAGAATAATTCGTTCCGATTCGTTCGTTTGCAAATAACTCTCGCGCAAATTTTATTTGTTCTCAATTTTTTTTTTTTTTTTGAAAAATTCCATTTGCGCATCGAATCGAAAATTTCGAGAATTGAAAATATGATTTGATCGCGGCTTTATCGCAAAAGAATGATTCGCGAATTAAATATGTATTTATATGAAGTATTTAAAACGAAAATATGTCTAACTAGAATTTGGACCCGGCTTCGCCCGGCTAAAAGCGTGAACAGAAAAAAACTTAGGAAAACTAAATTCATTTGGTTAAAAATTAGGTAGCCTGCATGCTGTTCGTTAGTTTTTTCTCTTCGGAAAATGATTAACCCATTCGGTATTTTGATGCCATATGGCAACGCAGTTAAAAATTTGAATTGACTTATTATTTATTTATTTTCAACACTCTATTCTCATTCAGTGCACCTTTAAGTGTAACCCAATTTTGATTTTTTGAGTAAAAAGCTGGACTACAGTGGACGTATTTGTAAAAAATAAATTTTTTTTTGTTTTTGTTTTAAATGAATACTATTAGCTTAAACATCATTAATTTGTATAGAGAGAATCTTTAATCGCCATAGAAAAAAACATGTACCGAACGGGTTAACAAACTAACAAAAAAATTCCAGCACTTGCATTCGGTATTACTTTACCCCCCTCCGCTTACTCCCCCACCTCTCGGGCTACTTTTCAATTGGTCTATATTGGGGCTGGACCCCCGACGAACATCTATGTCAAATTTCAGGCTAATCGGTCCAGTAGTTTCCCCGCGAAAGAGTAGCATAGCGGAAAAACTAAGTTTCGAAATTACCTTACCCCCTCCCCATACTCCCCCCACCACTCGGACTACTTTTTAATGGGTCTGTGTTGGGGCTGGACCCCCGACAAACATCTATGCCAAATTTCAGGGCAATCCGTACAGTAGTTTCCGCGCGCAAGAGTAACATAGCGCAAAAACTAAGTTTCGAAATCACTTTACCCCCTCCCCTTACTCCCCCACCTCTCGAGTTACTTTTTAATGGGTCTATGTTGGGGCTGGACCCCCAACGAACATTTGTGCCAAATTTCAGGTCAATCGGTTCAGTAGTTTCCCCGCGAAAGAGTAACATAGCGCAAAAACTAAGTTTCGAAATCACCTTACCCCCTCCCCATACTCCCCCCACCACTCGGACTACTTTTTAATGGGTCTGTGTTGGGGCTGGACCCCCGACAAACATCTATGCCAAATTTCAGGGCAATCCGTACAGTAGTTTCCGCGCGCAAGAGTAACATAGCGCAAAAACTAAGTTTCGAAATCACTTTACCCCCTCCCCTTACTCCCCCACCTCTCGAGTTACTTTTTAATGGGTCTATGTTGGGGCTGGACACCCAACGAACATTTGTGCCAAATTTCAGGCCAATCGGTTCAGTAGTTTCCCCGCGAAAGAGTAACATAGCGCAAAAACTAAGTTTCGAAATCACTTTACCCCCTCCCTTACTCCCCCCCACCTGTCGGGCTACTTTTTAATGGGTATTTGTTGGGGCTGGACTCCCGACGAACATCAATGACAAATTTCAGGCCAATCAGTTCAGTAGTTTCCCCGCGAAAGAGTAACATAGCGCAAAAACTAAGTTTCGAAATCACCTTACCCCCTCCCCTTACTCCCCCTACCTCTCGGGGTACTTTTTAATGGGTCTATGTTGGTGCTGGATCCCCGACGAATATCTATGCCAAATTTCAGGCCAATCGGTTAAGTAGTTTCCACGTGAAAGAGTAACATAGCGCAAAAACTAAGTTTCGAAATCACCTTACCCCCTCCCCTTACTCCCCCCACCACGCGGGCTACTTTTTAATGGGTCTGTGTTGGGGCTGGACCCTCGACTAACATCTATGCTAAATTTCAGGCCAATCGGTTCAGTAGTTTCCCCGTGAAAGAGTAACATAGCGCAAAAACTAAGTTTCGAAATCACCTTACCCCCTCACCTTACTCCCCCTACCTCTCGGGCAACTTTTTAATAGGTCTATGTTGGGGCTGGACCCCCGATGAACATCTATGCCAAATTTCAGGCCAATCGGTTCAGTAGTTTCCCCGCGAAAGAGTAACATAGAGGAAGAGCTAAGTCTCGAGATCACTTTACCCCCTCCCCTTACTCCCCCCACCTATCGCGCTACTTTTTAATCGGTCTATGTTGGTGCTCTACCCCCGACGAACATCTATGCCAAATTTCAGGCCAATCGGTTCAGTAGTTTCCCCGCGAAAGAGTAACATAACGCAAAAACTAAGTTTCGAAATCACCTTACCCCCTCCCCTTACTCCCCCCACCACGCGGGCTACTTTTTAATGGGTCTATGTTGGGGCTGGACCCCCAACGAACATTTGTGCCAAATTTCAGGCCAATCGGTTCAGTAGTTTCCCCGCGAAAGAGTAACATAGCGCAAAAACTAAGTTTCAAAATCACTTTACCCCCTCCCCTTACTCCCCCCACCCCTCGCGCTACTTTTCCGTATGCCTATGTTGGAACCAGAACTACCACAGACACTCATGCCAAATTTCAAGTCAATCGGTTCAGCCGTTTTTGCGTGAAAGAGGAACAGACAGACAGACAGACAGACAGACAGACAGACACCAACTCATTTTTATATATTAGTATGATTTTGAACAGGAAACGGGTCAGGCGAGGGGAAATTTGGTCGGGAAGAGGGACGAGACGGTTAAAGGAATGGTGTGAGGGGAGGGGGAATTTTTTTGGAAGTGGGTGGTGGGTAAATGGGGGGGAAGGGGTAAAGTGAGGAAGGCGTGGTGAAGAGTGGTAAAGTGGTGAAGAGGGGGGAGTAAATTGGTGGTTAATGTAGTGGGAATTTATAAGAACAATAATTGACAAGCGGCTAAACGAATATTCCAATTTAGATCTATGAAAAAAAAATCAAAAAGAAATGTTTTCCATTCTTTTTCATTCGCAAATCAAAAAGTATTTTGACGTGGATACGTCTTGGATTTTGGTTAGAAAATCGGCTTGCTGCCATGATAACAAATTTGCAATCGATGAAACTCGATAGTTTGTGGTGACATCCGAACAAAAACAGTGTTATAAGATCCGGCCTACATTAAAGCATTGTTTAGGGTATTTTGTTATGTTAAACTATGTTCAATTATCTTTTTAAAAGCTTTTATTTAGCTTGCCTTCGTGTTTGTCTGTCTGTCTGTCAGATCAAATCTTGCAACCCAATTTTGACCCACTTCCACTTGTCCGATTGACTTGAAATTTTGCACACTTATATAAGTCCGATGACAATACAATATTTTTACTACTTCGTCCTTGTAAGGATAACGGAAGGTCCTGTAAGGATAACGTGATTATCCTTTTCTCCAAATTTTCCGGAAAAAAATCTATTCTGGGGGTTTTTGGGGTCGCTAAATCCGAATCTGCCATTAAAAAGTCTGTAAGGATAACGGAAGGTCCTGTAAGGATAACGGAAGGTCCTGTAAGGATAACGTGATTATCCTTTTCTCCAAATTTTCTGGAAAAAAATCTATTCTGGGGGTTTTTGGGGTCGCTGAATCCGAATCTGTCATTAAAAAGTCTGTAAGGATAACGGAAGGTCCTGTAAGGATAACGTGATTATCCTTTTCTCCAAATTTTCCGGAAAAAAATCTATTCTGGGGGTTTTTGGGGTCGCTAAATCCGAATCTGCCATTAAAAAGTCAGTAAGGATAACGGAAGGTCCTGTAAGGATAACGTGATTATCCTTTTCTCCAAATTTTCTGGAAAAAATCTATTCTGGGGGTTTTTGGGGTCGCTGAATCCGAATCTGTCATTAAAAAGTCTGTAAGGATAACGGAAGGTCCTGTAAGGATAACGTGATTATCCTTTTCTCCAAATTTTCCAGAAAAAAATCTATTCTGGGGTTTTTTGGGGTCGCTGAATCCGAATCTGTCATTAAAAAGTCTGTAAGGATAACGGAAGGTCCTGTAAGGATAACGTGATTATCCTTTTCTCCAAATTTTCCGGAAAAAAATCTATTCTGGGGGTTTTTGGGGTCGCTGAATACGATTCTCAAGTTAAAAAGCATGTAAGGACATCTCAAATGTAAGGATATATATTCGACTAAAAAGAACAAAATAAAAAAAATAAAAAATAAATTTTTAAAAAAAGCTTTTATTAAAAAAGAATGCACTAAAAAGAAAAAAATAATTTTCTGGACGCTGTGTATCACAAATATAAAAGCTTTTAAAAAGCGAGATAAAGCATAAAACAATAAAATAAAAATTTATCTCGCTTTTAAAAAGCTTTTATATTTGTGATACACAGCGTCCAGAAAATTATTTTTTTCTTTTTAGTGCATTCTTTTTTAATAAAAGCTTTTTTTAAAAATTTATTTTTTATTTTTTAAGAATCAAAATCTAAATTTTCACTGCTGCTGTTATGCTGTGTTTGCTGCTTGTAGTACAGATTTCACATTTATACTCTTTTTATGCTTCTCCTTTATGTGTATTGAATCTGATGTATTGAATGCCATGTTATTTCGTTCTTTTCGCTCTGAAAAGTGTCGCTCTTAACGGCAACAGCGTTTGCTGTGGTTTCCGACTCTCGTTCTTGGGAACGAAAATGATTTCTGTTTAAGTTTTCGCTTCTTGTTCAAAGCGGTTTGTGGATCTTGCATAAAAATGATGAAAGCCTCGAGCGATGGCTGTTGGGTATGATCAGGGTTGCCAGTTTGGGCGATTTATCGCGAATTGGGCTATCTTTTTCGTGATTTTGCGACAATCTTTTTGAAAAAATCGCAAATCGCAAATTGGGCGATTTAAAAAAATCGTTTGGGCGACATTGGGCTATCTTTGAAAAATATCTTTCCTTTCGAAATTGTACGTCATTTGCCGAATTTTTCCCAGTATTTACCAAGTTCGGAACGCACACTCGATGTCTAAATGGACGCACTCATCCTTCCATTTAGCATATGCTTGTCTGGCCAAAATTACTCTTTTGCTTGTGGCAATACGGTGAATTTACTTTTAGCGATCGGTAACTAAGCAAAACAGCGAAATTGATGCACCCACTGTCATTTTCAAAATAAGTATTGAATATTCTGCTTTCTAATAACACCAATAAGAATGTTATCGCTTTCCTTGAGTGAAGAAAGAATCATAACACGCCTTTAAATTTGTGCCCATAACAAAATATAAAAACATAATGGGCGTTACCAAGAAACATTTATAAAGTCGAGTCTACGTAGCCTTTTTAGTTTCGACTCTAACAAACTATAAATTATTTTAGTCTATGTGTCTAGTTTTAAGACAACGTAGACTCGACTTGACAAATGTTCATTGGTAAGGCCCAATATTTGCACAACAAACCATTTCTAGTATTTTTATTTTTAGAAAAACGTTTTTATGTTCATTTCATATGTAAAATCCTTATAACATTATATCTGTAAATAAGGTCTGCAATATAAAATTAATATATTACACACATTTTTTTTGTTTAATTTATTTTATGAGTACACTATCTGTGCGTTACGGCGTTACGACAGAACCAAGAACCTTAATTAAGAGTAAAGGGAGAACTCCACTTCGGCAGAAGTAGAAGCAGCGGCAGATGCAGAACTTTAAAACATCGCGTCTAATGTGTTGCGCTCAAATAAAGCAGCAGTAGAAGAAGCAGCGGCAGAATCAGAATTTCATTTTAGCGCTAATCTCTAAAATTTCTGCTGCTGCTGCTGCTGCTGCTTCTGCCGAATTGGAGTTCTCTCTTAATACTGATATAAATGTATGTATTGACATATTTTTGGCAATTTTGGGGTCGTTGATTCAAATCAAGTCCTCGATTTTCTCGCCTTTAAGTTTTAATTTGCTATTTTACTTGATATTTAAAAAATGCACTACACATGGGTTAAAGCCATGGTTCCCAAACTGGGGGGCGTGGGGCCACGGCCAGGGGGGCGTGAAGCAATTTCAGCCGCGCCCCCCTAGGGGGCGTAGATCTACGGACGGTAGTCGTGAAGAAATTTGAAATTAACATTTCAAGATATTGTTCTCGTCTTGTCTAATAAAAACAAAGCAGCGTTGCAGACTTAATCTGGAAAGCGATCTCCGGTGTGCTCTGTCAAACATCAGACCTAATATTCAGATTTTAGTGAAAGAAAAACAGTGTCACTCATCCCATTAATTTTCTATTTTTTCAGTTTTTTTTGTAGAAACTAGAGAAATAAATAATTGAAATGGACAGTAAAAGTGTGTGTGGATTTTCAACTCAAAATATTAGAATAGAACCACGGAGGTTTGACAGGTTTTCAACAAAGGGGGGCGTCAGCTGTTTGATAAGTGTTCAAGAGGGGCGTCAACTGAAAAAGTTTGGGAACCACGGGGTTAAAGGTTTTGCTGTTATTTTATGTTTTTAGGGTAATGTAATTATTATCGCGAATTGGGCGACTTGGGTTGAGCGGAAACGATTTTGGGCGACAATTCTTTAAAATTTGGGCGACTTAACTGCCTGGAGACCTGGCAACCCTGGGTATGATGCACACACATATATAAGTATGTATTTCATTAGTAAGAGAGCGATATTTCGCTCCCAGCATCTGTTCTCAAAGAACGTAAAAACAAAACGCAAATGTAAAGATCTTAAGAGCAAGAACGTAAAAGCCATAATTTTTTTCTTGTTCTTTGGGGGGTTTACTGAAATGCTGAATTTTTATTTTCCATTGATTTCAATTCCTCCTTGGGAGCAGAACGAAAGAATAGAAATGGGAGCGATTTGAACACTATGTATGATATTTATTTCATACTTCTCTTATCATAAACCAATTATAAATAAAATTATTTTTAAATAAAAGTTCGTTTCTTTAATTTCCTTTTCACTAAATTTTCTGACTTAAATATATATTGGCGATCGTTGTAGGCGGATCCACGTCTTCTGGCCATCTCTACGAGACAGACACCTTCATTTTTTTTCATTCGCAAATCAAAAAACCTCTTGAGGTTTTTATTCGCTCGCAATCGAATTAAACAGCAAAAAATGGGTTTCACTTCATTCGCGAGCGAATTGAAAAAATAAAATTCTCTGCAAAAAGATTAATTCACGATTTTTTTTATAAATTTCGATTCGCGAATGATTCAAATGCAAAAGAATCTTATTTTCGATTCGCGAATCGAGTTTTTCCGTACTGTTATTGATGCCATTTGCGCCAAACGTGTGGCCTGACTGAGTTTTCATCTTCAGTCCATGGCCTGAGGACCAAAATCTTAGGGAAAGCTGTAAGTTAGTGGCCAGAATGACAGAAAGACAATCTTTGTAATAATGCTCCAATCAACTCGGAAGTGCTCGGAAAATGTGTTTTTGGGCAAAAATAAGAAATCCAAATTTTTCATGAATACAATACTTTGTTATACTATAAGAAAATCAATTTATTACAACCAATTACCCATTCAATCTAAATTTATATCTTTTACAGGCACAGTACCCCTCAATGGTGACAATAGAGTCACATATGTGAGATTGAAGCCACGTTTCCGATGCTCCCAAAATTCACTTAGAATTCCTTTGATTTCATCAAGCTTTTCCGGTCTATTTGGAAAATGGATGCTTTGAGCATTGAAATGGCTACTATTTAAGTTAAATTTCTTAGAATTTATGTAATATTTAAGTTAAATTTCTCAGAAGTATCCAGTGGCCTATTTCACCAAACCACAAATCACAATTACAAATTTGTACTGAAGCAAAATACCCAATAATTTACAAGTTTTGTTATAAAACACTTGAAAAACACTTGTAAATACAAATAAAAAAAAATAAAAAAATTGATGAAATAGGCCACAGGTTTATGCGGACAATCGTAAATATTTTGTTTTATAACAAATATTTTTATACAAAAGAATCACTAATTCAATGCGAGAGACGTGTTTTTTCATATACAAAACTACATACATTTGCCGTGGAAATTCGGAAAACAATAATAACAAAAAAATAAATGTGGCAATGTGGACAGCGGCGACTATGGAAAAGATGTGAATATATGTAAAAATGAAATTTGGAAAATTTCAGCTCGATCGGAGGTCATTTTCAGTTTCCGCTGTTCATTTGAAATTTTGAAAATCTGCCTTAAACTAAAAATTCCAACTTTCACCAAAACCAAGGAGATATTCCATAAAAGCTTGAATTAGTTCACAAATAACAAAAAAAAACCAAAAACAAAAAAATATTAAAAAAATTAAAACAATAAAAAAGTTTGAAAAAATTAAAACAAAATAAAATTTTGAAAAAAAATTAACCAAAAAAAAATTACTAAAAAAAAATAAAACAAAAAAAAATTAAAATACAAAAATGATTTCGAATTACAAATGCCTCTACGCGGCGAAATCTGGATGATCACAGCAAAAGTGATTAGCGAAAATTTGTAAAATACATAGAAATTCACCTAGCGCATACACACTGTTATGCCAAATTTTCAAACGAAAAGCGGAAACTGAAGATGACCTCCGATCGAGTTGAAACTTTCCACAATTTGTTTTTATATCAATTCACAACTTTTCCACCCCGTTTCCGAAATCCGAGAAAAAAGAAAAGCGATCCAGCCTAATATACACGCCACATTAATTGTTGGACGAAAGACTGGGTCGCCATCTATACTGTCGATTACGACCGACGGGAAGTTGCTCTAAATGTTGTTTACAAAATTATAACGTGCTTTTACTTTTTATTATTACGTAATAGATTTGAGTTGTGCTCAGACTCGCACTTGGTCTTTGCTTTAATGTTTCATCTACTTCTGGTGTATTAGCCTTTTTTGATATTAATTACGAACTTCTCTCCACCTCATTTCGCTTTACAGATCGGTCGATCTAGATCTTTGGACTATAATCATTCCATCCGCATTTGTGCCAACCGCTAACCATATTGGAATATCGTCACTAGCTAACCAACAAATTAAAGCATAAATCTTAAAGGAATGATCATATTGAGATGGACAGTGCGAGCCCACTTCCAATGGACGATGCAAATCTACACCACAAGTAATTTAAAATAAACTACAAACTTAGTAAATCTACCATCGGATCTCACAACGCTCAGTAGTTGCAATATTTTTGTTCTTTACTAATATGGCAATTGGTAAATATGCAGTTAAACAGTCACTTATATGAATCCAATGAAAAGCTCTGAGTTTAATATTATTTTTGTTAGCTGATATTTTCCATTTTGACTCTCTTGCTCTACTAAAGTCCATTTCTATCTTTTTCATTTGATTTCATTTTAATCGGTAAACATGAACTGAACATGGTGAGAATAAATTTACGAGTTAAAAATGAAACTGGTGGTTATCATTCACTTGGAGTGTGGGAAACACACAAAACCACGGTTTCCGTATTTTTTTCTTCTCAATGTGACTGATTTTGCAAAAAAAAAAACATAAGAAAAGCTACTATTGCCAGAGACCAATCGTCAAATACTCTGTATGAGGACCGACAAAATTTTTATGAAAAAAATCCATTTGTGTGGGAAGGATTTTGATGTGTGGAACGGTTATGTAAAATTATATTTTAAACACATTTCATCTTTATTGATTTTTCAAAACGCCCCAAAATTTTCGAGAAAATTGCAAAAAAAAACTGTTTTGTTTGTATACGGGAGAGGGGAAAGAATAGGCCGATTTTGCCCGTTCAAGAACTTGGCCTAGCCATTTACGAGAAACGCAATTATACAAAATTCAAGTTGTTAGCTCAATCCTTTTGAGAGTTATGGTGTTCATTGGGACGATTTTTGTCATCCTATAACACAGTTCATTTTTGTATCCGACGATTGGTTTGATGCATTACAAACCGTATACTTATAGATCATATAAAGTAACATAAATTTTTTTGTGTGAATATTATTCTACAAACGTTAATCGGTTAATGTTATTCTTGCAGAAATCATATTTTATACTTGGCTTAACCCTTCTATTATGTTCGGGCCAGAGCTCGAGCATAAAAAAGAGGTGCCGAATCAATTAATACCAATTACTCAATCTTACAATAATTTATTTCGATCAAACAATTCAATATATTTTTAATTCTAATTATAATTCAATTTAATAATTTAATCTCTATGGCTCTTGATGTTCCTGATGTGGTACTCTAGTTGCTCCGTCTTTTGGTCGTTAGTAGAATCACTCGCACACGGGATGAGGTTTCTTCTCAACTAGGTATTCTGTAGTTCCTACTGGTTTTGCTGCTAGAAATATTCCGAGATCCGTCTATTGCCAATTGCAGAGTATTCTCTGCCGATTGCAGTGTAACATGGGATGACTGCAGTGTCTGTTGTTAATTGCAGAGTAACTTCTGCCGAATGCAGCGTAGCTTCTGCCGAATGCAACGAGTCTGTTGCCGAATGCAGAGTATCTTCTGCCTGATGCAGCGTAGCTTCTGCCGAATGCAACGAGTCTGTTGCCGAATGCAGAGTATCTTCTGCCTGATGCAGCGTAGCTTCTGCCGAATGCAACGAGTCTGTTGCCGAATGCAGAGTATCTTCTGCCAGATGCAGCGTAGCTTCTGCCGAATGCAACGAGTCTGTTGCCGAATGCAGAGTATCTTCTGCCTGATGCAGCGTAGCTTCTGCCGAATGCAACGAGTCTGTTGCCGAATGCAGAGTATCTTCTGCCTGATGCAGCGTAGCTTCTGCCTATTGACTCCTAAGTTTCTTCCTAAATAGGATAGGAATTAGGATTTGTTAGTTAGTTAAATGATGTGGTTGGATCGAGAGATGAAACCGAAGTGATTTCTGCTTGGTACAGTAGGGCTATTTATATGGGCCGAAATAGCGGTAATGCTCACTCCAATTTACATTAATTTGTGTAATAATGTATTTTGTTCGTGTTTATTAACCATACTTTCAAAGTATTGCCAGAAAAGAATAATGTAAACAAACACTCTGTAAAAGCGAACGATCTAAATGTAGCCTTGTGATCGAACTACATTGGTGATGTATTCGAAGCGTAGTGATTACCAGCTGCAAACGTCAGTGACAGTAGTAATGATTTGTTTATTCTTATTTCTAATTTAATTTTAGTTTTTAATGGTAGTTGGTTTTGTGAGAGCACGGGGACGCAGTGTTTAAGTGGAAGGACCGAGCAGTGGGAAGAACGCGGAAAGTCCTTCTGGTTTGGCAGCTCGTTTCCTCTTGGGCGGCTGCCCTATGACTGATTAAGTTCTAATGTTTTCCTTTTCTTTTATAGGGGGACTGGTCTTGTGGGTTATTTGTTGACATGTTGTGGAGTTGTATGTTGCGGCGTCAACAATTATGTTCGGGTCATTTCATGACCCAAAGAAATTTGAACCAAAATTTTCGTTATTAAAAATTCTATGAGTTCAAATTTCTTTTGAACAGTGGAGCACACAGTGAAACGCTTATTGCGAAGATCATGTTTAAATTGTAATTTACGATTATTTTGTATGCATTATACGGGAAAATACACGTGGGTCATTTTATGACCTTAAACATTTTTTTTGTATGTTAATAGAAGGCTTAATAGAAAAAATGGACAAGAGTTCAGTTTAGCGACAATGACGCTACAAATTTTTCCTTTATAGAGGGGGGTGGGGGAAGCATTTTCTATCCAAAATGGGTATTTTTAGCGGTCGCTCGCCCCTCTTTCCCCCTCCAGGGGTCCGGACTTTTTCCCGGAGGGTAGTAGGAGGGTGTGTGGTACCTCAAATGAAAGGTATTCACCCTTGTTCTGAGATACGGCGTTACGTTAATTTGTTCGATATTTAAGGCTTTCCTCCATTACCATGACTTCTGTAACTGCAAAAAAATGCAGAAAACTAGAGCAAGATAGACTTATGTAGATCTAAAAAGGAATGACTGAATACAAGTTAAACGCTATCCCTTCCAGTTTTACAATTTTATAGCAATCATATCAAACCTTATGCTATGAATATAATGTTCAAATTGGCATGGGAACAAAGCTTTTGACTATGCATGCGAAGGAGAAAAATGACATCACGCTATAATAACAGTTTGAATGTGTCCGTGCTTACTATTCACTTACAGGGACAATGTGTGATTGTAGTAGAAATCGCCATAAAATCGCCATAAAAAAACGGGAAATTATTCTTGCAGTTGCCGACAAATTTTTGCAGTTGATTCTTATCTCCCTTTCTCGCCAAGGTATCTTCACATAAATGTGTCTCTATTTTTTTGCAGTTGGGAAAAGTAATGGAGGGCGGCATTTACTCGATAGAAAAACATCGATGTTCAATACATCGATGTTTTAAAACTCAAAACATCCTTGCAACAAAAACATCGAACCAAAAACATCGATGTTTTTTTCAATAAATAAAGAACTTTTAAAAGAGAATTAATAAAAGTAATTTTAATAAAATCTTGACTCCGTATTAAATGTGTTTAATAGTAGCAACACTTTAGTAAAATAAAACTACCGCAACCTAGTCCACACACTGAAAACAGAAGATTGTCAATGTGGTCCCCTGACAGGCAACTTCGTTTACTGCTCACAATGTTTCCTGTCGCGGAAAATAGACTTTCAGATAGCACGGAAATCGATAATTTAAAAAAATTACAATAAACTTCTCACTAAAAACTTATTATAAAACTTTTGTCACACACAACACAACACAATCACTTATTTGAAACAAGTGCGACGTGCGTGATAGACTATAAACTGAAACAGAGTCTAAATCTAACCTAATAACAACAGCATAAGGTGACATTTAACCATTTAAATTTAGCATACAATGCGGACCGCAGGTTTTTACTTTGGGCATGGGCATACAACTGGGCGATATCGCCCAAGGAATGATTTTTTAAGACACACGGAACAACCGTGGTATGCAATCGCAGCTTGCATTCCTGGTTTAAGATGTGGATGGATACTAAACATCGGACACGAAACATCGATGTCATAAAAACATCGGAAAGAAAACATCGATGGAAAAAACATCGATCTTTTGGGAAAAAGCGTCGATCTTTTGGAAAAAACATCGATGTTTTCAACACATCGATGTCGATGTCACAGCATTATTCTTGAATATCTTGAGTTCAACGCGGATTCGATTTTCGTTGTTCTGCGATTCGCCGGAAGCTGATATTTGAGGTTTAAATTGCTCACTTGAGTTCTCTCGCGTTTGGTGAATATTGCAGACAGTTTCAGGTTTTGTAAGTTTAGTGATCAATTAAAATGTTAGTAGAAAATCATGGAAATATGAATTTAATTATGAAATAACAAGTGTTTCTGTTAAATAAGTGGAAAAAAAATTCAACAAATAGTTCCCAGTTCAACTATTTGATTGATGCAATGAAGGAGCACCCTGATATAGCAAAGGGCTACTCACGAAGACCAGTGGCAGAGGTTCAAACAATATGGCAGTCGATATCTCAATAATATATATATTGGCAGCGTAAAATCCATATTTAGCTTTCAAAAGTTGCACTGAAATGGCTATCAACCCAGATACAGGAAAACCTGTATAAGCCGGACTCGCACGGGGCCGGGAAATTTGTCCGGGTTAGACAGGTTTCCGGCTTATACAGGTGAACTGAAAAAAAAATCAGTTTTACGTATTATTATCTTTTATTGATACTGTAAATGTAATTTCCATACTAAAAAAACAAATTTTCCGAAAATAAAAACAAAAGAAATAAAAATTGCTTTCAAAGCATATTTGGTGTACAAATTATAGGAAAAGCTATGATCATACAGAAATCACAAAACTACATATTGAAAAATTCGGAAATTTTAGTTTGCCGGCTTTTGTTGAAAGCAATTTCTTTTTCGATTTTTCTAGCCAATGAAAATGTCTGAGCAGACATGTTTTCATCACCTTGAAGAGTGGCATAATTTCTGGTAATCTGGAAGGTTTCCAAACCATATTCTCTAAAATAGATCATAGTTTATAGTCCAACACGTTGAGTTATGGACTTATGGAGGGCCACTCTTCGCTTCTAATGAAATCATAAATTTGATTTTGAAGCATTTTATGTGGTCATTTGGCTTTTTGAGCCAGAAATGAATCCTGTGGAAAATTACAGTCCCCATTTTTGAATAAGTTTTCGTTTACATGCCTAACTATACATTTTAAACAGTTTCTTGAGCAACTTTGGCTGCCCTTTGCGCTTCTTTTTCACAAAAAAGGCTCAAAAACAATTTTCATAACTTCATGCCTCCAAAAGTTCGCCCCCCCCCCCCCCCCCGGAAGTTCAGACCTTAAGTCGTTGAACTATAGACCCGTTGGACTGTAGTGAGCATGATTTGCCAAAAAAGACACCAAAATATTGAGTCCTTGAAGAAGGATTTCAACAAAAACATTGGATAACTTTCAAATAGATCGAGCGTGTATTTTGCAGCCCTGTTGGCTCCATCGTTAAAGGCGTGTTGTTAAATCAAATGGCGTTATTTTCGAATAATGTGTTCCATGATTTGTGGCTGTTGTGTGGCCCAATAAATATTAAAAAAAAGTTTTGAAAAATACCAATGCGTTCTCATTTGGCATCAATTTTTCCTTGTGTCAGTATTTATGGCTAGACTAGGTAGTTTGACGAAAAGTGATCAAAGTTTGCAACCCCTAAATATTATCCAATCTTATTAAAATTTGGCATATACATATATATTTTTCATCACTGAGACTCGGGGCGTAAGCAAAAAGTCTTCAAAAATTTTAGATTTTATTTTTTGCCTAACAAAATTAAACACCCTATTGCATATGTGTCATTGATTTCTACGAACTACACCAACCTATAGTTGGTAGAAATCACTAATTGTTGGCTGTCAACACAATCAGGAAGGCCAGAAGTATTTGAAAAAAAAAATTATCCGGCTTATACAGAAAAAATGATGTCCGGGTTCGCGTTAGGCAGGTCCGGCTTATCCAGGTTCATTTTGTATGGAAATCGTCTTCAAAATCACGGGACTTTTAAAACTGTCCGCCTAAGGCAGGTTTCCGGCTTATACAGGGTCCGGCTTATACAGGTTTGACTGTACAAACAAAACCAGCTGATGTTTGAGTTCTTTATCATGCGATGCTTGTCGTTGTTTTAGTCAAAGAACGTAGCCTTTCCCCCGTTTTTCAGAACACAGATCGCGTTGCGAATCGAATCGAATGCGTTACGTTTAGCTGCCTAACGCCGTATCTCAGAACAAGGGTGATTACCGCTGAAATGAGGGCTTCCATCCCGTTTTATTTTTGCTCGTACGCCATCCTCTACTTAAGGGCGTCCGAAGGTTTTTTTTTAATTCGGGGCAACATAATGCAGCTCTAGAAAGAGAGGGCCGGGACACATTAAATAAATTCCACCGGACGCCCTACATAGAGGACAATGTCTGGATAAACACGGAAAAACAGATAAACTACAAAACTCATAGCCCTATTATGTAAGTCGTGCGGACTCGTCAGTCCGCAGCGACCGTCAAGTCCATTCCGCAGTGATTTGGTATTATGTAAGTCCGCATGCCGTTTGCGGACTAGACTCGCTGCGATCATATGCGTTGATTCGCGTTGAACTGTCAAACGTGATAAAGATTCGTTTCAGTTGTCAAAGACTTTATTCATTTTTCAAAAATATAGCAATGTTTCCAAGTGTAGCACTTTTTTCCTTTAATGATAATAACAACACTGATGTGGAAAGTATAAGAAAATCAATTAGAGATGCTCCCAGAAATCGTTCACCTCCTGTTTTGTGTTCCCTGTCGGGAACCCACTGGCGATCTCAGGGACCTTCTCCCTTTCCTCGATCAGAGTTTTGAATTGTCTTTGAGTGGTTTGCTTCATTGCCTTATCTATATATAAAAAAACATGTTAATTATAAATATATAAAAAAGGAAAAATCATTTACTTACACAGTCTTTTTTTCTCCTAACCTCGAAATGTCAGTGGAAAAGGTGAGTCCGCAGCCAAATAGATGAAAAACAGGTCTTGCGGACTACCATAATACCAAAACAGTCCGCAGTGGCAGATTTGCCGCAGTACGACGAGTCGCGCGACTTTCATAATAGGGCTATTAATTCAGTCGTTGCTGTCGCTGCTCTAGCATGTCCAAAATATTTTTGATATTATATACACTTATACAGAAATGCTAAGAAGAGTTAGCCAAGTTCAGCAGACGATGTTGGTATACTCGCGGAAAAAAAAATTGAACCATTTTTTGTTTACAATTCTTTAATATTTCGATTTCCATTTTTACAAAATTTCGTATTCATTCAACACACTATCCAGATTTTCGTTTTGCGGATACATCTGTTGCATCTCTTGTAGCTTTTCCTTTGCTTTGCTTTTTTTAATTTAGATTCTCAATGGGGGGAGGCATAAACAAATTATATAAAGACTGTTTTTTTCGAACAACTCAACTTGGTGCAAAACCGAAATTCAAAATAATACCCCATCGTGACGTAGCAGCTGCCGACTAGTTGGCAGCAGGGTTGGGACTTTAGTCCCTATGTACTAGATCTAGTACCTTTTTGACTCATTTAGTACCCTAGTACCACAGTCCATGAATCTGGTACCTTTTCATAGTTTATATAAAATATGATTTTATCTGAATTTATAGCTCCCTTTAAAAAGACATCACTTTTCTTTGTATCAGAAAAAAAGTACTTTTTTAAATGATCCCGCCACAACTCTTTAATTAAAGACTACTGAATTCGTCTTATTAAGGGAGATATGAAAATCAATCGTAGGCCATGGAAATATGATTTATATTAGCAATAGCTCAAAATACTTCACGAAATTTAAGTTTTTAGATGGAGTTTATACAAAAATTTAAAGTTGAAATAAAAGCGAAAATTTAAAATAATACATCTAGACAATTTTTATTGGTTTTTAGTAGTTTTTCTAGAGTATTTTTTGACCGAGAACGGTCATATTTACAACGCAAAAGTCAATGCATATGGGTTAAGGATTTTTTTTTCTACAATTACGAGATTCAGATTTTTCTTGACTCCTATGTAATAAGCATGAAAAACGATGTTGGTTGCACGATAGTTAAAAAATAATCTAGTACCACATTATCTCAACCTAGTACCCTTTTTGGGCAAAAATAGTACCTTTTACACATCCACAAGTCCCAACCCTGGTTGGCAGCGCCCACGAGAAGCCACGAGCAGCCGTGGTGATCGCCTATACATGTTGGGGCTTCAGTTCGCCCTTTGTTAAAACCGGTTTTCTTTCCTAGTTTTATTCTCGTTGAATTCTTATGCAAGGGACACGAAGCGGGGGCAAGTGTGTTTGGTGTTTTTTTTGTGTGTTTGTATTTTTTCCTTCCGCAGGTTTTCGATTTGAATATTTTGATTGCTTACAATAATTATGTGACATGACAAAATCTTTAGTTTGTTCGGTAATTAAAAATTTATTTTGAACTTTAAACGTTAAAATAATTAGAAAACTAAAAATTTTATCTTGTTATATTTTGTTAATATTTTTAAATTGTTTTGTTAAAAATTTTAAGAATGTAAGTAGGTATCAAATTTTGACTAATTTCCACAGAATTGTAGTTTGATAAACCAAGTAAATGTATTTTATTTAAACAATTTAAAGTATAATTTAAACATTAAAAAAAACAGATGTGAGCATCACATGGCTTTTCTCTATAGTTTCCGAAAAAATATGTGAAAAATGATGGTTTTCAAATTTTCACATAAACCGTTAGGGATAAATAAAAACCGTTAAAGTTAAAAGGGTAGGCAATATTATTTCCATTAATTTTGATTATATGCAATTTTTCTCAAAAGCGCAGTGTTCGAGAAATTTGTATTTAAAAAAAATTGTATGGGAGGTACCCGTTATAGCTAGTGGTACTTTCCCAAAAGTTGATAAAAACCACGATTTCGGTAAAACTTCTTGTTGATCAGAAAGTCTCTATCTGCCTCCATTCTTTTAAGGTTCGTATGTTGTTTAAATTGAACTATGAAACTTGATAATTTAGTCTTAATATTTTCTCATTGGCCTTAATAAATGTAAGTTTCCAGGATATACCACGGGGAGGTTGAGAAAAAATATCCCATTTCTGCACGCATAACACAAACACGCCAGGCATAAAACAAACATTCTTTTTTTCAAAAATTATATTTACATACAGATCCACGCGTATTTAAATACAGATACTCACACATGTATATTACATTTTACCACTCATATATACATACACACACACCCACTGTATATATATATATACATATGTACATATTAAACTAATCTAATTTTTAATGATTTTTAGTTTTTTCCTTGCTTTGTCATTTTTATCCTTATTTACACTTCCTTCACTATGTTTTTTAATCTTTAAAAGTTTATCTTTAAGCCATGAAGCATTTTTTTTTAATAATAAACGGATAAGTGACTTCAACAATTCAGTATGATGTACAAAACATGAATCAGTCTCACAAAACCATTCGCTAAATTCAGGATTCTTTTTTGTTTCGGCAATGCACAATGTCGTGATATTCAACAGCAAGTCTTTGTTAAAATAATTCTTTTCAAAATAATTATCAAAAATGTTGATATGTAATTTTGTTACCTTAAAACAAAAGTCAGATGGCCGTTGCAGATTACAAACTTCAGAGTTGTTATCGATATTTTTTTGGAAAATAAAATATTCAGAATTCAGTGATAACTTTTCTTTGTTAGGTTTTAAGAACTTATTTCTGCAGATATCACATTTAATTTTTTTTAATAATTTAAAAATTGTATATCCACACACGTAACGCTCCGAATTAATTTTTACTACTTCATCTTTCTCACATTTCTCCTGTTTTACAAATTTAATTATTTCCTCATCCATAATATCATGCGGATCATCATATTCATCAAATGAAATAGTGTTTAGACTGTTTTCAAACGCATGTTGTTTTATTTCATTTAAAATGAATTCGGAATCGTCTTCTGCACAGTTTGCTGTTTCAATTTCGTGATTTATGATTTTGGCTGAAAGAATTTTTGCTAAAATACTATTAAACTCATACACTGATGGATTCACGTTACATCCATTTCTGGAACGTATCAGAGCAAACAGATTTTCCAGAACATCTTGAGTCAAACGTGATAGCAATAAATAAAAAAGCTCCTTCTCATCATACTCTGCAAATACGTCTAAACTCAATTGTTGTATAGCTGTTATCGTTTGAATCAGTCCTTCCAAACAATAAATCTTGTTTTTGGATTTAACATTTATCTGCTTCAAATAATGAAGCATTTCTTTCAAAAATTGGGAAATGTTATTATCCTTTTGCAGAGCAGCTCGATATGGTCGTTTGTCAAAAAGTTTTTTACTATTAAGACAATCAAAGGTCTTGTCCATCTTAATAAGAAATTCGGACGTAGCTAAAGCACAGTCTTTTTTATTAGTAAACTTTTTCAAATCCACTAATGTCTTTATTGCTACACCGACTGAACGACTAAGAATTTGAGTTGCATATTTTACCTTCATTTTTTCAAAATTATTAGGACTAATATGTTTGTCTGTTAATTTAGGACACATTCGAGTATTATTTTTAGAGTCATGTAGGTATAACGAACGTATGATATTGAAAGACACTAATCCGTCAGGTGTGTCGATATCATACTTCATTAAAGTATTTCTGATAGATTTTATCAGGTGGACTGCATCAAATATTGCATAAATTTTTATCTCCTTATCATCAACTTGAGTTGTAAAATATGGAGAAGAAGGTTTAGCCCCTAAAATCTTAAAACATTTTCTGTTATTTGCACCCTGGTCACAAATGATGGATCTAACTTTGAGTCCCATATTAGTAGCCACAGTAATGTTTTTTAGTAATATGGAAGCCAATTCTGCACCATCAATACTGGTCTCTGCTGCAAAATAGCTCAAAACGAATTTCCAGTTTTTTATAAGCCCACGTATCATAACTACGCAAATTTGTTTTGCTAACTTACCAGTCCTTTTGTAACCAAAATCTAAAAATCCTGTGATTTCATCGCGGAAGGTGTCATATGCTAAATCTTTTCTGATTGCAACTTCGTCAAACAAGATGACAGCCTCTTTCGAAATTTCATCCATGGAATTAACAATTTGTTGAAATTGCTTCAAATATTCATTATGGAACCCTACATGGAAATGTTTGATAGGAAACCATTTATTTAGGGAGCTTTTCGATGGTAAATGAAACCCCATAGAATTTTTTAAATAATTGTAGCATTTAGGAGAATTGAAATGAATATTCATTGCAATATTCTTATCTTCGTCTGACCAAGAGTTTTTTTCCCGCACTAACATTTTAGTGAAACATTTGGAAGGCTCAGATATTTTTAATCCATTAATAATGTTAAAAATCGTTTTATTTTTTAATCGCTTTTTCAAAATTAAGTTTTTTTTATTTAATAAAAATATATCTTTTTTAGATTTTTTTAGTCCATTATTTTTGAATAGTATAGTCTGTTTTAGTTTTTTTTATCTTTTCCTTTAAACAAGAAATTGTTTTTCGATTATAAATTTCATTGTTCTCTTTTTTCACTAAATTCTCGTTGTTGATGGACAGTTTTTCATTTTGAGGGCAGACTTCTCCCGGTTCACAGTTTTCAAAATCTTGCATTGTGAACTCGTCCGCAATTGATTGATTTTGAGATACTCTAGAATATGTTTTAACCGGTTTTAACAATTCCAGCTCTCCATCAGAAAAATCATAAATGTTTTCTTCGTGATCTTTTAATTTTGACTCATTATCCTTTTTATATTCTAAATTAAGTTTTGGATATGCTGTTTTTGGCAAATGTTTTCTATTCGATAAATCGAAATCAAAATGGATTTCACACACGAAGAATTGTTTATGATAATCAATTGGACAATTACATTTCGCAGCCCATAAATCAAACCTTTCCTTTTGCTGTGGAAATTTAAACAATCGTAAACCATGTGTTCTTCTTGTATTATTGCAAGAAGACACAGCGCATTTTTTACCGTTAGGCCTTCTATCTGATTTTATATCTTTAAACATTTTCGTTTCAGACATCCAACCTCAACCAAAAGTCTTTTGAGTGAGAATGAAAATGAATTCAATGTTTTTCTTCGACCAAGCGGCATGCTCCGCTGCTCGTGTGCGCTGCCAACCGCATGCATATCTGCTGCTTTGGGGTATAAAGGCCCAACTATAATGTGCATAAGCTGACTTAAGTCAACTAATGCAATGGTACGACAACACGAAAATTGTATACTCAAACCATAATGGGAATACGCGACTTTCGTTAAGTTTCATTTCGGTTTCGTTGAACTTAAGCAAAGCGACTGGGAGCGCTCGCACATACGGAAAAGTGAAAGAGACAGAACAAGACAATTTGTCAAAAGTCATGTCGGAAGAAATTGTGAATAGTTTTTGCGATATCTTAATAGAAAATGTTAGAGACCACAAGTGCCTATATATAAAAATATATAAAAATCCGCAGTATTTCAACAAGTACGATGAGGTTTCAACATATGGATGTCATATTTTGACAAGACATTATTCCTTTAAGTTCATTATGGCTTGCTTATGTGCATAAGCAAAATTTCGTTGACTTTTGAAATTTGCTTAAGTCAGCTTATGCACATTATAGTTGGGCCTTTATTTTTAAAAGCTGAGTTGTTAGGGAGATGTCCCACTGGCGCATCAGCTCCTGCAGCTGACTGATCCCGACATCAGGTCGCGCAGCTGCATGAACTGATTCGATCAGTTGAGATGACACACTGAACTGGGATCAGCTGACCTCAAACGTCAAAATGTCGGACTCGGAGGAAGAACTTCTCCTTATTTCTCTGCTAAAAAAACTGAATCTGTGCAATCGTACAAGCATCTACCTTTTCCTACAGCTTGTACGATTCCTGTGTTTAATTTTTCCTATTCGATGGACATCGCATTTATATCCACTTGTTCAAAAGTTTATTAGTTAAACAGACTTGTCAAAATTTTATGATGTCCCCAACTAGTAAATATTGTAAAGTCAACATTATATGAAGTAGAGAGCCTATAACCTAGAGAGAGACCATGCTACCTTAATATACTGTGCCACTGATGACAATTATTACCGCCAGACGAAAAAAATATTGAAAATTATCATTTTATTTTATTTAATCTAACAAAAATGACACTAGAAACTACCCGACATGTTCTTGATATCAGCTACATTTAGATCAGTTCAAAAAAGTCAGCTTTGTGTCGCAGACATGAAGCTGCACATTTTTTGCAGTGTGCCATGCGCCATTGGATTACATGTGCAACTGATATCGGGATCAGTCAGCTGCAGCAGCTGATGGCCAGTGGGACACCTCGCTTAGAGAAAAACAGTCTTTATATAATTTGTTTATGGGGGAGGGGAATTCGAACCCCCCAAACACCCCTTATCTTTGCTCCTGCTTGAGGATAAACCTAACGCCACACTATGGGGCGAAAGTGCCATTTGGCGGCCAAAAATATATAACTTTTAAATGGATCAATATTTTTGAATGGGGTTTTTTTGTTGGCTAGATAAATATCCAAGCTTTAGTTCCTAACAATCTGATCACCCCCTCCTCTCTCCTCCCCCACCCATATGCATTTGAAATCAAAAATTACCAAAATCTCGAGAACGGTTGGTCGTACAGAAAAAATCATTAATGACGAAAATATTTAGAATGCCATTTTACGTATATCGTCAGTACATGAAAATCGAATAGGAGCAACTTTAATACCCTATATGATGAAATAATCAAAACTATAGTATTTGTTGTTGTAATATTTTTTTTGGTTTCGTTTTAAAGTTGTTTTTTAAATGTTATAAAAAAATATAGCATTTTTAAATACAACTTTTTTTTAATACGATTATTTTAATACAATTTGATACAAATACACATGGCTAAAATTACATTAAGTTGAGGAAAAATTATATTCTAATTATGTCTTGATCTTCGTCGAATTTTAACAATTGTAGGATTTCTTGATCTTCCTCGTCATCCAATTCATCTTTTGCATTTGTCCATTTAGAACGCAGAGAAGCCAAAAATGGATCTGACGATAGAAGTTAATGGATTGTAAACTTATTATTAAAAAAAAGTAATATATTCATCAAATCTTCATTTTGGTTGATTCTATCGTTTTTTCTAGTGTTGGTTAGTCTAAAATGTCTGTAGTCTTTATTTTTCGATTCCTGAGCTTCTTCTGAAAGCTCCCCAAGTGGTAAAATGCTTTTTTCAATTATCAGCTTGCCATGGAAAAGCACTTTATGCATTGTTGCAGACATATTTCTCCAATTGTAATGTCTATTATACAAATCAGCTGTGGACTTGGCATATGATTTGAATTTATCTGGATTTATTGCCTGCTTGCTTGAAAGCACCGATAATATAACTTTCAATCGTCGAATTAATGTAAATTTCTTAATATTCTGTTTTAACATATATACATATGTACATATGTGTATCTAAGATATTGATTTTTATTGCTCTAATTATTCATAGTACCAGGAAGATCGAACCATGCTCGGCGATCTCAAAATCCTCCTTCTGCCTCTGTCTCTGAGTAGCTGAATCCGATTATAATTGCAACATGATTCGTATAACGAGGTTCAGGGAACTTGATTGTTTTGTAATTACTATTTATCGCTGCCGATAGATATCTAAAAAGTGATATTTTTAGAATACATATCGCAAAACCTTACTCCCTAGCAATATTGCGAATTTTCATTAAGATACCTTCACGTAATTCGAAGACACCAAGCGAGGGGTATCGAGGGGAGGGAAAAGTCAGGTTTGTAGTGGAAAAATCGAAAGCCCTTAGTCCGCTTAGTAATACTGTAAAGTTGCATTAAGATCGGACTACCCAATTCGAAGATACCAGGCGAGGGGTATCGAGGGGAATTTTCTCAGAGGTGAGACCTATCTAGATCGATTCCTTGTCCCCGAAAATCCCTTACCCCCAAGTTTCGTGAAAAATCGTTTGGCGGGTTTTCGAAATCGTTGTGCAGTCATTTCTCGTATTATATTATAGGATAAGATTACCAGTTTTAAACGGTTTTACTGTCAAGAAGGGTGATATTTAATGGTTTCACTGTATGCTGGTATGTAAAATATTCCGCTTTAATGTATATTAAAAATAATTAAAACAATTTCCTAGCATATAAGACGAAAAATCTTTGTTCTTTGTTATGACAAAATAAGATATTTTTTTTAAAATAATATGTAAGAAATCAGACTTTTGTTTACGGTGACCAGAGTTGCAGGTAGTAGCAGATGAAATACAGATATTTTGAAAGGTATTGACCTTGGCTATCATGTCCAACTGACGCCTGACCGGTACAAGCCGGTACATTTTTTGCAGGGTCATATATATACAAAATTTCGCGAAAAAATAGTATTTTTAGAATGCCCAGAATTCCGGGATAACAATTTCAAGAAAAAAAATGTAGTACTACAAATTTTTAATTTTTATTATAATTGCCTAAATATGTCCTCAGGTTGATGATAAAATCGATTTTTCTGTACTAAGTGATTTAATAAAGTTCAGAAAATTTGTTGAAAATTCGAAAATTTAAAAAACCAGAATTTTTACCAACTTTGACCCCATGGCGTTCGGAAATTACTTGTCCCAGGAGAGTGTCCTTTTGGATTTCTAGGTTCCTAAGAATTCTCAACGCAATGACAAAACCGAAATCCTTCAAAGGCAGAACTCAAAATTTGTATTTTTGGCCGCCGAATGGCACTTTGGCCCCAACGTGCGCCATAGATAGAATCGCTGCTAGTAAACGTGTCACTAACTTGGTGTGAAACAAGCTTTTAAACATAAACGGGATAAGCTTTGAGTATAAAACCTGGATATTTAGTGCCATTACCAGAGTTATTGCATGTTATGTATCTCGGAATATAAAGCACTAGCGAAGCTAGTAAAAAAAAAGTCTGACCTACTGGGTTTAAATGCAGGTGCGTTCAGAGACAGTGGAAATAAAACACGCTCAATGTGCAACCTTAAGGTAAGGATACACGATGAGAGACTTTGGTCTCTGGTCTCCAGGGTACAAAAGGCAAAAATCTCCAAAGCGTATACACGTTCAGAGACATTTAAGTCTGGAGATCAAAAAATAGATCTCCGGAGACCTTTACTAAAAAGTCTCTCAAGGTATCTCGTCTCCAAGCATAACAACAATCACCCTTGTTCTGAAATACGGCGTTACGTTAGTTTGCTCGATATTTACTCGATCAGCACTCGATATCGCATTTTCGGTGTTCTGAAATACGCAACGTTTCGTTTGAGTTCAACGCGGAGTAACGCCTCGCAACGTATTCGATTTTCGTTGTTCTGAGATTCGCCGGGAGCTGATATTTGAGGTTAAATTGCTCACTTCAGTTTTTTCGCGTTTGGTGGATATTTCAGGCAGTTTTAGGGCTTCTTTTGCGATCAATTAAAATGTTAGTAGAAAATAATGGAAATATATATTTAAGTATGAAATTACAAGTTTATTTGTCAAATAGGAGTGGAAATAAAAATTCAACAAATACTGCCCAATTCAACTATTTAATTGATGTAATGAAGGAGCACCCTGATAGCGCGAAGGGCTATTCACGGAGACCAGTGGCAGAGGTGCAGGCCATCTAGCAATCAATATCGGATAAATTATCCAGATTGGGACCACCAATAAAGGATTTCTTCAGAACATTTAAAAATTATGTTTTGCTCAGCCGAAAATCCTTCCTAAAGCTAGAAAAACAATTTTTATGAATTGAAAGTTACACTTTTTCTATGTACTCACGCTTCTTCACTTAAATTCATGACGTTCGAAGAACTTTTCAGAAAATTTTTTTGCACCCGCAAGGAGTTTATCTCCTCATGCCTCAATAATAAATAAATTGGCACCGTGAAATCCATGTTTTGCTTTCAAAACTTGCACTGAAATGGCTATCAACCCAGACACAAACAAAACCAGCTGATTTTTGACACTTCGTTTGCATGCGATGTTTGCCGTATTTTTAAACAGCAAACGCCGTTTTTCAGAACACCGATCGCGTAGCGAATCGAATCGAATGCGTTACGTTTAGCGGGCTAACGCCGTATCTCAGAACAAGGGTGAATATCACTAATCTAAAATATAAAATAAGTAAAAACACTTTTTTTCTTTATAAAAACTGACCTTTAATCTCAAAACAACGAAACAAATTCTCGTTCCCACAAAACAATTTCCTGAAATGTCAAAATTCGTCTCCGGAGACCAAGAGATAGATATCAAAACGTTTTGAAGACCGGAGACGCATTAAAAAGAGTAGCTACACGGCAAGAGACTTAAGTCTCCCAAGAGACCCGAGAGACTTGTACTTGGAGATAAATCTCCGGTCTCCGAAGTGTATACACAGGTCTCTTTGTATCCAGAGGCGAAATTTTTGGTCTCAGAGACCAAAGTCTCTCGTCGTGTATCCTTACCTTTAAAGGTAAAGCCACACGACGAGAGACTTTGGTCTCTGGTCTTCAGGGTACAAAAAGGCAAAAATCTCCAAAGTGTATACACGATCACAGACATTTAAGTCTGGAGATGAAAAAATAGATCTCCGGAGACGTTTACTAAAAAGTCTCTGGAGTGCATACACAACGCAGGTATCTCGTCTCGGGAGATCTTTTTTACATTTGGTAGTTTTTGATTGGTGTTGTGCTGTGAAATTTTTCGAATTGTGTAAATTTTTATTAAAATGGACACAGGAAATAAAAATGTCAGCTGCAATAGCAGCATACATTCATTGCGGTAAAATACTCCCATTTTACGACAATATTATCGTCCGTTCCACTGCCACTTTTCTTTTCGGTTGCCTTTTTTATGATGCGTCAAAAAGTGCATCGTAAATTATGCAGTTTTTTTTACGTCATCGGCAGTTGTTTCCAGCTCGACAGCGATATTCTTGAATTTTTCTGCTCGGACAAATCTGTTTTTAAAGTTCGATTTTTCGACTTTCCACAGCACCGGGCGCTCCTCAACATTTTTGTGGTTTTGAATTTTGTCCACGTCGTCATAATATCACTAATCTAAAATAAAAAATATGTAAAAACACTTTTTTTCTTTATAAAAATTTACTTTTAAACTCAAAACAACGAAACAAATTCTCGTTCCTACAAAACAATTGCCTGAAATGTCAAAATTCGTCTCCGCAGACCAAGAGATAGATATCAAAACATTTTGAAGACCGGAGACGCATTAAAGAGACTCTCTCATTAGTAGCTACACGGCGAGAAACTTATAACGAAAACACAATGACGCATCAAGGCGTGCGTAAGCTTTGACATTTCGACACTTCAAAAGTAAAATCTGTGGCTTACTATGGGAGGATTTATAATGGCGCTTCGCCTTGACGCTTCAAAGCGCCCTGACGCTTAGAGTAGACCTACTTTCTACTTTCAGATGCGTTGGCGCTTTGAAATTCGAATGAAAATTGCGTATTATGGGTGATTTTTGGAAAATGGTGGGGCAAATGATGCATTTATGGAACGATTAATTAAAAAAGAGAAAAATAATGAATATTTATGCAATCTAAAATCGAAATAGTGTGAAAATGCGGAATAACAAGACAAAAAATAAAGTTGGAATAATTCAAATATATTCGCCAATTATTTGAGTGACTTTAAAAAATGCTAAGGATCATCGTGACTTTTATTTAAATAAAATATTTTATAAAGAAGTCGTCCGCATCTCTTTCAATATTTATTTCTTGAATCCACTATCATCAATTGCTGTTTTTAATTCATGTGCTTTGTGTGCTACTCCTGCAACTAATTCTATGTCTTCCAAATGCTTTTTAATTCACATAAACTCTCTATTTCCATTTTATTTGAAATAAAAATAGTGAAGCATGTAGTTCTCACGAAGCGTTATTAGGTTTTACCACAGACGCTTCAAAGTGTTCAATTGTCAAAGTGTGCTTGACGCGCCATTGTGTTTTCGCTATTAAGTCTCCCAAGAGACCCTAGAGACTTGACACTTGGAGACAAATCTCCGGTCTCCGAAGTATATACACAGGTCTCTTTCTCCGAAGTATATACACAGGTCTGAGAGACCGAAATCTCCTTTCGTGTATCTCTACCTTAACCTCTGGAGCCCAATGAACGCAACGCGAACGCAACTGCAACGCTGTGAACTGTCACGCAGCGCAACATTTCAGCGGTAGAGCCCAATGGCATCTCGTGAAGTAGTACAAGTGACATTTTGAAGCGATAATTTGCTTTGTTGGTCTTTATCTTTGTTATTTGTTGCTTTTTACACTAAGGCTATCAATTTTTCCTCGAAAAACAAGTCAAACTTTTCATAGGATTTTTTAAAATTTATTCCAATCGGATTTTGATGTCCGTCTGTCCGTCTTTCCGTCCGTCTGTGACGCGGATTGCGGGCGCACGAATTGAGCTAGAGACTTGAAAGTTTTTTGTGAATATCTCAAAAACGGTGCATCTTATCAAAAAAGTGCAAGAACAAAAGTTATTTAGGATATGATTCTACATAAAACTCCCATACATCAAAATCCAATTGGAATAAATTTTAAAAAATCCTATGAAAAGTTTGACTTCAAATTGGAATTTTGATACAACTGTTCGCCGTTCAATTAAAATTCGAACAATGCCATATAACCATACGGCTTTTCAATAATTGCCAGACTGGCAATTATAGCTTTCGTTATGTTTACATTTGACATATGATTATAATATATATGACATATGATATTTACTATGAGTTTAAAACCTGAAATGTCGCCGTTTCAGAAACCGGTTTTTTTAGAACGGTGGAAATTCAATTTAGTTACCAATTTTATTTAAGTAATTAAACGTGTAATTAAATTACTTGTAATTAAATTACATGTAATTCAATTACTTTGTAATTGATGAAAAATAATTACTTGTAATTAAATTATTTGTAATTAAAAACAAAAACAATTACATGTAATTACAATTACAAAGTAATTCAATTACAAGTAATTTAATTATTAATTAAATTACATTTTGCCCAACTCTGCTTGTAAGTGACAGTTTCTGCGTTCGCGTTGCGTTCATTGGGCTCCAGGCATAACAAAGACGAAACCGTGTCTCACTTTACGGAAGCTGCCTGATATAAAGGGAGACTAGAAGAAGGAAACGTTATAAAGGGAGACTAAGGGCGGTTTTCACAATGTCCGGTAAACGTTGGATTTAACCTCCAGTAACATAATCTGGAGTAAAGTTCTCCGTAAAGTGCCAGTAAAAAAAATTTCTTTTCACCAAGTCAAGGTTAAGTAACCTCCAGTAAAGACAAAAATGTAGTAGATTTGTATAGAATCTAGTACATCTAAAATCAAAACAGCCGATGAAATAAACGGAAAAATAAACGGAAAAAAATAATTTTTTACGCGCAGAGACTTTTGTTTCTGCGCGTAAAAAATTATTTTTTTCCTTTTTTTTAAATAAAAGCTTTTTTCAATTTTTTTTTATTTCCTTATAACAATTTCTAATTTTTTACATCACACATTGACATAATCAGCATTGACCTTTTCGTCATAAATTTTATTTAATTGAGTAAACTATTCATAAATCGCTTTTTTATGACCAAACACAAATGTCAATCTGTCAATAAAGTGCTTAACCGGCAGAAATTCTTTCGGTAAAGTTTACTGCCAGTTAAGAGGAAATTTACTGACAGATTACCACTACCGGATATTGTGAAAAGGGATTTTTCAATTACTGGAGGTTAAGTTGCGGTTAAAACGTTTACCGGACATTGTGAAAACCGCCCTAAATGAAAAAATAAATGTTAGCAGAACTTAACGGAATTAAGTTTTTAAGACTCGCTAACACTATTCAGTCGTGCATTGCCGTGAAAATTTCGCAAGAAAATTTAGCTTTCGAAATATTTACAGCAACATACATTAAAACTATATCGTTATTACTTGCTATAAGAAAATTTGCTGTATTTATATTTATTTTATATGTAACTAGCTTCCATGCCCGTCGTTGCCGCGTTAAGTTTTTTGTATAAGTTTTAGAATACGAAGAAAACTGAAAAGAACTTAAAAACTTTTGAAAAAAATCTTATCCTTGCAGGACTCTCCGTTACGAATTAGTCTAACACCGGATTCGTGATTAGCAACCCCGAAAACCCCCTAATGACATTTTTCCCCAGGAAAAAATGGGAAAAAGAATATTTGCGTTATCCTTACAGGACCTGGGCATTGATGAGTCAGTCAGTCAGTCAGTCAGTCAGTCAATCAGGTTAAACGGTTTTATATATAAAATCGTTTATTTACATGAGTGAACTAAATTTAAGTAAACAGCCATTCCTGACAGACAATGAATTTATGTCAGACAGTTTATTTGAAATAGTTGATACCTTTTGTTAATTTTTGAAATAAACTTTATTATTATTACTTATAATAATAATAATAAAAATTGATTTATCGCTTTTTCCATGTTGTCATTTTATATAAACATTTTCCGCATGTTAGATTGAAATCGCCATGCTCAATTTGAGCAGCTGTATTCGTGCTCGGTTTAATCAGTTTTTTCAACCTTTCCACTCTTATATTAACACCTTTCGCATATTCGATTCAGCTCGCCGTACTTAATATGAGGAAGTTGCGATTTTTACTATTTCAAGCATGTCATGCTCAGAATGCCATTGAATTAATGTGGAAGCATCGTTCTGATTAAGTATTACATTAACACCCGTTTCATATTAATACCCTCATAGTTTTTTCTGTGTGTATAAACACTATTCTAACCAAAATCCAATAATAATAATTGTCTAATAATAATAATTTATTAGAAAGCTTTGACTTACATTGTAAAAAAGGTGCATTCTTACTATGTTAACCTAAAATGTGTTATTGGCTGCCTCAGGCAAGTACGTTGCAAAGAAAAAAATTGTATTTCTGAATCCATATATTTTTTTTCATTTCTTAGGTGATATGTGATAGGTTAGCTTCTGTCCCTACCATTCTATCTGATATGCACTGTCTAAAAATTCTTCGCTTCATAAAGTTTAACAACAGTTGTTTTTTTTTCTATATAGTTACACTACCTTAAACCGCTACCTACAATCCCTAACTTTAATAACTAAAATCAGTTTGAGCCAGAAAATTTTGAAAAAATTTAAGGAGATCAAAAAAAGTTAAGACCGGGAATACAGTTTAGATTAATTTATCCGATTTTGTAATTTGTCAATATTTTATTAAACGGCAATTGCACTGTTACTTGGTCCAAGTTTACTCGTCGTCGTATTTTGCTTGATAATAATCGAATTTTATTTATTTCAAACCAAACCAATTGTTCATCAATTTTCAAAACAAAAGTAGATATCAAAATCATAAACAAATCATTACCTTCAATGACAAATTTCTTCATTTTTAATCATTTAAACGAGAATTACGTCATTATGATCTCAGTAAGATGTCATGCTTGGTCAATTCTAAATTCACGTTTAAAAAATTATTCCCTAAGATTTTTCTTAAATTGTTATTATCAGAACCCTTGATATTATGATGAGATCATTTTTTTCGACATCGTCCCATTAAATGTGAAATTTTCAATCAGCTTTTTGCCAAAGATTGCGCAATAATAACTTAAGTCGATCCAAATTGCGGATGGGAATTTTTTCTTTTCCACTGTAAAGATATTCGTTTAGTGCAAGATTCCCTTTGGCTTTAGATGGCTAAATCTACAATCAACACAAAAAATCCTATCCAGGTCTTCACGGATGAATTTATTGCTCTTTGTCTTAAGAATTGATTTCTTGGGAATCACATCGGCGTGTGACGCAATGTCGCGAATTACAGTGATGTTTCCCCACAACATTCAACAATCTGAGAATTTATGGGCAATTAAGAAAAAATCAAGATAATTAGAAAGTCGTTGTTGAATTTAGAAGTAGCAAAAGGAAATTAAAATATCTGATGTGAATAGCAAAAACCTTTCTTATACACTGAAAAAACTAAAATAGCGGCCACCGCTAAACATCGTGTTAGTTATTTTATTCGGCCAATATCTATTGCAGCAGTTAACCCTTTCATGCATACATTTTTCTATGGAATTAATTTTCACGGTTTTTGATATTCGAGGGTTTTTGGGGTCGCTGGTTACGAATCTGAAGTCAAAACTTCACAATTCAAAATGGCGGATACAATATGGCGGTCAAAAAAGATAAAACTCATTAGATTACGCTGAAAACTAGTACGCGGGGTTTTTTGGGGTCGCTGATTACGAATCTTAACCCTTTGGACCCTCTTGGGATCATGCGTCCCAAAAATGTTTGCTTAAAAACTGTTATATAAATTTGCTTTACAGATTGGTTCTGAATTATCCCATTAAGTAATATGAAGGCTTTTTTTGAAATCCCGATATTCTGTCTTGGATTATTCCTGTCCTTGTTTGTGTAGTTGAGCAAAAACTTTTGATAAGTAGCAAAAGTGTTGTTAATTTTATGTGAATGTGAGCAATTTATTCGCACAATTAGAAGTCTTTATTTTTAAAACATAACAAAAGCTATAATTGCCAATCTGGCAATTATTGAAAACCCGTATGGTGATTTAAGTGAACAGCGAACAGTTGTATCAAAATTCCACTTTGAAGTCAAACTTTCCAATAAGATTTTTTAAAATTGATTCCAATCGGATTTTGATGTATGGGAGTTTTATGTAGAATAATATTCTAAATAACTTTTGTTCTTGAACTTTTTTGATAACATGTACCGTTTTTGAGATATTCGCAAAAAACGTTTTCGTTCGTATGGGGGGTACCCCCCCTAATGGTCCATTTTTGCCCATTAACGAACTTAGCCTCGCATTTTACGAAAAACAAATCTGCGCAAAATTTCAAGTCTGTAGCTCAATCCGTGCGCCCGCAATCCGCGCCACAGACAGACGGACAGACGGACAGACAGACAGACAGACAGACAGACAGACGGACAGACGGACGGACATGCAAAATTCAATTTTTTTTATCATTCTAAACACACTGGTGTAATTCATTTTTTTGTGCGATGACGGGATCTTGGCGTTACAAACGGTAAGGCAAAGTTAATATACCCTTTGGTTTCACCATACGGGTATAAAAACGTTTTTTTCTACACATTGGGTATATTTACACCAGGTAAGTCTTTTTGGAATTCAAGAATTTGACAAAAATATGGAATTCTTAAATTGGGATTATATGTATTATTGGATTATAGACCAAAAATACATAGTTTCACGAAACTAATGGGACTTATTATCCCAGGACATTTCAGAGAAAAGCGCCTAAAGCTATGTTCTGAAACCAATATATATATTAAATTAGATCTCCTTCTTAACGGTCATATCTTAAAAACATAAAAAATGTGAACAGCCGAAAGTAGGGTTCAAAGGGTTAAGTCAAAACTTCAAAATTCAAAATGGCGGATCCAATATGGCGGTCAAAAAAGATAAAATTCATTAGATTACGCTGAAAACTAGTACGTAATTTTATCTTTTTTGACCGCCATATTGGATCCGCCATTTTGAATTTTGAAGTTTTGACTTCAGATTCGTAATTAGCGATCCCAAAAACCTTTATAAAGCTGATTACCGATTTTTTAACTGTTACATTTAATCTGCAAAATAGCTACTTTTTTGCTCTTTATTTATTTATGAAATGCAGTAATTATAAATAAAAAGTGCATATTACTTTTTTTTCATGACAATTGATGTCCTAGGATACTTACGAAATAAATTTAGTCAATATAAGTGCATGAAATATATGTTATATTAAAAAACTGAATTAGAAAAGGTGTTGTTGTACAACATCACTATGCAACAAAGGGTTAATATCACTTACTGCTATAGCATAATAGAACCAACTCTTTTAAAATATAGGCTTTCACTATTATTATAGCTAAATTTAATACCATGTGTCATTGAATAGTGATGGCTCTTAATTAGAATATATACTTTTGCCATTCATAATACAGATTACTGGTATACATATATTTACCATTACTATATATATCAAATATATTAATATTTACAGTACATATTCCTATTTGTAGGCTTATTTATATTAAATATTTATAATATCAGAAATCTTTACAGTAAATATTCACATATTGGACCAATATAACCTTAGATTGAACTTAATTGATATTATTAATTCATACAACAAAACTAACACAAATAATATGTTTTTATACATATTATTTTCGCTAATTTAGTTATGTATGAACAAATAAAATATATATCACCCAAGGTCCATTATGTATCCATTATATATGAATATAAAAAAGTTAAAGATGTTCAATTAAAAAAATGCTACAATTTTTAGATTACGATATATTTGACAAAAAATATACATATATTATATAAAATATAATCAAAAGTAAAGAAAATATTAAAAGAAAATATAATGTTTTTCTGGGTTTAGCGGCCTAACGGCCGATTTCTTCACCGAGTACTAAAGTGGAGTCTAGCTAGTCCAGGTACTAGCTCTGGTACTCGGTACCAACGAAAAGTTAGTACTTGTGCATTTCTTCACATCGCTAGTACCGGAGCTAAATTCATCAGCCGGTACTAGCGGCAAATACGTCTAAAACTAAACTAATACGTCTAAAACCGATTTTGACATTATTTTGACATTTGAATTTGAAATATTATTGTTCGCCGTGAATTTCCGTGAATTTGTGTACGTTATTTTTTCAATAAACGAAATATTATTTAGTCGCTGTGTTCGGTGAATTTGTCCAAATAACAAAATAAATAATGAAAAAACTAGAAGTAAATAAATAATGAAAAAACGAGGAGCAGAAAACGATAAGGATACGTTTGGCGGTGATGCGAAAAGGCCTCGCTGGACCAATTGGAGTCAACAAGATACCGATTTATTGTGCACCCTGAAAATTCAAATGTTTTAAAATAAAAGACATCAAATAAAACGCAGTGTTTTTTATTCCTGCAATTGCAACATAATTTCCTCTCTAGCTGTTCGTTGTCGATTTCCACGGGATGCATCTGGGAATTCATGTGTGTTCGCGTATCCAGAGTCACCGATTAATATGTGATTCCCAAATTCGCAAGCTTCAAATTTGGTGCGCACATCGGAATGACGAAAAATCGTTTGATTGTGCACGGATTCCGCCCAACGTTCAGAGAAAACCATCCTTTGCGGTTGCGAAAACCTTCGCTCTGCAAATGAAAAGACTAGATTCGGCGGTCAAATCGATGACCCATCACTTCTTGCGTATTTTTGATCTTCCAATGTCAGCAAAAAATATATAAAAATCGACAACTCCAGTATTATATTATAGGTGAAGAAATAAAATTGGCATAAATTCGAGTACTAACATCGCTAGACCCTCAATTTCGAGGGTCCAGGAAATAATGAGCACCAGCTAATACTCCGTACCAAAGTTAGTACTAAGGCACGCTAGTACTTGGTGAAGAAATAACTTGATACCAATTTGAGTACCAAATTTTGGTCTAATACCGGTAATAGCGTTAGTACTCGGTGAAGAAATCGGCCGTAAATATTTTCTAGTTTGGTCCAAAAATTAAAAAAAACATAATATGTTCTCGAATATTTTACTCCGACGTTTCGACATCAATATCTATGTCATCATCAGGGAGTTTGTTCATATAATGACTATGTTTGAGAACAGTGATAAATGTCTGGATACATTAAAAGCGGGTTACACAAAAGTATAATAAATAAATAAAGTCACAAAGCGAGGAAAGAAAGAGAAACACAAATTATTGTGTGACGAAGCACAGCTGATCAAATATGAAGTTTAAAATAATTTGTGTTTCTCTTTCTTTCCTCGTTTTGTGACTTTATTTATTTATTATACTTTTGTGTAACCCGCATTTAATGTATCCAGACATTTATCACTGTTCTCAAACATAGTCATTATATGAACAAATTCCCTGATGATGACATAGATATTGATGTCGAAACGTCGGAGTAAATAATAAAGGACAAAAATATTCGAGAAAATATTATGTGTTTTTAATTTTTGGACCAAACTAGAAAATATTTAGGCCGCTAAGCCCAGAAAAACATTATATACATAACTACGGCCGTATCACCTAATAAGGATTTTTCATTAAAATAAAATATTTCGTTTTCAACGACAAAAATTAAATATACTAATTTAACCAGTTCACAAATAAACAATCTTTTTTGATGTTTTGCATATAGCTTGTTTTTAAAATAAATATGTCCTTAATATTTAATGTGAAAAATCTTTTAGTCTTTTTCACCAAGAATCCAAAAAAATGAAAATCCCACCCATCATCTTCTAACATTTCACAACAGAGGAAAATATTATCATCGAAAAGTAAAATGCTATCCACTTTTGCAAGCACAGGAATTTCATCTTTGTAAGTTCCTGTCTGTATAACAGTATTATTTTTAAAAGTTAAATTTTTGTACTTTAATATATGCAATTAAAAATACTTACGTTTTGTTGAAATCCCTTGTTAGAATATGCTTTATGATGGATTGTGCTAGCACAGTTCGCTCATGTTCTGTGAACTTCTCAGAAAGCTTATATTTTCCAAGTAATATTTTGAAATCAATATCATCTATAATTTTATCGAGAACCTACAAACGAAACAAACGTGTTAATAATTTTTCATACATCTAAAATTGTGTCTTTGCATTTTGAAAAATTAAAAATTACCATGTTCTTCGAAATTGTAAAATCGCTATTACTTAGCGTTACTAATATAATTGAAGAAATTTGCGCCGTGGAGTCGCATACTTCATCTATTTGACTGGCAGTGAAACGTTCGGTTAGAATGTTATCGGCTGATTCATTTTCAAACAGAGCACATGGCTCATTGACGGCCAAGCAGGCCGTAGCATTTTCTTCCAAAACATTATTGCTTTTAGATTTATTGCGAGGACTTTTCTTCCCATGAGACAAATTTTCATTGAAATGATTTTCAAAAGCAAATTGAAATTTCACCCTGTTACAAATGTCAGGTATGATGTCGTTGAATTTTGTAAAACCTTCATAATCAAATACTAGGGATAAAAAATTGACTTTAAAACAGGGCCCAAATTAATTTATTCGAAACACCAACAAATTAAAAAGTCTCAAATGTATTCCAGGATCTAGTGATATTGATCATAGGACTCTAAAGAGGTCTAAAAATAATTTGAGCAGTACAGCACACTGTTCCGATTTTGATTGACGTCTCTAACCTCAAATTTAGCAACGTGAACAACAAAATACTCAATTGAAATATTTAGGCGATATTTACTGTAGATACTAAAAACTTTTTCATGCCTTGATTCTAATCAATGATTAATTCTTTTTGATGAAATTAGCGATTTTATAAGAAAGAAAACACTTCTTAAAGGCACAAATTACTCTTTTTTTGGAAATCTTTTTAAATATAAATTCTTAAAAATTCGACCATATAACACCAATTATATGGACACTTACCGATGAAACAGTCTTTGAGGTGCACTAAATTATTGGCACTTAAAAATTGCACAATTTTCGATCCATTCTTCTCAGTTCGTTTACATCAATTAAACACTGGCACTGAAATTATTGGCGTCCCTTGTCTCAACCTGTCACTCATTCAAAAGTGATGCCTGCTATTAAAATATATCTGACTCATATTTGGATGCACAGAATTGCGGCTGCCAATATTTATATGAGTTGCAAACTTTTAATATGAACTACAGCTATTTGGCAAATATTGGAAATAGTTATAATTGATATTGATATTTGCTGCACATATTTTGGAAAATTTATATGAAATTTTAGTATTTTGTATATAAACAGCATATAAATTATATCAAATGCTAACAAAAATATTAGTCATAAACATTTCATGTCAATATTTCATATAATTAGGGGTCCCAAGTATCAGTAATATCAGCATTTCATAATTTTTTTCAAAAATTTTTATCTGTGTACAAAATCTACTAAAACCCGACGAAAAAAATATTATTTTTTTTGAAAATATGAATTTTATTTTACAAAATCTGAAATATCTCGATAACGGTACAATATATCGATTTACAGGATTTTTTTAAGATCTTGAATTCTTTCTTTACCGGTTTTGCAAAAAACCGTAAATTTTAAAAAAATTCGCAAAATTTGGTTTTTTTAATTATGATGGTAAAAGATAGCGGATAACAGATAAAGACAAATATTGTTCTCTTCATTTCATCTTATACATAGAACTACCAAAAGCCTTTTTTCGGGAAAATCGCAAAAAACTCGATACCGGTTTGAAATATCGAGTTCTAGTAAATGATAAAAGTGTAGAAAATGTTATTATCCTCAACTTTCGTTATATATAAGACTACTGAAAACGCGTAGTTTCGGTGTAAATAGCAAAAGAACAAAATTTTGCTTTTTGAAAAAAGCGCCATTTTGATTATTTCCGGTTAACGGAGAACTAAACCGTCTCATTTTGAGTAATATTGTAATAGAATGAGAGGCTAACAGTATAATAATAATAATAATAATAATAATAATAATAATAATAATAATAATAATAATAATATTTCTAGTTTATTCGCAATATACAATAGGATAAATCCCTTACGTCGTACATGGTAGAAAAACACTTAAACTTAAAAAATCACGCAAAATTAAAAAATCAAGAAATAGAAAAAAAATGAATATAATAAAGAAAGCAACTCGAGAAAGAAAAAAAAATTAATAATATAAGTAATAACAAATATTTTAAAGAAAAGTATATCTTCTATATACACCCATCCCTCGATTTACACGGTAGATACGTTCCATGAAAATCCGTGTAAATCGAAACCGTCTAAAACAAGATACAGAATGCATATGAAAAAGGGCGATTGGTTTAACTTACTTTTAGACCGTGTAAATCGAATCAAGGAATGTGAAGAAAAGTCATAGATATGTTCATATTAACCGTGTAAAATGAGGCAAACATTTAATGAAAGAAACGGAGATTGGTTCTAAATAAATCCATTTAATAAAATTATAAACATAAAATAATAATGAAAATCTGTGTGGGTTGACCGCTGTGTTCATGTTTGTTGATTTTTGTAAATGGGCTTATCGGTCCTTTGAAATAAAACCAGAGATCTTTTTGGTTCTGATCGTTATATTTATGTTATGTTTATGTTAAATAATCCGACGTTTCGATCGTGTATACGATCATCTTCAGGATTGTGTTGTTTTATGGAAACTATTTGTATATTACATTAAGCATGTTATTGATTATAATGTCTCTGACTGTATTGGTGCTATTTTTCAGAAAATTCGGAATGATGGCGTGTTGTCTGCAACGAAGTAGGAAGTTCCTGGATGTTTTTAGTTTGGCTATTGTTTGTATCTGTTTCGTGTATTGTTTTAGTAAGTTGGTATTATTTAGTCCAAATTGGATCTGTATTCGGGAATAAAACCCTGTGTTGATTATGCCCTCAACTGGAGATTGAAATCTGTGTGGGTTGACCGCTGTGTTCATGTTTGTACATGAACACAGCGGTCAACCCACACAGATTTCAATCTCCAGTTGAGGGCATAATCAACACAGGGTTTTATTCCCGAATACAGATCCAATTTGGACTAAATAATACCAACTTACTAAAACAATACACGAAACAGATACAAACAATAGCCAAACTAAAAACATCCAGGAACTTCCTACTTCGTTGCAGACAACACGCCATCATTCCGAATTTTCTGAAAAATAGCACCAATACAGTCAGAGACATTATAATCAATAACATGCTTAATGTAATATACAAATAGTTTCCATAAAACAACACAATCCTGAAGATGATCGTATACACGATCGAAACGTCGGATTATTTAACATAAACATAACATAAATATAACGATCAGAACCAAAAAGATCTCTGGTTTTATTTCAAAGGACCGATAAGCCCATTTACAAAAATCAACAAATAAAATAATAATATTGCGTACGAAATAAAAAATATCAGTTGTGGTCAACACAAAACTTTCTTCTACAAAATCTACGACCCTGCGCAATTTACGCTAGAGCCCTGTCGCGTTGTCAACCTAAGAGGACCTCCCAATAAATTCTTGGTTTATTCAAAAATATCAAAAACGTACAAAATTTGAGATAACTAGAGAACTGTAAAAGATATCAATTTACAGAAAATGGCAAAAATGTGGAAAATGTTAACATCTTTAATTATTCATTTAACTGATTTGTCGAAAAACCGTTAGTTTGCAAATTATTCGCAAAAATATGATTTTTTACATATTAATGAAAATATCTCAATAACGGTAAAATATAACGGATAACGGTAAAAGACAAAGTTGTGCAGAATGCCGTTCTCATTAATTCACTTCATACAATGAGTCAGCAAAAACCCGTTAATTTCCGAGATAATCGCAAAAAACTGTTTTTTTTTTGGAAATAACGGTTTATCTCGATAACAAGTTGAGATATCGAGTTCTAGCTAAAGACAAAAGTGTGGGAAATTTTATTTTCTCCAAGTTTTGTCATATTTAAGGCCACTAAAAAACGCGTAGTTTGGGAGTAAATGGAAAGAAACGAAATTGCGATTTTTGAAAAACCGCCATTTTGGATACTTCCGGTTAACGGATTTCGACCAAAAGTTGATAGGATCGTCCCATTTCAGGACCCAACATGCCTATAAAATTTCATGGCGCTAGCTCTATTAGTTTTTGAGAAATCTTGTACACAGACTGACAGACAGACTGACAGACTGACAGACTGACAGACTGACAGACTGACAGACTGACAGACTGACAGACTGACAGACTGACAGACTGACAGACTGACAGACTGACAGACTGACAGACTGACAGACTGACAGACTGACAGACTGACAGACTGACAGACTGACAGACTGACAGACTGACAGACTGACAGACTGACAGACTGACAGACTGACAGACTGACAGACTGACAGACTGACAGACTGACAGACTGACAGACTGACAGACTGACAGACTGACAGACTGACAGACTGACAGACTGACAGACTGACAGACTGACAGACTGACAGACTGACAGAGAAAGTAGGGGCAGCGGGCTGGGCGACAAAGCTGATCGACGAAGATGCTTTCAAAGAGGTCCTAAAAGACCAGGAAATAAAAGGATCGGCGCCAGAAAAGGCAAAGGAAATCATCTCACAGTTAAAGCAAGCATGCGACGCCTCTATGCCAAGACGAAGTATACCCCAAAATAAAAGGGCGAACTACTGGTGGAACTCAGATATACAAGATCTGCGAATTCAATGTCTTCGAGCCAGAAGACTTAGTCAACGAGGTAGAGGAAAGACAGACTCCGCGGAACGAGAACAGGCCTATAAACTAGCGCGAAAAAATCTACAAGTGGCTATCATAAAGAGCAAACGTGAGTGCTTCACGCAACTATGCGAAGAAGCAGATAGAGACCCGTGGGGTGGAGCATATAAAGTAGTGATGTCACGTATTAAGGGCAAAAGATCGCCAAAAGTCACTTGCCCCACTCTACTGACGGAAATAACTTCATCTCTGTTTCCTCAGCACAGTGAAAACATTCTACCGGAAGCAACACTGCCGTTCGAGGCGTCGGACATACCAGCAGTGACGGAGGAAGAGTTGTTAGAGGCGTCCAGGAAGCTAGGGGACTATAAGGCACCAGGCCTAGATGGTATCCCGAACAAAGCGCTCAAGATTGCGGTCAAGGCTGTGCCTAACAGATTCGCAGACATATTTAATACATGTTTTTTAGAGGGGGTGTTCCCCGCCCCCTGGAAAAAGCAGAAGCTGATTCTCATACCAAAGCCAAATAAGAATCCCGGAGAACCGTCTTCTTACCGCCCAATATGTCTACTCGACACGGTGGGCAAACTTCTAGAGCGAATCGTCTACAATAGACTACTTCCCGTAATAGAGGAAAATAATGGTTTATCCGACCGCCAATTTGGATTTCGAAAAGCGCGATCAACTACAGATGCTATTAGCATGGTAGTGAACCTGGCAAGACGAGCTATTGAAGGAAGAGGTGCGTCGCAAAAATACTGCGCTGTGGTAACATTGGATGTTAGAAACGCTTTCAACTCGGCCAAATGGACCCAAATAATAAGGTCGCTCCACGAATTGAGCATCCCCGACTACCTACTGAGGATAGTACGGAGTTACTTCACTGAAAGAGACTTATTATACGACACGGATGACGGCCCTAAAGTGCACAAAATTACAGCAGGAGTCCCACAGGGCTCCGTTCTCGGACCCTTACTGTGGAATGTGATGTACAACGGCCTGCTAAACCTTGAGGTACCCGAGGAAGTTACTATCATTGGATTCGCGGATGACATCGCGGTGGTGGTGGAAGCACGCTACATCGATGAACTGGAGATATACGTTAACGAAACGATGAGTCGCATAAAACAATGGCTTGAGTCCGCTGGACTCGAATTAGCAGAGCAGAAGACTGAAGCTGTGCTGATCAGCAAACGTCGTAAAAGGGAGACGATCAACGTTACTGTCGGAAGACACAAATTCAAGTCCAAGGATGCCATCAAATATCTGGGAGTTATGATCGACCAAAAACTCAATTTTAAACCCCACCTAAAATACGCAGCTGAGAAGGCATCAATTGTCGGCAATGCGCTTGCACGGATGATGCCCAATATTGGAGGCCCACGACAGAGCAGAAGGCTACTCGTCTCTAGAGTAGTCAGTTCCATCATCCTGTATGCTGCACCAATATGGGCAAATGCTATGATGAGCACCAAGGTGATTCAAAAGGAGATGCGAGCGGTATATCGATTGAGTGCGCTCCGAGTATGTAGCGCGTTTCGAACAACGTCAGACCAAGCAGCGTGCGTGATTGCAGGAATGATTCCCATAAATATCCTCGTAGACGAAGTGCGTCGCTTGTACGAAGCAAAACAAGCGAATCCACAACTCGACATGAACGAAAGGCGAAGGAGAGAAAGAGAGAAGTCCATAAGACGGTGGCAAGAGCAATGGGAAAGAGCGGAGAATGGCCGCTGGACCCACAAGGTTATTCCAAATATTAGACGTTGGTTGGACAGACAACACGGGGAGGTTAATTTCAATCTGACCCAATTTTTAACTGGAAATGGGGGTTACCGAAAATACTTGCATCGGTTTGGTCTAGACAACTCACCAGACTGCCCAAGCTGCATAGGGGTGATGGAAGATCAGGAGCATGTGCTGTTCGGTTGTCCGAGATTCGAAATAGAAAGAATAACCCTGGAGACTACACTCGGAAGTACAATAACCGCAGGAAATATAGTAGCGGAGATGTTGAAGTCCGAAGAGAACTGGAACGCTGTGGATAGAGCAATAAGGTCGATACAGGCAAAGCTAATGGAAGAGGAGCGTGTGAGGAAGGCACTCATAACTGGATGAGCAGCGAAAGCTGATCCCGCCCCGCGAAGTAATACCATTTGGCAGTCCCGCGGGGAGCACGAATGGAGAAGAAGGTGGTTTTAGCCGGTAGGAATCCAGCATAACCGTATTTTCGGTATCTTTTGAAGATTTCCACCTTCTATAAAAAAAAAAAAAAAAAAAAAAGACTGACAGACTGACAGACTGACAGACTGACAGACTGACAGACTGACAGACTGACAGACTGACAGACTGACAGACTGAGAGACTGACAGACTGACAGACTGACAGACTGACAGACTGACAGACTGACAGACTGACAGACTGACAGACTGACAGACTGACAGACTGAGAGACTGACAGACTGACAGACTGACAGACTGACAGACTGACAGACTGACAGACTGACAGACTGACAGACTGACAGACTGACAGACTGACAGACTGACAGACTGACAGACTGACAGACTGACAGACTGACAGACTGACAGACTGACAGACTGACAGACTGACAGACTGACAGAGTGACAGACTGACAGACTGACAGACTGACAGACTGACAGACTGACAGACTGACAGACTGACAGACTGACAGACTGACAGACTGACAGACTGACAGACTGACAGACTGACAGACTGACAGACTGACAGACTGACAGACTGACAGACTGACAGACTGACAGACTGACAGACTGACAGACTGACAGACTGACAGACTGACAGACTGACAGACTGACAGACTGACAGACTGACAGACTGACAGACTGACAGACTGACAGACTGACAGACTGACAGACTGACAGACTGACAGACTGACAGACTGACAGACTGACAGACTGACAGACTGACAGACTGACAGACTGACAGACTGACAGACTGACAGACTGACAGACTGACAGACTGACAGACTGACAGACTGACAGACTGACAGACTGACAGACTGACAGACTGACAGACTGACAGACTGACAGACTGACAGACTGACAGACTGACAGACTGACAGACTGACAGACTGACAGACTGACAGACTGACAGACTGACAGACTGACAGACTGACAGACTGACAGACTGACAGACTGACAGACTGACAGACTGACAGACTGACAGACTGACAGACTGACAGACTGACAGACTGACAGACTGACAGACTGACAGACTGACAGACTGACAGACTGACAGACTGACAGACTGACAGACTGACAGACTGACAGACTGACAGACTGACAGACTGACAGACTGACAGACTGACAGACTGACAGACTGACAGACTGACAGACTGACAGACTGACAGACTGACAGACTGACAGACTGACAGACTGACAGACTGACAGACTGACAGACTGACAGACTGACAGACTGACAGACTGACAGACTGACAGACTGACAGACTGACAGACTGACAGACTGACAGACTGACAGACTGACAGACTGACAGACTGACAGACTGACAGACTGACAGACTGACAGACTGACAGACTGACAGACTGACAGACTGACAGACTGACAGACTGACAGACTGACAGACTGACAGACTGACAGACTGACAGACTGACAGACTGACAGACTGACAGACTGACAGACTGACAGACTGACAGACTGACAGACTGACAGACTGACAGACTGACAGACTGACAGACTGACAGACTGACAGACTGACAGACTGACAGACTGACAGACTGACAGACTGACAGACTGACAGACTGACAGACTGACAGACTGACAGACTGACAGACTGACAGACTGACAGACTGACAGACTGACAGACTGACAGACTGACAGACTGACAGACTGACAGACTGACAGACTGACAGACTGACAGACTGACAGACTGACAGACTGACAGACTGACAGACTGACAGACTGACAGACTGACAGACTGACAGACTGACAGACTGACAGACTGACAGACTGACAGACTGACAGACTGACAGACTGACAGACTGACAGACTGACAGACTGACAGACTGACAGACTGACAGACTGACAGACTGACAGACTGACAGACTGACAGACTGACAGACTGACAGACTGACAGACTGACAGACTGACAGACTGACAGACTGACAGACTGACAGACTGACAGACTGACAGACTGACAGACTGACAGACTGACAGACTGACAGACTGACAGACTGACAGACTGACAGACTGACAGACTGACAGACTGACAGACTGACAGACTGACAGACTGACAGACTGACAGACTGACAGACTGACAGACTGACAGACTGACAGACTGACAGACTGACAGACTGACAGACTGACAGACTGACAGACTGACAGACTGACAGACTGACAGACTGACAGACTGACAGACTGACAGACTGACAGACTGACAGACTGACAGACTGACAGACTGACAGACTGACAGACTGACAGACTGACAGACTGACAGACTGACAGACTGACAGACTGACAGACTGACAGACTGACAGACTGACAGACTGACAGACTGACAGACTGACAGACTGACAGACTGACAGACTGACAGACTGACAGACTGACAGACTGACAGACTGACAGACTGACAGACTGACAGACTGACAGACTGACAGACTGACAGACTGACAGACTGACAGACTGACAGACTGACAGACTGACAGACTGACAGACTGACAGACTGACAGACTGACAGACTGACAGACTGACAGACTGACAGACTGACAGACTGACAGACTGACAGACTGACAGACTGACAGACTGACAGACTGACAGACTGACAGACTGACAGACTGACAGACTGACAGACTGACAGACTGACAGACTGACAGACTGACAGACTGACAGACTGACAGACTGACAGACTGACAGACTGACAGACTGACAGACTGACAGACTGACAGACTGACAGACTGACAGACTGACAGACTGACAGACTGACAGACTGACAGACTGACAGACTGACAGACTGACAGACTGACAGACTGACAGACTGACAGACTGACAGACTGACAGACTGACAGACTGACAGACTGACAGACTGACAGACTGACAGACTGACAGACTGACAGACTGACAGACTGACAGACTGACAGACTGACAGACTGACAGACTGACAGACTGACAGACTGACAGACTGACAGACTGACAGACTGACAGACTGACAGACTGACAGACTGACAGACTGACAGACTGACAGACTGACAGACTGACAGACTGACAGACTGACAGACTGACAGACTGACAGACTGACAGACTGACAGACTGACAGACTGACAGACTGACAGACTGACAGACTGACAGACTGACAGACTGACAGACTGACAGACTGACAGACTGACAGACTGACAGACTGACAGACTGACAGACTGACAGACTGACAGACTGACAGACTGACAGACTGACAGACTGACAGACTGACAGACTGACAGACTGACAGACTGACAGACTGACAGACTGACAGACTGACAGACTGACAGACTGACAGACTGACAGACTGACAGACTGACAGACTGACAGACTGACAGACTGACAGACTGACAGACTGACAGACTGACAGACTGACAGACTGACAGACTGACAGACTGACAGACTGACAGACTGACAGACTGACAGACTGACAGACTGACAGACTGACAGACTGACAGACTGACAGACTGACAGACTGACAGACTGACAGACTGACAGACTGACAGACTGACAGACTGACAGACTGACAGACTGACAGACTGACAGACTGACAGACTGACAGACTGACAGACTGACAGACTGACAGACTGACAGACTGACAGACTGACAGACTGACAGACTGACAGACTGACAGACTGACAGACTGACAGACTGACAGACTGACAGACTGACAGACTGACAGACTGACAGACTGACAGACTGACAGACTGACAGACTGACAGACTGACAGACTGACAGACTGACAGACTGACAGACTGACAGACTGACAGACTGACAGACTGACAGACTGACAGACTGACAGACTGACAGACTGACAGACTGACAGACTGACAGACTGACAGACTGACAGACTGACAGACTGACAGACTGACAGACTGACAGACTGACAGACTGACAGACTGACAGACTGACAGACTGACAGACTGACAGACTGACAGACTGACAGACTGACAGACTGACAGACTGACAGACTGACAGACTGACAGACTGACAGACTGACAGACTGACAGACTGACAGACTGACAGACTGACAGACTGACAGACTGACAGACTGACAGACTGACAGACTGACAGACTGACAGACTGACAGACTGACAGACTGACAGACTGACAGACTGACAGACTGACAGACTGACAGACTGACAGACTGACAGACTGACAGACTGACAGACTGACAGACTGACAGACTGACAGACTGACAGACTGACAGACTGACAGACTGACAGACTGACAGACTGACAGACTGACAGACTGACAGACTGACAGACTGACAGACTGACAGACTGACAGACTGACAGACTGACAGACTGACAGACTGACAGACTGACAGACTGACAGACTGACAGACTGACAGACTGACAGACTGACAGACTGACAGACTGACAGACTGACAGACTGACAGACTGACAGACTGACAGACTGACAGACTGACAGACTGACAGACTGACAGACTGACAGACTGACAGACTGACAGACTGACAGACTGACAGACTGACAGACTGACAGACTGACAGACTGACAGACTGACAGACTGACAGACTGACAGACTGACAGACTGACAGACTGACAGACTGACAGACTGACAGACTGACAGACTGACAGACTGACAGACTGACAGACTGACAGACTGACAGACTGACAGACTGACAGACTGACAGACTGACAGACTGACAGACTGACAGACTGACAGACTGACAGACTGACAGACTGACAGACTGACAGACTGACAGACTGACAGACTGACAGACTGACAGACTGACAGACTGACAGACTGACAGACTGACAGACTGACAGACTGACAGACTGACAGACTGACAGACTGACAGACTGACAGACTGACAGACTGACAGACTGACAGACTGACAGACTGACAGACTGACAGACTGACAGACTGACAGACTGACAGACTGACAGACTGACAGACTGACAGACTGACAGACTGACAGACTGACAGACTGACAGACTGACAGACTGACAGACTGACAGACTGACAGACTGACAGACTGACAGACTGACAGACTGACAGACTGACAGACTGACAGACTGACAGACTGACAGACTGACAGACTGACAGACTGACAGACTGACAGACTGACAGACTGACAGACTGACAGACTGACAGACTGACAGACTGACAGACTGACAGACTGACAGACTGACAGACTGACAGACTGACAGACTGACAGACTGACAGACTGACAGACTGACAGACTGACAGACTGACAGACTGACAGACTGACAGACTGACAGACTGACAGACTGACAGACTGACAGACTGACAGACTGACAGACTGACAGACTGACAGACTGACAGACTGACAGACTGACAGACTGACAGACTGACAGACTGACAGACTGACAGACTGACAGACTGACAGACTGACAGACTGACAGACTGACAGACTGACAGACTGACAGACTGACAGACTGACAGACTGACAGACTGACAGACTGACAGACTGACAGACTGACAGACTGACAGACTGACAGACTGACAGACTGACAGACTGACAGACTGACAGACTGACAGACTGACAGACTGACAGACTGACAGACTGACAGACTGACAGACTGACAGACTGACAGACTGACAGACTGACAGACTGACAGACTGACAGACTGACAGACTGACAGACTGACAGACTGACAGACTGACAGACTGACAGACTGACAGACTGACAGACTGACAGACTGACAGACTGACAGACTGACAGACTGACAGACTGACAGACTGACAGACTGACAGACTGACAGACTGACAGACTGACAGACTGACAGACTGACAGACTGACAGACTGACAGACTGACAGACTGACAGACTGACAGACTGACAGACTGACAGACTGACAGACTGACAGACTGACAGACTGACAGACTGACAGACTGACAGACTGACAGACTGACAGACTGACAGACTGACAGACTGACAGACTGACAGACTGACAGACTGACAGACTGACAGACTGACAGACTGACAGACTGACAGACTGACAGACTGACAGACTGACAGACTGACAGACTGACAGACTGACAGACTGACAGACTGACAGACTGACAGACTGACAGACTGACAGACTGACAGACTGACAGACTGACAGACTGACAGACTGACAGACTGACAGACTGACAGACTGACAGACTGACAGACTGACAGACTGACAGACTGACAGACTGACAGACTGACAGACTGACAGACTGACAGACTGACAGACTGACAGACTGACAGACTGACAGACTGACAGACTGACAGACTGACAGACTGACAGACTGACAGACTGACAGACTGACAGACTGACAGACTGACAGACTGACAGACTGACAGACTGACAGACTGACAGACTGACAGACTGACAGACTGACAGACTGACAGACTGACAGACTGACAGACTGACAGACTGACAGACTGACAGACTGACAGACTGACAGACTGACAGACTGACAGACTGACAGACTGACAGACTGACAGACTGACAGACTGACAGACTGACAGACTGACAGACTGACAGACTGACAGACTGACAGACTGACAGACTGACAGACTGACAGACTGACAGACTGACAGACTGACAGACTGACAGACTGACAGACTGACAGACTGACAGACTGACAGACTGACAGACTGACAGACTGACAGACTGACAGACTGACAGACTGACAGACTGACAGACTGACAGACTGACAGACTGACAGACTGACAGACTGACAGACTGACAGACTGACAGACTGACAGACTGACAGACTGACAGACTGACAGACTGACAGACTGACAGACTGACAGACTGACAGACTGACAGACTGACAGACTGACAGACTGACAGACTGACAGACTGACAGACTGACAGACTGACAGACTGACAGACTGACAGACTGACAGACTGACAGACTGACAGACTGACAGACTGACAGACTGACAGACTGACAGACTGACAGACTGACAGACTGACAGACTGACAGACTGACAGACTGACAGACTGACAGACTGACAGACTGACAGACTGACAGACTGACAGACTGACAGACTGACAGACTGACAGACTGACAGACTGACAGACTGACAGACTGACAGACTGACAGACTGACAGACTGACAGACTGACAGACTGACAGACTGACAGACTGACAGACTGACAGACTGACAGACTGACAGACTGACAGACTGACAGACTGACAGACTGACAGACTGACAGACTGACAGACTGACAGACTGACAGACTGACAGACTGACAGACTGACAGACTGACAGACTGACAGACTGACAGACTGACAGACTGACAGACTGACAGACTGACAGACTGACAGACTGACAGACTGACAGACTGACAGACTGACAGACTGACAGACTGACAGACTGACAGACTGACAGACTGACAGACTGACAGACTGACAGACTGACAGACTGACAGACTGACAGACTGACAGACTGACAGACTGACAGACTGACAGACTGACAGACTGACAGACTGACAGACTGACAGACTGACAGACTGACAGACTGACAGACTGACAGACTGACAGACTGACAGACTGACAGACTGACAGACTGACAGACTGACAGACTGACAGACTGACAGACTGACAGACTGACAGACTGACAGACTGACAGACTGACAGACTGACAGACTGACAGACTGACAGACTGACAGACTGACAGACTGACAGACTGACAGACTGACAGACTGACAGACTGACAGACTGACAGACTGACAGACTGACAGACTGACAGACTGACAGACTGACAGACTGACAGACTGACAGACTGACAGACTGACAGACTGACAGACTGACAGACTGACAGACTGACAGACTGACAGACTGACAGACTGACAGACTGACAGACTGACAGACTGACAGACTGACAGACTGACAGACTGACAGACTGACAGACTGACAGACTGACAGACTGACAGACTGACAGACTGACAGACTGACAGACTGACAGACTGACAGACTGACAGACTGACAGACTGACAGACTGACAGACTGACAGACTGACAGACTGACAGACTGACAGACTGACAGACTGACAGACTGACAGACTGACAGACTGACAGACTGACAGACTGACAGACTGACAGACTGACAGACTGACAGACTGACAGACTGACAGACTGACAGACTGACAGACTGACAGACTGACAGACTGACAGACTGACAGACTGACAGACTGACAGACTGACAGACTGACAGACTGACAGACTGACAGACTGACAGACTGACAGACTGACAGACTGACAGACTGACAGACTGACAGACTGACAGACTGACAGACTGACAGACTGACAGACTGACAGACTGACAGACTGACAGACTGACAGACTGACAGACTGACAGACTGACAGACTGACAGACTGACAGACTGACAGACTGACAGACTGACAGACTGACAGACTGACAGACTGACAGACTGACAGACTGACAGACTGACAGACTGACAGACTGACAGACTGACAGACTGACAGACTGACAGACTGACAGACTGACAGACTGACAGACTGACAGACTGACAGACTGACAGACTGACAGACTGACAGACTGACAGACTGACAGACTGACAGACTGACAGACTGACAGACTGACAGACTGACAGACTGACAGACTGACAGACTGACAGACTGACAGACTGACAGACTGACAGACTGACAGACTGACAGACTGACAGACTGACAGACTGACAGACTGACAGACTGACAGACTGACAGACTGACAGACTGACAGACTGACAGACTGACAGACTGACAGACTGACAGACTGACAGACTGACAGACTGACAGACTGACAGACTGACAGACTGACAGACTGACAGACTGACAGACTGACAGACTGACAGACTGACAGACTGACAGACTGACAGACTGACAGACTGACAGACTGACAGACTGACAGACTGACAGACTGACAGACTGACAGACTGACAGACTGACAGACTGACAGACTGACAGACTGACAGACTGACAGACTGACAGACTGACAGACTGACAGACTGACAGACTGACAGACTGACAGACTGACAGACTGACAGACTGACAGACTGACAGGCTGACAGGCTGACAGGCTGACAGGCTGACAGGCTGACAGGCTGACAGGCTGACAGGCTGACAGGCTGACAGGCTGACAGGCTGACAGGCTGACAGGCTGACAGGCTGACAGGCTGACAGGCTGACAGGCTGACAGGCTGACAGGCTGACAGGCTGACAGGCTGACAGGCTGACAGGCTGACAGGCTGACAGGCTGACAGGCTGACAGGCTGACAGGCTGACAGGCTGACAGGCTGACAGGCTGACAGGCTGACAGGCTGACAGGCTGACAGGCTGACAGGCTGACAGGCTGACAGGCTGACAGGCTGACAGGCTGACAGGCTGACAGGCTGACAGGCTGACAGGCTGACAGGCTGACAGGCTGACAGGCTGACAGGCTGACAGGCTGACAGGCTGACAGGCTGACAGGCTGACAGGCTGACAGGCTGACAGGCTGACAGGCTGACAGGCTGACAGGCTGACAGGCTGACAGGCTGACAGGCTGACAGGCTGACAGGCTGACAGGCTGACAGGCTGACAGGCTGACAGGCTGACAGGCTGACAGGCTGACAGGCTGACAGGCTGACAGGCTGACAGGCTGACAGGCTGACAGGCTGACAGGCTGACAGGCTGACAGGCTGACAGGCTGACAGGCTGACAGGCTGACAGGCTGACAGGCTGACAGGCTGACAGGCTGACAGGCTGACAGGCTGACAGGCTGACAGGCTGACAGGCTGACAGGCTGACAGGCTGACAGGCTGACAGGCTGACAGGCTGACAGGCTGACAGGCTGACAGGCTGACAGGCTGACAGGCTGACAGGCTGACAGGCTGACAGGCTGACAGGCTGACAGGCTGACAGGCTGACAGGCTGACAGGCTGACAGGCTGACAGGCTGACAGGCTGACAGGCTGACAGGCTGACAGGCTGACAGGCTGACAGGCTGACAGGCTGACAGGCTGACAGGCTGACAGGCTGACAGGCTGACAGGCTGACAGGCTGACAGGCTGACAGGCTGACAGGCTGACAGGCTGACAGGCTGACAGGCTGACAGGCTGACAGGCTGACAGGCTGACAGGCTGACAGGCTGACAGGCTGACAGGCTGACAGGCTGACAGGCTGACAGGCTGACAGGCTGACAGGCTGACAGGCTGACAGGCTGACAGGCTGACAGGCTGACAGGCTGACAGGCTGACAGGCTGACAGGCTGACAGGCTGACAGGCTGACAGGCTGACAGGCTGACAGGCTGACAGGCTGACAGGCTGACAGGCTGACAGGCTGACAGGCTGACAGGCTGACAGGCTGACAGGCTGACAGGCTGACAGGCTGACAGGCTGACAGGCTGACAGGCTGACAGGCTGACAGGCTGACAGGCTGACAGGCTGACAGGCTGACAGGCTGACAGGCTGACAGGCTGACAGGCTGACAGGCTGACAGGCTGACAGGCTGACAGGCTGACAGGCTGACAGGCTGACAGGCTGACAGGCTGACAGGCTGACAGGCTGACAGGCTGACAGGCTGACAGGCTGACAGGCTGACAGGCTGACAGGCTGACAGGCTGACAGGCTGACAGGCTGACAGGCTGACAGGCTGACAGGCTGACAGGCTGACAGGCTGACAGGCTGACAGGCTGACAGGCTGACAGGCTGACAGGCTGACAGGCTGACAGGCTGACAGGCTGACAGGCTGACAGGCTGACAGGCTGACAGGCTGACAGGCTGACAGGCTGACAGGCTGACAGGCTGACAGGCTGACAGGCTGACAGGCTGACAGGCTGACAGGCTGACAGGCTGACAGGCTGACAGGCTGACAGGCTGACAGGCTGACAGGCTGACAGGCTGACAGGCTGACAGGCTGACAGGCTGACAGGCTGACAGGCTGACAGGCTGACAGGCTGACAGGCTGACAGGCTGACAGGCTGACAGGCTGACAGGCTGACAGGCTGACAGGCTGACAGGCTGACAGGCTGACAGGCTGACAGGCTGACAGGCTGACAGGCTGACAGGCTGACAGGCTGACAGGCTGACAGGCTGACAGGCTGACAGGCTGACAGGCTGACAGGCTGACAGGCTGACAGGCTGACAGGCTGACAGGCTGACAGGCTGACAGGCTGACAGGCTGACAGGCTGACAGGCTGACAGGCTGACAGGCTGACAGGCTGACAGGCTGACAGGCTGACAGGCTGACAGGCTGACAGGCTGACAGGCTGACAGGCTGACAGGCTGACAGGCTGACAGGCTGACAGGCTGACAGGCTGACAGGCTGACAGGCTGACAGGCTGACAGGCTGACAGGCTGACAGGCTGACAGGCTGACAGGCTGACAGGCTGACAGGCTGACAGGCTGACAGGCTGACAGGCTGACAGGCTGACAGGCTGACAGGCTGACAGGCTGACAGGCTGACAGGCTGACAGGCTGACAGGCTGACAGGCTGACAGGCTGACAGGCTGACAGGCTGACAGGCTGACAGGCTGACAGGCTGACAGGCTGACAGGCTGACAGGCTGACAGGCTGACAGGCTGACAGGCTGACAGGCTGACAGGCTGACAGGCTGACAGGCTGACAGGCTGACAGGCTGACAGGCTGACAGGCTGACAGGCTGACAGGCTGACAGGCTGACAGGCTGACAGGCTGACAGGCTGACAGGCTGACAGGCTGACAGGCTGACAGGCTGACAGGCTGACAGGCTGACAGGCTGACAGGCTGACAGGCTGACAGGCTGACAGGCTGACAGGCTGACAGGCTGACAGGCTGACAGGCTGACAGGCTGACAGGCTGACAGGCTGACAGGCTGACAGGCTGACAGGCTGACAGGCTGACAGGCTGACAGGCTGACAGGCTGACAGGCTGACAGGCTGACAGGCTGACAGGCTGACAGGCTGACAGGCTGACAGGCTGACAGGCTGACAGGCTGACAGGCTGACAGGCTGACAGGCTGACAGGCTGACAGGCTGACAGGCTGACAGGCTGACAGGCTGACAGGCTGACAGGCTGACAGGCTGACAGGCTGACAGGCTGACAGGCTGACAGGCTGACAGGCTGACAGGCTGACAGGCTGACAGGCTGACAGGCTGACAGGCTGACAGGCTGACAGGCTGACAGGCTGACAGGCTGACAGGCTGACAGGCTGACAGGCTGACAGGCTGACAGGCTGACAGGCTGACAGGCTGACAGGCTGACAGGCTGACAGGCTGACAGGCTGACAGGCTGACAGGCTGACAGGCTGACAGGCTGACAGGCTGACAGGCTGACAGGCTGACAGGCTGACAGGCTGACAGGCTGACAGGCTGACAGGCTGACAGGCTGACAGGCTGACAGGCTGACAGGCTGACAGGCTGACAGGCTGACAGGCTGACAGGCTGACAGGCTGACAGGCTGACAGGCTGACAGGCTGACAGGCTGACAGGCTGACAGGCTGACAGGCTGACAGGCTGACAGGCTGACAGGCTGACAGGCTGACAGGCTGACAGGCTGACAGGCTGACAGGCTGACAGGCTGACAGGCTGACAGGCTGACAGGCTGACAGGCTGACAGGCTGACAGGCTGACAGGCTGACAGGCTGACAGGCTGACAGGCTGACAGGCTGACAGGCTGACAGGCTGACAGGCTGACAGGCTGACAGGCTGACAGGCTGACAGGCTGACAGGCTGACAGGCTGACAGGCTGACAGGCTGACAGGCTGACAGGCTGACAGGCTGACAGACTGACAGACTGACAGACTGACAGACTGACAGACTGACAGACTGACAGACTGACAGACTGACAGACTGACAGACTGACAGACTGACAGACTGACAGACTGACAGACTGACAGACTGACAGACTGACAGACTGACAGACTGACAGACTGACAGACTGACAGACTGACAGACTGACAGACTGACAGACTGACAGACTGACAGACTGACAGACTGACAGACTGACAGACTGACAGACTGACAGACTGACAGACTGACAGACTGACAGACTGACAGACTGACAGACTGACAGACTGACAGACTGACAGACTGACAGACTGACAGACTGACAGACTGACAGACTGACAGACTGACAGACTGACAGACTGACAGACTGACAGACTGACAGACTGACAGACTGACAGACTGACAGACTGACAGACCGACAGACCGACAGACAGATGCACGGACACTTTTGAAATAGGGCTCCAATCAACCCGGGGGTGGTCGGGAAATCCGTATCATGCAAAAATAAGAGGTCGAATTTTTTCATGAATATAATACTTTATTATACTTTGTATAAGACAGTAAAAAATTGATGTTGGTATCTATATATATAAAAATGAATGCTTGTTTGTCTGTCTGTTTGAGATTACAAAACTCAAAAACTACTGGACCGATTTGTACGCGGTTTTTTTGCAAAATGATCTGCGTTAGCAAGAGCAGGTTTTTAGCTATGTTAGATATTTGAAATTCGAAACAGAAGGTCCTGTGAGGATAACGCAAATGTCCTTTTTCCAATTTTTCTCACTAAAACTGGCTTTGGGAGGTTTTCAGGGTTACTTATCGCGAATCTGGTGTTGGAATTTCAAAATTCGAAACACAAGGTCCTGTAAGAATGACGTAAATCCTGTAAAGATAATGCAAATATCCTTTTTCCCGTTTTTCCCGGAAAAAATCGGCATAAGGGGGTTTTTCGGGTCGCTGATCACGAATCCGGCATTAGATTTTCAAAATTCGAAACAGATGGTCCTGTAAGGATAACGCAAATATCCTTTTTACCATTTTTCCCCGGAGAAATTGGCATTATGGGGGTTCTGGGGTCGCTGATGGCGAAGCCGGTGTTAGATTTTTAAAATTCCAAACGGAAGGTCTTGCAAGGATAACTCAAATGTCCTTCTTCCAATTTTTCTCGCAAAAACTGGCTTTGGGAGGTTTTCAGGAAAACGTTTTTTCCCAAAAGTTTTTAAATTATTCATGGTTTTTTGGCATTCTAAAATTTATACAAAAAACTTTAAGCTGGCAACGAAGGGTCTGCTAGTTCAATATAACTTTTGAGATTGATCGTGAATAAATAAACTTAACAATCGCTATAATTGGCAATCTGACGATTATTGCAAACCCGAATGGTGATATGTTCGAAGTTTCAGTGAACGGCGAACAGTTGTATCAAAATTCCACTTTGAGGCCAAACATTTCTATAAGAGTTTTTAAAATTTATTTCAATCGGATTTTGATGAATGAGAGTTCTATGTAGAATCATGTTCAAAATAACTTTTGTTCTTGGAAGTTTTTGATAAGATGCACCGTTTTTGAGATATTCGCAAAAACGTTTTCGTTTGAATGGGGGATACCCCCCTAATGGTCCATTTTTGCCAATTAACGAACTTGGCCTTGCATTTTACGAAAAACGACTCTGCGTATAATTTCAAGTCTCTAGCTCAATCCGTGCGCCCGCAATCTGCACAACAGACAGACGGACAGACGAACAGACGAAGAGACGGGGGGACAGACGGACGGACGGACGGACGGACAGACGGACGGACGGACATGCTAAATTCAACTTTTTTTATCATTATAAAGACACTGGTGTGATTCATTTTTGTGTGTGATGACGGGATCTTGGCGTTACAAACGGTAAGGTAAAGTTAATATACCCTTTGGTTTCACCATACGGGTATAAAAAAGTCGTTGATATAAAACTAGATGTGACTGGATCCAGGAAATCATTGTGCGATGAATAAAACCGTGAAATCTATATTGAAGTCTCCAAAAACAAGTACATTATCCAGCTAATCCCTGAAGAAACTCAATTGCTGAGATGAAATCATCATAAATACTCGATTACCTTGAAAGCTTACCCCTGGAGCCCAATGAACGGAACGCGAATGCAACTAAAACGCACAAATTGTCACTTACAAGTTTGTTCCATAAAAATCATTTGAAGTGAGCACAGTGAACGCAGGGAACGCACTTACAACGCAAAAGTTTGCAAACTTCTAACTTTGCCACAGCAATTCTGCATTGACAGTTCATAAAGTGAGGTTGGGGAAATGTCGTTCGAGGAAAAATCGATAGCCTTAGTGCAAAATAACGAGATTATTTACAAAAGAAGCAGTCGGGATTACAAAAGCATCATTCTGAAATCAAGAACATGGGAAAACATTGCTCAGGAGTTGTCATTAACATGTCCCGTGTTAAATTGACTGACCACACCCAGAATTGTCTTTTTTTATTTTTATTGATTCCCATAATATACAAATAGCAAAGATAAAAACCAACAAAGCAAATTATCGCTTGAAAATTATCCATTTTTGTAATTTTGCCAACTATATACCACTTTATATTATGTCACTTGTTCACGAGTTGCCATTGGGCTCTACCGCTGAAATGTTGCGCTGCGTGACAGTTCACAGCGTTGCAGTTACGTTCGCGTTGCAGTTACGTTCGCGTTGCATTCATTGGGCTGCAGGGGTTAAAGAGCTAAACAGAATGGGACGGGCAACGGCGGGCGGCATGGTGCCATCGTCAGATGACGCCGACTTGACACAATGAGAAGCGTCAACGGCGCGCAGCGGCATTTTCTGTCAATGTTATTCAGTTAAACATACCGATAGTAGTGCCTCTCGTTGTGAAAATTGTAAATATTTTAGCATATATAGTAGCGCCACTAGTCGTCAGTTTTGTAACTAAAAATTTGCCGCCGTGGCACTTTTTGGATTTGGTTTAAACTCAGCGGCGATGGCGCCGTTGTCGTCATCATTCTGTCAGCTTCAATTGCGCTCCATTGGTTTAAAAAAAACTGACTCGGACGCCCGCCCTTGACACTCGCATTCTGTTATTAGCCCATGAAAATTTTAAGAAATAATCTATTTATCAAGTTTTTAAGATGACGAGTTTGTGCTGTGTTATTCGTTCTATAACATTCTTTAAGTAATTTTCTTATAATAAAGCTGTTGCATTGGGTGATGTGAATAAAAAAATAGATTTAGCTAAAACTGATGTTTTTTAGCTAATGCAGTCTGTATGCAGTCTGTACCCATTATTTTAAAATATTTTAAATAAAAAAAATAGTATTTTGATCAGGAAATGAGTAAAAATCATGTTGTACAACTCAAGTTAGTATTTGAGTTAGCATAACTTCGGACGTTCAGTTGCTGACAGTGTATGTGTTTAGAGGTTTGTGTCATGGCTTGAGTACTAATACTAATATCTCTCGAGAGTTTTGAAACAAAATTTTTCACACACACACATGTATTCGCATGAATATGTGTTCGCTCAAGTTACCTGAACATGAAATTTAACACAACCGTTTTCCTTAAAACCTGATTTTGACTCTCCCTTTTATCTCTTCTGACTTCATCATGAATTTGCCAAGCCAAGAATATTGTATTTCTCGATCTTGCCTACCTAGCAAACTTCCAGGCCGGTTTTACTTATGCTCTTAGTTTCGCCGAGGTTAATCCACACTAAAGACAACAGAAAGAGTTTGTTTCGGCAAAGTGAAGGTACACAACAAGCAGAATATCAAATTAAAAAATATTCAGCCGAAATTCATCTGTCAATTTAAGCTATTTTTGCACTTTACATAATTCTTAACGTTTGCGCATTAAATTCTGTTCTAATTCAGTGAATTTGTTTTGTGTTCTAGGTACAAATTTTGCTTAATGTGTCCTGTTATGTCCGAAGAATTGAATATTGGATTTTCGCCATCGTGGAATACTACAAGACGCAAAGGCAACGATGAATTACCAATTGGACGTAATGCTGGTATGTTTTTGTATTAAAATAAATAGTTTTCGCGCATTTTTATATGTCAACGCCTTTTTGTTATCAAATCTGTTTTAACACTACACACTTGTATTGTCGGCAAATGCATCTATCTATTTAGGTTTTTATGAAAAAAATGAAATTTAGGAATTATTTAACAGCAGAGCCTTTTTGCTTATTTATTTCAATTTTCCACAGGACATATCGACTGAAAAATAGTTTTCTTGCAAAAACATGGGTTCCACATTCCACAATAACTAAAGTATTTTAATTTTTCAAAAATTATTAATAAAAATAGATAATACAGTGTAGTCTCGGTAATGTGGACACTAAGAAATTAGCCATTGTCCACATTATCGGACCCAAAGTACCTGAGCACTCTTTTGTTTAAAATAATACATATTTTTAATATTTAAATAAAAGTGGTCATTTTTTAAATTTATTTTGTTAATTATATTACATAAAAAAATGTATATGCATGTATATGCTTGTGATGTAATATAGACTTTTTTGAGCTGAAACTTTATATGTCACTTCCTTAGCATACAACCACTAATAATATAATGTTTAAAAAAATCTTTTTGCTCTACGACAATGTGAAATTAGAAATGAAAATTGAATCTGTGAATGCCAACGAAGCATAAACGGAGATTTACTCAAAAATAAAATTATATTTCCCTAGAATCTGAAGGTGTGCATATTACTGGAACCAAAAGAGCGTCCATATTATAAAGAACAATTTTATCTGTACATAGTCCATGACGTGTTCGTTATATATATTTTGAATATTCTTTTATTTATGCTTCTATTCAACATTAATCATTTTATTATACACAATATTTGTATTATTAGTTACTTATTATTAAATTATATTATTTATTTTGAATTCCATTAATATTTACAACTCAAAACTATTTTAAAATATTTCAACTTTGTAACGTGTGTGTGTATAGATCAGTGGTTCCCAAAGTGGTCCCTACGGACCCCCAGGGGTCCCCGGGATCATTCAGGGGGTCCGTGGAAAATTAAAATTGATTTGGGGGTCCCTGAAGAACGTCAGGGGGTCCGCGCAAGGTTTAATATAAAATAAAAATATCAGTTGTGGTCAACACAAAACTTTCTTCTACAAAATCTACGACCCTGCGCAATTTACGCTAGAGCCCTGTCGCGTTGTCAACCTAAGACGACCTCTCAATAAATTCTTGGTTTATTCAAAAATATCAAAAACGTATAAAATTTGAGATAACTTGAGAACTGTAAAAGATATCAATTTACGGTAAATGGCAAAAATGTAGAAAATGTTAACATCTTTAATTATTCTTTTAACTGATTTGTCGAAAAACCGTTAGTTTGCAAATTATTCGCAAAAATATATGTTTTTATATTTTAATCTAAATATCTCAATAACGGTAAAAGATAACGGATAACGGTAAGAAACAAAATTGTGCAGAATGCCATTCTCATCAATTCACTTAATACATTCAGTCAGCAAAAACCCGTTAATTTTCGAGATAATCGCAAAAAATTGTTTTTTTTTGGAAATAACGGTTTATCTCGATAACAGGTTGAGATATCGAGTTATAGCTAAAGACAAAAATGTGGGAAATTTCATTTTCTCCAAGTTTTGTCATACTTAAGGCCACTAAAAAACGCGTAGTTTGGGAGTAAATCGAGAAAAACGAAATTGCGATTTTTGAAAAACCGTCATTTTGGATACTTCCGGTTAACGGTTTTCCATCAAAAGTTGATAGGATCGTCCCATTTCAGGACCCAACATGCCTATAAAATTTCATGGCACTAGCTCTATTAGATTTTGAGAAATCTTGTACACAGACTGACAGACAGACTGACAGACAGAACGACATTTTTTTAATATGACTCCAATCGACTCAGGAGTGATCGGGAAATGTTTTTTAGGCAAAATTAAGAGGTCGAAATTTTTCATGAATACAATACTTTATTATACTCCGTAGAAGAAAGTAAAAATTGTGACACATTTTTATTAATATGGAAGTTAAGATAAATAACAGAAGCTGTTGATTGCTTTTCCGTCTTCCTATTTGGTAGAACGTAGATTCAGTGCCGTTATGAGCCTCATCACAAAAAAAAAGAAACCGACTAGAAATTAGTACTCATGGGGATTTGCGGTTGCTACTCACAAACATTGAGCCGAACATAAATACACTCATAACATCCCATCAGGTTCATCCAAGCCATTAATTTTTTTTTGTATTTTAAAACAAAAGTTATAATTTCAATAAATACTTCTTCAAAAAAATGTTTTATATATATTTTATTTTTACGTCACCATGTACCATTCAAGACATCAAAGTTAAATTTGTAATGTTTCTATTATGCATTTATGTAATGGTTTTTCACCCAGGGTCCGTGGGCAAGAGTTGACTATGAAAAGGGGTCCGTGGGCAAGTTTTGACTATGAAAGGGGTCCGTGGGCCAAAAAAGTTTGGGAACCACTGGTATAGATGAAGGGATTGAAACTTTGTGGGTTAAGGCTTGGACTCGTTCTCGTTGATCCTTGCCGGTTGGCAACATATTTAACTACCCCTTTTTTTAGTAGAAGTGAGAGGCGTCGAAGGCATGCTGGTACTTTTATGTCGACTAAGCTCGCCGGATGGGAGTGGGGTCTTGCACTCTCCTTTGCTAATTTCCACGCTACGCAAAAATGGTCATGCCTTCTTAAGTCGATGATGGGAATTTCGAGGATGGGAAGAGGATATAAAGATTCCGACTGGAAGTCAACATTTTCCTGGGATCGGGTGTGAGTCTTAGCTCATGATTTTAAAGTTGAGTTCTCATTATACTCCATGACTATAACCCCTGCCCCCCTCTATTCAAGCCGTTAACACATGGTTAAGGAAATCTTTAATGGTGGGAAAGACGAAAATAAAGTCTCATATAACATGGCTTAAATATATATTATATGAATAAATAACACTGGCGCAGCAAATTAAATAAAAAAAATAGCAGTCAATTAAAAAAAATTGAATTAGAATATTTAACACTAGAACGACGGAAGCGGTCATTTTGACCGCAAAGGCATTTTGAGTTCTGGTTCCACACAAATGGGTAACCTCAGCACTTTGAATTTTTTTGACTTTTCTCATCCTATTAATGTCGTCAAATTTAAATAGATAAATATTTTGAGATTTTTAACAAAAGCGAAAAAATCAATGTTCTACCTAGAACGACGGTAGCGGTCAAATTGACCGCCTATAGATTTCTATTGATTCATCTCATAGTCAGTTATTATTTCTCGGCGGTGCTATATTCTGAACCTTGTAAATGAACTACGAACTTCGTATTGTGCGACCAAAAAGATTTCAGCAACTCTGCCTTGTGCAACTGCAGCTACGAGTTCAAAACGTCGTCAGTGTTCAATCTGCCGTAATAAAACGCAAGATTTTTGTGCGTCATGCGGAAAACCTACTTGTGGAAAGTGTCAAGGACGATGTATCAAAAATGTTTATTGTGAAAACTGTATCGAATAATAAAAACTATAAAGATAATTTTTGTTTTCATATGTCGTTTCTTATGGCGGTCAAAATGACCGCTCCCGTCGTTCTAGGTAGTTCCAAATTCCCGTCTTTCTAGTGTTAAGCGGAAGAATTACTAATATTTGTTAAAATTTTATCATTTTATCTTATATGCGGCAAAGAATTAAATATTTAATTATTCAATCCGCTACAAAAAAAATTTGAAAAAAATGTTGATAATAAATAATTAAATATCGGCCTATAGTTAGGCAATAAATAAATAATAAATTGAAAATTAAAAATAATCAAATAGCGTACCGACCCCAATTATTGGCACCCATAAGGTGCACCCATAAGGTGCCAATAATTGGGGTCGGTACGCTATTTGATTATTTTTAAGAAAATTCTGACTTTGTCTTTCAATAAAAAAACATTGCATAACAATGCAGATTTTGTGCAATTTTTTAGGATTCCTTGATCGATTACCTTTAAGGATATACTAGTTTCGATATTAAAATATATATTCAATTTTTCGTAATTTGAAAAAATAAAAAAGTCTCCCAAAAACTGGAATTATTGGCACCCGGCAGCAGTTATTGGCACCCCCATATCCAATTATTGGCATACCTAATAATGCGAACCAATTTAATTTTAAAACTAATATTGATCGTTTTTTAGCTTATTTATTAAAAAAAAGGAAAATCCAAAACAAAACTTATATTTATTATTCTTTAACAAAAAAAATTAACACAGCAAAATAACGAAAAAAAATTAACACAGCAAAATAACAAAAAAAATTAACACAGCAATGAATAATTCAGTCTTTTTCTAATAAAAAATAAATTCGTTAAAATATTGGTAACATAAATATAAAAACATGAACAAAAATACATAAATAATTTCTTATAAAATCAAAATAATGAATTGCTTCCTGTATTTGTTAAGGACAAGTGAAAAACTTTTTTAAAATAGCTAGCTAGATGCTGTGATTTTTAAGTAGCTATTAGTTAATGAATAGACATATTTTACATAAAAATTGTGGCAAATATTGCAATTGCAGTTGTTTGATACATCGTAGGTGGTATTCTCTTATGCATTTTCACACTTAATGCCAAAATTTTCGGAGTTGTTATCTTTGGTCATAAAATTTGTATAGGAATAACACGCTTGGACAATACTGCTCAGACTCATTAGAACTTTTTTCGAAGAGAGCGGATATGACCAATACTTTTTGCCTGGTTAACCACAGAAGCATTGGTAGTTGTGAGCTCTTCTTCCAAAATTTGGTCAAAAAAATCATTCAACAATGTTGGTTTTTCAAAATTTTCCAATGATTTCAGCGCCCCACATGTTATGGTAGAAGATGCTGTTGATTTTACCGATTTTTCGCGAATTTTTGGTGCTAAAACCTTGTTGGTTTTCGGGCACAATAAAAAGTTTGTCTCGTCACCGTTTAAGACGCGATTCGGACTACTTAAAATGTGGGAAAAATTATTGGCTTTTAAATAGTTTTCGATATTCTCGAACCAGCCGAAAATATCTGTTTCAGACACTGTCGCACTTGCAGAAAAAACTGGGTTCACGGTCCTGAAAGTCAAGGTAGGATGGCGTTGTAGGCTTTACCTGGTAAATTTTCTATCGTAAATGGGTACGCCCTTTTCTTTTCGTCCAAAAAATCTTTTACTGCATACGAAACGTCTTCCTTTCGCTTGGGAAATCCTTTCTTTTGTGAAGACAGAATCCATTCAACAATTTTCTCTTCCTCTGCGAAAGTTAATACTGGGGACGGGCCTGGGCGGACTTTTGAAAATTTAGGTCCCAATCGAAATTGAATAGTAGACCTGGGTATACCATAGGTTTTAGCTGCATTTTTTTTTTTTTTGAAATTCTTCCAGATTTTATAGCAGAAAGTGCCTCTTGTAATTTTTTCTCATCATAATCCCCACGTTTTTTTGGCATTGTGATAAAAAAAAATCTGTAAAAAACAGGTTTGTTGAGTTATTGGCACCGTATTACGCAACTATTGGCAGTGCCAGTAGCTGCAGTAAAGTGTCAATAATTGCAGTAAATGGGTGCCAATAATTAAATATGATTAAATTATCGGATCCAATTATTGGCCCACAGATAAATACTAAATAAGATTATTTTTTTGAATAAATAATACTGAAAATCGCTAAATTTGCACTCATTTTACTTTAATAAGCAGTTTTATTGTGTCAAAAACGTACCTTAATCGCTATAAAGCCTATTTTCGATAGGTGCTTCCATACACAATAACGTATCACAACCACAAAAAACGAAACCATTGACTTCCTTCTTTGCAAGTCAAGATCTGAACAAGAACTGATCTCGCAATTATGAGCCAGCAGGTCACAACTTATTCCAATGTTGACAGGCAATCTTTAAAAAAAATAAACCGTTAAAAAAAGCTGTCAGAAAGCATTTTATTATCAATTATTGTGTGGGTGCCAATAATTGGGTAAATTTTTGGGGGTGCCAATAATTGGGGTCGGTACGCTATGCATTATTAACTAATCTACTACTATCAACGTACTAAATAATTTATATAAAAAAAAGGAAAACATCGCGATATATGTTTACACCAAATAAGAAGCAATAATCTAGTACCATAAAAATAATTATGCTAAACCAAAGCAAAGATATTTCGTCGCATGCACGTTTTCTTTCTATATGTTGGATATATCATTGGGCCCAGTGAAATATTTAACTACGTCCTTTACAAATTTTGGGTTCAGAAGTTGAATTTCCGTTATGGTAGAAAATTTCACAATGTTTTAATACTTAATCTCAACTAATTGGAATGAAATACAAAATTGTTTCAATGCGCCATAAATTAAAAAAAAAATCCGTTTATATTGGGTTTTGTCCGACAATGCACAGAAGATCGCTGTCGAATTGTTCCTAGCTACGAATTTTGTAGAAGTTGGACCGTTACTCTGTTGTTACATCCTTGGTAACAAGCAGAGAATAATTTCCTCTTTGCAAAATACAGTAACGATGACCTTCACTTGAACTTTTCAGCCAAGCTTCACCAGAAAAACACACATAGCCCAAAATTAGGTATGAATTTAGAAAAATCTGACGACGGTAAAATTATGACGAATTTCAAGGCCCTTCGACGACGTTTAGCATAAAATTAATTGCGTTTTTTAGCCTTTTCCTATCGCACTTTGCTATATTACACTTTTCTCATAAAGGGAAAGACCACATGTTATTTTTTTCTCAAAAAAATTGTCGACGATCGAATATTTAAAAAAAAAATTGAAATTTCCAAAAAAAAATCATGCAAACTTAGCTGCAACCAAAGATTTTGGATTTCCTCTGCCGCACCCTCTACTGCAACTCGGTTCCAGTGGCTATAGAAAAATTTTTCCAGATTAGCTTCAGGCACTATTCACCACAATTTTTTAATTTCACTCACTCTTTCCCTGATTTTATTAACACTTGGAAAATGAATCTCGATTTAAAAAAAACTTTAATTTCTGATTTACGATGAAGAAAAATCGCCGCTTTCACAAAAAGGAACTTTGTATTTTAATTTTTTTAAGATGACTGATTGGCAGTAGAGTTATATTGCAAAATGGAGCTACATCGGAAACTTTTAACCCCAAGAGAAGCCAAAATTGTAAACTTTAAAATTTGTGAGGGTTTGATTTAACATCTCTTACGTGGTTTAAATTCACGGCGGGCTAGAACACAGCGCCACCTTGAAATAAAATTTTTCATTTACAAGTGTTTTGTATAAACTGCATTATCGGCAACAGTGATCCGAATGTAAAGAAAGGTTTTTGTCAAGGATCTAATGTCAAACGTGAGTACAATTGGTTATTTCAACTGTGGAAGTTATTGAAATTTTTCTAATACTTCTTTTTGTGTATTTTACAGTTCTCAAGTTATCTCAAATTTTGTACGTTTTTGATATTTTTGAATAAACCAAGAATTTATTGGGAGGTCGTCTTAGGTTGACAATACGACAGGGCTATAACGTAAATTGCACAGGGTCGTAGATTTTGTAGAAGAAAGTTTTGTGTTGATCACAACTGGTATTTTTGTCTTAGTTTCAGTCAATTAACACTTTCGTCACTAAAGGTAAAGATACATGACGAGAGAGTTTGGTCTCTTGTCTCCAGGGTACAAAAGGCAAAAATCTCCAAAGTGTATACACGAACACAGACATTTAAGTCTGGAGATCAAAAAATAGATCTCCGGAGACGTTCACTAAAAAGTCTCTAAAAGCAAAGTCTCTGGAGTGCATACACGACGCAGGTATCTCGTCTCCAAGCTTGACATTGGGAGACCTTTTTGACATTTGGTAGTTTTTGATTGGTGTTGTGTTGTGAAACTTTTCGAGTTGTGAATATTTGTATTAAAATGAACGGGGGAAATGAAAAAATTACAGCAGCAATAGCAGCACTCATAATTTTGCGTAGGAGGCAAAAGAGGCAACGCAAAATATGGGTGGAAAATCGACAATCGACCAGCATAACACAAACATTGTTGCACGAAAAACACTTTTTTTCTATATAAAAATTTACTTTTAAACTCAAAACAACGAAACAAATTCTAGTTCCCACAAAACAATTCCCTGAAATGTCAAAATTCGTCTCCGGAGACCAAGAGATAGATATCAAAACGTTTTGAAGACCGGAGACGCATTAAAAAGACTCTCATTAGTAGCTACACGGCAAGAAACTTAAGTCTCCCAAGAGACCCTAGAGATTTGATACTTGGAGACAAATCTCCGGTCTCCGAAGTGTATACACAGGTCTCTTTGTATGCACAGGCGAAATTTTTGGTCTAAGAGACCAAAGTCTCTTGTCGTGTATCTCTACCTTAACGATTCAAAACTTTTTTTGTTACTCCGCGATCTGGCGCCAGTTAATATTTCTTTTAAGAAATTATTTAAAAAAATCTTTTTCTTTTAACAGGCAATACCTGTGATTTTATTGAGATCTAAATTAAAAGTGAAGTCATTACAAATTTTGCTCTTACAACTAACCTATGCTAATATAAGTTGCGTTTTTGTAATGTTCTAGAACAGTGGTTCCCAAAGTGGTCCCTACGGAGCCCCAGGGGTCCCCGGGATCATTCAGGGGGTCCCACAGTGTGTCATCTGACCAATCTAGGTGGACAAAAGTCATTACCAGATTTCCACCAATTAGCTAAAAACTGATGTAAACAACACCTTCAAACTTCCAAAACCGACTATTGTTTATGTCTAACATCTAACGGTAATTAAGGATAAGGATTTAAAGTTGAGTCAATTGTTAAGTGCAATTGTAATTATACGCCAGTCACATTTTCGCGGTACTTTGTGCACCAGCTTACTGTGTTAGTTTGCAATTGTGAAATATTTTTATTAATGGATCTTATTTCTGAGGGCAAGTAATATATTTTTTTCAATTTATATTAATTTGTATGTTATTCAAATAGTATGAAAGAATGTGTAGAAAGTATAGGTAAAATACATGTTATTTTTTCGTTGTTTCACAACTTTCGAAGTCTGGAAATAACATGTACCCACATGTACCCGAGCTAAATTTTGCATATATTCTAGCTGCATCATTTTTCTTTATAATAGTATAAATTTTAGCCAGCACACTCAAGTTCAACTATTTTTTTTGTTTTTTTTAAGAAAACCTTTACTGATAACTGATACCTCGGATTCCGATGAGGAACGTTACTTATAAAATTATTTTATTAATATGAATATTATATTCAATGTAAAAGAATGTATTTTAAGATACTACGATTCTTACATTTCTTGTATTATGGATTTTTTGGTTATTTTAGTATTTTTTTTGAATTTTTTTAACTTCATAATCCTGTAACTAATTTCCTTAAAAAATAATAAAGAAAACATTAGAAAAATGATTTTTTTTATTTTAATACTAATAAACTAATTGATACGAATACAATACTGCCGAAAAATAATTTTGTCCAGCTAGGTTGTTCTACGCGACACACTGTGGGTCCGTGGAAAATTAAAATTGATTTGGGGGTCCTGAACAACGTCAAGGGGTCCGCGTAAGGTTTAATATGAAATAAAAAAATTGTGACAAATTTTTATTACCCCAATCCGCACACCCGGTGACTTTGAGTCACCGTTTCAGTTTTGAGAGTGATTGTTACGAATGTTAGAAAAGTTATTGCATTCATGCTCCTTGACTTTGTTTTTTTATGCCAATACTATTTAAAAACGAAAAAAAAATTTAATTTTTTTTACTACAACAATAATATTTCGCCTTTATGAAATTTACCCTTAATCCACGCAGGCGGTTACTTACAGTCACTGTAACGGTTTTACCAGCAAAGAAAGGTTATTTTGGTATCACTTTGCTTCTGTTTCGCAAAATATCGGACTGTAGTAGGGGATAATAACTGTAGCATTTCCCAAAAGTTGCATCCTGTGTCCCCAGTTGCTTCCTGTGTCCCCAGTTGCTTCCTGTGTCCCCATTGCTAAGGTCGCGCTTTGAAGCAAATATGTGCAAATGCAAAAAAAATGTTTGTAACGAAAATTTTTAAAAATCTATTTTATGCTACAATTATAAAGAGTACGAATGATGTACATATATATAAATAAATATTATTAACTGAATTAAAAAATGCAAACTTACAATTTTTTTTTATTAAAATATTCTTTTTTTCGGCATGGTGACTGTGAGTCACCGCCTGCGTGGATTAAGGACAAAATTAGCCTGAGCTGATTAGGGTTAATATGGAAGTTAAAATAAATAACAACCGATTTTTACGTCCTAAGTAAAATATTTATAGTTAGACATATTGGGTTTTATTATTTAATATAGTGCACCCTAAAAGTTATAGCTTACTATTTTATATTTTTGTTTAATTTGTTTACTTCTGCGAATAACCAAATCCGCGAATGTTTGGAATTACTGTATATTACTGTATTATTATATTCTGTTGTGAATTAATTTTTGAATTATTTATTTTTCTTGAAAAATTAATTGGTACAAAATGAGTACCTACACAATATGTGACATTTACATGAAATTTTATCCTCACATCTCAAATAATTAATTCAAGAGAGCGTTACATTGCAGCATTCAATTTTTATTATAATTAACAGTGGTTTGTTGCAAATAAAATTTTTGATATTGTAACGGTCCACGGGTAAGAAGTTGCAAGGACATTCGAGATCTGTCGTGAACGCTTCGAGAATGTTTGAGATCTGCACACGAGAACGTTCGAGACCTCGGCCGAACATACAGGAACGTTGGCAAACGAGCCGCGAATATAAAAGGCCGCGTCTTCGGCGGAGATTCAATAAATACTTCTTCAACAAAATGTTTTATTTATATTTTATTTTTACATCACCATTCACCATTCAAGACATTAAAGTTAAATTTGTAATTTTTTTATTATGCATTTATGTAGTTTTTCACCTAGGGTCCGTGGGCAAGTTTTGACTATGAAAAGGAGTCCGTGGGCCAAAAGAGTTTGGGAACCACTGTTCTAGAACATAGAACATTAAAAAAACGATCCAGAGTAAATGGGAAATTTTATCGAATTCAATCGCAACTGACTTCACTTTGGTTACATCAGTGGGCCGTTACTGTTGTATTTTTTACGTCCGTCAAGTTAGCACTACAACTTTTTAAATTAGAAAAACTTTTTATTGGATTAATTGTCGCTTAATTGTCGTGATTTTGTCGTAAAAGAAAAATAATTGTCGCGCCCATATTTTTCAAAAAAAAGCGTGTGTAGTGCTAACTATGTTGCATAGTTAGCATTACACACCCCAGAACTGGGGTAATTCGCACGTTGAACTGGAAACTAATAATTGGATTAATTGTCGCTTGACCGTTATGATTTTGTCGTAAAATAAAAAAAATTGTCGCGCCCATATTTTTCAAAAAAAGCGTGTGTAGTGCTAACTATGTTGCATAGTTAGCACTACACACCCTAGAAATCGGGTAATTCGCACGTTGAACTGGAAACTAATGATTGGATTAATTGTCGCTTGACCGTTATGATTTTGTCGTAAAATAAAAAAAACCCCGTCCCGAACAATTTTTCAAAAATTACCCCGTTTAAAGCCAAGTGATGGTATAGTTAGCATTACACACCCCAGAACTGGGGTAATTCGCACGTTGAACTGGAAACTAATGATTGGATTAATTGTCGCTTGACCGTTATGATTTAGTCGTAAAATAAAAAAAACCCCGTCCCGAACAATTTTTCAAAAATTACCCCGTTTAAAGCCAAGTGATGGTCTAGTTAGCATTACACACCCCAGAACTGGGGTAATTCGCACGTTGAACTGGAAACTAATGATTGGATTAATTGTCGCTTGACCGTTATGATTTTGTCGTAAAATAAAAAAAACCCCGTCCCGAACAATTTTTCAAAAATTACCCCGTTTACAGCCAAGTGATGGTATAGTTAGCACTACACACCCTAGAAATCGGGTAATTCGCACGTTGAACTGGAAACTAATGATTGGATTAATTGTCGCTTGACCGTTATGATTTTGTCGTAAAATAAAAAAAAAACCCGTCCTGAACATTTTTTTAAAAATTATCCCGTTTAAAGCCAAGTGATGGTCTAGTGAGCATTACACACCCCAGAACTGGGGTAATTCGCACGTTGAACTGGAAACTAATGATTGGATTAATTGTCACTTGACCGTTATGATTTTGTCGTAAAATAAAAAAAACCCCGTCCCGAACAATTTTTCAAAAAAGTTTAAAGCCAAGTGATGGTATAAATTTCTTCTTTAATTTTTCCGTTTTCTTCCCATTTAATGGATAAAATTACACAGCAATTGGCATTTTCAAAGCGAATTTGCAGTTTTACATCAAATCCCACAATTTGAATTGCGAATTACCCCAGTTCTGGGGTGTGTAATGCTAACTAGACCATCACTTGGCTTTAAACGGGATAATTTTTAAAAAAATGTTCAGGACGGGTTTTTTTTTTATTTTACGACAAAATCATAACGGTCAAGCGACAATTAATCCAATCATTAGTTTCCAGTTCAACGTGCGAATTACCCGATTTCTAGGGTGTGTAGTGCTAACTATACCATCACTTGGCTGTAAACGGGGTAATTTTTGAAAAATTGTTCGGGACGGGGTTTTTTTTATTTTACGACAAAATCATAACGGTCAAGCGACAATTAATCCAATCATTAGTTTCCAGTTCAACGTGCGAATTACCCCAGTTCTGGGGTGTGTAATGCTAACTAGACCATCACTTGGCTTTAAACGGGGTAATTTTGAAAAAATTGTTCGGGACGGGTTTTTTTTTATTTTACGACAAAATCATAACGGTCAAGCGACAATTAATCCAATCATTAGTTTCCAGTTCAACGTGCGAATTACCCGATTTCTAGGGTGTGTAATGCTAACTTTACCATCACTTGGCTTTAAAAGGGGTAATTTTTGAAAAATTGTTCGGGACGGGGTTTTTTTTATTTTACGACAAAATCATAACGGTCAAGCGACAATTAATCCAATCATTAGTTTCCAGTTCAACGTGCGAATTACCCGATTTCTAGGGTGTGTAGTGCTAACTATACCATCACTTGGCTTTAAACGGGGTAATTTTTGAAAAATTGTTCGGGACGGGGTTTTTTTTTATTTTACGACAAAATCATAACGGTCAAGCGACAATTAATCCAATCATTAGTTTCCAGTTCAACGTGCGAATTACCCCAGTTCTGGGGTGTGTAATGCTAACTAGACCATCACTTGGCTTTAAACGGGGTAATTTTTGAAAAATTGTTCGGGACGGGGTTTTTTTTATTTTACGACTAAATCATAACGGTCAAGCGACAATTAATCCAATCATTAGTTTCCAGTTCAACGTGCGAATTACCCGATTTCTAGGATGTGTAGTGCTAACTATGCAACATAGTTAGCACTACACACGCTTTTTTTGAAAAATATGGGCGCGACAATTTTTTTTCTTTTACGACAAAATCACGATAATTAAGCGACAATTAATCCAATAAAAAGTTTTTCTATTTTCAAAAGTTGTAGTGCTAACTTGACGGACGTGTATTTTTTCAAATTATGACATATATGGGAAAAATAATTCATTTAAATCCGAGACTTCTGTTAAAAAATGCGAAGTTAATTCGTTTCGTTTTACATTGCGATTATCGAAATTGTCATTCGAGTTACATAAATTTAAAAAAAAGCAAGGTGTCTGTCTCGTATAGACGGCCAGAAGACGTGGATCCGCCTACAACGATCGCCAATAGATATTTAAGTCAGAAATTTTAGTGAAAAGGAAATTAAGGAAACAAATTTTTATTTAAAACATAACAAAAGCTATAACTGCCAATCTGGCAATTATTGAAAACCCGTATGGTGATATTCGTATCGAAATTCGAACTGTTATACCAAAATTCCACTTTGAAGTCAAACTTTTCAATAAGATTTTTTAAAATTTATTCCAATCGGATTTTGATGTATGGGAGTTTTATGTAGAATCATATCCTAAATATCTTTTGTTCTTGCACTAAGACACGTTTTTGAGATATTCGGTTTCACCATACTATAATTTTATTTATAATTGGTTTATGATAAGCGAAGTATGAAATAAATATCATACATACAGTGTTCAAAACGCTCTCATTTCTAATCTTTCGTTCAAATTAGTTATATATATAATGACGAAGGTTTTACATAAATGTATTGCTATTTCATCGATTCTACTACTATTTTTCGACCGATTTACTACGATTTCGAAAATCAAAAGTCACAACCCTGAACAGAACTTTAATGCTGGGAGCAAAATATCGCTCTTTTACTAATGAAATACATACTTATATACAAATCTTGGAGTAAATTCTAATCAAAACTGGATTACGTTGGACCTATATATATATATATATATATATATATATATATATATATATATGTAATCCAATGGAAATATCTAATCCAATAATATGGATTAGAAATTTTCATATTTTTTTTGGGTCTGAAATTTTGATTAAATTGTAGACATTAATGTTAAAAGTATTTGAGTTCAATACGTAATAAAAAACTGTTCAAATATGCTGCAAAAAAGGCTAAAATATTTTCAAAAATTCGCATGTATTAAATTCCAATCCAAAATATTTATTAAGATTTTGTCAATATAATTTTTGGATTGAAAAATACTCTAGGATTTTTTGCCGTGTATGTGTGTGCATCATACCCAACAGCCGTCGCTCGAAGCTTTCATTCATTTTTATGCGAGCCCTCAAACCGGTTTAAACAAGGAGCGTAATTTAAAGAGAAACAATTTCTTTCTTAAAAATTTCTCTCTTTAGAGATCGAAAGAGAAAGCATAATAAAATACACACAAAGGAGGAGCATAAAAAGAGTATAAATGTGAAATCTGTACTACAAGCAGCAAACACAACATAACAGCAGAGTAAAAATGTTGATTTTGCTTTTTAAAAACATAATTGAACATAGTTTAACATAACAAAATACCCTATACAATGCTTTAATGTAGCCCTCATCTTATAACACAGGTTTTGTTCAGATATCACCACAAACTATCGAGTTTCATTGATTGCAAATTTGTTATCATGGCAGCAAGCCGATTTTCTAATTTGTACCCCCATTATCAAAATCCAAGACGTATCCACGTCAAAAACACAGCTTTGATTATTTTGGTTTTATTTTGTACTGACTAAAATGAATGCGCATGTAAATAAGCCTGTCACGAAATGGATAAACCGCTGGCGCTGCGACCGTTCTTGACTCGTTGTCCTTTGCAGATTTATACGCGCAAAAAAGACTCTTCATTTAGTTTTCGAGCGCCCCAACAGTAGTTCTTGCAGTCTAGGTTGATTAAAAATAACATATAAGTAAATATTTCATCTTAAATGTACAAGACATTACTAAAATATTTAAAGATGTCAAATCTTCGAACACATTCTGGAAGGCAAATTTCTTTCTTCTTGAATTTTCAAATTCTTCTTTCCGGGCGGCGAGAGTAATAATCCAGCAGCGCTTTAGTTTCAATATTCTGCCATATACGGCGTACACTTTAAAACAAAATCTATTAAAAAAGTACTTTTAATTTTATTTTGTACTCACGATTCGCTAACTCCCATGTTTAAAATTATTTAACTGTCACGCAGGATCTACCAACCACCAACAGAAAATCCTCAATTGAAAATAAAATGTCAAAATTATTACGTTGAAGTTAGCAGCATTTCAGTACCGTACATTACCGTATAAAATTTCCCTTTGTTCCAAACGCTGTTCGAGATGAAAAGGTGGTGCAGGATTTTGTATGGAAAGCTTGTTCTGAACGGATTCAGAACATTAAAAAAAACGCAACTAGAGATAAGAATCGAAACGAAGTATGATATCAATGCTGACGGTAGTTGGCATGTGTTGACGACGAACTACAAGCATTATTTAGAGCAACACTAGTCGAGAAACGTCAAACGTTGGACGTTTTTACACTTTATTTGCGTTTAACACTTTAATCCGATTTTAAAATGACACGAGGGTATTACTTTAATGCTCTTCTTTCACAAAAACCACTTTTAAAACGCGTACACTTCTTCTAAGTACCACTTTGGAAAACCCGATTTCACTTTTCGCCCGATTTCATCAGAATTTTTTTTCCCTAAGATTTGGGATTGTGAAGTTGGCTGCAGAACTTTGCAATTTCATAATTGATAGCAGCAGTGAGCCCCATCACTTCAATTTTTGAGGTGATCGCAGGTAATTTTGATTTTATAGGCGGGTAATTTTGAAACATTTGCATGACGTAATAAAATTTGCTATTAGATTTCCGAAATCAAGAATTTGTATTATTGGGGAAAAAATTTGTTATTGGAAAAAATTTCTATGGGAAATGGTTGATTTTTTTCTTCTAATTTTTATATCCTTTTTTCCATTCTTCCCCGGAAAAATTGGCATTATCGGGTTTTTGGTGTCGCTGATCACGAATCCGGTATTAGATTTTCAAAATTCGAAACGGAAGGTCCTGTAAAGATAACGAAAATATCCTTTTTCCCATTTTTCCCCGGAAAATTGGCATTATCGGGTATTTGGGGTCGCTAATTACGAATCTGATGTTGGAATTTCAAAATTCGAAACGGAATTTAACACTTTAATCCGATTTTAAAATGACACGAGGGTATTACTTTAACGCTCTTCTTTCACAAAAACCACTTTTAAAACGCGTACACTTCTTCTAAGTACCACTTTGGAAACCCCGATTTCACTTTTCGCCCGATTTCATCAGAATTTTTTTCCCTAAGATTTGGGATTGTGAAGTTGGCTGCAGAACTTTGCAATTTCATAATTGACTAGGGGCTGCGCCCGAATCGCTTCGCGGTTCATCCTCCTTCCGCAGGTCGGCCTTCGGCCTCCCTGCCCCCGTCGGCCTACGGCCTCCACAACTACTCGGCCTCGCCCCTCGCGCTTGAATTGTTGGAATTTGATGTATGGAGATGTTACGTAAAATTATTTAAATATATTTCACCTCTCGCCTTCCTCTTTACTCGGCCTTCGGTCTAGAGTCAAATGCATATAGTTAACCCAAAAAAGGGAAATTTTTTTAGAGACATTTTTCTTTGTGACCCAACGGTGTATTACAAAATCGTACTGTTTACTTACAATATATTCAATAACGGTAAAAGGTGGTTATCCACACGGGGAAAGACAATATTATGGGAAATGTTATTCTTTTTAATTCATGTCATACATTGAAGCACCAAATCCCTTTAGAATTGCAGAAGATAGCAGGTGAGGGCTATACATAACGATGGTATCTATACTGTTTTTCGCAGTATTATATTGTTTTTCAGACTCCAATACTGCATAATTGCTTTTTTCCCCAAAATACTGTATTTAAATACTCAGAAAACTTTAATTCTTTAACGTTTCGAAATTCAAATTTATTAATAGCAATGCAACACAAAACAGTGGCAACACATGGCAAGTGTAAATACATTCAAACGACGAACAGCGAAGTATTGATGGCAACATGTCATATAGATTCGCTTCTTCCTTTCCCCATCGATTACTGTCTTGTCATTATTCATCCTTCTTCAGAACGCGTTACTTTGATTTTGCTTTCCATTGTTAATTTAAAAGAATAAAAATGTCGAAATTAAAAACAAAGACACAAATTTTCATTGAATAAAATTTATACTGCGAAAAATACTGTTTTTTCAAATCGATTTACTGCTTTTTTAAATTTTTAGGTGAAATATACTGTTTTTTGTCCGAAAAAAGATACCATCGTTAGCTATACATAAAAAGGAGGGGTAGATATTAGTGAGCAAAAATTTTCCCTGCGGGCTGACCTCTCTCATGGTGAAAATCGGATCCGAAACCCTTAAGCGCATAAAGAGGTTTCAAGAGAGGGAAAGGGGTTGCTATTAAACTGGATCCGACACCCTTGACTAAGAGATATCAGAAGAAACGGGGATTGACATCAAAAATAATCAGATCCCTTATTCTGTCAATAACTGTACCTGTGTGCAAAGTTTGATCAAAATCGGCCGCGCCGTTTTTGCGTGATGCCGGAACAAACATTCAGTCAAACAGACAGAAATACCGACCGACATACAGACAGACGGACAAACATAAATTTTAAGCATAACAAAACCTATAATTGCCAGTCAGGCAATTATTAGAAACTCGTATAGTGATATTCCTATCAAAATTGGAACAGTTGTATCAAAATTCCAGTTTGAAGTCAAACTTTCCAATAAGATTTTTTAAAATTTGTTCCAATAGGATTTTGATGTATGGGAGTTTTATTTAGAATCATATCCTAAATAACTTTTGTCCTTGCACTTATTTGATAAGATGCACCGTTTTTGAGATATTCACAAAAAACGATTTCGTTCGTATGGGGGGTACCCCCCTAAAAGTCCATTTTTGCCCTTTAACGAACTTAACCTTGCATTTTACGAAAAACGGATCTGCGCAAAATTTCAAGTCTCTAGATCAATCCGTGCGCCCGCAATCTGCGCCACAGACGGACATACAAAAATCAATTTTGTTTATCATTCTAAACACACTGGTGTAATACATTTTTATGTGTGGTGACGGGGTCTTGGCGTTACAAACGGTAAGGCAAAGTTAATATACCCTTTGGTTTCACCATACGGGTATAAAAATGTCATTTTTGGCATCAGTATTATACGACCAAATTCATCAATGTATGTCAATATTTTTCAGAAAATCCAAAATTACAAAAATTGTCCCCCTTACAGTTTTTATTATATAGATGGGAAAAAAGTAAAGTGGACACATCTACAGATAGAGAGCTTTCCTTTAAAAAAAGAATTATCAAAATCGATTCTAAGCTGGAGCTGTGTCGAAAGAAATACATACAAAATCGTTTTGCCTTTTAAATATATAGATGAGTCTTCGATCTTAACAACACGGATCGCAGCTGGGCGTTTAATGAAGGGGTAAATACCCATGCTCGAAGCCAGGGTTGCTGGTGCCAAGGTTTTGTTTTTTTAATTTAATTTTTTTTTCATTTAGTTAAAACAAATTTTTTTCTTTGTGATTTTTGTGTTTTTTTTTGTATGTGATAAACAGTTTTCTCTACAAAAATAGAGACACTAATTATAAACCGAAAACGATTTTGATCAGATTTTCACCATTGTCCGTGATAATATTTTATGACTGAAGTTAGCTTGCCCGTGAGGAGGCTGGAAAAACTAATTGGGTATTAGAGTTTTACGTTTATTTTCTAAAAGTTAGTTCTGGAAGTTTTTTGTGCAAAAAAAAACTTTAGCCCGACAACGATGGGTCTGCATCTAGTAAAATATTATTAAAAATTGGTGGAAAAGTAAAATGGACACATCTAAAGATAATTTTTTAAAAGTTATTTCTTGCATTTGCATTATCCTTACAGGACCTTCCGTTTTGAATTTTGAAAATCTAACACCGGATTCGGGATCAGCGACCCCAAAACCCCCCGAGTGATACTTTTCAGCCTCCTATTGAGCAGGATTCATGGAGAAAATTACGGTTTAAAAATACCCAAACCCACTTTACCCCCCGTTCACCCCCTTAGCGCTAAAATTTCGAAAAATCTCGATGGTTGGGACATATACTGAAAGTTTCAAGTCTCTATCTTCAGGGGTTTGGGCTGGGCGTCAGGTTAAACGATTTTATATATAGAGCAGATGGTTTTCACTTTTTCCAATAAAAGACGATGCGTAACAGATATTTTTAATTTTACGTTTAAAAAACTCAATTTCAACAAAAAAAAATAAAATAAAATAAAATAAAAATATTTTGCCACCGCTCAGAATTGAACCCGTACCTGGCGCGATGTAGTTTACACTTATTCAGTAGTAAGAATATAAATTTTAAAGATAAATTAAGTAATAAAAAACAGGCAGTCATTGGCAGTGTTGGGGTTATCTAGATAATAATTATCTAGATAATCATCTAGATAAAAAAAAATGTTATCTTTATCTTATCTAGATAACACCCCAAAAAAGTTATCTTTATCTTATCTAGATAAAGGAAAATCCCATTTATCTAGAGATAATCGTTACCACCGAAAGTCAAAAAATTAAATCTGAAAAAATGCTGAAACGAAATTGTTTTCTGCATACTTTTGAAAACCTAAAAACTTTTTTTAGGAACAGTTTTATACTTGGCAACAATTTTTGTTTACGGACAAGGAAGCGAAGTGTCACTCTTTCCCTCGCCTCTCTTCTCTTGTCCATAAAAAAAAAGTTCTGCCAGTAACTGTTGCCAAGTGTAAACCGGGCTATGAACGAAATAAAAAATCATAACGTTATAAATTTCCTTACGTAGCAAAATTAAACTTATATTTCGTGACGTTATTTCGTTTTGTATCGATAAAAAACTTAATTTCGTTACGTTATAATGTTATTATTCCGTTACACATTGTATTGAAACTGAAAACAAAAAAACGCACTGTAATAATAGTTTATCACAAAGTAATTCAGTTCAGTTTCCATAAAAATAAATTGTATAACAAATAATAAAACTCAGCAAAAAGAAAATACAAATAAAAACGGAAAAAAATGTGATTATTAAGTTAAAAAATCAATAAAAAATACAAAAGACAAAAAATCACACAAAAGTTTTGTTCATTAAAAAAACTGTCTCCACAAAAGCGTGATTTTGATATCAAAGATATAGAATTTTTTTTATAGAATTTCGCTCTACTTCTGGAGTTACTAAAAAGAAAATCTTTTCGCTACCAAAAAACTTGCTTAGAAGATTTCCATTTTTGTATCTCCAGAAATAGAGTGAATCTGGCCAAAACAAAATCCGATTTAGAATCAAAATACGATTAAAAACACTACTCCAATATTTTTGATTATATTTTATGTCTGTGGGGTTATACTTGATGAACTTTTGTGGGAAATTTCACAAAAAATAATACTGAACAAAACAAGGAAATACTAATAAACAACGAAAAAACGGAATATTTTTTTCGTTTTTCGTTATGGTAACGGAATTGAATTTCTATAACGTTCATTATAACGTAATTTTGAAGGAAAAGCCCGAAAATCATTTCGTTATTTCGTTACGTTACGATAACGTTTCTTATCCGTTTTCTTTTATTATTATTTCGTTTCTTATTATATTTAAATTGGAAATCAAGAAAAGCAAAAAATTTTGTGCTATTTTTTTTAGTACGTAATTTTGAATTTTGTGCAATGTCAAAATAAATATTTATCTAAAAATTATCTAGATAATTTGGCTTTTTATCTTATCTTATCTATTATCTTTCATATTTTCATTATCTATTATCTTATCTAGATAAACATTACGAGCATTTATCTTTATCTTTATCTAGATAAAAAAATAATTATCTGGCCCCAACACTGGTCATTGGGGACTGCCAACAGAAATGAAAACAATAATATATGTAAGATAATAATTATTTTGTCGTGTTTTTATGCCTATATATTTTTCAATCTGAAATTTTGAAAATATGTGTTAATAAGCAGTAAATTTCAAATAAAAGTCAATATGCATATTAAGGTTTGAATTCCTGAGCAGCACATGATTTTCTTATACAACAAATAGCTAGAGATATTTAATTCTTTCTGTATAAGAATGCCACGTGCTGTTCAGAAATTTTCTATTTAATTTTATTTTGCTGTATGATATTTTCCAAAAACAAAAATGGTTTTTTTGTTGTGGAAGAAAGCCAAGTGCTATTCAGAAATTTCGTCGCTAATTTTATTTTGCTCGGTACTATCTTCCAAAAAAATCAATTTTTTCTGTATAAAAAAATCAAATGAAAGAGAATCAGCATTCTTAAGCTGTTAAATTAGCATGTCGGTGACGCGAACTCATGAGATTTTACCCATTCAAAAATCGCCCAACGCGCCTAAAGAAGTATAATATAAATAAAATAAGTAATTTAAGGTCAAAAAAAATTTAAAAAAACATTTTGTCACCACTCGGAATCGAACCCGCACATCTGGCGCATTTTAGTCTAACACTTATTCAGGAGTAAAAAAAAGAATTTTGTCACCGATAGATAAGAATTGAACCCGGTGCTTGACGCATGGTAGTCCAACTTCTAACTCACTGCACTAATCAGACAGTACGGGATGTCGTTTTAACATTGAAGACTTAATTAGCGGTACATTGATAATTTTGAAAGGTAAATCACTAATAAAGTATTATTAAAAATTGAAAAAAAGTAAAACGGGCATATCTACAGCTATAGAGCTTTCATTTAAAAAAAGAATCATCAAAATCGGTTCAATAGGAACTGCAGGAGCTCTGTCGAAAGAAATCCATACAAAATCGCTTTGCCTTTTAAATATATATGATCGCAGGTAATTTTGATTTTATAGGCGGGTAATTTTGAAACATTTGCATGACGTAATAAAATTTGCTATTAGATTTCCGAAATCAAGAATTTGTATTATTGGGGAAAAAATTTGTTATTGGAGAAAATTTCTATGGGAAATGGTTGATTTTTATACCCGTATGGTGATACCAAAGGGTATATTAACTTTGCCTTACCGTTTGTAACGCCAAGATCCCGTCATCGCACAAAAAAATGAATTACACCAGTGTGTTTAGAATGATAAAAAAAGTTGAACTTAGCATGTCCGTCCGTCTGTCTGCCTGTCCGTCCGTCTGTCTGTCTGTCCGTCCGTCTGTCTGTCTGTCCGTCTGTCTGTGGCGCGGATTGCGGGCGCACGGATTGAGCTACAGACTTGAAATTTGGCACAGGTCCGTTTTTCGTAAAATGCGAGGCTAAGTTCGTTAATGGGCAAAAACGGACCATTAGGGGGGGTACCCCCCATACGAACGAAATCGTTTTTTGTGAATATCTCGAAAACGGTGCATCTTATCAAAAAAGTCCAAGAACAAAAGTTATTTAGGATATGATTCTACATAAAACTCCCATACATCAAAATCCGATTGGAATAAATTTTAAAAAATCTTATTGGAAAGTTTGACTTCAAAGTGGAATTTTGATACAACTGTTCGCTGTTCACTTAAATCACCATACGGGTTTTCAATAATTGCCAGATTGGCAATTATAGCTTTTGTTATGTTTTTCTTCTAATTTTTATATCCTTTTTTCCATTCTTCCCCGGAAAAATTGGCATTATGGGGTTTTTGGTGTCGCTGATCACGAATCCGGTATTAGATTTTCAAAATTCGAAACGGAAGGTCCTGTAAAAATAACGAAAATATCCTATTTCCCATTTTTCCCCGGAAAATTGGCATTATCGGGTATTTGGGGTCGCTAATTACGAATCTGCAGTAGGATTCTTGGCACTAATAACGATGTAGTTATCCATAACGATGTCGTTATCCATAAATACGAATAAGAGATTTTATGTTTGCGGTAGTGATATAAAATGGCGTTGTATTTGTTTCTCGCTGTCAACTTTCCAATAAAATTACCCTCGACTATGACTCTGGCAATGCTGAGCCTTCCAATACGAATTTTCATAACGACTGCTCTCGTACCAGTCGATAAACACTAATGTTTGAGTTTCGTCCACTTGACAATGTTGTTTAATTGTTGTCACGTTGGCAAAAACGAAATAAAATGTTGAATGCGTCCCTTAATTGTCTAAACATTACTCGCATTTGCCTTTTCCTTAAAAAAACGAAATTAAATTCGCCTTTACTTTGTGTTCAAGTTGAAATTTTCAAATCGCTGATTAAAAGAGATCTTTCACGCACAGCGAAATGAAAATTACTCTTGCTTGTGGAGGCCAACAGCGGAAACCGGTTGTAGTGCGGAAAGAGGGAGGGAAACACATCTTGGCAGCAAGAAAGTGCAATAAAATTGAATTGAATCGAAATTGCTGACAGCAAAAAAAAATCTTTTGTATTTAACCTCAACCATTTATGTTAATTTCTGACATTTTTTTGTTGTGATTGTTAAAAATTTTTCCCAAAAACGTAAAACCTTTTCATTTGGCTAATCCGGGGAAATTCTAAAACGATTTTCGGAGACTTTTCTATTTTGTTTTTCAAAGGAAAAGTGTGCGGAAATCCATCTAGAATTGCATAAAAAACTGCCGGCTGGCCGCCCGACTTATATAAATACTTTTCACAGCTAAATATTACACTTTTTCGAAAGAAAATTGTTATTTGTTTACTTTTGAAAATATGTCGAATTTAAAACAAATTTTAAATTTGCCGCTACTGTCAAGATTGTATTTAAATTTTCGCCGCCAGAGCGAAAATTAACCACCTGTGCAAAATAATACCCTTAGCGATCTTTCCAGATCGTTATTTATCGATTTTGCCAAGAATCCTACTGCTGATGTTGGAATTTCAAAATTCGAAACGGAATTTAACACTTTAATCCGATTTTAAAATGACACGAGGGTATTACTTTAATGCTCTTCTTTCACAAAAACCACTTTTAAAACGCGTACACTTCTTCTAAGTACCACTTTGGAAAACCCGATTTCACTTTTCGCCCGATTTCATCAGAATTTTTTTTCGTAAGATTTGGGATTGTGAAGTTGGCTGCAGAACTTTGCAATTTCATAATTGATAGCAGCAGCCCCATCACTTCAATTTTTGAGGTGATCGCAGGTAATTTTGATTTTATAGGCGGGTAATTTTGAAACATTTGCATGAAGTAATAAAATTTGCTATTAGATTTCCGAAATCAAGAATTTGTATTATTGGGGAAAAAATTTGTTATTGGAAAAAATTTCTATGGGAAATGGTTGATTTTTTTCTTCTAATTTTTATATCCTTTTTTCCATTCTTCCCCGGAAAAATTGGCATTATGGGGTTTTTGGTGTCGCTGATCACGAATCCGGTATTAGATTTTCAAAATTCGAAACGGAAGGATAACGAAAATATCCTTTTTCCCATTTTTCCCCGGAAAATTGGCATTATCAAGTTTTTGGGGTCGCTAATTACGAATCTGATGTTGGAATTTCAAAATTCGAAACGGAATTTAACACTTTAATCCGATTTTAAAATGACACGAGGGTATTACTTTAATGCTCTTCTTTCACAAAAACCACTTTTAAAACGCGTACACTTCTTCTAAGTACCACTTTGGAAAACCCGATTTCACTTTTCGCCCGATTTCATCAGAATTTTAACGGAAATTTAAGGATAACGGAAATATCCTTTTTCCCGTTTTTCCCGGGAAAAATCGGCATAAGGGGGTTTTTCGGGTCGCTGATCACGAATCCGGCATTAGATTTTCAAAATTCGAAACAGATGGTCCTGTAAGGATAACGCAAATATCCTTTTTACCATTTTTCCCCGGAGAAATTGGCATTATGGGGGTTCTGGGGTCGCTGATCGCGAATCCGATTTTAGAGTTTTAAAATTCTAAACGGCAGGTCCTGTAAGGATAACGCAAATATCCTTTTTCCAATTTTTCTCGCAAAAACTGGCTTTAGGCGGTTTTCAGGGTTGCTTATCACGAATCTGGAGTTGGAATTCCAAAATTCGAAACGGAAGGTCCTGTAACGATAACATTTTTTCCCAAAATTTTTTAAATTATTTATGGTTTTTTGGCATTCTAAAATGTATACAAAAAACTTTAAGCTGGCAACGTAGGATCTGCTAGTAAAGGAGCAAAAAAAATCCATATCGCAAAAAAAAACATTTAAAATGTTAAATTTTTTTGTTGAGAACTGAGCGATGGGGTCTTTTGGTTATATTCAAAATACTTAAATAAAAAAGAGCCATATCTAGGGCTGCCATGGAACCTATTTGTGAAAAGAGAACCTTTGGGTTAAAAAAAGAGACATTGTATAGGAAATTAACCAAATGAAAAAAGAGAACTAAAAGAGAACTTTTTTTGAATGTGAAAATTACAGAACTTAGAATGACTGCACAGAATTATTACAAAAAAGTGTAATTTTTCGTGCCTGTTATTTTCCGTATCTATCGAAAAAAAACTGAAAATGTCAAAACTACAATATCAAATGTCAAAACCGGCTATTTCCTTAACCGCACAATTTTGATTTGTTTTGATTTTTACAGCAGCTGATCGTGGGAGAAGAAACTATTGCTGGCGCATACAATAAATAGCTTTACGTTACAATTATAATGTACAGTTTCGCACCACACACAGAAAATTGTAGAGTAGAGTACTACTATACAATAAATAACGTGATCATTTTAATTCATAATGGAATTTTCGTGGAAAAATCTGTTTGGTTTTTTACGCATAGTATGAACCAAGAGTTTTCTGAAAAAAGAGAACTAAAGAGAACTGGCAAGGAAAAAGAAAGAGGAAAAAGAATGGGGTTAAAAAAAATATAAGGTTCTCTTTAAAAGAGATATGATGGCAGCCCTAGCCATATCCAACCCTAAGAGTCAGTTGATGACAGTCACTGAGGCATGATTGATCTTAGCAATTGCCGTGTGCCTGACGATTACACTTGCGCGACTAAAAATATGCGTTTTGTGTACTTGACACCTGATATCTTGTACGTGCCAATTTGATGTTATCGTGGGAGATCCGAAGTAAACTTATATTTCAAATCTACACATTGCGTTATGTCGCCGAGATTTTATGTGGCCTCGTTCTCGAGATATTTTATATTAGGTGATTTTACTCTAAATGATATACCATAAAGGAGTATTTTAGATTTAATATACCGTTTGTATCGCATCGAACCAATCATCGGACATAAAAGGGATGATAAAAAATTCTGATTTCCGCATATCCGTCTGTCTGTCTGTCTGTCTGTCTGTCTCTTTGTCTGTCTCTTTGTCTGTCTGTCCGTGAACACCATTACTTTCGAAAGGATTGACCTAGAGACTTGTATAGTTGCGTTTCTCGGCTAGGCTAAGTTCTTGAACGAGCAAAATTTGACCATTCCTTCCCCCTTCCCCAGATTGAATACCTTTTTTTCTATTTTCTCGAAAACGGTAAGTAGTTTTGAAAAATTTATAAATGCAAAATCTGTTTAGAACATGATTTCATATTCCATACATCAAATTCCAATCTAACCACTCCTTTCCCTCTCTCCTCTACAAAAAGATTTTTTTAAATAAGCATTTTGTCTGTCATCATATAGAGTACTAGCTTGCAAATACCCGGCGTTGCTCGGATAATAATAAATTTTTGAATATGAAAAAAATAATATTGTGATGTATAGAATGCAAGAATTATATTTCAAATAATTTTTATATAAATTTTTCGATTTGGCGCGCTGTTTTCAAGAAAAGCACAAATATTTTTTTTCCATCGCGCCGGACACTTAAGGTTTTTGAATTTATTTTGTAACATTTGTTATAAATCCATATAATTGTTTCGGAGATAGGTGAAGAGGGTGTTTGCAGCATGTAGGGGGGGTTTGAGTGAGCAAAAATTTTCCTCGACAGCTAATCTATCCAACAGTAAAACCGTAAAAAAAAATCCATTTAGTAGTTTAGGATATAGCAGGAGAGGGAGTTCGCATTATGCTAACTAAATATCCCAAACATACTCTAAATTTTCACATAAGGCATTGATATTTCAAAAAAATTTGTCTGCTTCAAAATTCAAAACTGTGTTTTTTATGCTTGGAATTTTGTAACTTTTGAATTAAATGTTTGCGTTGTATCCTGTTGAAAAAAGAAACCGCTCTGCGGCGCATAATTCAACACCAATCCATTTAATTTCACTTGGTCACTGAGTAAATACCTTGATTCACTTCGTTGATCACAAAATAAAATACTTTCGACGATTTAAAAGTGGAAAAAACAACGATAATTTGCGCACTATATTGCTAAACAACCGCTTCGCATCGATCATCAATGAGGAAAGAGCGAATATATTTCTCAGCTTTCAAACGTGAGTATGAGAGCGTAATGCCATCTGTTGGCGATAACCTTTTTGTGAGGGACAAAATTATCCGTTTTTCAGTTCCAAATATAATTTTTTGTCCTTCCATACCATAATCCCATACAATATGCAAATTTCAATTTTTCTGATAGAGAATATCAGAAAAAACAAAAAAATAAAGCGAGAAGCTTTTCCCCAAAATTGTTCTCGACTTTTCCAACAAAACGAAAAAAGAACCGGGATCTTTGATTTTGAATTACTGAAAGTGCAAGCCAGAAAACCGCTGCCACCAGCAACCCCTGAAAGTATAAAAGTTTTTTGCAAAAATTTTCTTGCGCCAAAAAAACAAAGAAATAACTTAAAAACTTTTGAAAACAATCGTTATGCCTTCGTTATGCCTCCCGTTCCGAATTTTAAAATTCTAACACCAGATTCGTGATCAGCGGTTCCGAAACCCCCTTTATGGCCAGTTTTTTCGAGGAAAAACGGTAAAAAGGATATTTGCATTATCCTTGCAGGACCTTCCGTTTCTAATTTCCAAAATCTAACACCAGATTCGGGATCAGCGACCCCGAAAACCTCCCGAGTGAAACTTTTCAGCCTCCTATTGAGCAGGATTCATGGCGAAAATCACGGTTTAAAAACACCCAAACCCCCCTTACCCCCCGTTTATCCCCTTAGCGGGAAAATTTCAGAAAACCTCGCCTTAGTGAGCGCCTACGTGATGGTTGGGACATACTGTGAAAGTTTCAAGTTTCTAGCTTCAGGGGTTTGGGCTGGGCGTTGATGAGTTAGTCAGTCAGTCAATCAGATTAAACGATTTTATATACACTTAGTAGAAAAAGTCTGCGTTCAGCTGCTATTATTCAATTTAAGACGTTAAAAATATAAAAATATGCAAGATACAAGAATATTGCAGGATTATCTTTAAAGTATTTCAGATAACGGTACTTTTATCGTAAAGCGTATAAAAAGGGTGCAAAAAAAGTCTGCGTTCACCATCAGAAATGACAATATTATATTAGTTTTTAATACATTTTTAGTTTATTTAGTAGCTAGTGGGATATGCTCGTCTCTTAAGAACATCTTGGAGTCTTTTTGGCATCGAATTGACCAGCTTGGCTGTATCCTCCGCGCTTATTTTTTCCCATTCCTCCCTAATGGCAGTTCTCAACACTTCTTTGCTGGTTATATGTAGTACGATTTCAAATTCTCCTTTCTAGCAGGTCCCAAAGATGCTCGATGGGGTTCAGGTCCGGTGATTGTGGGGGCGTATGCAGTTGTTTGGGGGTGTTATAAAGTAACCAAAGCTTTACATTCAGGGCGGTGTGCTTAGGATCGTTGTCCTGTTGAAAGCAAAAATGTGTACCTAAGCCTAGTTGTCTGGCACTTTTCCTCAAATTATTTTTCCAAATCTCAATGTAGCCATATTGATTCATTGTTGATTCGATAAACCGCAACTTTCCAACACCACTAATCGCCATACACCCCCACAGCATTACTCCGCCACCACCATGTTTCACTGTGGGGAGCAAGTTTTCCTTTTTAAGTGCTGTTCCTGGTTGTCGCCATACTGTTTTCCGACCTTTTATGCCAAAAATGTAAAATTTACTTTTATGCGAAAAAATGACACTTTTCCAAAATTTAGTTGACTTATTTACGTGCTCTTTGGCGAAGGCAATTCGCTTCTGTCGGTTCATGAACGGTTTCTTTCGAGTTATTCTCCCGTGGTAACCAGCCTTTTTAAGAATTTTTCGCACAGTATCAGCACAAATGTTTTTATTAAACTTTGCTTTTATGTCGGCTGCTATTTTTTGTGCAGTTTTTTCACAGAAAATTCCACATTCCGTCTTTCTCTGAAGGTCAACTTTGATGGACGACCGAAACGAGTCTTGGAAGTAAATATTCCTGTAGATTTAAAATTATTGATGACTCTTTGGACCGATGAATATTGTCTTCCGACTATTTTTCCTATATTTCGGTAGGTTTTTCCTTCTTTCCACAATTTCATAATTATTTTTCGTTCGCCTAAATCGATTTCCTTCCTTTTGTCCATTATGGTAACAAAACAAACCGAATTAAAAAAAATTGACTTAAAACCAGTTGCCAGAATTTCTTTAAATGATTATGGGAAACAATACAATACTAATAGAGAGAAATAAAAACTCCAAATTTCGGGGAATCCCCTGACTATAAACATAACAAAAGCTATAATTGCCAATCTGGCAATTATTGAAAACCCGTATGGTGATATTCGTATCAAAATTCGAACAGTTGTACCGAAATTCCACTTTGAAGTCAAACTTTTCAATCAGATTTTTTAAAATTTATTCCAATCGGATTTTGATGTATGTGAGTTTTCTGTAGAATCATATCCTAAATAACTTTTGTTCTTGCACTTTTTTGATAAGATGCACCGTTTTTGAGATATTCTCAAAAAACCTTTTCGTTCGTATGTGGGGTACCACCCCTAATGATCAATTTTTGCCCATTAACAAACTTAGTCTTTCATTTTACGAAAAACAAATCTGCGAAAAATTTCAAGTCTCTAGCTCAATCCGTGCGACCGCAATCCGCGCCACAGACGGACGGACATGCAAAAATCAATTTTCTTAATTATTCTAAACACGCTGGTATAATTCATTTTTGTGTGTGATGACGGGATTTTGGCGTTACAAACGGTTTCACCATACAGGTATAAAAAGTGAACGCAGACTTTTTCTGTCTTCTTTTGTTCGTTTTGTTACGAAAGTACCGTTGCCTCAAATACTATAAAAAGGAATCCAACCATGTGTGTTGAGTGTTCAGCTGGTACCCAATAAACAAATTTAGAAAAAAACCTTAAAAATGTTTACTTGTTTGCATTTTTCAACGTCACAAATTAAATGTTGGCAACTGAACGCAGACTTTTTCTACTGAGTGTATATAGACTAGCAGACCCTACGTCGCCAGCTTAAAGTTTTTTGTATAAATTTTAGAATGCCAAAAAACCATAAATAACTTAAAAACTTTTGGGAAAAAACGTTATTTGGGAACTTTTGGGAAAAAACAGGACCTTCTGATTCGCATTTTGAAATTCCAACACCACAGCCGTGATCAGCGACCCCAAAACCCTATTATGCCAATTTTTCCGCGGAAAAATGGGACAAACGATATTTTCGTTATCCTTACAGGACCTTCTGCTTCGAATTTTGAAATTCCAACACCAGTACAGCGATTTTTGTGCAAAAGGTGATAATTTTCCCGTGATCTTTCCCGTGATAAATGAAATGGGAAGTTTTTCAAATTTCAATTAAGAAAGTCACAAGACTGGGAAATTTTATCTCGAAAACAAAAAAAAATTTGGATTTGTGAACCCGGTTGCCCTGTAGGTTTTTATGGTGGCCCTTTTCTGTTGACCTCCCTTGTTATCTCTTCCCAAACACGCTGTTTGTTGGCTTTTGCGTTGGAGTTCTTCTCCACTAAATTTATGAGAAGCAGCCGTTGTTCCGCCGTTGACCTAGCAACCTAAACATTAACAATTTTAACATTAATTTGTGACATTTTTTCGCGAATCAATCAACACACAAAAATTGAAATTCATTGAATTTAATTCAAGTTCAAATTCAATTTATTGCGGCTTATATTTACACAAATTGGTTTTTTTACAGATGAAGTTTTGATTTTATTTTATAACGATGGAAGAGACACATCTAATATGACAGGAATTCGCGTATTACAATTTTCAACACACAAAACAAAACTCAGCCACCCTCGAAAAATCTCGGTGCGTCAGTGACAGTTCAAAGTGAAGAGCACAGCTAGTGTGACCATATACAAATTTCGAGGGAAATTTCCAGTCGACTTTCCAATAAAATATCACTAATACAGGTGCATGCAAACAAGCATACATTGACAGGAATTTGTGTCTTTATTGTTATCACGGCTTTTATCACTTATCACCTTTTGCACAAAAATCGCTGTACAGATTCGTGATAAGAAAACTTCCCAAAGCCAGTTTTTGCGAGAAAAATTGGTAACCCCACGGTTAGACGTGCGACTAGAAGTCGCATGCCGTATCTCATCTCAGGGAAATCACTCGTGTAAACGCCAGTTGCATGCAAGCGGGGAAAATCGCAACTCAAGTCGTATGTAAAAACCTCATACAATCTGAGCTGCGACTGGAACTGCAAATGATTTGACATTTAAAGTTATGTCTGATTTCACAAGGGCAGAAAATAAGTTGAGTAGAAGTGAAATTTTGAAATTAATGAATTTGTGCCGGGAAAGAGAGTGCCTCTGGAAGACTGCCTCGAAATTGTATCGTAGAAACGATCTCAAGAGGCAGGCGTATGAACAAATCGGCGCGGAAGTGAAACTCACAAACGAGGAAGTGAAGAAAAAGTTGAGAAATTTACGAACGACGTATGTTCACGAAAAAATAGAAAATAAAGGGTGGTTAAATTTTAAGGGCCGATGTTGGTTTTGAATAAAACACGAATTATTTAGGAAATTATTGTCATTTCTTTTTATTATGATAATATTGCTATGGTTCAATTATGTATGGAACAAAATATCGGCCAAATGGCCGCCGCGACCTCGGCGGCACACCTCCATCCGATGGTCCAAATTTTCGATGACGCTGAGGCATAATTGAGGTTCTATGCCGTTAATGTGCCGAATTATCTCATCCTTTAGCTCTTGAATTGTTGCTGGCTTATCGACGTACACCTTTTCTTTCAAATAACCCCAAAGAAAGAAGTCCAACGGTGTCAAATCACATGATCTTGGCGGCCAATTGACATCGCCACCACGTGAGATAACACGGCCATTAAATTTGTCGCGCAAAAGAGCGATTGTTTCGGTAGCTGTGTGGCAAGTGGCACCGTCCTGTTTAAACCACATATCGTCCACATCCATATCTTCCAATTCGGGCCATAACAAGTTCGTTATCATCTCACGATAGCGAACACCATTCACAGTAACTGCCTGACCGGCCTCATTTTGGAAAAAATACGGCCCGATGATGCCGCCAGCCCATAAACCGCACCAAACAGTCACTCTTTGTGGGTGCATTGGTTTTTCGACAATCACTCTTGGATTATCATTCGCCCAAATGCGGCTGTTCTGCTTATTGACGAATCCACTGAGGTGAAAATGTGCCTCATCACTGAAGATGATTTTCTTCGAAAATTGATCATCCACTGTTGCCATTTCTTGCCACCATTCTGACCATTGACGACGCTTGAAATGGTCAAGAGGCTTTAGTTCTTGAGTCAATTGCACCTTGTAAGCGTGTAAATGCAAGTCTTTATGCATAATGTTCATCAACGACGAGCGTGGGAGGTGCAATTGTTGGGCACGACGACGAGTTGAGGTGGACGGCTCTTCAGCCACACTATCGCGAACAGCAGCAATATTTTCTGCAGTACGAGCTGTACGAGCATGCACTGGTGTTTTCACATCTCCTACAGACCCGGTTTGCTCAAATTTTTGCACGATTTTTCCGATTGTACGCACATTTGGACGATTAAATTGACCGAAAAAATCACGAAGTGCACGATATGCATTTTGATTTGAACGCCCATTTTCATAATAAGCCTGAATAACTTTAACTCGTTGCTCGATTGTGTATCTTTCCATGGTTCAAATTGAGTTAGTCTGAAATTGAGAAATGTCAAATGAAATGCAGAAAAAAACTTGACGTTTAGGTGTGGTTCATATTCAACATCGGCCCTTAAAATTTAACCACCCTTTATATCCGAGTCGGAAGTCTGGAGCATCGACAGAAGATATTTATGAGCCTTCATAGTTTTTGGCAGACTTTTCTGCGATTTCTATCATTTTTATAGCTTACTGCGGCTAATAACTTTGTTTGTTTTCTTGCGTTTGACATTTTTCAACTGAAGTCACATGCAATGTCGCAAGACAGCAGAGCAAATCGCAACACCTGTCAAATTGAAAAACGTAGTAGGAGGGATAATCGCATGCGACTTCTAGTCGCACGTCTAACCGTGGGGTAAAGGACATTTGGGTTATCCTCACAGGACCTCACAGGTCCTCACAGGATCCTCACAGGACCTTCTGTTTCGAATTTCAAATATTTAACATAGCTAAAAACCTGCTCCTGGCAACGCAGATCATTTTGCAAAAAAACCGAGTAACAATCGGTCCAGTAGTTTTTGAGTTTTGTAATCTCAAACCAACAGACCAAGCAACCAACAGACAAACTTCCATTTTTATGTCTATAGATTTGACGATTGGCCCCTGGCAATTGTACCTTTTCTTATGTTTTTATTACGTTTTTATGTATACTCCAAATTTATACAACAGCCTAACAGCCTACATGGTTGTCTGTATAATTATTGTTACCATGCTGGCCAATATACTGTGGGCTGGGACCAACAACATAATCCGGGGCACGCTTAACTGCACCTGTACTACGGTAGCCCCGGGGCCAGCCTTTTTATCCCTCGGGGTCCGGTATGCTTGCACGCGGGCCTGGACTTAGCTCGTCGGTGGGGTAACGAATCTTAGCTCGTCGGTGGGGTAACGAAAACAGAAGGTAACGAATCTTACATGCCGATATGAGTTCTCAAAAAGTGAGATTTTAGAAAAACGGAAACTATAAGACAGAAAAGTAAAATCAGGAATAAAATCATTTGTTGTCATAATGACAACATGTGAAGTTTGCGAGAAAAAAAAACACAATAAACCCCATTCTACGTCTCTGCTGCCCCCATGTTCACTAACTTCAATCTTAGGTCTTTACCTGTTTGCTAATCCAAAGTAACACTAAACACAAAACTCTTAGAAACGCGAGTTTTCACGAAACTATCTATAACCTATTTCGCATAATTTACTCTAGAAACAATAAAGGGAATTTAAAAAAGATTGACTTTACTTTACACTATCACATTTCTCACCTCTAACTTAAAAATTGCGATATTTAATTACTATTTACTTTAATCCTTAAATGAGGATCAGACTATCCGAAATTACCTATTCGTTTCTATAATGTTAATTCTTAGTCATAATCGTAAGTTACTAAATGGTTAGCTCGACGTCGCTGTTCTTTTTTTATCTAATTCTCGTTAATTTTTAGGAATTTCTATTGTCCTATTGTTTTAAGAGCGATTGAAAGTTAACCAGCCGGTTTTTTTAACACAAGGAATTTACATGCAAGAATTCCAATTGAATTACTTTGTAAGGTGATCTGGGAAAACTTTCAATTTACTCCTTTTTATTTTTGAATTTTACATGATTAATACTCGAAAACAAAACATAAAAATAAATTTTCTAAGTTCCACATAACATGACTGTATATTTATATATATTTTTTTTCCAGTGAAAATAATTAGAACTCGAAATGCTGAGAAGATACAAGTTGCTGAATCCGTCCAAAATCCTAGTCCCACCTGGCCACTAGTTACAAAAATCTCCAAATTAGTTTATAAACCGAAACCGTTTTCAACCAAGGCGTCAGTAAAATCCGTCCAAACATACAAAACCACCAAATATAGTCCGAAAAAACAGATTGAACCATTCGCAGTTCGAAATGGTAACGCTTTGCTGGAAAATTTTACAGCTATACCTATACAGATGTTAACTCTAGAACCTTGCAAAAGTTCTGAATCACCAGTTAAGACTGATACTCAAAGCAATGTTCAATTACAAAATTTAAGTGGAGAGCTCAAAGGAAATAACAGCGTACGAATCGAGGAGTTTGAAAATTTATTTCAAGAATTAGGTTTAGACATTCATGCCTTAGATTCTGGTAAATCAGTCAAGATATTAGAATCTGATGAAAAACTTGAGACGAGTAAAAACGTACCAATAGTTGATAAACAAATAATACCGCCACAAATTCCAAATAAAACTCTTTCAGTGATTTCAGTTAGTGGAACCACACATGAAAGCATTAATAGAGTTCAGCGAGAAGGGTCGAATAAAGCTCATTCAGCCAAAACGCAAAAAACTTTATGCCTATCTAAAGATAGATCCAGTTTAAAAGGTAGCAAATCAACTGTAAATTTAATGTCTACATTTCAGAACATACAGAAAAAACGTTGCTATGACGCAGAAGAAGCCAGGCGATTCATGGATGAGCAAAAAAAACGTAGAAATATCAGTGGGACCCAAAAAAAAACGAGTAGTGTTTTATCTAAAGTGGAGCAAGAGGAAATTAAAAAGCGACTGGATGAGTTAAAAAAGAACTCTAGGAAGATTTTAAATAGAAACATCAAAAAAGCAAAAACGACAACTCCGTTAAAATTAGTTACCAATCTTTTTACAGCACCAATTACTGACAAAATTCCTAGAAAACGAAAGTCAAACGAAGAAGCCACATTAAGTAACGGGAAATTTAATACTTGTCGATGTCACAAAAATGCCATCCAGAATTTAAAAGGCGAATTAGTAAAAAAAGAGAAGCCCCAGGAATTTCTGTTAAAGAAGAAAATTGGGCTCTTGAGAAAACCCGATCCACACGAAATCTCACTCCAGAATTTAGACATGAATAAAAGAAATTTTTCATTGAATTTAGTTACACCGAATTCAAATTTGGAGATCCGAGAACCAAGCTTAAAGGAAAGTCTAACAAGTAATAAAACACCAGAGCTTGAATGTGAAGTCAGTAAAATAAAAAATTCTGAGCAAAAAATCTTGCAGTGTCAGTGCAATGTTCAATCATATTTTAGATTAGAAGCAGCAGCCACGCAGACGAGTATTTCTGAAAAACTCGAAATAGCTGAAAATAACTTGGAAGATATTGACCGTGAACTAAAATTAACAGTTCCAGAAACCAAGCTTGATGTCAAGGAAAAATCCACGCAATTTGAACCACTTCTCAATCTCAATCATCAAATTCTCAATCATCAATCGAAAGTTCCATTCTGGTTGCGGCCAAGAACTGTTCAAATTTATCCATACAATTTCATCATGGCAGTTCGAAAGAAATTAGAAGCTATTGCAAATCCCGTATTAGCCGCAAAACAACCACAAGGTCAACCGCAATCTCCGAGGTCGCCAATTAAAATTCATTCATCTAGTCAGCAATTTATGTCGAACCATGGTGATAACAACCGTCTCTGCCAACGACTTATGAATCCTCGTGAGTTTGAAGAACCATCGTCCTCTGCAATGGAATTTTCCAGCCTAAATCAGAAAAAACTGTTACAGCCTAAACCGTCAGTTTCCAAAGCCTTCGACTATCACGTAAACTCACCGCCAAAATCCGCAAAGAAGGAATCGAATAAGCAAACGATCCGAACTAGTAAATCTATCTCCTCGAAAAGCCTGTCAGACCTTACGTCTAATTTCAGTTCTATATCTATTCAAATTCCGGAATCCAACACTATATCGGAGGTGAGCTCTATTCAATCAGAAAGTGCACAGCCACCTGGGCTTTGCAGCACAAAGATGTCCAGAAGCGATGAAGCAAATGTGATGGATAATGAAATTATTCCTGATGAAGTTGCGTCAATCTCATCAGTCGTATTTTCTAGCCCAGAGAAGGTGAAATCCAAAAAAATATCACAAGCCAATAATGGGATAACTGATGAATACCCGAGCCCACTTTCAACAGATGAAATCACTGACATGAGGGTCAAATCAAAGGCATCAAGATCTGTACCCGAAACTATCAACTTGTCTAAGGTTGATAGTCTTGAAATACCATACCACCACCTTTCTGTAAGGTCCGAATCGTCCCACAAAACCGACCACATTGACTTTGAAAAGCTCTTGGCAAACTTCAATCGAAGTCTTTCACAGGTAATTGAAGTAAACCAACAGCTGCATTCTATCACAAATCGTTCATATTCCTCAACTGCCTCCTCAACTGCCTCCTCAAAACCTAATACGAAGTCGAGAATGGAAGTTGCTGTATCACCATTGAAGCTTACTAATAAACTAGTTGAGAGCTACAGTGAAAATTTCGAGGAAGCTAATACTCCCTATAATAGTTGTAGCAAATTACCTACAATTGAAAGACATTCTCCAGTTATCATTGAAAAAAAGTCATCAAATGCAAGTATCCTTACAGTTCACGACTCAAAAGGATCGTCACCAAACAGTGATTTTACAATGCGGTATCAAAGCATAACATTTGAAAGAAACGAATCAATAAAATCACTACCGGAAAACGAGAAATCCAATCATTCCAAAACTCTAGTGCCATCACGACTAAACAATGTATCTGAGGAGTTTCACGATTCCATTGAAGAACTGTCCAGAAAACCAACGCGATGCAGTGCAAATCCACCAGGACATCTATCAATTGGAAGCACAACAGTTATGTACGAAATTCATCACGAAGAGACCAAAGATCTCGGAAACATAACTCTAAACCAATTTTCCAGAGATTCCTTTGAGAATGAAAAACTTATAAAAGCACCACATTCCCGTACTTGTGAAACAAAACCATCTAAAACTATTAACATATCCAGAAGTCATTTCATTAAAAACGAAAATCCTCAAGAGTTGTTCACAGATGCCACCTCATCCAGACAGCAAGTTCCGCACCAGTCGATAAATAAATTGGAAGATTCCACGATAGAAAGTGATGTATTGGCTATGTTGAGTCAATCCGAATTGGATTTCCCAATTGTTTCGGAAAATGCCAGTTTCTCAGAAGCAAATGTCAGCTACTCTAACCTTGGAATTGTAAGTACTTATTATAAATCTTCTTCTAATATATATAAAATCGTTTAACCTGATCGACTGACTCATCAACGCCCAGCCCAAACCCCTGAAGCTAGAAACTTGAAACTTACACAGTATGCACCAATTGGGTGTTTTTAAACCGTGATTTTCGCCATGAATCCTGCTCAATAGGAGGCTGAAAAGTTTCACTCGGGGGTTTTCGGGGTCGCTGATCGCGAATCTGGTGTTAGATTCTCAAAACTCGAAACGGAAGGTCCTGTAAGGATAACGCAAATATCCTTTTCCACATTTTTCCCTGGTAAAAATGGCATTAGGGGGTTTTCGGGGTCGCTGATCACGAATCCGGTGTTAGATTTTCAAAACTCGAAACGGAAGGTCCTGTAAGGATAACGCAAATATCCTTTTTATCATTTATCCTCGAAAAAACTGGCCATAAAGGGGGTTTCGGAGCCGCTGATCGGGAATTTGGTGTTAGAATCTATACTGGTACACGGAACTGAATGAAGTTATTAAAGCTCAATTGATATTTTTCCGCAGAAGATTTTTTAGGCGTCTTTCTCCATTTAAATAATATAAATATTTAATAGTTAGTTCTAAAGGGACAGCATGGTCAAAAAACAATATTACTCTAATGGCGAGTTTCACGAAATTAAAAACAACCGCTGCGAATCGAGTTAGCGGTCTAATTTTACGAAAAAAAACTCTGCTAATTTGATTTAGTGGCCGCTAAAAGTTTCATGAATAGTACAGGAAAAATTACCCAAAAAAGGTGATTAAAAAAAATCCTCCCACACGAAATTTTGGTTATAGGTCGCATTTGACTTAGGATTTAAGAATCTAACCCCTGGAGCCCAATGAACGCAACGCGAACGTAACTGCAACGCTGTGAACTGTCACGCAGCGCAACATTTCAGTGGTAGAGCCCAATGGCATCTCGTGAAGTTGTACAAGTGACATAATATAAAGGGGTATAAAGTTGGCAAAATTACAAAAATGGATAATTTTGAAGCGATAATTTGCTTTGTTGGTCTTTATCTTTATTATTTTATGGGAATCAATAAAAATAAAAAACATAACAAAAGCTATAATTGCCAATCTGGCAATCATTGGAGACCCGTATGGTGATATTCGTATCAAAATTCGAACAGTTGTACCAAAATTCCACTTTGAAGTCAAACTTTCCAAAAAGATTTTTTAAAATTTATTCCAATCGGATTTTGATGTATGGGAGTTTTATGTAGAATCATATCCTAAATAACTTTTGTTCTTGGACTTTTTTGATAAGATGCACCGTTTTCGAGATATTCACAAAAACCGTTTTCGTTCGTATGGGGGGTACCCCCCCTAATGGTCCGTTTTTGCCCATTAACGAACTTAGCCTCACATTTTACGAAAAACGAATCTGCACAAAATTTCAAGTCTCTAGCTCAATCCGTGCGCCCGCAATCCGCGCCACAGACAGACAGACAGACAGACGGACAGACAGACGGACAGACAGACAGACGGACAGACGGACGGACATGCAGAAATTAATTATTTTTATCATTCTAAACACAATGGTGTAATTCATTTTTATGTGTGATGACGGGATCTTGGCGTTACAAACGGTAAGGCAAAGTTAATATACCCTTTGGTTTCACCATACGGGTATAAACATAACAAAAGCTATAATTGCCAGTCTGGCAATTATTGTAAACCCGTATGGTGATTTAAGTGAACGGCGAACAGTTGTATCAAAATTCCACTTTGAAGTCAAATTTTCCAAAAAGATTTTTTAAAATTTATTCCAATCGGATTTTGATGTATGGGAGTTTTATGTGGAATCATATCTTAAATAACTTTTGTTCTTGCACTTTTTTAATAAGATACACCGTCTTTGAGATATTCACAAAAAACATTTTCGTTCGTATGGGGGGTACCCCCCTAATGGTCCATTTTTGCTCATGAACGAACTTGGCCTCGCATTTTACGAAAAACGGATCTACTCAAAATTTGAAGTCTCTAGCTCAATCCGCGCCACAGACGGACAGACGGACGGACGGACGGACATGCTAAATTCAACTTTTTTTAATCAATCTAAACACACTGGTGTAATTCATTTTTTTGTGTGATGACGGGATCTTGGCGTTAGAAACGGTAAGGCAAATCTAATAAAGGGTGTGCACGAAATTATTGCCACACAATAAAAGTCTCATAAAAAAAAAAGTTTTTTGTTCAAATTTCGTATAACTTTAATGGAGTAATATACGATATATTCATAAGCACGAAAATATTAAATTACGTTTTTTTATCTAGTGTATGCAAATTCACGTACATTTCTCTTAACACTTTCCATTAATTTTTGCACAACAGTATTGGACACCTCTCTTGCAGCTTTTTTCCATTTCTTTCGCATATCTTCTACACTTTTAGCAACTCCGGGCTTTTTCCTTAATTTCTGTTTCATAATAGCCCAGTATTTTTCTGTAGGGCGAAGTTCCGGGCAATTTGGCGGGTTGCTTTCTTTTGACACAAAATTGACTTTGTTGGTTCGATACCAGTCCAAAACAGTTTTAGCGTAATGGCTTGACGCCAAATCTGGCCAAAATACAGTAGAAACATCATGATCCCTTAAAAATGGCAAAAGACGCTTTTGGAGACATTCCTTAACGTAAATTTGTTGGTTTATAGTTCCTGTAGTGACAAAAATTTGGCTTCGGTTACCGTAACTGCAAATCGCTTCCCAAATCAAATATTTTTGGCGAATTTCGACAGTTTCTGTTTTTTAAATTTATCTGCGACATCAAACTTTTTTTTTGCAGTGAAATATTTCAAACCGGGTAGCTGACAAAAGTCCGCCTTGACGTATGTTTCATCATCCATCACACAACAATCTGGTTTTGTCAGGAAATCAATGTACAGCTTCCTAGCACGTGTTTTCGCCTTTAAATTTTGCTGTTCGTTACGATTGGGGAACTTCTGAACCTTGTAGGTATGCATCCCAATTCGATTCTTCGCTCTCTGTACGTAACTTGGGGATACGCTGAGGTTTTTCGCAACATCTCTTACCGAAACGTTTGGGTTCTTTTTGAACGCCTGCTCCACTTTCCGCTCAGTGCCTGTGGCAACTGGGCCTGGTTTCCGACCTGCACCAGGTTTATGCTTCAAAGTCAGACGTTCCTTGTATCTCTTAAGAACTCTTGATACGGTAGAATTAGATATTCTTAATTGTTTTCCGATTGTACGATGCGAAAATTCGGGATTTTCCAAATAAATGTGCAAGATTTTTTCACGTACACTTTTCTGTGTCATTCCCATTTTTATAATTATGTAACGCACGCTAACGAAACTCACAGAACGAAAACAACGCGCATTAAGCTAAATTCTTGCGAAATTTGGGCAATCTAGCTAACTCTGAAAAAAAAATAATGCGCAATTGAATGTGTGGCAATAATTTCGTGCACACCCTTTATACTCTTTGGTTTCACCATACGGGTATAAAAAGACAATTCTGGGTGCGGCCAGTCAATTTAACACGGGACATGTTAATGACAACTCCTGAGCAATGTTTTCCCATGTTCTTGATTTCAGAATGATGTTTTTGTAATCCCGACTGCTTTTTTTGTAAAAAAAACCGGTTTTTTTGGACTAACCCCACGGTTAGAAGTGCGACTAGAAGTCGCATGCGATTATCCCTCCTACTACGTTTTTCAAATTGACAGGTGTTGCGATTTGCTCTGCTGTCTTGCGACATTGCATGTGACTTCAGTTCAAAAAGGTCAAACGCAAGAAAACAAAGAAAGTTATTTTGTTTATGAAACTCATTTCTGAATACCAAAACAGCGAAGGCTCATAAATATCTTCTGTCGATGCTCCAGACTTCCGACTCGCATTGATTTACTTTTTCTCGTGAACATACGTCGTTCGTAAATTTCTCAACTTTTTCTTCACTTCCTCGCTTGTGAGTTTCACTTCCGCGCCGATTTGTTCATACGCCTGCCTCTTGAGATCGTTTCTACGATACAATTTCGAGGCAGTCTTCCAGAGGCACTCTCTTTCCCGGCACAAATTCATTAATTTCAAAATTTCACTTCTACTCAACTTATTTTCTGCCCTTGTGAAATCAGACATAACCTTAAATGTCAAATCATTTGCAGTTCCAGTCGCAGCTCAGATTGTATGAGGTTTTTACATACGACTTGAGTTGCGATTTTCCCCGCTTGCATGCAACTGGCGTTTACACGAGCGATTTCCCTGAGATGAGATTTGGCATGCGACTTCTAGTCGCACTTCTAACCGTGGGGTAAGGCTATCAATTTTTCCACGAACGACATTTCCCCAACCTCACTTTATGAACTTTATGAACGCAGAACTTATGAATTTTATGAACGCAGAACTTATGAACTTTATGAACGCAGAATTGCTGCGGCAAAGTTAGAAGTTTGCAAACTTTTGCGTTGTAGGTGCGTTCTCTGCGTTCACTGTGCTCACTTCAAATGATTTCTATGGAACAAACTTGTAAGTGACAGTTTGTGCGTTTTAGTTGCGTTCGCGTTGCGTTCATTGGGTAAAGAGTCCATAAAAGCTAAAGTGGCGGAAAGTGGTTTTTTTATGTGGCTGGGAGGTGGATCTTCAATAAATTTTCTTTTCCAAATGTATCAAGTGGAGTGTCATTTGTCACATTTTTTGGAATAGGTAATAAGTTAGGTAAGACTTTACCTTAGAAAACCCCGAATTTCGAGTTCAAGTAAATATTTTTCAGAATACACGACTATTTCCCCCAATTAACCACGTAACTCGAGGGATACCTGTATCTCAATCCGTTTTCAAACTACATCAAAAAGTGTGAAGGCAGTTTTCGCGGGAAAAATCGTGGCTCATAAGACAAATTGGTTTGTAACTCTAGTTTTTTTTCGTCAGAAAAGTTATATGCAAATTTTAAAATGAAATTTTGTAATTAAAACAGCGTCAACAGTCATTTCAAATTACTTTTATGAGGTTTGTGACCCGAAATTGTGCTAGTAAAACTAGTTTTGTTGCAAAAATTCCACTTTTTCGATGGGGGATAAATCGAAGGTTGAGAGGGGGAACCCTATCGTGCTATATATTTTTGGAATGCACTCTTCATTATCTTTCATTTGAGGTACCAGAAAAAAGTTTCATACAAAGTTTAGGGAAAAATACCCATTTTGGATAGGGGATACTTTTCTCTACCCCCTCCCTATACACGAAAAATAAGTAGCGTCAGTGGCGCTAAACTGAACTTTAGTCGAAAACACAAAAACACGTGTGATTCTATCGAAAATCAAAATTATAATGACAATCGAGTGGCAGCAAAGAGAATGTACTGCGCGCATATTTCCTACGGAAAATATTTTCGCCAAATGGTGAATGTAGTGTGATGACTAGGGATACTGTGACTAGGGCCTGCAAAATTACCGAATTTCGGCTTTACTGGTAAACGGTAAATATTTTTAGTAAAAACCGGTTTACCGGCAAATCGCTTTTTAAATAAAAAAAATCATGTATAGCATATTAGTGATGGCGAGAGGAAAAAAACGTACGAAAAAATAACTAACAATAATTTTATAATATTTATAGTGTAAATCATAAAATTTTAATTCATTTGTCAAGAAAACATAATTATAACAATTTAATAATAAAACAAAAATACATTAATTTAACAAAACAGCAAAGAAAAACACATAACACATTTGAAAGAATCGTAGAAAGGTTTTTATTAGTGTTGCAACGAATAGTGTATTCGGCCAAATACCAAATATCGAATATTCGGCCAATTTACAAGCCGAATACCAAATATTCGGTCAGTCCCCAAATGAATATTTCAAATATCGCGCTTTCTTAAAAAATAATATTTAAGCACAGGTTTAAAATGAATTTCTTTTTCGACTCTATACAAGCTGAAAAAGCCCATCAATATCTTTCACTAGAAGCTTTGAATGATAGTGACGATAGCGTGACTATGTTACCACCGAAAAAGAAACAAATTGAAAATGGAGAAAATATGATGACACTCATTCAACCTTCTGGGTTTGTTATGATGAAGTGGCTGGACAACGAAAAAATGTTAGGGATACCAAAGCAAATCCTAGAAACATATTTCTACTACTCATGGTGGGCAGAAAATCAGGATAAATATTCACATTATTTATCTAAGTTTGCTCAAATTTACTTATCTGCTCCTGGAAGTAGTGTTTATAGCGAGAGACTCTTTTCAGAAGCAGGCAATGTTTATGACGAAAAACGAAATCGTTTACTTCCTTCCAATGCAGAAAAATTAGTTTTTCTGCACCATAACTTGCCACTTTTAAATTTTCAATAGAATTAATTTTGTAACTAAAAATGTGTTTTATTTTTAAAAAATATCATTGAATAATATATTTCGAACTATTCGGTATTCGGCCGAATAGTCAAAATTGGCCGAATAAGCCGAATACTGAATAGTACCGAATATTCGTTGCAACCCTTGGTTTTTTGCAATAAGCGTTTTTATGGCTTTCGATAAAGATTTGCAAAAAATTATAGAACAGAAACTACGATAGATAAATTTCAAAAATGTTTATTGCTCTTTAATTCGACAACGACTGACTTCAATAAATTTAAAGCAACTGCTAAACTTATTACAATTCAAATTCAACAAGGTTCAGTTACTGCATTGTTTGAGTTGACACAATAGATAAATTCTAGTTCAATAAATAAAATTCTGAATTTAACTGCACATTTTAGTTCAATGACAATAAGGCGACTAAATGCCTTTAGATTTCGCTTTTTAGGAGTACAGTTATACAATTTTTAAATAAATGAAATATTTCAAATTTTGAATTAACACCTAGTTTTTATCTAATTACAACTTCAAATGCCAAATATGGTTGTTTTTTCTTTGTTGTTTTGTTTTGATTTTTTCCCCTAACGTAATTATGTATATTGCATATTACATATTTTATCATTTACTTATGTACATGTACTAGAAGTATGCTTCAGCTTACTCTTACATTCGGAAAGCTTGTAAAGCTTGGGCTTTTTTTGATAATTAAGGTTTTTACTAAAGATTTTACGATTTTGAGATTTTTTTATTATCAAAAAAGCCCATTATCAAAAGTTACTTCATTAAAATATTTGGAAAAAAAAATTACCGAAATTACCGGTATTTTTTTTTTTAATTTACCGGTAATTTCGGTAATAAAACAGGCCGGTAAACCGGTTAATCGTTTACCGGTAATGCAACCCCTAGTGATGACGCAGCAAATATATTTGCTACAAACAGAGCAAAGAGACTTTGCTCACTGTTTGCCAAACACGGCTTTCAGCAAATATTTGCTATAGTGTGATCACTTTAGCAAACTTATTTCCTCAGCATCTATATATGGGCAAATATATTTGCCATAACAGAGCAAATATATTTGCTAAGTGTGATAGCAGCTTTACTATCAAGTATATACAACTCTGGATACAAAACAAGTTGAATCCAGAAAACTGGGGTTGGACTCAAGGCGTATTAACTAGAGAAGGTGACTTACTCCGCTTTTATATTCGTACACATTTTTTTTGTATGTGTTTCACGTTGACGTCATTGCCTGAACAAATTGCGGCCGACTTTGACATTTCGAGTTCTGAAATAAAGTTTTAATTGATTTGTAAAGTTTCTTTTCCCGCAAAAGTGCAAATATATGGTGAGTTGAATTTATAAATAATAGTTAATTCTCATTGTAGCGTCCAGGGATGCACAATTACAGTAGAACACGCTTAAATGCACATCGAATTTCGCAGAATTTTATGTACTTTTATCCGTAGCACGCATAAATGCACATTAATGTGCAATTATGTGAGTCAAAGATAAACACGCAACTTTAATATTCCTGTAAAAAACATTTAAATTGTGTAAAATTCGTGAGGGACGAGAATGTCTAATCGTGGTAACGGAAAACAACACACCAACTACCCATCCCGAGAATGAGGACGACGTTTTGTATGGTGTTGATGAGAATGATTTACTGTATTGGTATAGTTATTAAGACATGACGTAATTTGTTTTAATCGAATCAAAGCCATTTTTCGCCACTCCAATTTCTATGGACTCTTAAATCGTAGGCGAAATGTGACCTATAACCAAAATTTCGTATGGGGAGGATTTTAAAATTTCGTATGGGGAGGATAGAATAATCCTCTTTATATATTTCGCTACTTTTGATTTAAGTGTAATACTCGTTGACTTTTCATATTTACTTGCATATTTCTATTTTTAGTATGAGCGGCTCTTATCAGCTGAAGCAAATAAGTCAGAGCAACTTGCAGCTCTTCTAAGGATGCGGGAGAAGGCTCTTTTGGATAGAACTCGCAGTCAAATCGCTTTGCTCGAAGTTCAAAAAGAAAAATACAAAGAGAAGGGGCTCACTGTGCAAATATCAGCAATTAAAAAGAAGCAACGGGGGATTTTGCTGAAGATGGTAAAAGAACGCGAAGACATCAAAAGGTAATAGAAGTTACAACTTAAAAGAACTATTAAATTATTTTTTTTCGGGGAAACGTTCGAATCGCCTTCGCCGCCTATAGAGTCAAGACTCAAATATAACGGTATCTTGGGTCATGCTAAAAAAACGCTATGTTGGTCATTAGTCCCGCGATTTCCGTGTAACGATAACAATACAGATACAGTTGCAAAACTTCGAAATTTAATATTAATGTTAAAAAAGTACTCCATGTATTAATATGATTTTGATCTTTAATTAAAGGTAATAATAGGCGTTTTCCATTGACCTTGGTGTAGCAGTCCAGTCGTAGCAACCGCTGCATTGAACGACTCCAACTCGGTCATAGGGCTAGCTCAGGCGTAATTAAATTCAAAAATTTCCGCGAGATGGCACTTCCCTTTGCACAACCTCTAAAGACGAAATTCTCAATTCAGTCTTCTTGAATTTTATTTAAATTTTAGGAAAAAAGTGATTTGTTAAAATGTCCTGACTTAATAAAAGGATCAGTAAATCTTATAAACTCTGATAAATTCTAAAATTACCAGATATTCGTGTCCATGTCAGGTTATAAAAAAACCCTGATATCACGAAATCGTGTCCCTTTGGCGATCTACCCCTTGGCGCTCAAAACACTCCGGAGTGTCCAGAAAACTATTAGTTTTAGAAATATAATGTTTTATTTAAAAAAAACTTCCGTTATTAATACGCTATATCGTACCTTTTCTCTAATGCAGTGTTTCCCAACCAAGTGTTTCCCAACCACATTTCTTGCATGTGTTGGTGGGATATGAAAATGTGGCTAGGTTTTACATGTGTTGTGTTTTGTTGGTAATTTACGCATAGGAAAGAAAGAAAAACCGCGTCCACGAGTATATCGGTTATCTTTACTCCAACGTAGGTACACGGAAAAATCCCTAGGTTTCCTAACTAGTTAAACTATGTATGTGTATATCTCTGGAATCTTTGGAACCTTATATATCCGAAACTATGCAACCTAGGAAGATGAAATTTTGTCACCTCGCGTAGTTCCGGTGATAGTTCAATATTTTTACTACTCCATCCTTGTAAGGATAATGGAATATCCTGTGAGAATAACGCAAATATCCTTTTTCCCATTTTTTCCAGGAATAAATGGAATCAGGGGGTTTTCGGGGTCGCTGATCACGAATTCGGTGTTAGATTTTCAAAATTCAAAACGGAAAGTCCTGTAAGGATAACGCAATTATCCTTTTCCATTTTTCCGGGAAAAACTGGCATCAGGGGGTTTTCGGGGTCGCTGATTACGAATCCGGTGTTAGATTTTCGAAATTAGAAACGGAAGGTCCTGTAAGGATGACGTAAATATCCTTTTCCCGTCTTTCCCGGAAAAAATGGCATTAGGGGGTTTTCGGGGTCGCTGATCCCGAATCCGATGTTAGATTTTCAAAACTCGAAGCGGAAAGTCCTGTAAGGATGACGCAAATATCCTTTTCCTGTCTTTCCCGGGGAAAAATGGCATTAGGGGGTTTTTGGGGTCGCTGAATCCGATTCTGACATTTAAAATTCTGTGAGGATAATGGAATGTCCTGTAAGGATAACGTGAGTATCGGTTTTGCTCACATTTTCCGAGAAAAAAACTCATTTAGGGGTTTTTGGGGCCGCTGACTCCGACTCTGATATTTAAAATTCTGTAATGATAACGGAATGTCCTGCAAAGATAACGTGAGTTTCCTTTTGCTCAAATTTCCCGCGAAAGATCTTTTCTGGAGGTTTTTGGTAGGCTAATTCAAGACTAAAAAGTATAAAAAAAACTCTTTAAAAAACAAGTTTAATAACCTTACACCGCGTCTTGACTTGGGATTTTTCATCGCAGAGATTTTATAATTGACCAATCAGAGCTCGAGTTGATGACGATATCGCCGTCAACTCGAGCTCCGATTGGTCAATTATAAAATCTCTGCGATGAAAAATCCCAAGTCAAGACACGGTGTTATACACTTTCAAAATGCACTAAAAAGTAAAAAACAAGTTTAAAGTTTCACAAAATATGTTTTTATAAATTGCGTGTTGTTGTGAAAATATAAAGTGTGTGACGATGCATTTGCTCTTAAATCTGTAATAGCGGTTTCATACTGTGCAACGCAGCACACTTTATTATTTCACAACAACACGCAATTTATAAAAACATTTTTTGTGAAACTTTAAACTTGTTTTTTACGTTTTAGTGCATTTTGAAAGTGTATAAGGTTATAAAACTTGTTTTTGAAAGTGTTTTTTTTTGTTTTGATGGCGTCGCGACACGTTTTTGTGAACCAGGTGTTGGGGTCACACTTTGCAGCAATCGAGCTGCGCGGAATATACTATCCAAGCACAAGTGTTTTTGTACCCCCAACAAATTTTTGCGTGTTAGAAATATCTATCCAAATAACTTGTAAAAATAATGATTTTGAACAAATTTTTTTCTTAGAATAAGTAGGCAACTATTGGTTAAAAATATAATGCGTTATTGTGCAATATATTGTACAATATATTATTGTGCAATATATTGTACAATATTATTGACATGCCCCTAGACGATTCAATTTTATTGCACAATAAATCCATTTTGCGTTTGATTCGTGAGCAGTCAACATGTCTCTAAATGACATGAAATAACATGAAACGACACAAATTTCACATATTTCATAAATTAAATGACAGAGCCGGCAACGTACGGTACACTTCGATAACTTTGAGGATAAAAACACGATCTTCTTTTGATTTATTCACCATACTTACATGTGCTCTCACCGACATTTCATAGGATACTGAGCAAATATTGTACAATATCGCCCTCAGACTATACAATAAATCTTATTATGCAATAAAAATCAAACCGATTTTGATTTCTTCAATATATTGCACAACCGTTCAATATTACACCTAAATGGTCAATATATTGCACAATATTGAAATATTGCACAATAATATTGTGCGTTTAGGGGCCACTTAAGAATTAAAAATATTGTCTTACTAAGTTTATTTAGCGCGGCAATTCTTAAGGCTTAAATGAAAAAACTTATTATTCTTGAAATTTAATTTATTTTGCCAATTGCCTACGCTTTTAAAAATCTTAATGCAAAATTTCTTTTTCTACTGATTATATCAAAAGCTAAGTAGGATCAAATTTTATTTTTTTTCTAAACTGAATAAACGGTTTTTAATAATTGATATTTTTAAGTAAATGAAGAACAAATGAACATACGTTAACAAATATTAATAACCATTGCGACAAAGAACTAGTAAACACATGCAATATTAGTAACAAAGTATTAAATATCAAATACATAAAGAATATACATAAGTGTCTGTCACAAAAAAATTAATTTTATTATTCCAATTTTACCTAAATAAATAATTATTGCTCAATTGAAGTTTTGATGGCAATTCATACGTGTTCAAGTGTTTTCGTACTCGCTTAAATAAATGCGAATATGCATGGAATTTTCCATGGAACTGGAACAAAAATTTAAAGGTATTTTAAATTGGACCGCAGACCGCAGAAATCCACGTTCTGTCATATTTATTATGCAACCGATCAGTTTATTTCAACAAAATGAAACTTCAAAAATGGTTCGCATGACCATTGAGTAAAGATTTACTTTACGGGAAAGGGTTATTTGCCGCTTCCAACAAGATAAAAGTTACCAAGAGCTTGCTAGGATGTTAGATTTAGCTAGGATGTACCATCCAGTACGTTGTCAAAAATTATGAGAAACGCGGGAGTTTAAAACCGCTGCAAAACTCAGGTGGGCCTAGAAAGACTACTGCAGCAGATGATAGACAGTTAATAAAAATCTGCAAGGAAAATTGACGAACGACTACTGCTGAGTTAAAAAAAAGTGGCAAGAATCAATAAATAAGCAGGTTTGGAATATGACATGTTGTCGCAGGATGAAAGCTAAAGGTTATGGTCTTTATAAGGTAGGTAAAATGTTTTTTTTATTTAGTGATATTAATTTTATGAGTTTTAATTATGAATCTTGTAACTTCAGGCTAAGAGCAAACCCCTTTTAACTAAAAAGCAAATTAAGAGAAGATTGGCCTGAACCAAGGAGCATATTAATTGGACACAGAGCCAATGGAATACGATTATTTTCAGCGATGAGTCGAAGTTCGATATTTTCGTGGGAGATTGCCGTGGTCGAGTTGTAAGGCAGAAGTAGAAGGCCTACCATAAAAATTGCCTTAAAAGGATTGTGAAGTTTCCAGAAAACCTAATGGTATGGGGTTGTATGTCCAGCACTGGCGTAGGTGGATTGTGCTTCATTGATGGGAAAGTTAATGCTATCAAATACCAGGAAATATTAGATGAATATCTTTTGCCGTCCATCACAAAATTGTGCCCAGAAGGTAATGTCACCTTTCAGCAATTTGGTGCAAGTTATCACACAGCAAAAACTACTAAAATCTGGCTAGAAGATCATGACATAAACGTTCTCGATTGGCTATCTTCAAATCCGGTCTTAAGTCCAACAGAAAATATTTGGGGCATAATGAAAAAAACGGCTCCAAATTAACCGACCGAGAACAAAAAAGGAGTTGAAGTTGAAACTTCAACAAATTTGGGACAACATCACGCCAGATGAATATGGAAAGTTGCTAAAATCCATGAACAAGCGTTTAAAATCAGTAGTAATAAATAAAGGTGATGTGACACAATTTTAAATTACTTAATAGTATGTAGTACGAAAACACTTGAAGTCGTATGAATTGCCATCAAAACTTCAATTGAGCAATAATTATTTTTTTATGTAAAATTGGAATAGTAAAGTTAATTTTTTATTTCTTATATTTTTAACCAATAGTTGCCTACTTATTCTAAGAAGAAAAAAAATTGTTCAAAATCTCTATTTTTACAAGTTATTTGGATAGATATTTCTAACACGCGAAAATTTGTTGCGGGTACAAAAACACTTGTGCTTGGGTAGTAGGACTTCATACCTAATGTGATTACGTTCGGGACCTTTATTTTAGTTTTTTTTTTATTTTATTTACTATCAGCCATACAGAGCAGTTCTCATAGACTATACAAATTAAAGTTAAAATGCAATAAAAACAAAAAAAATTAGTTTTAACAATTTTATAAATTCTTCTTTAACCCATTCGGTATTTTGATGCCATATGGCAACGCAGTTGAAAATTTGAATTGACTTATTATTTATTTATTTTCAACACTCTATTCTCATTCAGTGCACCTTTAAGTGCATTTGTGACCCAATTTTGATTTTTTGAGTAAAAAGCTGGACTACAGTGGACGTATTTGTAAAAAATAAAATTTTTAATTTTTTTTTGTTTTAAATGAATACTAATAGCTTAAACATCATTAATTTGTATAGAGAGAATTTTTAACCCCCATAGAAAAATACATGTACCGAACGGGTTAACACATCTGATGACATATTAAAGTCAATTTTGTTAAAATTTTTATTAAAAATATTACACATCGATGAAATAGGCATATTTTTCCCATAATTCGTCTTGGAGAAATTATTATAGAAGAAATTAAATTGGCGTGTATTACGAGGTTTTATATTAATATTGAGTATTGAAAGTATGTTTGGAGAATCAATTTCGTTAGTTAAAATATTAAAAATAAACATATGTTACTTTGAATTATTTCTCGTCGTTTTAAAATTGATTGCAAATTGAGAAATAACAAGCGTTCTTCATACGGCGGAAAATTATAATGATCTCTCCATGGCAAACATCTCAATGCGAATCTTACAAATCTTTTTTGAACAGAATCAAGTCTACGAACATGACTGAAGTGACCCAACAACACATGCATATTCCAAAATTGTTTTCACATAACTGTTATACAGAGCAAAGGTAGAAAAAGGGTCTTGAAGACCTGACGAAAATCGTTTGACCAGAGCGAGCATTTTATTTGCTTTATTGATGACGAATTCCCGATGAAGATCAAATGTAAGCTTACTGTCTAAAATTACACCAAGGTCTTTGATAAAACTGACTTTAATCAAAGTTGTATAATTCATACTGTAGTCAAAAATTATAGGTGTTTGTTTTCGACAATATGAAATAGTATTGGACTTCGTTAAATTTAAAGCTAATAAGTTTTTATTGCACCAGACAAAAAAATTATCACTATCATTAGTTATTTCCTTATAAATTTTAAAGTCGTCAGCAAACATTAAAACCCGAGAATAATTTAAGACGGAAGTTACATCATTTACAAACAAAATAAATAAAAGTGGTCCAATATGGCTACCTTGTGGGACACCAGAGTGAATATGTATTATATCAGATATCGCGGATCGAAATTGCACGTATTGCGACCGTCCAGTTAAATAAGAAAACAGCCACAATAACAATTTTTCTGGGGATCCCAGAACACGAAGTTTATAAATTAATAGATTATGGTCAATTTTATCAAAAGCTTTGTAAAAGTCAGTATAAATAGTATCTACTTGAGAGGAGTTTAAAAATGAAGAAAAAACATAATTTGTGAACTCACACAAATTACTCGAAGTAGATCGTTTTTTGACGAAACCGTGTTGATGTTCCGATATGATGTTGCGACAGTAAAAATATAGATCTTCATTTATTATACACTCAAACAATTTCGGTATAGAAGAAAGTTTTGCAATACACCGATAATTTTCTACTTTAGTTTTGTTACCAGCCTTATGTAATGGAATGGTATACGAACTTTTCCATTAATTTGGAAAAGTTGCAGTGTTCAATGATAAATTGAATAAGTACGTTAAAACAACATGCAAGCTAAAGGCACACTTTTTTAAAAAAAATAGGGGGAACACCGTCTGGTCCAAAAGAACAATTATCGTCCAGATTTTCGAGACACTTCATAACGCGCTGTTCGTCAATATGTAAACTAGGGATAAAAACCTTATTCCTAGAGTCAAGATATGTGAAGTTATCAAAGTCGATTTCGTCAGTGTATGATGTAAACGCGTTTTGAAAAAATTTAGCGAACATATTAGATATCCCCAAAGGATCGTCGGAAGAACAATTATTGAATGACAAGTAGCTTGGATAACCGTCACATCATTTTATTGAATTTATATGAGACCAAACTTTTTTAGGATTATGCTTGAATTCTCGATCAATTTCAGAAAGATAAGCTTGGTACCGTAGTTGGATATAGATTTTAAGAGCCCGACGCATGCTACTATATGAAATATAATCATCGTGTTGTCGAGTTAATCTCCACTTTTTGTAAGCTCTAATCTTTAGTGTTTTAAGATTTCTGGTTTCCTTATCAAACCAAGGCGGATTTGATACAGATTTTTGGGAATACGAATATGGGACGAACAAGCATATTAAATTATTTATAACATAATAAAAATGATTTACTGCGTGATTGATATCAGATGAGTTAAGAACTAGAGACCAATCATAATTTGAAATTGCATCATTAATAATATTAAAATCAGCATTTTTAAAATTTAAGTGAAAAGAATTATAAGGCAAAATATCGCATTCTAAGTCACAATTATAAAATATATTAATAGCGGGATGATAAGAATCAACGTCTATGAGAGGATTTAGGCACGCTTCGACAATGCAATTATTACAATCATTACTAAAAACTAAGTCCAAAATGCGTCCTAAGGAATTTCTAGTTAAATTTAACTGTGACATGTCCAGCTCCCCGCAACCATCGATAATAGTGTACTCCGCTTCACTTTGGGATTTAGAGCCATTGCACAATTTTCGTCGTCTTTCGAAATTCTCCAATCAAGATGAGGAAGGTTGAAATCTCCAAACACGAAGAGTTTATCGTCCGTCGACATACGGCTAGCGACAAGATTTAGGGCTTGAACAGTTTCCTACATAACTGTTGTTGTAGGCATAGGTATGTAGGTAAGAACGATGTAAATATTGATGTTCGACTTTATCCGCAATTTTACACAGGCGATTTCGAGGTTGTTTGGCATCGGAATTTCTTGCGAAGTAATGTTCTCATTGACCGCTATTAATACTCCGCCGCCACGCTTATAAGAACTGTTAACTGAATTTCTATCAACACGGTGAACATCAAAGTTTGTAGGAAATAGTGCGCGGTTCAAAAATGAATCCGTAACCCAGGTTTCAGTTAGGACGATAACATCGTAGGAACAGCTAAGAACGTTCATATACAAAGCGTTAGATTTTGTTCTAAGCCCTCTTACATTTTGGTAGTAGAGGGAGAGTTCTACCGGTTTTTTGACGGCTTCGTTCGGTTTTGATTTGAGCGAAAGTTTTTCTTATTAAACTCATGGATAATGAGTCCATCCGGCCACAACTCCTTTTTTGAGACCTCCAAGAAATAGGAATCAGGTACGCTGATCTTGAATGAAGATATCAAGCGATTTTCCAGATTCTCTGGCGTCAATTTTTTACAACCAAAATTTGTTGAGTGTCCCAGTTTGTTTACAATGTGCTGCATGGCGTCATCAACACTAGTCGAGTAAGCCAGTCGAGAAATAAACAGCTGCTTCGGGGGGACGACGACTCGTAAAGGCACAGGACAGCTTAGCGGTCCGCTCAGCTGATCGTTCCGTTCAATCTGCTGTGACTTTTGTTGTTGTTGTGATTGGTTCGGCTGCTGATGTTGACCAAGGAATTGACAAACGGTCTGAGATTCCAGTTGTGATGATTGATTTTTTCTGATGGCGCTGATGGTTTTTGTAATTGACCAGGGGGCTGAAGTTGTTTATGCTGTTCGGTTAGTTGCTGTCTTGCTAAGGACCTGGTTTGCATTAACGGGGCAGTTTTTTTAGGTGGAGCAGGAGTCTAAGGAGTTGGGGTTAAGGAAATCAAATCACTGACTTCCGATCTAACTAAATTTAATTTCCCTTGAAGGTCCTGCGAGGTTTTATCACAGCTACTGAAAAATTGTTTGCATTTATCGATTCTGAAGGAATAAGCGGAGCTTGAGTGACGCCGGCAATCCATACAATACCACTGCAGTCCAGTAATGCTCTTCGTTATAGCATTCGCAATTGTAGCAATAAAACCCATACGTTTTGCGTGATATGTACGGTTGCAGAGACCAAAACACTGCACCATAGGCGTTTTATCGTTTAGATCATTACACGGCACCTTTGAACATTCGGCCATAATAATTGTTTTATCGAAATTCAAAATGAACCACAAGAAATGTTACAATGTAAAAATGTTTTTCCTTTGAATAAATTAATTAACGGCACAAAAGTTTATAAATAATTACAGCACTTATCACTGTTAAAGTTTATATAACCGTGTCAGATTATTAATATATCAAATGTAAATATATATAACTAAGTTTATAAACTTCTAATTAAGATCAATAATTTTGATGATTCGAAAGAACTAACAAACACGTCCGATCAATACAACGATCATTGTATTATTTTATAGTCGCAACATCAACGTCCCTTTCCCTGAAACAATCGGACCACTTGTAAGCTGCAAAAAACTGATTCAAGCTTTCCCAGTTGGCTTTTTTAAAATGCCAAACAGTCCTACTCGGCGGTTTGATTTGCCTTACCGTTTGTAACGCCAAGATTCCGTCATCACACAAAAAAATGAATTACACCAGTGTGTTTAGAATGACAAAAAAAGTTGAATTTAGCATGTCCGTCCGTCCGTCTGTCCGTCCGTCCGTCTGTGGCGCGGATTGCGGGCGCACGGATTGAGCTAGAGACTTGAAATTTTACGTAGATTCGTTTTTCGTAAAATGCGAGGCCAAGTTCGTTAATGGGCAAAAATTTATCATTAGGGGGGTACCCCCCATACGAACGAAAACGGTTTTTGTGAATATCTCAAGCACGGTGCATCTTATCAAAAAAGTGCAAGAACAAAAGTTATTTAGGATATGATTCTACATAAAACTCCCATACATCAAAATCCGATTGGAATAAATTTTAAAAATTCTTATTGGAAAGTTTGACTTCAAAGTGGAATTTTGATACAACTATTCGCCGTTCACTTAAATCACCATACGGGTTTTCAATAATTGCCAGATTGGCAATTATAGCTTTTGTTATGTTTATGGTAGAAAATGAACAACTTACCAGACAATAATCAAATCCTCCCAGGGGAGGGAGAACAGAAACGCTATATTTGGACGGATTTGTAGTTAAAAACAAATCGAACAGATATGAGTTATGTCCTGCAATATCGTAGGTTTGTCTACGATTTGCGTCAACAAGTTTGATTCGGCGAACTGCTATTGAAAATCCACCAACAATATATTTTCTCTATACTCGACTATGGATCAATCATCTACAACTCCGCCGCAAAATCAATCTTAAAAACTCTCGATCCAATACACAACTCAGAGATACGAATTGCTCTAGGAGCATTTCGCTCTCCTCCATGTGAGGGTCTATATATCACATCTGGCTTATATCCTCTCAAACTTCGAAGATCGAAACAAATGCTGAAATACGCATATAAAATTCAAGAGATCAAAAACCACCCACTAATCAATAAATATAAAAATGAAAACCTGAGTCGCAGCTTTTCAAAGAAACCCATGAAATACCAGCCAATCTACGTTAGACTCAAACTTCTGCTTACAGAATACGAGCTTGAGATAGAACCCGATTTCAATATCCAAAATTGCTCAAACACTCCGCCATGGACATGTCCAAAATTCGACATAGACATAGATCTGTCCCTCCAAAAAAAAAGACCATACAAGTCACGAACTATACCGACAACTATTCAAGGAAAAATCCTCTGCCAAATTTCCGGAATTCCACGCTGATGGATCAAAAATAAATGAAAAGTCAGGATGCGCAGTATTACACAAAAATTATAGCCCTAAGTTCCACTTGCCCGACAACACATCAATATACTCCGGTGAATTCTTTACCATATATTTATAAAGCCATTGAAACAAGTTGCCAAAATAACAAATCAATCCTAATTTGCTGTGACTCGCTAAGTGCACTTTAAGGTATTCAAAATATTTATAACTCTAACCCAGCGCTCTGCAGCCATGTGCACCAAGGGCAACTTCGAAGCTCAAATTGCCCTTTTATCCATCGATTCTTCATGCTACCCGTTTCATTCTGGCTTGTACGCAAACTGCATACATACGCATATGAAAGAAATAATCTGTTTCACCTTGCATATAGTAGATGCAAAGATTCTAAGATTTTTTTTTGTGTATGTATTATTTTTGTCCCAACCCCACCATCACTCAGCTTCACAATTCGTCTCGTTAGGTTAGGTTAGGTTAAGAAGACCGCGCACGCCCAGGCGTGAGCACAGCGCTACACTCGGAGGCCTACAGGCCCATTGTGATGTCTTCGGTACTCATAAGACCTTTCATCAAACTAGCTGATCCTATTTGCACCAGCCCGACTTGTTGACGAAGCTCAGCATATCCTCGAGTTGGTGGTTGCCAAGCTGCGTCAGGCTACTATAAAATCTGGCCCCAAGCATCCCATATCGGCCTGCTTGTAGGGCTGAACACTCACAGAGTAAGTGTTTCACGGTCTCCGGCTCCTCCTCGTCACCACAACTGCGGCAAAAATCATTTGCGGCCGCGCCCCACCTTCTGGCCATAGCGCCAAGGGGACAGTGCCCCGTGATTAAGCCTGTGAGTAGCCTTACGGAGGTCCTGCTGAGTCTATGTCGGTTCTATTCCTATTAAATATAGGCCAGAGCGACCTTGTGATTACACAATCGCTCCTTGTTTGCCAACGGATATTTATGTTGTTCACCCCTTTCCTATCAATTATACTTTTTGCGCATTCGATCGGCATTTCGACCGAGCGGTCCGCGCTTCCATAGCCATTTCGGTCCCTAGCTTTGCCAGCTCGTCAACTCTCTCATTGCCATATATGTTGCTGTGCCCGGCGACCCAGCAAAGTCTAACGGCATGTTGGTGGCCGAGTTTATTGAGTGCTCTGCGGCAATTAGACACGGTCTTTGACTTGATCGTCGACGAATCCAGTGCCTTGATTGCTGCCTGACTGTCAACGTAGATTGAAACCCTTGTTCTGGGTAGTTCTCTCGTCATTATCAAGTTTGCAGCCGCACTTATGGCGTAGACCTCAGCTTGAAAAACACTGCTCTCATCAGGCAATTTGTAGCTCCTTTGGAGGTCAAGGTTATCCGAGAACACTCCCGCTCTAATGCCTTCTTCAGTTTTAGATCCATCAGTGTAAACCGAGACTTCTTGCTCGTCTATGACACTGTCCAGATCCCAAAGCCTCCTTACGGGAATCAAAACTGATAAGTTCACATTCGTATTCAGGTGAGGTATACAGTAATCCGTAGAGTCCGGGATACCCCATTCATCACTTTTAAGAATGCTGTTATGACCGAAGGTACTGTGCTTCCAGAGTCCGGACTCTCTGAGCCTTAGTGCACTCTTAGCAGCCGTACACCTCGTGTACTCATTTAGGGGAATGAGATGCAGTAGAGCTTCCATTCCCGCTGTTGGTGTTGATCTAACAGCTCCTGTGGTTCCTATCGCCGCTAGTCTTTGTACTTTGTTAAGGGTTTGATATCGGCAGTTGACCCCCATGGTCGGCCACCAAACCAGACATGCGTAAGTGAGAATGGGTCTGATCACTGCTGTGTATAACCAATGGGTAATGCGCGGTGATGTGCCCCAATTCCTGCCAATCATTTTTTTACATGCGTAAAACGCGCACAACGCTTTGTTCATCCTCTCTTCCGTATTCCTTTTCCAAGAAAGTTTGGAGTCCAGAATTAAACCAAGGTATTTCGCCTCAGGAGAGAGATTGAGTTGCGTTGTTCCTATCTTTGGAAATTGAAAGGTTGGTACCTTCCTTTTTCTTGTGAAGAGCACTAGTTCAGTTTTGGAGGGGTTAACCCCAAGACCATTGCGCTCCGCCCACTTTGTGATATCGCGTAATGCTGATTCCATGAGTTCGCTTAGTATTGGGAGAAATTTTCCTGTTACCAAAACGACCACATCGTCAGCTTACGCAACAACTTCTATTCCCTTTTCTTGTAACGATAGGAGGATTTCGTTCAGAGCTAGATTCCCCAGAAGTGGCGATAGGATCCCCCCTGCGGTGTTCCCCTACTGATCGCTCTCTTTACGTTACTTATCCCAATGGTGGCCGAAACTGTTCTGCTGTTTTTAAAACCACTGAATCATCAGCAACGCGGGAGACTTAATGCTATTTTTTTGAAATAGATCACAAAAATAATTTCACCAATTGAGGAAGAAGACTTTTACCAAGATATTTCTAGTAATAGCAGTGATATTGCAGTTTACACAAACGTATGCGTTTATTGTCAAAAAGTGACATCGCAAAAAAACCCTTTTTAAAAGCTTTTATTTAGCTCACTATCTTGTTTGTCTGTTTGCCTGTTTGTCTGTTTGTCTGTCTGTCGGGGTCAAATCTTGCAATCAAATTTTGACCCACTTCCACTCCTCCGATTCACTTGAAATTTTGCACGCAGACGTAAGTCCGATGACAATACAATATTTTCACTACTTCGTCCTTGTAAGGATAACGGAAGGTCCTGTAAGGATAACGTGATTATCCTTTTCCTCGAATTTTCCGGAAAAAAATCTCACCTGGCGGTTTTTGGGATCGCTGAATCCGATTCTGATGTTAACAAGTCTGTAAGGATAACGGAAGGTCCTCTAAAACAGAAAACTTAATTCCAGTGCACGCTAATTAAATTTATTGCCCTACTTTAATTTCACATTCGGATTTACCTGAACAAGTACGCTTGACCAATAAATAATTAAGGTAATTAAAGGAAGTAATAAAAAAATGACTAAAAATGATAAAATAAAAAAAAAATAAAAAAAATATTTTTTTAAAAAAAAGCTTTTATTTTTAAAAAATGTACTAAAAAATGCACTAAAAAGGAAAAAATAATTTTTTGGGTGCTGTGTATCACAATTGGAGGACATCGGCACGCGATCGGAACCTCTGGCGAGAGACATTGCGGCAGGCCAAAACCGGAAACCGGTTGTAGCGCCGAAAGAGAGAGAGAGAGAGAATCACAAATAAAAGCGAGATAAATCATAAAAATAAAATAAAACAAATATTTATCTCGCTTTTATTTGTGATTCTCTCTCTCTCTCTCTCTCTTTCGGCGCTACAACCGGTTTCCGGTCTTGGCCTGCCGCAATGTCTCTCGCCAGAGGTTCCGATCGTGTGCCGATGTCCTCCAATTGTGATACACAGCACCCAAAAATTTTTTTTTTCCTTTTTAGTGCATTTTTTAGTACATTTGTTTAAAATAAAAGCTTTTTTTTAAAAAATATTTTTTTTAAATTTTTTTTTATGTTTAACTCAGGTTATTTTGCCTAATTTTTGTGTTCTTGAATTATTAACATTATTTTTCTTTTCAAATGAAATTTCACTTCATTTTATTTCATGTAAAAATAAAATGTACAAGCACGTAAAAATAATGAAATTTTAACACGAATTTTAAAGTCTTATTTTTGGTAATTTTTTAGGTCCGGAACCAATCTTCTATTTTTCCATAAATGCAATGTCTTTTTTTACACGAATGTTTTTTACACGTACTGTTCGGGAACGTATCTATCGTGTAAACATAACAAACGCTATAATTGCCAATCTGGTAATCATTGGAGACCCGTATGGTGATATTAGTATCAAAATTTGAATAGTTGTACCAAAATTCCACTTTGAAGTCAAACTTTCCAATAAGAATTTTTAAAATTTATTCCAATCGGATTTTGATGTATGGGAGTTTTATGTAGAATCATATCCTAAATAACTTTTGTTCTTGCACTTTTTTGATAAGATGCACCGTGCTTGAGATATTCACAAAAACCGTTTTCGTTCGTATGGGGGGTACCCTCCCTAATGGTCCATTTTTGCCCATTAACGAACTTAGCCTCGAATTTTACGAAAAACAAATCTGCGCAAAATTTTAAGTCTCTAGCTGAATCCGTGCGCCCGCAATCCGCGCCACAGACGGACAGACGGACGGACATGCAGAAATTAATTATTTTTATCATTCTAAACACACTGGTGTAATTCATTTTTATGTGTGATGACGGGATCTTGGCGTTACAAACGGTAAGGCAAAGTTAATATACCCTTTGGTTTCACCATACGGGTATAAAAACAGAATAAGGTGTATCTCTTTATAAAACTATATAGTAGTATTTTTAGTCACTGTGTAATTAAGGAGAATGGCCTGATATAGCCCTAACTCGCTGAAAGGCAAAATAATATCAAAAAAAAAATTTGCGATACCCCTTTGACGAAAAAATACTTATTCTAGATGGTACCCATTTACCTGAAAATGACCTGGGTCGCAATCACGATCAACTTGGGTCTCACCCAAAGCCAGTTCCTCTGGTTTTTTTAGGTTAAATGTATTTCCGCGAACACAACAAAAAACATTTATCAATTTGACTTACCCGCATCGGTTCAACAAAAAACACAAAACGACAACACGGACACAAACAATAGTCGAGTGGAGCCTACGACGATACAAAAGAGCTGGAAGCGGTTAACAGTTGCTCAGTACAACAGCCTTAAGGCCCAACTATGATAGACATAAGAACGCATATGTCAATGTCAAATTCCCAACGAATGTTGACATACATAGCTGTCAACATAAAAGCTAACCATAATAGGCATAGACTGACATAAGTAAAGTCAAATTCTTCTCGATAGTAATTGACAAAGTTGACGGAAAAAATGAGTGAATTGAAAAAAATTAAAGAAGTATTTGAAATTGTGAAGTGCTTAAAAGAATTAAGTGACCTGAAAGATGAACTGGATGGATACGGCAGAAAGAAGCGTTCATGTGATGTACGAGAAATCAATCGCGACAGGAAAACGCACGGATACTGCGTAGTCACCTTCTTAAAAATAAAAAGGCTTGATCCGGATCAATTTTTTATTCATACGAGAATGACCACAAATGTCTTTGACTATCTGTTGTCCTGCTTGAGTCCCTTTTTGGAAAAATTTTAGGTAATGTTCACTATTTACATATGCCAGTTCCATTTGTATCGAATTATTCATGCTTAACGAATGTTTAACGAAGGTTTGAAAGTAGCAACACTCTTGACACATGTCTATTGTGGGTAATAACATTGACTTTCTTATTCTGGAAATGACATATGCAGCTACATATGCGTTCTTATGTCTATCATAGTTGAGCCTTTAAGCAACCAATGTCAACCGCTCCAGCACCGTGCACTCCGCAGAAACTTCACTGGACCGGGAGAGGTTGTATAGGTTACATACCCGCTTCCGCCAGACAGTAACTTCTCAAAATCCCTTAACCCAATTTTCCCATAATTCACCCATATAAAATTTTCCCACAAAACCTTATCTGAAAAAGACGCAAACGTAGCATTCCTTAAAATATTCCCAGACTTTGGAAAACGCGAAATCAAAAGACGCAAACGTTGCATTAGTCGAAACAAATAGATCAGATGACCGTTGAACAGGTAACTTACATAAGAATTCTTAGTTTAGTTTAAAAGTTAGAGTCAGAACGACTGGATTGTAATTTAGTGATTATAATAAAGTGAATAAAATAAAATAAAAATGGTTTTTTTTGTGTTTGGTATAAACCAAATATTTATCTGGCGCAGTCGGTAGGATTCTTCTAAAACTTGAAGGATCCATATGAGAACGAGTCAAATCGCTCAATATTTTTTTTCGTTGTTTTGTTCTCTGATGTGCATATTGTGAAAAAATAAATAAATCCACTAAAAATCAGTGAATTATAAAAAATCACAAACTACAATCGGTGAAACAGTCCAACTAAAAACAGTGAAAGTGAAAAAATAATCGCATAATAACAAACAGCTTCACTAAAAATCAGTGAATGTTCAAATCTAACAAAAAAAAAAAACCAACAAATATTCAAAAGCTACTAAAAATCAGTAGAAATTCAACTAAAAAACATAACAAAAGCTATAATTGCCAATCTGGCAATCATTGGAGACCCGTATGGTGATATTCGTATCAAAATTCGAACAGTTGTACCAAAATTCCAATTTGAAGTCAAACTTTCCAATAAGATTTTTTAAAATTTATTCCAATCGGAATTTGATGTATGGAAGTTTTATGTAGAATCATATTCTAAATAACTTTTGTTCTTGGACTTTTTTGATAAGATGCACCGTTTTTGAGATATTCACAAAAAACGATTTCGTTCGTATGGGGGGTACCCCCCTTAATGGTCCATTTTTGCCCATTAACGAACTTAGCCTCGCATTTTACGAAAAACGGATCTGCGCAAAATTTCAAGTCTCTAGCTCAATCCGTGCGCCCGCAACAGACAGACAGACAGACGGACAGACGGACAGACAGACGGACAGACGGACGGACGGACATGCAAAAATTAAATATTTTTATCATTCTAAACACACTTGTGTAATTCATTTTTTTGTGCGATGACGGGAACTTGGCGTTACAAACGGTAAGGCAAAGTTAATATACCCTTTGGTTTCACCATACGGGTATAATCAGTGAAAGTTCAAAATCTTGATTAATCTACAAAACAAGCAAGATAAGCAAAAAAATTAAGTGAACCAAACGTGAAAGTTATCAATTCACCAAAAAAGGAAAAGAATCAACCACCAACATCAAGAAAAGGAAACAACTTTCAAAATTGCTGAAAGAGTCAAATCATTAAAGTTTTGGAGCGACATCCCAGATAACGACATCGAAATGGATGCAGCACTAACAGAGAGGTTAACACGAGCCTTGGAGGCATTGACAGTTCGAGCCAACCCAAATGAGATGAGTCAAACCAGCAGGATATTAAAGGAGGTAGCGCATATCAAAGAATTCAGTGGTGATCGGGACCAACTAACACAGTTCCTGAGCGTCGTGGGAACACACCTTGAGAACACCCAGGAGAACCAACGCCAGGATCATTGGACAACAATCTACAACATCAAGGTAATCGGCAGGGCAAAAGAACTACTGTTGAACAACCAACCACAGAATTGGGAAGATGCAAAAGAACTTCTTGAACAACATTTCCGACCACAGTGCAGTTACAAGGACATCTGCAGAAAAATCAACACAATTAGAGTAAGTTCAGTTAATGATTTATGCTATAGAATAGAAGAAATAACACAAGAGATCAATAGTTTCGTGATGTACGAAATGAACCCAGATGAAAATAGGCTCTCATTGTATAGTTCATTAATAAATAAGGTAAAACAAATTGTAGCGGGTAATCTCGCTAGAGAAATTAGAAATTTATTTGATATCCACCAAATAAAAAATACTTTACATAGTTATATTGGATACGATGACCAAAACTTAGAAAAAGAATTTTTAACCTATCATAAAAACAATCAATTCAGAAATTTCCATAGATCAAACACAAATTATGGTCACAATCACTTTAGGCCAAACGTAGAGCAAGTTAGGAATTATACTCAAACCCAACCACAAAATAATAGACCACCTAATCCAGAATACCCTTACAGACCCTCAGAACAATTTAGACAAACAAACAGACCATATTACAATTATCTCAGACCAAATCCAAATTCAAGTCAAAATCGACAACCAAAATTTAACGTATCTGGCCAAATTAGAAATTCCCAACAAAATCCCCAACCAATGGAAATCGATCAAATATCCACTAACAGTACAATGCAAAACTATGAAGAAGAATAAGTACATAATATTGAGGAAATTTTTTTTTTAGAATTCAATTATGGTAAAAACGCCTTAATAAAATTGTACAAAAGAGATTTAGAAAATAAACCATATGACTTCCTTATGGGAATGGACTTGTTAAAGACAATTGTTAAAACACTTGATTTTTACAATAAACCGTTAACTTTAAATAATAATGCAAAAATACCACTTTACACCTCTAAAAACGAAATAACTTTTGATTGCTTCGAATTAAACCCAGAAGAAAAAGAAATAGACCTTAGTCACTTGAACGACGAAGAAAAACATGAAATTCAAAATTTATTGAAAAAAAATAAACATCTAATCTATAAAGATGGATACCAACTGACTAACACAGAATCAATTACACACGAAATAAAAACTACGACAGATCAACAAATTAATGCCAAACTATATAGACTTCCTCCTAAACACGAACAAGAAGTACGAAAACAAATAGAAGAAAGGGAAAAACAAAGGAATAATTAGGAAATCTAATAGTCGATACGCGTCACCAATAGTAGTAGTAACAAAAAAACCAAATAATTCAGGTCAACAAAAATTCCGACTTTATGTAGATTACAGAAAGTTAAATGAAATAACAGTGGACGATAAATACCCACTTCCAAATATAGACAGTAACTTAGATAAATTAGGTAGGTCACAGTATTTTTCCTCAATTGATCTCGCAAAAGGCTACCACCAAATAAAAATGCACCCAAACGATATTCACAAAACAGCATTTATTTCACCCAATGAATTATATGAATTCATCAGAATGTCGTTCGGATTAAAAAATGCTCCGGCAACGTTCCAAAGATTGATGAATGAAATCCTTAGAGAATACATCAATAAAATATGCGTAGTATATTTAGATGATATTTTGATATTTTCAACAAATCTAAAAGAGCACATTGAATCCCTAAAATTAATATTTAAAAGATTGGCAGAGCACAATTTGAAAGTACAGTTCGATAAGTGCTCATTCATGAAAAAAATACAGAATTCTTAGGCCATGTCCTAACAGCTGAGGGAATGACACCTAACCCTAACAAAGTAAAATGTATAGAAAATTTTTCATTACCCAAGACAGAAAAACAAATAAAAAGTTTCCTTGGTGTCACTGGATACTACAGAAAATTTGTCAAAGATTACGCGAAAATCGCTAGTCCCATAATTAAATATCTAAAAAAAGGAACAAAGATAAATATTAACGACCCCGAATACATCCAAGCATTCGAAACTCTCAAATTAAACATCATTAAATACCCAATATTGAAATTTCCAGATTTCACAAAAAGTTTCACACTTTTTACCGATGCCAGTAACTATGCAATCGGAGCAGTGCTCACACAAGAAGGGCAACCTACATGTTACGCTTCTAGATCACTAAACGATCACGAGAAAAATTATTCTGTCACAGACAAAGAATTCCTAGCAATTGTCTGGGCCGTATCTTACTTTAGACCGTACCTATGGGGAAAGAAATTTAAAATAATCACAGACCATTCGCCCATAAAATATTTAAATAAGAAAATCACAGGAAAAGAATTTAGCCAAAGAACGCAACGATGGTTATTAAAATTACAAGAATACCAATTCGAAATAGAATACTTAAAAGGAAAAGAGAATAAAGTTGCAGATTTCTTAAGTAGAATAGCAGAAAATACAAACGAAATCGAAGATAATCGGGATAATAATTCGGTTAACAATCTAACAGATAATGCCACATTACACTTTCAAGAAGAGCAACAACTAGACCATATTCCTATAAAAGAGACAATAGTAAATAAATACAAAACACAATTAATATTTACAAATGAATCAGATAAGGAAATAGAAATATTACACAATAGGCGAATAATTTATGTAGACATGACTAAAAAAAATAAAAAAAAATTTTTTAAAAAAAGCTTTTATTAAAAAAGAATGCACTAAAAAGAAAAAAATAATTTTCTGGACGCTGTGTATCACAAATATAAAAGCTTTTAAAAAGCGAGATAAATTTTTATTTTATTGTTTTATGCTTTATCTCGCTTTTTAAAAGCTTTTATATTTGTGATACACAGCGTCCAGAAAATTATTTTTTTCTTTTTAGTGCATTCTTTTTTAATAAAAGCTTTTTTTAAAATTTTTTTTTTATTTTGTTCTTTTTAGTCTTCGAATATATATCCTTACATTTGAGATGTCCTTACAGGCTTTTTAACTTGAGCATCGTATTCAGCGACCCCAAAAACCCCCAGAATAGATTTTTTTTCCGGAAAATTTGGAGAAAGGGATAATCACGTTATCCTTACAGGACCTTACGTTATCCTTACTGACTTTTTAATGACAGATTCGGATTCAGCGACCCCAAAAACCCCCAGAATAGATTTTTTTCCGGAAAATTTGGAGAAAAGGATAATCACGTTATCCTTACAGGACCTTCCGTTATCCTTACTGACTTTTTAATGACAGATTCGGATTCAGCGACCCCAAAAACCCCCAGAATAGATTTTTTCCGGAAAATTTGGAGAAAAGGATAATCACGTTATCCTTACAGGACCTTCCGTTATCCTTACTGACTTTTTAATAACAGATTCGGATTCAGCGACCCCAAAAACCCCCAGAATAGATTTTTTTTCCGGAAAATTTGGAGAAAAGGATAATCACGTTATCCTTACAGGACCTTCCGTTATCCTTATTGACTTTTTAATGACAGATTCGGATTCAGCGAGCCCAAAAACCCCCAGAATAGATTTTTTTCCGGAAAATTTGGAGAAAAGGATAATCACGTTATCCTTACAGGACCTTCCGTTATCCTTACTGACTTTTTAATGGCAGATTCGGATTTAGCGACCTCAAAAACCCCCAGAATAGATTTTTTTCCGGAAAATTTGGAGAAAAGGATAATCACGTTATCCTTACAGGACCTTCCGTTATCCTTACTGACTTTTTAATGACAGATTCGGATTCAGCGACCCCAAAAACCCCCAGAATAGATTTTTTTTCCGGAAAATTTGGAGAAAAGGATAATCACGTTATCCTTACAGGACCTTCCGTTATCCTTACAGACTTTTTAATGACAGATTCGGTTTCAGCGACCCCAAAAAACCCCAGAATAGATTTTTTTCTGGAAAATTTGGAGAAAAGGATAATCACGTTATCCCTACAGGACCTTCCGTTATCCTTACAGACTTTTTAATGGCAGATTCGGATTTAGCGACCTCAAAAACCCCCAGAATAGATTTTTTTTCCGGAAAATTTGGAGAAAAGGATAATCACGTTATCCTTACAGGACCTTCCGTTATCCTTATTGACTTTTTAATGACAGATTCGGATTCAGCGAGCCCAAAAACCCCCAGAATAGATTTTTTTCCGGAAAATTTGGAGAAAAGGATAATCACGTTATCCTTACAGGACCTTCCGTTATCCTTACTGACTTTTTAATGGCAGATTCGGATTTAGCGACCTCAAAAACCCCCAGAATAGATTTTTTTCCGGAAAATTTGGAGAAAAGGATAATCACGTTATCCTTACAGGACCTTCCGTTATCCTTACTGACTTTTTAATGACAGATTCGGATTCAGCGACCCCAAAAACCCCCAGAATAGATTTTTTTCCGGAAAATTTGGAGAAAAGGATAATCACGTTATCCTTACAGGACCTTCCGTTATCCTTACAGACTTTTTAATGACAGATTCGGTTTCAGCGACCCCAAAAAACCCCAGAATAGATTTTTTTCTGGAAAATTTGGAGAAAAGGATAATCACGTTATCCCTACAGGACCTTCCGTTATCCTTACAGACTTTTTAATGGCAGATTCGGATTTAGCGACCTCAAAAACCCACAGAATAGATTTTTTTCCGGAAAATTTGGAGAAAAGGATAATCACGTTATCCTTACAGGATCTTCCGTTATCCTTACAGACTTTTTAATGACAGATTCGGATTCAGCGACCTCAAAAACCCCCAGAATAGATTTTTTTCCGGAAAATTTGGAGAAAAGGATAATCACGTTATCCTTACAGGACCTTCCGTTATCCTTACAGACTTTTTAATGACAGATTCGGATTCAGCGACCCCAAAAAAACCCCAGAATAGATTTTTTTCTGGAAAATTTGGAGAAAAGGATAATCACGTTATCCTTACAGGACCTTCTCTTATCCTTACAAGGACGAAGTAGAGAAAATATTGTATTGTCATCGGACTTATATAAGTGTACAAAATTTCAAGTGAATCGGATGAGTGGAAGTGGGTCAAAATTTGATTGCAAGATTTGACCCCGACAAACAAACAAACAAACAGACAAGATAGCGAGCTAAATAAAAGCTTTTAAAAATAGGGAATATTGGATAGCCGTAATGAAAAGATTAATAAAACCAGGGATAACAGGAATTTTCACAGAACTATCATACCACGAGTTTAATAAAATCCAACAAGTATTGATAGAACTATTTAGTAACCGCAAGGAAATAAAATTTATTAAAGCTACCCTAAGAGCTATAGAAATGCCAACCCTAGAAGAAACCCATAAGCAAATTTCACAGTACCATATCAAAGAAATCATGCACAGCGGAATAATTGAAACGTACCATAGTTTGAAAAACAAAATTTATTATCCGAAATTAATACGAGAAATTACACAAATCATAAACAACTGCAAAACCTGTCTAGAAACAAAGTACGAAAGGAAACCAATCAAACCAAAATTTCTAAAAACTGAAACACCTCAACAACCAAACGAAATATTGCATACAGACATTTTTTACTTCACTAAACAACCATTCCTAACACTTATTGACAAATTAACGAAGAAAGCTTACGTTTATCACCTCCCCAATCGAAATTGGACAAAAAAAAATAGAAATCTTAGAAGAACAGTTCACGAAATTTGGAAAACCTAAAAAAATTATAGGAGACAACGAATTCAAATCAGAAAATCTCAAAGAATTCTTAAGAGAACAAGAAGTAGAATTACATTTAACCAAACCCAATACTCACACAGGGAACAGTGACCTCGAAAGAGTCCACTCTACATTGCAAGAAAAATTAGTCACATTGAGAAATTTAGACTTAACATTAATTCAAAAAATTCATAGGGCAGTTCAAAACTATAATAATAGATATCATTCCACCAGTGACGTTTCTTCTAAGGTGCGAGGGTGTTCACTGCACACCCTACTGAAATCCAATATGTATCGGAAATCTATTGTTAATTAATTTCTTTTTTTTGTGCCAATTCTTTCGACAATTTACCAATGGCAATGGTTGCCTAAAGCACCCGCACCCTACATTACCAACCTGTTTCTTTATCTTTTGATCTTTCGACCAACCAAGTGTTCTCCACTTTACAGCGAACCAAAGTAAAAATTGCTTGTGGCCTTCTTTCCTACTCGCCCCTTAGCGAAACACACTCGAAACGCAATACCGACTCTTTCGGTCGTTCGACCAACTCGAGTGTTCTCCAATTTACAGCGCACCAAAGCAAAGTAAAAACACATATGACTAAGTAAAAGTCTATAATAAAAAACGTTTCACCGCACACAAAGTTCACAAGAAGTAACCGCACACAACGATGAATTTGGGTGCTCCAGAAAAAGCCGCACGGCGAACCGATGCGATGTTGGTTGCTGCTTGCCGCGATGCTGCGAAACACGACAATAGAAAACCGACCATCGCATGGCCGTTCGGCTGACGTGCTGATGCGTGTGGGTGTGTGTGCCAAGCAAAACAGCAATATTGCTTGCTCATCAGCTCAGTCGGTTTCTGATTTTACAGGTGTTCAGTTGGCTTTTGTGTATGAGAAATAATTAATTTAATATTATGGCTTGTGAATGCGGATGCGCAATCGAAAAATTGTTTGAGAAACCATTTTCTCTTCGTCTATCACGTCCCGGACGTGATCCTGGATAAAACTAAGAGTAGACGTCTTATCATTTAACAGAAACTTAATATTGAACACCCTACTGAAAGCAGCACGCCACGTCACTGCATTCCACAATTAAAATGACTCCAGAAGAAGCAATGAACACTAAGCGATATGTCCCACTGGCCATCAGCTCCTGCAGCTGACTGATCCCGATATCAGTTGCACATGTAATCCAATGGCGCATGGCACACTGCAAAAAATGTGCAGCTGCATGATTGGGACACAAAGCTGACTTTTTTGAACTGACCTAAATGTAGCTGATATCAGGAACATGGCGGGTAGTTTCTATTGTCATTTTTGTTAGATTAAATAAAACAAAATGATAATTTTCAATATTTTTATTGTCTGGCGGTAATAATTGTCATCAGTGGCACAGTCTATTAAAATAGCATGGCCACTCTCTAGGTTTTAGGCTCTCTACTTCATATAATGTTGACTCTAAAATAATTACTAGTTGGAGACATCATCAAATTTTGACAAGTCTGTTTAACTAATAAACTTTTGAACAAGGGAAAATAAATACGATGTCCATCGAAGAGGGGAAATTAAACACAGGAATCGTACAAGCTGTAGGAAAAGGAAGATGCTTGTACGATTGCACAGATTCAGTTTTTTTTAGCAGAGAAATAAGGAGAAGTTCTTCCTCCGAGTCCGACATTTTGACGTTTGAGGTCAGCTGATCCCAGTTCAGTGTGTCATGTCAACTGATCGAATCAGTTCATGCAGCTGCGCGACCTGATGTCGGGATCAGTCAGCTGCAGGAGCTGATACGCCAGTGGGACATCTCCCTAACTCTACAAGCCTAGTTAATAGAATAGAACAACAAAAAGAAAAGCGAACCAACAAATTAAATCAGGATAGGGAAAGTTACATTGAAAATAGAAGAGTAATCCCAGTAAAAAATTACAAACGAAATTATTACAAAAACGAACCTAGATATAGACTTAAAGAATTAAGTAGAGAACACCCAATAAACGTAAAACGACCTCGACTATTTACAGACGATAACATTAGCATTTCTAACACTCATGACACTGACAGTACTGCAACCAACCCAAGCCACACTTACAATCAACCAACTAACAACAGATAACGGATACACAGTTATTAATATGGGACAGACAGAAATAATTGACGAAACGAAAACAATCCTTCCTATTATAAACATTAGTGAAATTAAAGAAACAATTGGTTTATTCGAAGAAAATGCCAAAAGATTAAAAACGAATTCGGATCCAATAATTAGGAAAGAAATTGAAACACTTTACGCAAAGGTATCAACGATAGAATCAGGCAAAACAATAAGACAAAAAAGAGGACTAGGTGGAGATTTTCAAAACTGACTTTTTGGTACCATGGACGATAACGACCGACAACAAATACAGTAGAATCCCGATAATTCGTATTTCAAGAGACCAGCAAATTCATACGAATTATCGGGATTCTACTGTAGCAGAACAACTGAAAATAACAGAAGAAAATATTATTAATGTAGCAAATAATTTAAACAAACAAATTGAAATAAACTCTAATTTTGATCAAAATATCCAATATGTAAAAGAAATAATAGAATCAGATAGAAATCAAATAAATAAAATATACCAAGATTTAACAGAAAATGAGAGAAGATTAATTTTACAACAACTAAAACTAGAGCAAATTATCAAACTAAAAATTTTAGAAGAAAAAATAAATCAAATTATTGAAAATATTGTATTAACAACACACGGTCTAGTAAATCCTAATTTGTTAACAACAACGGAAATAAAGGAAACAGACCTGGACTTTTATAAATTAAAAAATATTAAAATAGGAATGTTAAAACAAAAATGATACAATAATAATTGCAATAAAAATTCCAAGTACTTATCAAAGAGTAGATTTAAAATTAATTACAGCTATACCAAATAAAGAAAAGATGGAAATAATAATGGATGATGAATATGTAATCGAAACTAACAATACTAGATACAAATTCACAAACAACATTCAATATTTTAAAGATCTTAAAGCAAGCGAAAATTGCATTTCTAACAAAAAATTGTAAACTAAATGAAAATAATAGAACAGAAATTAAAATTATAGACGAAAGCACAATAATTTGCAAAAATATGAATAACGGAGAAATAATTAATAATTGTGACGACAGGAAAATTAAATTAAACGGGAATTATTTAACAGTAATCAATAATTGTACGATTAGAATATTAAACGAAACATTTAGCAATAAGAACATACAATTTAAAGAAAGATTCCTATATTACGAAAATGAAAAATATAATTTTACGAAATAACCTAATTTCGAAGAGATAAAAATTAATAACATTGAGAATTTAAAACATCTTAAGATATTGAAATGGCATAAGAATGTCAATTATGTAATTAGTTCAACAGTCATCCTGGCGATAATTTGCATTACAATAATTATTATAAAAATAAAGAAAAGAAACAACAAATTAAAAATTTCAATAGGAAATCCTAATTTTGGCATTTTCAAACGGAACAAAATTCAGGAGAATTTTGACCTAAAGAGGGGAGAGGTTACATACCCGCTTCCGCCAGACAGTAACTTATCAAAATCCCTTAACCCAATTTTCCCATAATTCACCCATATAAAATTTTCCCACAAAACCTTATCTGAAAAAGACGCAAACGTAGCATTCCTTAAAATATTCCCAGACTTTGGAAAACGCGAAATCAAAAGACGCAAACGTTGCATTAGTCGAAACAAATAGATCAGATGACCGTTGAACAGGTAACTTACATAAGAATTCTTAGTTTAGTTTAAAAGTTAGAGTCAGAACGACTGGATTGTAATTTAGTGATTATAATAAAGTGAATAAAATAAAATAAAAATTGTTTTTTTTTGTGTTTGGTATAAACCAAATATTTATCTTATATAAAAAAGCCCTTCACCCTGGTTCTTAATAAAAAAAAATTATTGTTTTTATTTATTCTCGGCGGACGGTATTAGTTTTTTAATGTTGTTTTTTTTAGCCACGTCCGTTTGCTGCGAGGTCTTTCCGACTTTACTGCAGTGAGATATCTATTTTTATTATACCATATCACAGCCCTTGTTCCACAACACACATACAAAACCAACAGACCTCTTCTCCCCCACCCTGAGACATATCTCGAGCTTATAATTATTGGTATCCCTTTCAATCATGTCCAAAAAACAACTTCCTTCGACGATTCGGTCATGTTTAGATTTCCTTTTGCTGATTTACGCTTCGTCAATTTTGATAGACAACCGGGATCACAAATTTTTTCCTCGTCTTCATAAAAGCGTTCCAATGAAAGAGTACACACCTAATGTTGATCGAGGGAAAGAAAAAAAAACAAAATTAAGGTACGCTTAAAGTGTACGTTTTTTAAAAATTAAAACCGAAATGGTGTTTTAATGTATTGTAATTGAAATTGTTTACAATTTCGAAAAAATCTCTAAATATCGGCCCATGACTCTAGTTTTATTGAACCGAGTTATATAATAAAAAACATTACTTCTCGTACAAAGCAAAATCTGTCAGCAGCTGTTTCGGATGAAATCGGTGTATCATTCAAAATGCTACTTTCTTCAAATGAATATCGTTTGGCGGAAGAACAGGTTATGAGAATGGTCGCTTCCAAAGAAATGTGCACATTTTCAAAGCACGTATTTCTAGTCCTGGCAATTTCGTCTCTTCATGCAAACCAAAGTTCCGAAATTGTTGTCGGTTTTGAGCTGTTGCCGAATTGTTGCCGAAATTAAACCCATTTCAACGAGCCAATCAATCGTGGTTTTCTGACTTGAAATAAGCTGGCATAACTGAAATAAGTGATCACGGTATTCTTACAGGACCTTCTGTTCTTCTTATAGACTTCTTAATGTCAGAATAGGATTCACCGACCTCAAAATTTCCAAGAATTCCAAAAAGATATTTTTTCCCAGATAATTTGAGAGAAAAGATAATCACGGTATCCTTACAGGTCCTTCTCTTATCCTTACAAGGACGAAGTGGTGAAAATACAGCGCATTTCTTAGGTCCCGGCCAGAGCCCATAAGACTCTGTGCGTTTTGGTATTGGTTATAACGACACCGCATATAACGACATATCGGCTTTAACGACCCCTTTTTATACGAAAACAGAAAAAAATATCGTTTATAAATACCGAAACTTAAGATCTCATAGAAAAAAATCAAAACCTGGTAGATTAAGTTTTTAACAAATGTTCTAAATTGGCCGCCATGTCAGATACCCTAGTTTTTGCCCAATTAAATTGAAAAGGAGTTCTTGCACCAAAAATCCAAACAAACAAAGATTACTCAATATCTGCAGAAAACTTAAATAAATTTAATTTTTTAATGTACGGACGATTTGCAATAAAAATTTTGTATTTTAGAACTTCACACATGTATTTTAAAACCTTTAAAACTATGAATCGGTTATAACGAACAACCGGACATAACGACCAGATTTATTGGTCCCTTGGAGGTCGTTATAACCGGATTCCACTGTATTATATTGTCATCGGACTTACGTATGTCTGCAAAATTTCAAGTCAATCGGATGAGGGGAAATGGGTCATAATTAAGGACTGGACACGAAATAAAGTGCACACACGATTTTTACAAAATAAACACTTTTTTATATATTTAAAAAAAAATCACATTTTTATATTAAGTGTTTTAACTCTTATCAAACTAAAAGTACAAAAAAAAAACAAAAAATTATTTCCTACGACTAAAATTGCGGACTTTTGATTTTATCTTGTTCATAAGAGTTTGCACTGTAATATTAGTGACTTTACGAGCTGCTGTGTTCCAATTCTTCCTGAATTCTTCCATTGTCGTTGCAGCTCGACCTTGTGTTCGCAATTCCCGCTTTACGAGTGCCCAGTAACGCTCGATGGGACGGAGTTCAGGACAGTTTTGGGGGTTAAGGTACGTTTCGTCGTAGGACGTTTCGTAGTCTATTAAAATTCAGCGACCCGGATTGTTTAACAAAAATTTGTATAATTTCCCACAACGAATTTTGGCACGATTCAATTGGTCTAAACTTCTTTTGGGCATTTTTTGTTTTTTATATGTTTTTAAATTTTTCTTTTTTTTTTTTAAATTTTTTGCACCGTACTTTTCGCCACTCCCGTTTTTTTGGCCACAACTCGAATTGACAAAGTTTTCTTTCTTGTCAACAATTTCACCACCTTTGTCTCTAATTTTGGGTCAGCTGTACCTTTTTTCCGACCACGACCTGGCAGATCCATTCGGGTATTATGCTCCCCAAACTTAGCTATAACTTTTTTGGCACCATTTACTGAAACTTTGTGCAGTTTTGCTAACTGTCTTAGTGATATTCCACTTGTACGGCACCAAGTTTGCAAAATTAATTTTCTGTTTTCTTCGGTTATTCGCGCCATGTCTTTTTTGTTTATAGATTAAGCTTAAAAACCAAGCACTAATAAAAATATAAACTTGACAGAACACAACAAACCTACTTACATCAAATATTAACCTGCGAGTTTAAATTTAAACCAAATTTTAAGTGTGCACTTTATTTCGTGTCCAGTCCTTAGATGGCAAGATTTGACCCTGACAAACGACAGATCCGAAGGCAAACAAAATAAAAGCTTTTAAAAAATAATATTTTTTTTTTTCAAATATCTCGAGAACCGCTAAAGATACATAAAAACCGTTAAAGGAAAAAATGCAGAAAATTTTATTTTTTCCGAGAAATTTTCAAAAAACTGTATTTTTTTTACCACGAGGTACCCATGCAGAGGTTTACTTTTTGGTTATTTGAAAAAAAAATAGGCTTAAAATATAGATTTTTGTTCTAATACGGTCCTTACGAGCCATTGCTATTTTTGTTTTACCTAAGAAATTTTGCAGCGTCCGTACTGATGACTTATTGATACCCGATCACAAACCTAAAAAAAAAATTGCTTGACGTATTTTACGTAAGTATTTTACTCAGAAATAGAAAATTTCCTTATAAAGGGTGGTTAAATTACAAGGGCCGATGTTGAATGTGAACCACACCTAAACGTAAAGTTTTTTTCTGCATTTCATTTGACATTTCTCAATTTCAGACTAACTCAATTTGAACCATGCAAAGATACACAATCGAGCAACGCGTTAAAGTTATTCAGGCTTATTATGAAAATGTGCCTCATCACTGAAGATGATTTTCTTCGAAAATTGATCATCCACTGTTGCCATTTCTTGCCACCATTCTGACCATTGACGACGCTTGAAATGGTCAAGAGGCTTTAGTTCTTGAGTCAATTGCACCTTGTAAGCGTGTAAATGCAAGTCTTTATGCATAATGTTCATCAACGACGAGCGTGGGAGGTGCAATTGTTGGGCACGACGAAGTGCACGATATGCATTTTGATTTGAACGCCCATTTTCATAATAAGCCTGAATAACTTTAACGCGTTGCTCGATTGTGTATCTTTGCATGGTTCAAATTGAGTTAGTCTGAAATTGAGAAATGTCAAATGAAATGCAGAAAAAAACTTGACGTTTAGGTGTGGTTCACATTCAACATCGGCCCTTGAAATTTAACCACCCTTTAGTACAATATTTTTCTTTATTTCTTAATTTACCATTTATTATAAAAACCGCTCACTTATTATAAAAAAATTTCTTTAAGGATTTTGACAACTTCAGAAAAATCGACAGAGAATGGCAGAGATAAGATCCGTTCAAAACAAACAAAAAATTTCTTTGACGGTACGTTAGCCATTAGAAAAAATAATTCGATCGGAAGTTCAACCAAATCTACTATCGCAATGAAATGTTATGAGATTGAGGCTAGCAAAAGTCGTCAACTGGAAGAAATGCTCCGCAAACGTGAAGAAGAGTTGAAAAGGCGTCGAGAACACGTAGAGCGATTGGTAGAGTGGCATCAACGGCTCGACCAGGAAGAGCAAGACGTCTTAGAATTAGAACGAATGCTTTTCCAGTACAACGTAGAAGCCCAAAAAAAATCACCGAAACGTCGAAAAATAGAGAAAAGAATTTCAGACATTGATAAAAGTCTGGAAGTACTTAATAAAATCTCGGCGACAAGCGGCAGTGGTCAAGGAAATGAAACCGTGGACACAGTCAGGACATCAGGGTGGAAACTGAATAAACTTTGGCGTCGACTAACTAGTCGCGACGATGAAAAATTCGATCCAGATGGGAAATACAATTTAACAAAAGAGGATCTTGAAAAACTGTACGAAGATGCCAAGCTTACTGTTCTTGAAGAATTCGGCGACAAACATAACGTAAGGCTGCTACTTGAACAAACCACTTCCAATAAATCCTTCAATCGAAGCCTTAGATCACAAAGTCAAAATAGCGATGTTCCAACGTTGAATCTAAACTTTAGTTCAACTCAATCTGAGTATGAAAAACTGACGGAATTTTCACAGGAGTTGGAACCTACACAATCTGAAATCATCGAAAAGCAATCTAACTTTGGTAAGGGTACAATGCAGACAGTTACTAAAATTCATGCAAGTTCCGAAGAAAATTTTTCTGAAAATGAAAAGCTAGATACTGAAATGTCCGCAATCACAGAAGAATCTCTAAAATCAGTTCCAAACAGGGGTGGATTTATTGAAAGTGTTCAAGAAGAGTATTTGCCAAGCGAGATCTCAGATTCTGATGAAAATCAGACAGTAAATGCTGGCAGCTACATGACCATTACGACCATCTCGAGTTTTTCAAATGCTCAAACAGTGGATCAGTCTAAATCGAGAAGTAAGCCGGCAACCGTAATCCAGTCTTCTGACACTGAATCAATTGAGTCATTGGGAAATACGACTACTAATTCACCTAGTAAATGGATAGAATCTAGGGTTGTCACGTCAGAATCTTTGGAAGGGCCGACACAAACTGAATCGCAGCCAGCTAATGAGCTACAAACCTCCAAATTGCAATCGGTAATTCTCGAAATTCCACCAAAAAATGGCAATATTGAATACGCCCCACATTCAGTTACTACCGGCTCTATTCAAGCCGAGGCGATTACCTCAACAATTGTGGTGGAGACATCAAATAAACAAACTTCAGTCCCTTTTGAACCTCTGGCTAACGCCATCAATGTTTCCGACGCGAAATCAGACAACAAAATTTCAACTCCAGCCTTTGAAGAAGAGTCTGAAATTACTTTGGAACTTCCGTTAAATTGTGTAATGAAAGACCCTTTGCCAGAATCGAGTTCCAACGTTGACCCAGAATCGATCGAATATGAATTCAAATTTGAAGAAGATGAAACGTCAGAGAATGAAAACTCGTTATTGTCTTGTTTAGTTCATGAGATCCCAGAAAAGGAATTCATGTTGGAAAATGTTTCGATGCCAAATTTTGAAATTACATTGGACGAGACCCGAAGTCACATTGAAACTCTAAGTTCAGGCAGTACGCCGCCAGGGGAAAATTCTGACTCCGAGCTTAGAAGGAGACTAGTGGACTTGGATGGAAGTCTGAGGGATCTAAATGAAACTCTCGAAAGGGCGCTGAGTCCAGAGAAGCCGAGAACCCCATCACCTCGAAACTTAGCAAAAACTGATGAGGATAAGGAAAACTTGCCACTGATGCCAATACCATTTAAAGGTCAATCAGGCAAATCTGCAATTAGGGACTATATGGCGTCAACAGAAAGTTCTAGTCGAATGCCGGATATTGTTAGTGAGGCGGAGATACGTAGACGACAGCAAGTTGTAACCGAAGGAGAGGTAGGAGATAAATCTTGTTATCAAATCTTGTTGGCCGCATATTTCATGGTTTGGTTTTTACTTTTTTCAGTCAAAACAATTTGAACATGCAGCACCTTACGTATTTCTTCGAGAAATTCCGAACAAGCCACCACCGCCGTATGTACCCCCCGCTCATGGAAGTCCCATGACAACAATTTTCCCATCAAAACAACGAATCAAGGAAATAACCTATCGACGAACCAAGGAATTATATGAAGAAAATCTCAAAAAGGGTAAAGAACATTTATTTAGTGCCAATAAAATATCGCGAATGAAATTTGCTTAACACGAAATTTCACTTCCTTTCATTAATGAAATTTACTTTCTTTCAGAGAATAACGAATCAAACAATGCTCCCTCAATTTTGGAGGAAAATATCACAAACGTATACGAGCGGGTCATTTTGCATATCTGCAAAGAATGTGTTCAAGAATATCAATCATCACTCGAGATAAACGAAAAAGATATCAAAAATTACAAGCAGCCCCTCGTGCTATTTAATCCACCAGATCGACTTCAATGCATTCAAGAAATAGTTTATAAAAGAGTTCGAAAACTTTTATCAATGGATCATAAGGGTCCCAAAGTTGTCTCAATATTCGAAGTCGATCAAAAAAAGCGCGATAGCGTTGATGAAATTCTAATTCAAGAATTATTTGAAGAAGAGCACAAATGGTCAAATTTTGACGACGAAGAAGAAGAAGTTAAAGCAACTATAGTTAACGATATCTGTGATGACTTAATTTGTGAAGTCGTTAATATATTTCAAAAAACGGAAAATCTTACAATAATCTCGAAACAAATCGAGACTGCCATAGATCAGAGAACACATTAAATCGTAGAACAGTATAATTACTAACTAAAAGTTCAATAGCTGCGACGACGTAGGTCGTGGAAATTAGACTAGATTTAAAAGTGTAAACAGCCATAAAAACCATCTGCTATTAAAAAATATATATTTAGTTTCACTTAACGAATACTTCCTAACATTTTTTTGTACGTCTCTCACTATCTCAATTCATACCATCTAGTTCTTCTTTTTCGGCATTACAACCAGTTTCTGATTTTGGTGTGACTAAATGTCTCTAACCAGAGTCTCGCGGGCGAGTCGATATCCTCCAGTTTTGCATCTAATTTTAGGTCTTAAATTTTATGACCGAAAATAATTGACCAAATCGTGATTTTCAATTAAGAGTTCTAAACGGGTCCGGGCAATTTTGAGCCAATTAATCCCTCGATTCTACTTTAAATCTTTTAGTATTTTAACCTTTTAACGTGACTTAAAAGGAAATTAATAGATTTGGAATTCTACTTCTAAGGTTAAAAGGTTATCATAAAAACTTTGAAAAACCCCCGACTAAAGAAAAACCCTAAAAAATTGAAAAACTCCTGAATAAAAAAAAATCCTTTAAAAAGAATAAAATAATCATTACAGTAAATTTAAAATTTGTGTGCGTCGGGAAAGCCTATTGGTCGTTGAATTTGTGGAGCAAGGTTGTCCTGATGCAAACCAATTTTAAATTTACTCCAATGATTATATTATTTTATCTTTTTTAAAGGATTTTTTTATTATTAGGGTTGATCTCAGTAATTTAAATATCTCGAAAGTTATGCCCCAAACATGTGTGTATAGAGCCCATAATATAGAGAGTGGACATCCGGACTAGAGCGACTAGACATGAGTTTTTTTAATTATATTAAGCGAATTCCGTTATTTTGATAATGTGACAAAGAACGACATTTTTAAAGCTTTCCGCGGTCGTTTTTCAGCTCGCCGGCCATTTGTACAAGTCCGGATGTCCACTCGCTATATTATAGACTCTCTACACACATGAGGGCGTGTCAACAACTACAACTTTCCAAATTTTGATATGAGTTTTTTTTATTGATATTGACCGATTTATTTGTGGCAAAGGATTAAATTTTTAAAGCTCTTCTTACTGATTTTTCAGCTCGGCGGCCATTTTTACACGTTCCATTGTTTATTCTCTAGATTATAGTCCAAATCCACACAAATTCAACGATCAAAAGGCTTTCCCGACGCACACAAATTTACTGTAATGATTATTTTATCCTTTTTAAAGGATTTTTTTTATTCAGGAGTTTTTCAATTTTTATGGGGTTTTTGTTTAGTAGGGGGCTTTTCAAAATTTTTATTTTGTTTTTTTTCACTCTTTTGAAAGATAACAGTGAACAAACTTTTTATGTCCGATTGAATTTAAAGTTTTTTAGTAACAATTTTGTATTGCAATCATTATTTAAAGATTAGCCATTTTTTTCAAGTAATGTCCCTCGACTGCCGAAGTGGGATCGAAAACGGTTCAGGGAATCAAAATACACAGGGAGAGGAGAGATAACGATAAGAGGAGAGTGAATTCGTACACACTAAAATATTCCTTTCATTATTTATAACCGAATGGCGAAAGCGGGATCGGAATCGGTTCAGTGGATCAGGAGATACAAGGAGAGGGGGTTTAAATTGAGGGGGGAAGGGGGAATTAAAAAAGAGCGCAAGAACGAGACGACACCCATATCCAGCCGAATGCCAAAAACGGGACCGAAATCGGTTGAGTGGTTCAAAAGTTATGAGGGAAGGACGCACAAACTTCGGGCCAAACGCATATACCATCTCCGATCCGCCGGGGGTGAAAAATCAGCTAATCTTTTAACTGGAGTGGTGAAATTCCTATAAGATTTTAAGGCTAATAGAATAAAAGACGTTTCTAACCTAAAAATTCTTTTAACTTATAAGTTGATCTGAAGGTACTTAGAAAATGTTTTCCAGCAATCAATGATGGTTGAGGCAACGATTAAAATGGAAAAAAAATATTTTTGCGTTTAAGATCTATGAAGTAAAAAGGATTTGGAAGTATTGCAGCGAAAAACGTATTTATTGTTTTTTTCAGCCGAATATGCGGGTTTTGCGGAGGAAGTGATGTCACAATGAGGTCAAAGTCATGGTAGATAAGAGTTTGTTATTGTTTTTGTTTACATTGTGTAGCTGATAAGGTATTATTTCGGGAGTGAGTAGTAATGGGTAAGTCTGGGAGTACGTTGGCCTTGGGTTTGGTGAGCGATTTTGTAGATAAATGTTGACTTGACCTTAGTAAAGACTCTTATCACTTTACTAAGGTGAAGACTGGAGGCGAAGCATGAGTTCAGCAGATACATATTTGGAAGTGGGTTCGCTGGGAAGTTGTTGTTGAGATAAGGTGGGTAGATTAAGGTTGACGTTGCGATTGTGGTTAGAGGATGTGATTACGGTAGTGATGTGTGTGTGTATGTCTGTGGGAGGTTGCATCAGGGCTGGGGCATCATCGGAAGCAGTAGCAGGCAGCTCCAAGGCAATTAGAAACTATTAATAAAAAAAAATCTTGAATATATAGGATGTGTGTTAGCAAAATATATAACATATTAAATATCACTAACTCGGTCAAATATGATGATCGTATAACAAAAATTGAATATCGCCGAATATTACCCTATAATACTTTAACGCAGGTGCAGTTTTATTCGATGAAGTTCGATATAATTTATCGGAAAAAGAAATTGATCGAACAAGGAATCTTGGTATTACATCTACTCTCAAAATTCTATCAACACGAAATAGTGATGAAGCTTAAGGCCTTTCTAATGTTGGGTGGTCACTACCATTGGAGACTTAATTTTACAGTTTGATAATAATGCTATGGAATACATCTCAACGAAGACGGCTGAGTTCCAAGAACGCGATAATGGATGGACTCTATTAAAAATTATACACCTGGAAATAAATATAAATGAATATCAACCTATTCGAGGATCTCAACATACCTGAATCGGTTGCAAGTAAAAAAGCCTGCATCAAGGTTCAAAAAGCTGATGAATATTGTTTCAAGTGGGTAATAATATCAGAAATATCTCCACACGTGAAAAAGAGTTTTTCTTAAGCGGACATTAGCATATGGGATTCCAGATACAGTAATCTCTCCAACAGCGCGGTTAAGTTTTTAATACCAAAATTTCGAACTGCGCGGTAAAAATTTCGCAGCTGCGCGGTTTTTTTTATAATTTTCGTTTAAAAAAACATGTTCTGAATATATATTTTGGTGAATCCCCGAAAAAAAGGAATCAGCTGGTAATTTGGTATCTTCGTACATATTTGGTAATTTCCCTTTTTGAATACTTGTAGATAATTTGTTGTTAATTTTTGCATTTTCTGACGTTATTGCTTTCCATTTGCAATTGCGTCGACTTTTCAGACACTTTTCAGTGTTTACGGAATCCGTTTTTGGAATCTTTCTAATATCTGGGACCTAACCCCAAACTTTCATACAAACTAGGGTTCACAGTGCGAGGTTTCGGTTTGCGCGCTCTTTTCAGTTGGAGGGATTACTGTATTTCACAAAGCATTATAGAATTGAATCACATCGCACTTGATTTTGGTAATATTGAGTTTCCAATATACGGAAAATTGAAGATTTGAATTCATAAATAAACGTAAATATTTTCGGAATAGAAGAAATACCGAAAACCCAGTATTCTGTTGTAGGACCATATTACGAACAAAATGGGGTGTTGAAACCACATCGATATGCTGTTAATGCAACAAGACGAGAAAATGCATTATGTTTGAATAAAGAATCTTTCTAGATTTGATGAATGACCAATTTCTAAAACAAAACGTCTTTCTGTTTCTGTAACTTTTGCTTTCAACATTTTCATACTGCGGAAGCACTAAACAATCACAGAAGTGATAACGAAAATGCCTGAAGGAGAAAAAGCGATTTTGAAATATGAACATGTTGAGCGGAAGTTAGAGGTAGCGTTTGATATTTACGCTGATTTCGAGACCATTCTTCAGAATTCTGACACCAGTTTACCAGATTCATCAACACCCTCAACTACGAATATTCAAGAGCATATACCGTGCGCTTATGGTTACTACATCAAATGTTCATTTGATAGCAACTTGGATGTTTAACGACCGTATACAGGAGAGGGTTGTGAAAAAATCTTCATACAACAGCTAATAGACGACACCACTAGACTCTACACAGACTACATCAAACAACCTAAACCAGGGCCAGGAAAGCTTTGAAAGTCCTGGGGCATCCACTACCACTGACAAGCGATTTACTTGTTTATATGGCTTGCTCTCCGAGCCTAGTTCAAACTTTGTTGAAAGCTCTTTTTCGTTATTTTTGGTTTTGACACACGGTTAATTGTTTTACTTTACGTTAAAAATAGGTTTGACAAAGAAAAAATTTTATGTTAAATTTCCGAATCACAATCGGAAAATAAAATTGAAATTATTAAAATCAAAAACATTCATTTGATCAATTGATATTTCATGGAGTTACTAAAACGCCTATTTAAATCGTATTTTTTGTTGTTTTAATTCCCTGAAATCATATTAAACATTGCATTGTTTTATCAAACCGAAAAAAGAAACACTTATGTCCAAAACTCGTGTCGTCTTTTGAGACAATACGCTTTATGATTTTTAGCAGTGTTAATTTTTTCGCTACGTTTCACAACGCGAAATACACCACCGCTTCAGTCAATGTCCTAATGACAACTGAGCTAATAAAAATCTCTCGCATAAATGGCCTTCCTTAGAACTCAGCAAAGCTCCATGATATGCAAAATGCACAAGTGGAAGCAGAACGGGTTATATCAAGACCCTCTACATACAAAGCCATGCACTAATAGAGTTACTGCCACATGTATATGGCCAAGTAGGGTCGCTCATAGATAATATATACTAATAGATAGCTAACTTTCGCCTATCGACTGCAACGCTCGGTTTTCCAGGAAATGGAATCGTAACTACTTTGGTTTGTGTATTGGGTAGTTCTAACCTGTGCTAAACTTGGTTTGTGCCCTTGATACATTTTTCTCGCTAGAAAATCCAATAAAAATTTGAAAAAACAAAACCAATATCTTTTAAATTTTTTTTTATTTTAAATTTCAATATATGTTTGAATAGATATCACATTTTGTTTTGTTATTTTTAAATAAATATCACATTACTGCAGTGGCAGTGAAGACGAGGGACAAGCCAAATGTGTCGAGCCAAGCGCTAGAGTTCCAGAGCCGTCCCAAAAGCAGTTTACAATCAAACGCAGCTACGATATAGGGAAGGCGATAGTGCCAGCAAAGCCCACCATAAAGCTTAAGTGGGGCTTGATTTTGAGGCAACTTTGCCTCCGTCTTCATGGAATGCTCGAGTGTCTCGAACGACTGGAAGAGGAATTAGAATTTATTGTAGCAAAGTAAGACTATCCCGAGATCATTACCTCGACTTCCTCAGATCCCAAATAATCACGTCTCTGACTGCAAAAGTATGCAGGTGTGGTCCTCACTGACTAAAGCTAAATATTCGCCCTCGGGCTCCCAAGAAACATCGTTAATGTAGTTTGTGTGACCTAGAAATACACCATGAAATTTTCTCAAAAATTGCAAATAAATGGAGATACCTTTCAGCAGTAAGTCACTGTGGAAAATTCTTAAGCAGTGATGCGCCCCAACCGCACAGAATGTCACAACTTTGGGCAAAACCGACAGCGAAGTCTCAGGGGCGAAACTGATGGCTCACAACGGGTTTCAAGGTACAACTGCTTCAATTCTACCCACTCAAACGAATCGTTCTCTGATTCTTCCTAAAATACCGGTGTTTTTAAGGACACTTGAAAAATTACCGGAATTAAAATGTGCCCCAAAATGAAGAAAAAAAAAACTAACCTCAAATCATGGTCAAGTCGGAGAAAACATGCCACACGCGCGCCCTCATGCTTGAAAAGCGAAAAACACATGCGACATGTGCGCCGTTTTTTTTTGGAATCGGAACTATAATGAAAAATCGACTTTTTGTTCTAAGTTGACACACCGTGGGGTCGCTGATGAATTGTCTAACATGGCGCCGGCATGAAGTTTCCGAGATTTTTTGCGGTTCTATATCAATTAAGTTCCTACATTATCGTTTGGAGGGAATGAAAATGAAAACAAAAACCATTTTTGTTATTTTATGGTTTTTATTTAAAGGCAAAACAAATTTCCATATAATGGAAAAAAATTGAGTATGAAATTGAAAAATAAATTCAAAACAAACATTTTTTTATTGTATATAACAATAACGGACAAAGGGATTTGTGATACGAATTACAGCACGGTACACAGCAATTACGAGGCATTATGTTTAAATTGAATATTTAAAAAAAAAAGGAAATACACTTGCGGAAAAGCTGCAGTAAATAACTCTCAGGAGTCTCCTAGCCCATGTTGCTTCCCCTGTCACAACCCCTCTTGTAATGGATTCTTCGATCAGCCTTAAATTAAACGCAAAATATGTGCGTTTTTTTAATTATCTACAATATAATCTGTTGGTAATAAGCAGGGGCCTTATTAGGGAACTCGAATCGAAAATGAAATACACGGAAATGTTTGATGCGGTAACAGCTAACTCGAATTCGATCATATATTTGTCATTCATTTTCAAAAATTTACTCAAACACTTTTCACTCGCCGGAAATGAAACTCGAAAGAAAAATTTATTCATTTCAATGTTTTTTTACGTAAGATTTTTTTTTTGCGAAACATTTAAATTGCTTGGAAAATCCATAAAAAATAAGAAAAAGTTGCCTCTAACATATAATATTTAGTTAATTACGATTTTAAACGAAGTCCATTCCGTATGAATTTTCTTACAATTCTTGGATTGAAAACGCCGTCATCACTTTCGTCACTTTTATCTTGCACTTATTTTACAATCATCACTTTCATCCGGTTCTTATTTCAATTTTTTTAAACTGCCGGCATTAATTTCACAAAAAAGAAAACGCAAAAACTAATAGCAAATTATTTACAACTATTCAATAATGACACTAAATATAACCACGAAATTTCCAAGTTACCAGCAAGTTGCTTTTTAGCAACTTTTAATTTTAACTTGTTGAGTTGTTTTTATTGCTGATTCACAATTATTAAACAAAACACAAACGATTATTAGTAATATACACATTTAATTTATATATTTTACCGATTAAACTCTGAAAACTTGATAAAATTATTAACTTAATAACAAAACAAATCGAACTTTACGCGCGGTTTCCCATCTGATTTTGACAGTAGAGTTGCTACTTGACACTACTAGTTCACACATAGAAAGATTTTTGCATGGCTTTGTATGTAGAGGGTCTTGGTTATATGCAAAGTGAAACAGATTATTTCTTTCATATGCGTATGTATGTAGTTTTCGTACAAGCCAGAATGAAACGGGTAACATGAAGAATCGATGGATAAGAGGGCAATTTGAGCTGTGAAAATGCCCTTGGTGCACATGGCTTCAGAGCGCTGACCTAAACCAATGCTTCCATTGACGTCAGAAGAAATTTTTAGACAAGTAAGAAGTAAAGAATGTTATATATGTAAGAAAGTTTTCAATGAAAATATGGTAGCGGATAATTTTCATTTGACTGGTAAATATCGTGGTCCAGCACATAACGATTGTAATTTGCATTACCGGGTTCCACATTTTTTCTCATTATTTTTTCATAATTTTCAGGCTATGATTGCCATTTACTTATTAAAATATTAGGAGAAAATCGATATAATACCATTAAATAAAGAAAAATATTTTTTTGTTACGAAGTGGATTCCTTTAAGTAGCAAAGAACGTGTCGAATCATTTTCTTTAAGATTTCTTGATTCATTCAGATTTATGCCTTCAAGCATTGACTCTTTAGCTAATAATTTATCAGTAAATGATTAAAAAAAACAATCAAATCTCATTTATCTTATGAAAAATCTTTTTTCATAAAAAGAAAGGTATGTTTCCGTATAATTACCTAGATTCATGGGGTAACCTTAAAGAAAACGTTTTACCCACTCAAATAGCGTTTAAAGATAAATTTTCCGATTTTGAGTGTACAGATATGGATTACGCTCATGCAAGAGCTGTTTAGGATCATTTTCAGTGTCTAAATTTACAACATTTTATAGAAATTTATCTGCAAAAAGATGTGTTGCTACTTGCGAATATACTCAAAACTTTTAGAAAACTTTGTAACCGGTTTCCCGATGCAGAACCCTGAAAATATTTCACACTTCCAGATTTCGCTTTTTATGTGACAAAAGTTGAATTACAATTATTTGATAGTATTGATATGCATAACTTTATTTAAAAAAGTAGCAGGTAGGGTTTGACGCAAGTCAGTCATAGACATTCAAAAGCAAAGAATAAATATATGGATAATTTTAATCCGAGAACATTTTTCATGAATCGATGCTAACAATGTGTATGGTGCAGCTATGTCGAATCTTTTACCGCAAGGAAAATTTAAGTGGGTTGAAAAAGAAAAATTTTTATAAATTGATATTATGGCAATTGAACAAAATTCAGAAATTGGTTATATTTTTGAAGTTAAATTAGAGTAATCCTATTGGAATTTCTCGGCTTATAGGTCTGCAAAAACAAAAAATAATATAACAAAAATATTATATTATTTTTGTGGATGTTTTCACATCCAATTTCCCACCCAATAGGTCAGGCATGTCTACCCTGAAAACCCATCAGGAGCCTGTTTCTATTATGGAAGCTGGCTCACCGTAATCAGAGCCGCCTGCTTTACCAGCCACGCCTCCACACGTTCAATGTTACTTGACAAGTATTATTGATGAAAATTTGCATCAAGTAACATTGATTTTTTCATACGCTTTCAGTTTCAAATCTTTATTAATATAACTCATAGATTTTACTTTCCATCGACACTCATTCTTCCAGTAAATGTCAATGAACTCACTGAGGAATTCACGCGAACATTGCCGAATATCGGACATATTTCTTTGAATAACAGAGAGCAACTGGTATTACAGGATTTTACAGGATTTTGGTCGAGTAAAACTCGATTCGAGTATTTATACTCCGATGCCACAAACCTTGTGCGACGTATAAGGTTAAGGCAACACAACTCCATCAAGCCAGAGCAAATAAACTATTTATTGTGTTTAACCATTAAACCATTTCTGATTCATGGTTTTCTCGACCTTCTAGCAATGAATAATCCTATTGGAATTTCTCAGCTTATAGGTCTGCAAAAACAAAAAATAATACAGTGTGACCTCGGTAAACGCAACCCTCGAAGAACGCAACTCCTCGGTTAACGCAACACCTAAAATTTTACACTGTTAACTCAACAAACGCAACTTCCAAATAAGGTTCACTCGATTAACGCAACTTTTTTATAATCTGATACTGTTTCGGCAAAAAAAGATAAAAAATAGTTACAGGAAATCTTTTATTGGCTTTATTCTCTGTTCCTTGTTTTTATTTATTAAAGAATGGCTGTTACAAAACAAGTATGTGCCAACAAAAAAACACACGAAAACTAAAATTGGCAGACAACCATAAATGTTTAGAGATTTGACTGAGATCTGACTTAATGGACTGTAAATGTTTGTAAAAGAAAGAAGAAAAACTCTTTGATAATTTTCGATTTTCATAGATTTTTTTTAACGACACTTGATCCTAACTGCGCGAAAACTGTTTGAGAAGTGAGTCTATTTTGAGTAAAAAAAGAGATCTTACAATAAAAAGAGTGTTGCCAGGTCATGAATTTTGGATTGACAAAAATTGATTCGCAACATACCGCCCGCCTCGTCACCTTGAAGAGGGGACGAAACAGTTCTTATTAAAAAACATTGAGTCATAAATTTTTTAAGGAAAAATTGAAACATTGAAAAAAGTGATATAAAATTAAAGTCTGAGTTGAATATTTGACAAAAGAAAATCTAAATTGAATATTTGACATGAAAAAAATTAACTGTTGATTGTAAAGGTGTAACTGATATGATGTCGTTTATGATGAGTTATCCACTGGAACCGGTAAAGGACAAAGTTTCGCCATGTTAGGATTCTAATGATCATTCATAATGATCATTGAAAAAAAACATTGAAGCTTCATTTCTCAAATATAATTCAGTCAACTATTTGAAAACAGATGTAATTGGACTTCCTACTTTTGATTATGAACTATTTAAAATATCGGTCAAATTTCCAAACACGAAACGATAGATGTTTAAACGCTAGAACTGAAATATGATAACATAAACAATTGCTGTATCATTATCACAATTAAGTTACTCATGCAATTCAGTGAGGAAATCCAATGCACCTAGGTTTTGTTGACACAGCAGAAAGTAGAATTCACGGTCATGAAATGAAATGAAATGCTGATCGGAAATAAAACCATTGGACTAGGAAAGACCTTGAAATGTTTGAATAATAAATGAATATGTTTTTAAGAATATTGTAACATTTATGTAAGCGGAAGAATTCATCTTCCGCCTAGAGTAGTTATAAAAGTAAGTGTAAGCTTAAGAGGGCAATCGTAAAGCAGTCTAGGAGGCAATCAAGTCGGAGTTAGAAAAACAGTTGATAGTTGATAGTGAATAGCTACTAGTTAATAGTGAATACAATAGTTATAGTGAAGCAGCAGTAGAGATAGTAGTCAGTATTTTTACTAGAGCCAATAGTGTCCAAGTAACTGTATAAAACGAGATTAAATAAAGTGAATAGAAGAAATCAAGGCGAGTTATTCTTTTTATCAAATTCTTCATCCGTTTACGAGAAGAGCCCCAACAGCCACAGGACGTTTGAGGATTGACTCTTGAGTTTGTAGAGTTGCGACTCGGATGAGACCGTCCGGCCCCGGATGGACCTCTGTGATACGACCAAGAGGCCACTCGGTCGGTGGATATCGTTCATCTGAAATGAGTACTAAAATACCAGGTTTTATAAGATTAGTTTGCTGCTTCCACTTTGATATCGATTGGAATCTTTGGAGATATTCTCTTGACCAACGATTCCAAAAACCTTCCAACATATGTCTAATTAACTGCCAACGAGAGAGTCTTGACAAAGGCACGTCTGAGAGCGATAGTTCTGGAACAGTTGTTAGAGCTGACCTAATCAGGAAGTGGCCTGGAGTGAGCACTAACATCAGCTGGGTCATCTGATAGAGAACAGAGCGGTCGAGAGTTCAAGACAGCTTCAATCTGCGATAACAGAGTGTTGAATTCTTTGAATGTCAACGCAGTGTCGCCAATTATGCGACGTAGATGAAATTTTACGGATTTAACCCCCGCTTCCCAGTTGCCTCCGAAATGAGGGGCGAATGGGGGATTAAATCGCCATTCAGTTCCGTCATTTGCGAGTAGAGATGCTAGTTGTCCCAGTTCTTTTGATGATGTTGAAAAAAGTCTTTTGAGTTCTGCATTAGCACCGACCAGGTTGGTTCCACAGTCGCTGCTGAGAGTTAGACAGATTCCTCGACGAGACGTGAATCTTCGATATGCAGCGAGAAATCCTTCGATTGTATAATCTGATGCAATTTCAACATGTAGAGCTGATGTAGAGAGACATACAAAGAGCACTATGTATCCCTTGTATGTTTCTGCCGCCCGACCTCCAAGTCTTGATAGAAAATGGACCTGCGTAGTCAATACCGGAATTGAGAAATGCTCTTGATGGGGTGATTCTAGACTATGGTAATTGACCCATTAGTTGCTTTGCAGTGACGCCACGCAATCGAACACAACGAATATGAGATCGAACAGGGATACGACCTCCAAGTATCCAGTAATTTTCTCGGATGTAAGCTAACATTATCTGAGTTCCTCCATGGAGTGTTTTATCGTGAGCATCAGCCAATATCAGAGTTGTTAAGGCAGATTCTTTAGGTAAGATAAGAGGATGTTTCGTGTCTGGATTCAATAGAGAATTGCGAAGCCGCCCGCCAACACGAAGTAATCCTGTTGAGTCGACGAACGGAATGAGCTTACTTAGATAGTTAGCGTTTGAGAGAATTTGCCCTTGGAGAATAGTCCTGATTTCGTATGAGAAGTGAGCTTCTTGAGTAGTTTTCACCCAAAAAAGTCTTTCTTTTTCTAGCTCCAGAGGAGTCAGAGGATGATGAGTTACTGAGTGAAATTCTTTCGAGAAAAAGCGCCTGCAAATAGCCGTTATCTTAAGAAGTCGGATTAACTTCGAATATCTGTCGATGAGGTTCCATACTGATAAAGGTTCTTGACGTTGCGTAGTGTTGATCATTTTAGATCTCTCTTCTAGGTTGATATCTTCTGCAAGCGTCAAGTTAGAAGATGGCCACGATGTAGAATGTGAAAGAAGCCAAGAAGGCCCATTCCACCATAAATTATGTTCAATTAGTTGTTGCACATAAATGCCTCTAGAGGCACAGTACGCTGGATTTTCTTTACCTGGGATATGCCACCGAGCTAAAGGTAGAAGGTCTTGGATTTTTGCGACTCGATTACTGACATATTCCTGCCAGCGTGATGGATGACTTTTTATCCAAGTTAAAGTCACAGATGAATCTGGCCAGAGATGAAAAGGAACCTGATGAAAATTGAGAGTGTTTCTGACGTGAGCAGCGCGTTGCGTTAACATAGTAGCTGCTGAGAGTTCAAGCCGAGGAATGGTTTTTCTCTTAAGAGGAGCAACTTTAGTTTTGGCTTCGAGCAGAGTGATGCTAGCTTCATTGTCGTTGTTGATTACTTTGAGATAGAGAACAGCTGCCATTGCGAGTTCGGATGCATCAGAAAATCCGTGAAGTTCTAAAGCGAGAGTGTTGGAATTCATTCCAATCCAACGAGGTACTGATATAGATGAGATGTTTTGTAATTGTTCTACAAATTGATTCCAACGTCGTACAAAATCATCCGAGAGTTGTTCGTCCCAATCCAGTTTTTATAGCCAGAGATCTTGCATTAATATCTTTGCTTGAATGATGATTGATGACAGCCAGCCGAGGGGATCAAACAACTGAGAGATTCCCGATAATACTTGTCTTTTCCTGATTGTCGTACTGTTTTTGATAGTGACGGGTGAAGAGAAGATAAATTTATCTTGAACTGAGTTCCAGCTAAGACCTAGAGTTTTGATGAGAGGATCATCATTAAGCTGTAGAGGTTCGGTTGATGCACGACGATCCAATATGGCGGTCAAAAAAGATAAAATTCATTGAAAACTAGTACACAATTTTATATTTTTTGACCGCCATATTGGATCCGCCATATTGGATCCGCCATTTTGAATCCGCCATTTTGAATTTTGAAGTTTTGACTTCAGATTCGTAATTAGCGACCTCAAAAACCCCCGCGTACTAGTGTTCAGCGTAATCTAATGAATTTTATCTTTTTTGACCGCCATATTGGATCCACCATTTTGAATTTTGAAGTTTTGACTTCAGATTCGTAATCAGCGACCCCAAAAACCCTCGGATACGAAAAACCGTGAAAATTAATTCCATAGAAAAATGCATGCATTAAAGGGTTAATGGTATTTCTTCCTTAAAAGAAAATCTTTCTAAAATAATTTCTTCAGAAAATGAAAGTGTAGCCGATCGTTCAACTCAAATATTCGCATCGCATTCACAATCGCTTCCCAAAATCTCTTTACCGAAATTCGCCGGTGATTATCAAATGTGGCGTCCTTTTCGCGACTTATTTACATCAATGATTAGCAGCAGGGTTGGGACTTTAGTCCCTATGTACTAGATCTAGTACCTTTTTGACTCATTTAGTACCCTAGTACCACAGTCCATGAATCTGGTACCTTTTCATGGTTTATATAAAATATGATTTTATCTGAATTTATAGTTCCCTTTAAAAAGACATCACTTTTCTATGTATTAGAAAAAAAGTACTTTTTTAAATGATCCCGCCACAACTCTTTAATTAAAGACTACTGAATTCGTTTTATTAAGGGAGATATGAAAATCAATCGTAGGCCATGGAAATATGATTTATATTAGCAATAGCTCAAAATACTTCTCGAAATTTAAGTTTTTAGATGGAGTTTATACAAAAATTTAAAGTTGAAATAAAGGCGAAAATTTAAAATAATACATCTAGACAATTTTTATTGGTTTTTAGGAGTTTTTCTAGAGTATTTTTTGACCGAGAACGGTTATATTTACAGCGCAAAAGTCAATGCATATGGGTTAAGGACTTTTTTTCTCCAATTACGAGATTCAGATTTTTCTTGACTCCTATGTAATAAGCATGAAAAACGATTTTGGTTGCACGATAGTTAAAAAATAATCTAGTACCACATTATCTCAATCTAGTACCCTTTTTGGGCAAAAGTAGTACCTTTTACACATCCTCAAGTCCCAACCCTGATTAGCAGCAATCAAAATCTCACTAGCGTCGAAAAATTACATTACCTTCGCACAAGTTTAATAGGAGAAGCCGCGCAGCTAATTTCGAACTTGCCGGTTTCCAATGAAAATTTTAAACCTGCTTGGGACATTCTCTGTGATCGATACGAAAATAATCGCATTCTTATAGATGCTCATCTGGACGCGATTTTTAAATTAAATCCGATTATCAAAAAATCAGCTAGTGAATTAAAAAATCTTCTCGCAAAGGTGAAAGAATCACTCGGTTGTCTCAAAGCTCTTGGTGCTCCTACGGAACATTGGGCTCGTCGTCTCGATTCGGTCTCTCATGAAGCATGGGAAGTTAAACGCGGCGCTTCCAAAGATCCAGCCAGTTTTCAGGACCTGGAAGTTTTCTTAAACGGGCGTATTCAAGCGTTAGAAAGTGTTGAAGCTCGAAATGTTTCAATATCGTCAAAAAGTTTAATATCAAAGATCTCCTCAAGTGCAAAAACGCATCTTCTCTCAACGAAGTCAATAGGATCGTCTCAATCAAGTTTGAACCAAGAATCATCGAATTCAGCTCAAGCAGTCACTCAAAAATGCTCTCTGTGTGGCTCAAATCATTACATCGCAAGCTGTACTTCATATAGTAGTAAAACTCCAGATCAACGACACAGAGTTCTTATCGAAAAGAAACTCTGTTTCAATTGCTTGGGTCCTCATCGCCTCGTTTTTTGTAAAAATATTACTTCTAGCTACTGCTTTAGTTCGCATCATTTCTCCTCAAGGCTCCGTAATCAAAGCTCGTGCGCTACTCGACCAAGGATCCGAAATATCCTTCATCAGTGAATCTCTCGTACAAAAATTACGACTTCAACGTCGTAAGGCTAATATTCCTCTCATTGGTATTGGAGCTCATCGTTCAGGTTCAACCAATGGTGTTGTAACATTCAAAATCAAACCTCATTTTGACACCACATTTGAATATGATGTTAACGCTTTTATCTTGCCCCGACTTACCGCAAGGTACTTACAAACTAAGGTAATATATTGCGCATGTTTCATTCCCTCTCTTTCTTTCATTGTGACGTCACTTGAATCACACTTTTGTATTATCTACATAAGAAAAGCTATTGAAATAACTTTTTTGACCAATAAAATAAGGTTGATTTATAGCTGTAGATTGAAACAAATTAAATAAAAACCACTTAATGAATTTAATTGCAAGTTTTATTCATTTTTTTTTTGAATTTGGTTTAAAAGACAATTTTTGATTAGCAATCCTTATACGAAAATACATTTTACATCGATAAAATGTCTTTATAATTTCGCTGTCCAATATACAATGTTTGGAATTTGAAAGCAGAGTTTCTATAAAATTGGAACATGGATGAAGAGAATTTTCTTTATGGAATGTGTTAAAAATCTTATCTAATTTTTGTAATTCTCTTATAAAAACAGTATTTGGCTTATAAAGTCCGCCCTCACTTATTACATTTATCCATGAATAATTGGAATTGTCAGTATCAGAAATCTCTTGTAATAAGTTTGGGATCTTATATTTAAATCTATTTAAAAGGTACCCTGCAAGGTACTCCAAAGCATCATATAGGACTTCATTACAGTCTTCGGTGACAACGATCTCTTCCTCATTAATTATGTTTACCGAATCTTCCACGAATTCTACGAACAATCCAGATGTGATAACTGTGCTGTCATCTCTGTGTTCTGTTTCGTAATCAGTAGCAGCGGCGTAAACTTCGTGTTCTTCAACAACGGGCTCCACATTTGCTGCGTTAGACATAATTCCCTCGTTTCTTCCCAGTATATACGACCGCAGTCTATATTTAAATTCAAGCGGGCTCGGATGATCATAAAGTCCTCCTTTTGCTCGTATAATTCCAAAAAACAATTCCAGAGGATCTTGGTTCAATCTATACGTAAGAAGGAATGATGCATCATATTCCTTTTCTAAATAATTGAACAGCATTCGTATTGATTTTATGCCCATTAGGATTCCACGTTGAAAAGGTAACAATCCAGAGCGGTTACCACATCGCATATTGGCTACCATGGTCTCCATTTTAGAAAGAATTTCATTTTGGACTTGTAACTCTAATCCAAACGCTGCTTTTCTTGGCCGGGAATCAACTCTGGGGTGTTTAGAATTAAAAACGTCAAACCAATCGTTGACCTGTAAAATGCGATTTTAAAATTATTTTGAATAAAATCCTTTGTATTCAATTAACTATTACGGTTTTTATAAATTCAGATAGTTCCTGCCAATTGGAAGATGTAAGGATACCCTGCATTCCTAGTCGGCTCAAGGCACATGAATGTGTATGAGAGAAAAGTTTAGTTGCGTATTTTACCTAATATTTAAAGAAATTATTATTGTATATTAGTTGAATAGTCATGTATTAATAAACTTACTCTTTGTCTTTCAGCTCCTTTGACTGTTAAAAGCTTAGATACCAAACTAGGTACAATCCTCAGATCATGTGTATCTTTTTGCAGCATTTCAAAAAACGGAATAGATGTTAACCTATTGCCTTCATACACAATTCCATCGTCGAGGAAATGGTTTCGCAGCAATTTGATTAGATGAGGCACATCGGCGAATATCCATACTTTTTTGTTTTTGTCACATGGATGTTCGAAATATGACTTCTCTTCACTGACTCCGTATTCTTTCAATAAGCCTCGATTACCTCCTCCCAAATCCATCGCCAATGAAACTACTTCGTAACCAATTCCATATAGATTTTGTATAATCTTGTCTATTAAATCTTTGGTCAGTTTGGTGTCGTACGAATAGTAAATTGGTTGTTTCCAATTACTGAATATACCTCTCGCCATGATTACTTGAACATAGTTTGTAGGTCCTAATAACGTGTCGGTTTTTTTATCATATTCGAAACAAGCACGGATTTTCATTTGCCATAATCGTGCAAACTCTATCGCGCTTAGACAAATTTGCATGCGCCATTAAATTTCCAACTACGTTCAAGTAACCAGGCCGAATATCCAGTTTCGCTGCCCAAGTTTTCAATGTTATTGCAGCCGGCAAAGGATAGCCCTTTTTCAATAGCAAACGATACGCTTTTGGACCACTCGCGTATATGCAAATGCTTTTTGCAATGTCGTCTACAGTCCATCGTATTCTTCCATAGCCATTTTGCAATTTGGCTCGTTGATTGGAGGTGAAGATTTTGGATACGTCTTTGCTTTCTTGTAACAGCTTGTGGTTTTCCTGCTTCAAACAGGAAATCTCAGCCTCCGAAATTGAAAGCTTCCGTTTTAAATCTTCGAGTTCCTTCATCACATTACCACATTTCTCCTCACAACATCTAAAAATATAGATGTTGCAACAAGAGCGTCAATGAAAATCATAATTACTAACCTCAAAGGCTCAGTGTTGAACGATTTGTCTTGAGTTTTTTGGGTCACAATGGTTTCCTCAATTTGGTCTGCCGGTCCTGCGTAGTCTACTAGCATTGCTTCGACAATTTCTTTGTGATTCCTTATTAAAATTCTTTCACTCCGTGTTGCGGTATTTTTTTTTGTCAAAGTTGATGGGAGATTTTCACTTGGAATGGCGTCATGTTTTAATTTTTTTCCACATTTCGGCGAATAATTGAGAAGCTCGTGCTGTAAATTTCGCAAATATTGGTCTTTGGTAAAGTGTTTTGAACACATATAGCTCGTTTTAGTATTAAATTTGTCTTTTCTTTCACATTTTTGCACCCACACTTTACAAACATTTTTGTCTTTTGGAAATCGGAAAAGTTTTACGTTAATATTTTCTTTATTTTTTTTCCTGCTTTTATCATTGTTCGTTGTGCAACCAAAAACTGCACAAATTGCCATTTTAATTTTTGAGTAAATTCACAACGCACTGATTTTAATTCAAAATTACTTTACACAAAAATAAAAAACTTATAAACTCCATACAAAATTTATCGGCTGTCAAAATTCTGTGATTCACGTGACGTCATGCGCAGTAGAATACCATTTTGGAAACTCGGAATATATTACCTTAGTTTGTAAGTACCTTGCGCTGTACCCCTCTGCTAGTGGTTCCTGTTGCTTTCAACTCGTGGATTTTATCTCCTTTTAATGTTTCCGTCTGCTCCCTAGTTACCTCGTGAGATCTACAAGTTTGGACTGCTTGCTCCAAGTTCAATTTATCAAATTGTAGCAGCTTCTCCTGGAGTTTCTTTTCGCTTACTCCCAATACTATTCTATCACGCAACATCTCATCTTCATCCGAAAATTCACAGGATCTGATCAGCTTCTTGATGTCTCTTAAAAAATTGTCGAACGGTTCGCCATCTTTTTGATGTCGTGAGTAAAATAAAAATCTTTCGTACACCAAATTCTTTTTTGGTTTACAAAATTCTTCGAATGCTCGAATAACTTCTGCATATAGTTTTTTTCTTTTCTTCCGCGAGATTGAAAGAATTATATAATTCCAAAGCTTCTTCTCCAATTGCATTTAGAAATGTGGCAATGCGTATTTCATCTGTTTTACTTTTTATTTCCGCAGCCACTTCAAAATTTTGGTAACTTTGGTAAAACTTCCTCCAGTTTTCACTCAAGTTGCCTTCTAGTGACACATTATTCACTTTCTTTACAAAATCCATATTCCTTTCAACCAATTTGGTAACGATTTGTAATTTTCTCGGCCTTCCCCGAGTTTTTTGAGCCTTGTATATCGAAACGTCTAATTTCACCTTTTTTGGTTTTGCGCCTACCATTTATTTCTCCTGAGTTACACGATATTTTTCTTTTTTTTTAGACCGGCTGCGCCATGTACTATTCGTTATAGAATATAATAAAACTCGACATTGTTTTATAAGCGTTCTTTATTGATCAAGAGCTGGTTGTTGACTGAACTCTCTTTAGCAATTATAGGATAAATTGAATTGTTATAATAAATGTATTGTTATACATTTTAAAGCAATACTTTACAATACTTCACACATCAATAGTAGTGGTGAATTTCTTCCATAAGATGTCTTCGAAAACTTGACATAAAAAAATTAAAATTCCGCGTGTTCCTAGGCTTGGTGTTAACATCTAATGCCAACAGCAAGTTAGGGGCATCTATCTCATTTTGTAATATTTTATAAACAAACATACATTGAAGAATTTCGCGCCTTTTCGATAAAATAGTTAAATTCAACAGTGACAATCTTTGTTCATAAGAAGGCAAATTCCATGGGTCAAGCCAAGGTAACTTGCGTAGTGCAAATCTTAAAAATCTTTTTTGAACGGACTCTAGTCTAAGAGTATGGGTAATACACGTAGGACACCAGACAACACATGCATATTCGAGGATCGGTCTAACAAATGCGTTATACAAAGACATAATGGCATATGGATCCGATAGATCTGACGAAAATCTTTTGACCAGGGATAGTATTCTTGTCGCGTTATTTATAATAAGTTCTCGATGAAGTTCGAAGGTTAATTTTTGATCAAGTATCATTCCAAGGTCTCTGATAGAGTCGACTCTTTCAATCGCAATTGGGTCAAAATTGTAATGAGTACTAAATAAATTAGAGCGACGTGAATACGAAATAACAAAGCATTTTCTTAAATTTAACACTAGAAAGTTTTTACTACACCACGTGAAAAAACTGTTAAGGTCAAGTTGTAAAAGGTTAGCATCCGTATGATTGTCAATAGTTTTAAAAATTTTGAAATCGTCTGCATACATTAAAATACGGGAATGCTTTAAGACAAAATTAACATCATTAACATATAAAATAAATAAGAGAGGAGCAATATGACTTCCCTGTGGAACACCAGACGACACTAAAATCAAATCAGATACAACTGACCTAAATTGCACATATTGCGACCGGCCAGTCAGGTAAGAAAAGATCCACATGATCACGTTGTCAGGCAACCCGAGCAAACGTAATTTAAATAATAAAAGTTTGTGATCGAGTTTATCAAAAGCCTTGGAGAGATCTGTGTAAATTGCATCAACCTGCTGTGAGTCTAAGAATTTCATAATTGTGAAGTTTACAAATTCACACAAGTTTGTCGTAGTGGAACGTTTTTTAATGAAACCATGTTGATTATCGCTTAGAATATTCTTACAGTATGGATAAATAAGATTAGTTACTGCACACTCAAAAAGCTTTGGAATAGCAGATAATTTAGCGATACATCTATAATTTTCTATATTATCTCTTTGGCCTTATTTATGCAGAGGAATCACATATAAACTCTTCCATAAATCAGGAAAAATGTTTTGTTTTAGCGAAAGATTAAATATAAACGTAAGAACTTCATATAAGCTATAAGCACATTTCTTTAAAAATAGCGAAGGAATTTGATCAGGCCCTGGTGATGAGATCTCGTCAAGATCTAACTGTGATTGCAAGACTGTTTTCCCGTCTAAATAAATATTTGGAATATTAACTGTATTAACGGAGTCAAGAAATGTAAAATATTGGTAGTCGATATGATTAGAATTAGAAGTGTAAGTTTTGCTAAAAAATGATGCAAACATATTTACTATTTCCCGAGGATCGTCAGAAGTTAAATTGTCGTAGGTCATAACTAGGGCTGCCAAAAATATGCACTAAAAAAGGCGAAATATGCGCATATAATATGCACTAAAAACGGCCAAATATGCACTTAAATATGCACTTTAAAAACATTCAAAATCCGGTATATAGTATATTGCACCCAAAATAGTGAACGAACTTGTTAAAATGTGATTAATTCGACTTTTGTGGAAAATAAAAAAATTGAAAAAATAATAGTCTGTAAAAAAGATTGACATTTGCACTGACAGAAAAAAAATTGACAGGAAAACTTGTTTCTAAATTGCAACTGTTAAATTTTAAGATATTTCGAAAATATGTTCAATACTTCATATTGTATATGGTATAATCGGGGTTAAAACTTGTAGAAAAATATCACTTGTGGCCAACACAAAACTTTCTTCCACAAAATCTACGACCCTGAGCAATTTACGCTATAGGGCTATCGTTTTGTCAACCAAAGACGACATCAAAACGTACAAAATTTGAGATAACTTGAGAACGGTAAAAGTTATCGATTTCGGTAAGAGGTAAAAATGTGGAAAATTTTATTGCCTTTAATTCGTTTTTCAAATTTTTTTTTTCGAAAACCTGTTAGTTTGCAAGTAATTTGCAAAAATATATTTTTTACATTTTAATAAAAATATCTCAATAGATAGTGGATAACGGTAAAAGACAAAATTGTGCAGAATACCATTCTCATTAATTCATCTCACATATACAGTAAGCAAAAAACTTACTGTATATGTGTTTTTAAATAATGGCAAAAAACTATTTTTTTTGAAATAACGGTGTATCTCGCTAATGGTTTGATATATCGAGTTCTAGCAAAAGACAAAAGTGTAGGAAATTTTATTTTCTCTAAGTTTTGTCACACTAACACTACTAAAAAATGCGTAGTTTAGGAGTAAATTGACAAAAACCAATTCGCGATTTGTAAAAAGTCGCCATTTGGGTTACTTCCAGTCAGTGTTCGGCAAAATGTAATTGTCAGAGCAACTAACAATTAACGATTAATCAATTGTAATTGTAAATTTCTGCAATTGACAATTAATTAATTGGTAATTGTGAAAAATACAATTAACAATTAATTAATTGTTAATTGTTTGATCAATCATTACTAGTACAATTAACAATTAAATTTTATGAACTTTAAAAAATCAAAATCCCGAATTTTTAACACCTGTTCATTAAGGGTTCTGAAAAAGCAAAATTAAAAAGGATTAATAATTTATAAGGCTCGTGCACCATATTTCGTTCCTATTAAAAATTTTGCGTCAAATAGCAGAAGAAACGTGATTTTAAAATTCGGGAAGTATCTATCCGATAAAAGTATTTACCCGACGAATCTACTGCTGACACCATTTTTATGATTTGTGTCAAGGTGTATCAACTAGAGAGGTGGAGTACTCCCGTCCACTACTATCAAATATTGCATGTGTGACGTCACAACCGCAAACAGAATCGATGATGCCTGTGGTTTCTTATGGGAGATTTATGCGATTACTTAGATTTGTGATGTTAATATATTTTTTTTGTTTAGATGTTTTAATATAACGTACAAATAGATCGAATTAAAGAGTATATACAATATGTATATATTAAAATAGAGTTAGTTTCAATGGAAAGTATTTATACCCGTATGGTGAAACCAAAGGGTATATTAACTTTACCTTACCGTTTGTAACGCCAAGATCCCGTCATCACACACAAAAATGAATTACACCAGTGTGAATGATAAAAAAAGTTGAATTTTGCATGTCCGTCCGTCTGTCTGTCCGTCCGTCTGTCTGCCTGTGGCGCGGATTGCGGGCGCATGGATTGAGCTAGAGACTTGAAATTTTGCGCAGATCAGTTTTTCGTAAAATGCGAGGCTAAGTTAATGGGCAAAAATGGACCATTAGGGGGGGTACCCCCCATACGAACGAAATCGTTTTTTGTGAATATCTCAAAAACGGTGCATCTTATCAAAAAAGTCCAAGAACAAAAGTTATTTAGGATATGATTCTACATAAAACTCCCATACATCAAAATCCGATTGGAACAAGTTTTAAAAAAATCTTATTGGAAAATTTGAATTCAAATGAAATTTTGATACGCCGTTCAATTAAATCACCATACGGGTTTTCAATAATTGCCAGATTGGCAATTATAGTTTTTGTTATGTTTTTTATTTGTATTTTTTTTAGTACATTATTGATTAAGTTTCCTTAATTTAGATTGACGAAAATCTTCGTCCGCTCTACGCTTTCTTTTCAGTATTTTTTGTTCCTTCAGTTTTTGATTAAATTGCTTGTATCGAATGTTAACACGAAGTTTAGCATATTTACTCGTATTAATCAGGACAAAATCAAAGAAAAAATGAGAAAAAAAACCTCCATTGAGAACAACAGTTTTGATTGAGTGCACTTTTTTCAATAAATAAAATGAAATATACTTACTTCCTCGTCTTAGAATTTATTTCATTTTTTTTTGTTCAAAAGCGTCAATTTTAGCTAATTTTCAAAAGCACTGCTGTCAAAGTGCAGTGAGCATAACGCTAAACGTGCGTTATCTTTTTTAATTGAAATTGAGTAAAATCGTAACCATTTTTTCCTTAACTCCTTATTTTTAGGAAACTGGTGGAAAGTTTTTTTTGCGGGATATTTATTTCCCCTGACGCTTTGACATTTTGGCAAAGCACACTTTCTACCCACCATCGAAATCGTTTGGTGTTTGATACTGCCGAGATAAACTTATATTCATCGGTGCACTCAAAGCGCGGTTGTTACGTCACAGCACACTCACACTGGCGCTTGGTGTGTACGATACAAACGGGAGTACTCCACCTCTCTAGTTGATACACCTTGGTCTCGACCTAAGCTGTATTCTCGATGAAATGATGTTCTTCAATGAGAATCAAAGTAAAAAGTCTCCTTGCACAGCGATGAATAATTGTTGAAGTTTTTAGATGATATATTGAATAATTTTCGACGATATTCTTTATTTTATTACAAACTTTTAAATTTAATTTAGTTTACGTATACTACAGGAGAAATATGTTTTCTTAGAATTATCAAAAAAAAGTGATCTCTACTGGATCAAGGCAGGAACCAGAAGAAAGTTTCTCGATCCTCTCTCTCATCTCTAGCCTCATGGTTTTTTTCTTTTTTTCAAAAAAATACTGGTTTTACCAGGCTAGTTTAGCTACCAGCGCTCGTGGGCGTAATGAGTAGATATGGGAGTAGAATCAGTTGAACGCGCGAAAATCAAAATTTTATTTAAAGGATTTAAATATCAAGGACGGGCGTTACAACCGGCAGTTTCTGTATTTGTAAGATTTCGAAACAATCTGGCTCGTCGAATTGAAAATCTTTTGGATTTCTTAAAGGTAACCTTGAAAGTGCATCTGCGTTCCCAATTTGAGAGGACTTTTTATATTTGATCTTATAATTGAAACTTTGCAAAAATAGCGCATAATGCTGCATACGGGTTGCAGAAAGGACTGGTAAATTTTTATCGGGAGCGCAAAAATGCACCAAAGGTGCATGATCAGTATATAGGGTAAAAGGATTGCCATATAAATATTGGTAAAATTTCTTTACGCCAAAAACAATAGCAAGTGCTTCTTTGTCGATTTGCGCATATTGTTTTTGGGTATTGCTAAGGTTTTTGGATGCAAACTGAATAGGTTTCTCTGTGCCATTTGGATATGACTGACTTAGCACGGCTCCCACTCCGTAAGGTGAAGCGTCCGTAGCGAGTACTAAAGGTAATTTTGGGTCATAGTGGGCAAGGACCGTTTTCGATTGTATTGCTTTTTTAATTTTTTGAACGCGGCCTCACATTCTTTGGTCCATGTGAATCGAGCATTTTTGTGTATAAGTTGATTGATTGAGTGTAACGTGGAACTCAAATCTTTAAGGAACCGACCGTAATAATTAACTAAACCAGTGAAAGCGCGAACTTGATTTTTATCTTTGGGTCTAGGAGCATTCTGTATTGCATCAATTTTTGATTGACTTTTATGAATTCCGTGCTTATCAATCACATATCCGCAATACTCAATACGATCTTTCAATAAAACCGACTTTTAAAAAAAACTGAAAAAAAGCACTAAAAAGAAAAAAATAATTTAAAACGATGTCCATTAATAGCGTATTTAAAATTCGGCTTTTTTGGAGTGGCGTTAAATTTACACTAAATAAAATCTTTGTAAAATTTCTATTGTCAAGTTTCGCACAAAATCAGTTTGTACATGGAGACAAAAAATAGGATAGATTTCTACAAAAAATAGTAACATATGGACAGTGGGCTTTTTTATAGCGATTGCTTAAAAATAGGGAATCCAATTTGGGACATAAAAGAACTTAGTTTTGGTGCTTTTAGTTAATCTGTTTGGCAACAATTTTTGGAGTCGATCTTAGTTCTTAGTGGCAGCAACAGCACGATTAGCCTTAAGGCTAATTAGCCTTACTTTCTAAAGTATGTAATTTATTTTAGTTGCAAATTTAACGCCACTCCAAAAAAGCTAAATTTTAAATACGCTATTAATGGACATCGTTTTAAATTATTTTTTTCTTTTTAGTGCTTTTTTTTCTTTTCAGTTTTTTTTAAAAGTCGGTTTTATTTTTTTTCGAAAATTTTTTTAGATTTTTTTTTTATTTCGAACGTTTTTAGTTTCAATTTTTAATATAGGTAAAATTACAAAGGGTTTGAGGGGATAAGTCCGCAGAGGAGAAATATATAAAAGAATCTTCCAGATATTGTACTGAACACAATACAAAGAATTTTACTCGATATCTCAAGCTAGAAGGGAGGGGTTTGAAGGGGTAGATTAACACGGGGGAAATATATAAAAGAACCTTCCTTGTGTTGCACTGAACACAACGTAAAAACATAACAAAAGCTATAATTGTCAATCTGGCAATTATTGAAAACCTGTATGGTGATGTTGGTATCTTAATTCGAGCAGTTGTACCAAAATTCCACTTTGAAGTCGAACTTTCCAATAAGATTTTTTAAAATTTATTCCAATCGGATTTTGATGTATGGGAGTGTTATGTAGAATCATATTCTAAATAACATTTGTTCTTAGAGTTTTTTGATAAGAAGCACCGTTTTTGAGAAATTCGTAAAAAACGTTTTCGTTTGTATGGGGGGTACCCCCCCTAATGGTCCATTTTTGCCCATGAACGAACCGGGCCCAACCAGGAACTTTCTCTACAACTTTCTCTTTGGGATGACCAAAATCGGTCAACCCAGTAAAAAGTTAGGCGTGAACATACATACATTAAAAAAAACATAGATTCAGGTGGAATTGAGAACCTTTTCCTTTTTGGAAGTCGGTTAAAAAGGAACTTTTCTCTAAATTAATTTTCAAATTGTGTTTTTCCAAACTTAAAGCGTTTGGAAAAACACGTTTGTTTGTTTTTCCAAACTTAAACTTCTTCTAAATTTGAAAAGTGACTTTTTAAATCTTTACCGGTAATTTTTATATCGTCTATAAACACAGTAACACCCGGAATACCTTGTAAAATTTGTTCCATCATTCTCTGCCACTTCGCTGGCGCGCAAGATATACCGAACATTAAACGGGTGCATCTAGACAAGCTTTTATGGGTATTTAAGGTAAGTAAATGTCGCATTTCTGGCTTGATCTCCAGTTGTAGATATGCCTGACTGAGATCAATTTTCGTAAATTTTTCACCACCTGCCATTTCCGCGAATAATTCGTCGATGGTCGGTAAGGGGTGATCATCGACTAGGATATTGAGGTTAAGAGTGCATTTAAAATCCCCGCAATTTCTAATACTACCATTCGCCTTTACAATTGGAACAATTGGTGTCGCCCACTCAGAATAATCGACCTTTTCCAGAATTCCCTGCTCAACTAAATTATTAATTTCCTTTTCAACTTTGGGCTGCAGAGCAAAAGAAACGTGACGCTCCTTACAGAACACCGGTTTTGCCTCGGGTTTCAATTGAATAGAAGCTTGAATTCCTGAAATTTTTACTATACCAGGAGTGAAAATATTCGTATATTTTTCGATCAAATTTTTAATCGCTTTATCTTCCGAAATATTAAAAACTTCTGCGAAATCGTCGAATGCAATTTTTAATGCACGAATCCACTCTCGTCCTAACAACAAGGAAATGCCACCATCCACGACGTATAGATCCAATGTTTGTGTATTATTTTTGTACTTAACCTCAACAGAAATAAAACCACGCACTTGCAACTGAGTTTGACAATAAGAGATCAATTGAATATCAGTTCTATTCAAAGCAATGTTCGCAAAATTCTTTTCAAAGAATTGAAACGGTATAATAGTTACCGCTGAACCGGTATCAACTTCGAATTTAACGTTTTTTTATTTTTAGTCGCTGAATTCGACTTCGATTTTTCGGCACGTTTATTTTTATTTGTAATTTTTGAACTACCTGACCTATCCAAATAAGGGCTGGTTGACAGTTCGATCCTCTTCTTGTCTGGGACACGTATGGTTGAAACTACATGCTTTTCGTGTAATTGATGAGCATCTCTTTCGGACAACTCCATACTCGTGGCTGTATCCACCGCCTTTTGCAATGTCAAATCTCGAACTTCCAGCAGCCTGCTTTGAACACGTTGTGAACGCAACCCATAGACGAACTGATTACGTATCGCAGTTTTCAAGAAACCACCGAAATTGCAATTTAAAGAGCACTTCTGTAAAGCAAGTAAGAAATCTTGTACTGATTCGCCGTCTCGTTGTTTTCTGTGCTGAAAACGGAAAACTTCAGCAATTTCCAGCGGAGTCGGATCGTAAAACCCTTGCATCAACTGGATCACTTCTTCGTAGGTTTTCGCTTCTGGTAATTCAGGTGCTAACTTATCACATAAAATGTCATAAGCCTCTTGACCCATGTAATGCAGCACGTATGGCAATTTATGATCGTTGATCACATTGAAGAGCATGAAAACCACTTCTAGTCGCTTTAGCCAGCGACACCACCTTGCATTTGATGGAGAAAATGTTTCCACCGTGAATGTTGGTTGCATCCTTGTGCTAGTAGTATTCCCAGGTATTGCGGCGTTTGTAGTGTTTGCGGTGTTGGCGGTTGCCGGCACCGAAGCGTTTGCTGCTGCTCTAGCTGGTGTTGACGTAGAATCACCTGGCATTTATGTACGGAGATCTGCTATTCACCATGAGTCAGAATCCCATCCTCGTCGCCAAAATTCTTCTTCTTTGTTGTGTATGAAAGGAAACAACCGTTGATTTTCCAACAATACTTTATTTCTTATTAACTACGATCCGAAATGCTCGACAGCAACAGAAGAAGTGAGCGAGCCTACATCACAATATCTACATTCAATTACATTTTGTGTTACCCGATATAAATCTGTGCTGTCAGAAGGATATTTGCGTCATCCTTACAGGACTTTCCGCTTCGAGTTTTGAAAACCTAACACCGGATTCGTGATCAGCGACCCCGAAAACCCCCTGATGCCAGTTTTTCCCGGAAAAAATGGGAAAAAGGATATTTGCGTTATTCTTACAGGACATTCCATTATCCTTACAAGGATGGAGTAGTAAAAATATTGAACTGTCACCGGAACTACGCAAGGTGACAAAATTTCATCTTCCTAGGTTGCATAGTTTCGGAGATATAAGGTTCCAAAGATTCCAGAGATAGACACATAGCCAGCCAGGTAGGTAGGTTAAGTGTATAAAAAGACAAAATCCTTCCTGCCGAGGATGTTAAAACGAATCCAATTCGAACTAAACTAACTGGTCAAGTTAGCTAAAGTTTTACAGATTTACTTGAAACGATTTACTGTACATCAATTGAGGCGTTAAAAGCTAGAGTAGACCAACCCACATGTCGAAATCGTGAATTTTTTTGTGTTTGAATCGCTATTGCGAGTGAGTTTTTAGACAAAAATGTTTGGATGCACCAAAAAACGTTTCAACATTGAGTTATAAAGTCCACAGATTTTTTTTTCCAAAAATTTTCAGCCAATAATAGTACAGAGTGGAAAAGCTTCAAAAATTCGATTATGTGATGAATTGCATTTCGACTTTCCCAAAATGCAATCCATCACTTCACCTAAAACAACGGGTACAAAGTATTAATTCAGAACATTGACCCATTCTTCAAGTCTCTTTACCTAAAACAACAGGTACAAAGTATTAAACCAGAACATTGACCCTTGCTTTGAGCAACATAAGCAATTCTCAAGCAATTCTTATTACTTTCCTATGCAGCCCGGTCAATGCACCGGTTTAAACCCTATACAAAATCGTCAATTTCCTGTCTGATCAATACATTTTTCCATATGCAATTCTTAAACCATTATGCCAAATTCAACATCGGTCAACGCACCCGCCAAATAACTGCATAAACCCTAGGCAAAATTGTCAATAGACGCATTATGCGAAATCATCAAAATTCGTCAATTCACCTGAATACCGTCGGTCAACGCTCCCGCCATAGATCCAACATTAAAATCATCGAAATGTCAATCAGCAAAAAACGAAGCACGCGACAAGCGTGCTCATATTCCATAACAAATGTTTCGATCTTATTTCACAACAAGAGTGAAATATGCGAATTAGCATTTTACATGACAATGCAACTCTTATTTCCGTCACCCAGAATTAGGGCAAATGTTTCATGCACCTGTTCTGGCAACGTGACTAAATTTCCCACCATCAATAAATTGAGCAGGTCAAGACGCCTATAAAAGAAGGTGTTAAGGCCTGACTCAAGAGAGTTTTTTTGAGTTTTTACCCGAGGAAATCTTAAGTCTTAATTTTGGAAAGAGTTTTCTGAAGTTTTCCGTTTTATTTTTTCATTCCTAAATTTTTGTTCAAGTTTTCGGGAAATATACAATTCAGTGTTGTTAAAGAGTTTAATTTACATTTAATTTATCAGAGAAGGAAGAGTGCGAAAAAATACTTTTACCCAGACTTTTGTTCGTCAAGTTTATTCAGAACATTTAGAAAAGAAGTTTTAAATCATAAAAATTGGTGAAGATTAAAATTTGAGAAATTGTTATTCAACCTTAGCCATAAAAATTTAATTTGTGAATGTATTAAACAAACTAAGTTATACAAGATTGTGAAGACTAAAATTTGTGAAGTAATTATTATTCAAACTAAGTTATAAAAATTTAAATTTATGAATCTATTAAACAAACTAAGTTATACAAGATTGTGAAGACTAAAATTTGTGAAGTTATAAAAATTTGTGAAGACTAAAATTTGTAATTTACTTGTGAAGAACGTACTAAATAAATACCTTAACAAAAGTCAAAGTGAGCGTTTCATTCACTGTACAACTTTCAGGATCAGTTGTAAAAATAAGTGTCACATTTATGGCGCAGTTGGTAGGATCACTTGTTAATGAGGCCACAGTTCAATAAGGACAAGTGGTACAAGTGATTAAAAAATAGTTGTGTAGTGACAAATGTTATCCGGGTCATCGCAACAAAAAACTTTTGTGACAGTTAACATCGAAATAATCCTGAAACAAGTGAAGTGAAAAGTGCGTCAAACGCAGAAAAGGAAGGAACCAGCCCGAAACAATAGTAACGATAGATGTCCAACATACTACGAAAATTTACCAGACGAAATCCGAGAAGAAAAGCTACAACAAAGTACCAGACACCAGAAGGAAGAAGTTCTTCAGTGAGTTCAGACGAATTTTACAACGGAATCCCACCTCACCCACAATCAACACCTAAGAAGGACCAGACAAATACAGCAAGTAAAGTACAACAATTCTCCGTGATCCCCTTCGAACCAGTTTCACCAAACCTACAACGCGAAATTGCTGAAATTTACACCATAGCTGACGATCTACAATATTTATTCTACCAAACACCGAAGAGGAATCAACAAAGCAGTAACATCCCAGGACCCAGTGGAATCAATCACAGACCCAGAGACATAGTTCCAGAAACATCAGCAACTAACGAAGGACCAGCACAACAGGAAGGCAGCATATTCCGAAGAAACACCTCAACAGGCAGCAACAAATCTGTAAGTCAAAAGATTGAAAGTATTTTGAATTTTCGAGAAAAGATAGTTTTAGATAGGGACAATAACAACTTTGTGATTTTAGATAGTGAGGAGTCGGTAAACTCCATTAGTAGTAACATTTTAGAACCTTTAGAGCTGAACGAACAGCAAAATAGTAGGTTATCCAAAACAAGAATTTTTAACGCGGGTCGATAAATTGATTTCTAGTGAAAAAGTCAAAGTAGTAAATATAGAAAACAAAATGCCATCACTAATTGAAATTTCCAAGTTAGTAAGTCTGATGGTCCCAGTTTTCACTGGAGAGAGGACACACACATTAGAGACAGATCTGAGGCAATTCCTAGATTGTGCCCAACAGATTCACGACACCCTAACACCCGAAGTTGTTCCGATGTTTCTCTCAGTATTAAGGTCCAAATTAAGGGGTGAAGCATATAGCCTAGTCGGCTCACACACATTCACGAGTTTTTCAAATTTCCAAAATATGATGATCACTTATTTTGCCCCTACAAAGTCTCTAGACGATTTATATGTCGAATTACGGAGGTGTGCTCAAACTCCTGGAGAGACAGTCCAAGCTTTTGGGTGTCGATTAATAAAAATCTATACAGAAATGCACAAAACTGTTCAAGCTAAATATCCCGAAGGCAGTTTTGCTTTAAATAAAGAAATCGAACAGGAAGTTCGATTCACCTATCGAGTGGGAATTTTAAGTCCGACAATACGGCAAGCCCTAATGAGTAGTACTCTCGACAAAATGGAATCCCTCATGATGTTAGCAGACACAATAGAAAAAACTGAATTGAAAGCCTATAAAGATCGAAGATTGAACTATTCGTTCGAACAAACTTCAACTATGTCCGATGCACTTAATTGGACACAAAATTTTTCCAACATTTCAAATAATAATAATTCAACACAACGTAGTTATAACTCCAATGTCTCAAATAATAATTTTTCAAATCAAAGTTTCCTTCCAAACTCAAGTAGAAATCCAAAAGGAAATTTTTCTAAAAACTCACCACCTACTAACCTTCCTACAAATGTACAAAGAAATTACAGCAAAATTACAACGTGCAGCTTTTGTAAGCGATTAGGTCACGAATACCAAGATTGCCGAACAAGGCAATACTTCTGTAATAACTGCCAAACTAACGGCCACAGTACAGATCGTTGTTGGAAACAAACAAATAATTCAAATTTCCAAACATCTACCCCAAAACGCAATCAGGCACATATAAATTTAAATATTAATAACAAAAATAACTACTCAAATCTTCAACATTGTGATTGGTGTGATAGAGACACCCATAATATAAATCAGTGTCCTGCTAAACAAAAATGGGAACAGAGAACTAACATAGCCAACTCAACTTCCAACCCATCGACACAGGGAAACCAATAGGGTTTGAAGCTCAACACCCATCTTCAGACCAAGCCAAAAAGGGGTGTAAACCTGAAAATGCAACCAAAGCTACGAAACAGGAAAAGGCTAAAGTATCTCTCAAACAATCCAAATCCCAAAATAAAACTACCAACATCAATGAACCCATTGCAAAGAATTCTCAAAACTCTCCCTGGAAAACTCAAAACTCCGAAACCACTCTCAAAAACAAAACATAACAAAAGCTATAATTGCCAATCTGGCAATTATTGAAAACCCGTATGGTGATATTGAAGTCAAACTTTTGACTTTGAAGTCAAATTTTCCAAAAAGATTTTTTAAAATTTATTCCAATCGGATTTTCATGTATGGGAGTTTTATGTAGAATCATATCCTGAATAACTTTTGTTCTTGGACTTTTTTGATAAGATGTACTGTTTTCGAGATATTCACAAAAAACGATTTCGTTCGTATGGGGGGTACCCCCCCTAATGGTCCATTTCTGCCCATTAACGAACTTAGCCTCGCATTTTACGAAAAACGGATCTGTGCAAACTTTCAAGTCTCTAGCTCAATCCGTGCGCCCGCAATCCGCGCCACAGACAGACGGACGGACAGACAGACAGACGGACGGACAGACAGACGGACGGACAGACAGACAGACGGACGGACATGCTAAATTCAACTTTTTTTATCATTCTAAACACACTGGTGTAATTCATTTTTTTGTGCGATGACGGGATCTTGGCGTTACAAACGGTAAGGCAAAGTTAATATACCCTTTGGTTTCACCATACGGGTATAAAAACCTATTGCCATGAGGTCTCAAAACCCCAATGAATCTCTCAAAAAATCCAAACCCCAAAATAAAATCGACCCCATGCCTACTAATGAAATAATCATCCCATACCAAAAACTTTTTCGCGAGGCAGTTATAACCGCGGATGTGGACATCGCATGTAAAAAACCAGTTCAATTTTTGGTGGATACAGGAGCAGATGTAAGCCTAATTAGGCGATCGATCTTGAAACCCGGTACTCCGATTAACGGAAATAGACTAGTAGTTCTGACTGGTCTATACGGTGCATCTGAACGATCGATAGGCATCTGTGAAGCCAAAATGAGGGCTGTTATGCGAGATCCCCATAATGAAGCATTGACTTGTGAATTTCACGTAGTTAATGATAATGAATCGGTTCCTTGCGATGGTATCATAGGAAGGGATATTTTATGGAACAGAAGTAGAATAGATTGCATTATGAAACGACTCCATTTTCCAGCAATAGAAGCGCTGCAATCAGAGCACGAGTTCAAATTTGACTTTATAGATGACTCCTTGCACGAAATCACAAAATCTGAAATCGCGACTCAGAAAGTGATGCTAAGGACAAGTCGATATAACAGTAAAACGGCTCAAACTCAGGTAAATGCAAATTCGAATCCAAGCTCAAAGAAGGGTTTGGTCCAAATATCGAAAGCTCATACTGAAAATGGACAGGTCGATAATCATAAACCGATTTACAAAACTTCTGAAAATCCAAAACCACTACAAGTGAATCAGCTAGAAAATTCCAATGACCCCATGAACAAAAAAACCAAATCTGAGATCACGACTCAGAAGGTATTATCAAGGCCAGGTACATGGAAAAACATAGTCACTTGTGATCTATCTACCGTAGGTTCGGATCCACGTGCTCATAATGTCGTGGCCCAATCATCCAAATCTTACGCAGAGATAGTAAATATTCCACAATCCAGTCGCTCAAGACGACTCAAGCAGGCAACGTGGTCAAAACAAAACAAAATTGAAACGGTTCCATCAAAAAGCACTACTAATGCATCAACTATGCCTACCAAAAATCTAAACAACCTAAAAAACACTCATTCAATCAAAAACCAAACAATTACAGTTCCCTCCAAACAAACAGGGAATTCCCTCAAAACAATTGATGACGTTAGAAAATTGTGCAAAATTTTGGAAAAGGAACTCAACATTCAAATTTTTAAGCCGTCCGCGGAAAACAAAACCGCACATACGGATATTAATCCAAATTCAAATGTTTATCACAACAACAATTACAATATTCCAAATAAACAACAAAATTCCCAAAAACTTTATTACTGCCAAACTGATGTAGTAATTCCTCCACGCACTGAAAAAATAATAGAATTACCTATCGAAAACGAAACAAGCGATCTAATTTGTATGTCCGGAGAAATCGCCAATGGTGTCTACATGGCTAATACTCTAGTCCGGCCCCGTAATGGAAAGATTACGGTTAGCATTCTAAATTCAAATACACATCAAATAAATATGAACAAGGTACCCCTAAAAATCGCTAAAGTAAAGAAATTCAGAATTTTTTGCCAAGAAAATTTAAGGCAAAACAGCAGATTTAAATCGCCACCGTACAAAAGAATTCGAGAAATTATCGAATCAATTCAGATGGATCCCGAGGCAAACCACGAAGAAAAACAATCAATAATAAACATTTGCTCTCAATTTCACGATCTCTTTCATTTATCCAATGATAAATTAACCCATTCGACGGTATTAACCCATAAAATACCAATACGTCAGGACCAAGGTGCTCTAAATTTAAAGAATTATCGTTTGGCCGAAACCCACCGAAAAGTTATTAACGAACAAGTTAATAAAATGGCGGAAGAAGGAATAGTCCAACCTAGCAAAAGTCCCTGGAATTCCCCTCTCTTAGTAGTGCCTAAGAAAGCGGGAGCAAACGGTGAGAAGAAGTGGAGAGTAGTGGTGGATTTTAGGAAACTAAATGACGTCACTGTAGGAGACGCTTTTCCACTGCCCAGAATCGAGGAGATTTTGGACCAGTTGGGAAATTCAACCTATTTCACCACTTTGGACTTAGCTAGCGGATACCATCAAATTCAAGTTGAGCCAAACGATCGAGAAAAAACAGCTTTTAGTACACCTTTTGGTCATTTCGAATTTACAAGGATGCCGTTTGGATTAAAATCGGCTCCTGCTACATTCCAAAGGGCTATGAATCACGCCTTGACAGGGTTACAAGGAATAAAGTGTTTCATATACATCGATGATTTGGTCATTTACGGGAAAACCCTAGATGACCATAACCAAAAATTGATGGATATTTTCGAACGTCTCAGGATCCACAATTTTAAACTCCAACCCGAGAAGTGTCACTTCCTCAAAAAGGAAGTAATTTATTTAGGACACAAATGTACGAAAGAGGGCGCTCTCCCCGATCCCCAAAATATAGAATGTGTAAAGAATTTCCCACGTCCAAAAACTATTCGACAAATTTCTTAGGTCTTGCCAATTATTATAGAAAATTTATTGAAGATTTTGCCCAAAAGGCCTTACCTCTTACGAAATTACTTCGAAAGGGTAGTAAATTTGCGTGGAATGAATCATGTGAAAAGGCATTCGAAACACTAAAAGAAGCCTTAACATCTCCACCTCTTCTGGTATATCCAGATTTTTCTAAACCATTTGCGTTAACCACAGATGCTAGTGGAGAAGCACTTGGAGCAATACTATCGCAGGACGAAAGGCCAGTAGCCTACGCTAGCCGAACCTTGAATGAGGCTGAACGCCGATATTCAACAATAGAGAAAGAATTGCTGGCAATAGTTTGGGCTACTAAACATTTTCGATGTTACTTACTAGGACGTAAATTCATCGTTTACTCCGACCATAGGCCTTTAAAAGGAGTGTTCAATGTCAAGGACACTACAACTCGTCTTACACGTTTTCGTCACAAATTATCTGATTACGATTACGAAATTCAGTACAAGGCAGGTAAATTAAACACGGCAGCAGATGCCCTCAGTCGAATTCCATCGTCTAAAAATAATAAAAATCTCAATGAAATAACCCAACAAAAACAATATGAAAATTCGTTAGAGACAATGCTCGACGAAAACCCAAGAAACTTGATTCAAGAACAATTATACAAACACAGCGGTATGATTAAAACTGAGGAACAAGAAATGAGGAATAAAATAAACGATTCGACCAACAATCATCAACGAATACAAGTTGTAACTCGAAGCCAAAGTAAACAAAATAAACAACAGATGGAACACCCAAATCAAAGCGAGAGTACAACAACAACTAATTCATGTGATAAAACTGCAACTCAGCAATTACCCGAAGACAATGCCCCTGATAACGGCCATGAAAAAGATAAACAAAGTGAAAATTTTGAAACTTTAGATGATTCTATTGACCCAGTTATTTCCACAAAAAATATTCAGCAATTAACTGACCGAAAAGAAATAGAATCTGTACTCACGACCTATCACAATAGTCCTCTAGGTGGACACCAAGGAGTTTTCAAAACTTACCACCGAATAAGACGCCATTACCGGTGGAAAAATATGGTGAAAGACATCGAAAACTTTGTCAAAAGTTGTCGACTTTGTCAAGTAAACAAATATTCACGCTACACGCGTATGCCAATGGTCATTACAGACACGGCACTACTCCCCTTTGACAAAGTATATCTAGATATAGTCGGTCCACTTCCAGTAACCAATAGGGGAAATAAATATCTTCTCACGTTCCAGGATGACCTAACCCGATTTTTCGATTGCGTTGCAATAGAAAATTGTGAAGCTGAGACAGTGGCTAAAGCATTCTATGAACAAATTATTACAAGATATAGAATACCCAAGAAATTGGTCACTGATCAAGGAACCAATTTTTTGAGCGACGTATTCAAAAAATTGTGTAAACTGTTGAAAATTCGAAAGTTACAAACAACAGCATACCATCCCCAAACGAATGGAGCACTCGAACGGTCCCATCGACCTCTTGCGGAATACTTACGAAATTTCGTAAATGAATATCCGACCACTTGGGATGAATGGATTAGAGAAGCAGTACACGTCCATAACAACACTATACATGCTTCAACCAAATTCACTCCCATGGACTTATTATACGGTTTTTCCGCTGAACTTCCTACAAGCGTGAAAAGAGATCCAGAGCCACTGTATAACGATGAAAATTATTACCATCTGTTAAAATACAAACTGCAAAAGGCATACAAAAAGGCCAGAGAAAATCTATTGGCGAGCAAAATAAAAAGCAAATCTTATTACGACAAAAATTCCGTCAACAAAATTTTCCAAGTCGGAGATTGGGTTCTGCTAAAAAACGAAACTCGAAAAAATAAGTTAAGTCCAATTTGGTTAGGACCATATGAAATCAAAGAAACCCCTAGTACAGTAAACTCAGTCCTAAAAATTCGTAACAAACTTGTTCGCATACATAATAACCGACTAAAACCCTTCCGTAGTCGGGACAATCCCTAACAACTTCCACAGGAAGGAATAAATTCACATTAAGCTATGCCACCCCACTTACCTCCTACCCACTCCTAAATTTTTACTAAAACTCGTTTCACTTTATGAGTACCCTAGCACTGTGAACTCAGTTCGCAAAATTCGCAACAAACTTGTTCGCATCCATAATAATCGACTGAAGGAAAATATTAGTCGAGGTAAACACCAAAATTAGCTTTAAAATTTTAAAACCCATTACCGTCGGATAACAAAAGACAATAACTGGAAATTTTTCATTCGCTTTTTATTTTCTTGAAAGTTTTAGACTAAAATATACTGACCCATTTAAAAATAATTGAATTTTGAAAAAAAAAAAAAAAAAAAAAAAAAAAAAACGGAATTTTGTATCAATGTATGGTAAAATATTTAAAAAAAAAAAACGAAATGAACCTAATAATATATAGGTTTAGAAAAAAATAATATGTTAATAATATGTAAGGTTCAGAAAAAATAAATTTTCATTAAATGTTAAAGAAAAAGAAAATTATATATATTAAATTTATATAAGCGCAACAGCAAAACAATCAAAATAAAGATAAAAAAAAAACAAACTGAACATAATATAGGTTAAGATTTAGAAAAAAAAAATAAGTTTTTATGAAATAATGTCAAAAAAAAAAAAGGAAAAATATCATGAGAACACAAAACAAAAACATCTTATACCTATAACTTCATATAAAATATTTTAATTAAAATTGAAAGTTAAAAAAAAAAAAAAAAAAAAGCTCACTAAAAGACAAAATGCACAGAAGAATACAAAATCATCTTTTGGTGATATTTTGATTTCGAAAAATTACATTTTTCTTTCTTCAGGGGGTAAGGAATGTGATGAATTGCATTTCGACTTTCCCAAAATGCAATCCATCACTTCACCTAAAACAACGGGTACAAAGTATTAATTCAGAACATTGACCCATTCTTCAAGTCTCTTTACCTAAAACAACAGGTACAAAGTATTAAACCAGAACATTGACCCTTGCTTTGAGCAACATAAGCAATTCTCAAGCAATTCTTATTACTTTCCTATGCAGCCCGGTCAATGCACCGGTTTAAACCCTATACAAAATCGTCAATTTCCTGTCTGATCAATACATTTTTCCATATGCAATTCTTAAACCATTATGCCAAATTCAACATCGGTCAACGCACCCGCCAAATAACTGCATAAACCCTAGGCAAAATTGTCAATAGACGCATTATGCGAAATCATCAAAATTCGTCAATTCACCTGAATACCGTCGGTCAACGCTCCCGCCATAGATCCAACATTAAAATCATCGAAATGTCAATCAGCAAAAAACGAAGCACGCGACAAGCGCGCTCATATTCCATAACAAATGTTTCGATCTTATTTCACAACAAGAGTGAAATATGCGAATTAGCATTTTACATGACAATGCAACTCTTATTTCCGTCACCCAGAATTAGGGCAAATGTTTCATGCACCTGTTCTGGCAACGTGACTAAATTTCCCACCATCAATAAATTGAGCAGGTCAAGACGCCTATAAAAGAAGGTGTTAAGGCCTGACTCAAGAGAGTTTTTTTGAGTTTTTACCCGAGGAAATCTTAAGTCTTAATTTTGGAAAGAGTTTTCTGAAGTTTTCCGTTTTTTTTTTCATTCCTAAATTTTTGTTCAAGTTTTCGGGAAATATACAATTCAGTGTTGTTAAAGAGTTTAATTTACATTTAATTTATCGGAGAAGGAAGAGTGCGAAAAAATACTTTTACCCAGACTTTTGTTCGTCAAGTTTATTCAGAACATTTAGAAAAGAAGTTTTAAATCATAAAAATTGGTGAAGATTAAAATTTGAGAAATTGTTATTCAACCTTAGCCATAAAAATTTAATTTGTGAATGTATTAAACAAACTAAGTTATACAAGATTGTGAAGACTAAAATTTGTGAAGTAATTATTATTCAAACTAAGTTATAAAAATTTAAATTTATGAATCTATTAAACAAACTAAGTTATACAAGATTGTGAAGCTAAAATTTGTGAAGTTATAAAAATTTGTGAAGACTAAAATTTGTAATTTACTTGTGAAGAACGTACTAAATAAATACCTTAACAAAAGTCAAAGTGAGCGTTTCATTCACTGTACAACTTTCAGGATCAGTTGTAAAAATAAGTGTCACAATTATGTGGCTTGGTCCACTCTAGCTTTTAACGCCTCAATTGTGCGTTCAGCTAAACTATTCAAAGGGAATTTGTTCGAATGGTTCATTTCAGGTTTTGAACGACTTCTTTTTGAATACCATTTCGATTTTAAATTCTAGAACAACCTTGGACTTTGATCCTACAGTAAATTCAAAGGGGCATACCACAGAGGATAGACGTACTATGGATTAAATACTGTTCATCAACGAACTTTTGTCGGGTAATTTGAATGCCCCTGATTTACTATCTTTGATCAATCTTAACGCCCGTCCCCACGTACTTCGGCACTCTTGTCTTGTTTATACTGACACTCACTGTACCAATTATGGTTTAAATGGGCCAATGACGTCCATGTCACTCCTTTACAATAGGGCTATATTTTGTGATTTTAATTTAAGTAAAAAATTCATAAAGTCTAATTTTTGATCTTTTGCATTGTTCATATGTACATTTAACGTAAACTTAAATATAGAAATATTGATTTTGTTTGGCAATCAAATGGAATTGTATCCTGTTGATTAATAATAAAAAAAAAAATAAAAAAATAAAAAAAAAGTTGTTAAGGAAGAGCTATTAACAAAAGCACCCCCAACACCCAATTCTTCATTTCAGGTTGGGCCGATTTAATTTAAAAAAAATTATTAAGTTCAGAATAAAGATCGTAATGTATGTATAATCTAAATATTTTTATTATAATGAATATATATGTATTTAGTATAAGTGATGTAGTTGTTTTATTACTTGTTATTGATATAAGAAAACCAGTTGTTAATAAGTTTCATAGATCTACTCGAAAAAATTTCAAACGTAGACATGTTATTATGAAAGGTATTGATGATCTATGGCAAGCAGATTTAGTTGAAATGATACCTTACTCCAAATAAAGGATTTCGATATCTTTTAGCAGTGATCGACACATTTTCCAAATATGCATGGACAATTCCTGTAGAAAAACTGCTGTTGAAGTCTCCAAAATATTTCAATCAATTCTTAAAAATTGGCGTATTCCCAAAAATCTACAAACTGATGATAAACTAAATATACAAACTGAAGAGTTTTTTAGTAAATATTTTAAAACATTCTGAAAAATTTGAAATTAATCATTACTCTACCTACTCAACAAAGAAAGCTTCCATAGTTGAACGATTTAATCGAACATTGAAAAATCTTATGTGGAAGGAATTTTCCATGACTGGAAAATTTCCGAGGAATAATTTAGTCAATCAATTAATTCAAGAATGCAACAACAAAAAACATCGTACAATACAAATGGCGCCTATAGATGTTAATAAGTCAAACGAAAAACAAATACTCAATGTAAACCCATAGCAACAGATGCCTCTCTCTTGCGTTTATTATAATAAAATTAATTTTTATGATAGTTAACATTGAGTCCTATTATATATTTTAAGCGTGTCCGGGGGTTTGGGCACTATGTACGGGATTTTTCTGCAATGAGTCCTAGTTTTCTAAAATTTATTATGGCTCATATTACAAGTTATCGTATTGTAAGGCATTTTTTGACTATTTAGAAAATACATGATTTGTTCTTTGAACACGCCTTTAAACTTTTTTTGCACGGTCTGAAATCATTACTTACCTCCGCACTCTCGCCAAATGCAGACGAATCACATCACGACTGCTAGATTGGGTACTTTTTTCTAAATTTAATTGAATATTTTATACTTTACGTGTTTTATATCGTAATGCGGTCCCTAGACGCACCGCACCATATTATTGTGCAATATATTGTACAATATTATTGACATGCCCCTAGACGATTCAATATTATTGCACAATAAATCCATTTTGTGTTTGATTCGTGAGTAGTCAACATGTCTCTAAATGACATGAAATAACATGAAACGACACAAATTTCACATATTTCATAAATGAAATGACACGTACGGTACACTTCGATAACTTTGAGGATAAAAACACGATCTTCTTTTGATTTATTCACCATAGTTACATGTGCTCTCACCGACATTTCATAGGATACTGAGCAAATATTGTACAATATCGCCCTCAGACTATACAATAAATCTTATTGTGCAATAAAAATCAAACCGATTTTGATTTCTTCAATATATTGCACAACCGTTCAATATTACACCTAAATGGTCAATATATTGCACAATATTGAAATATTGCACAATAATATTGTGCGTTTAGGGGCCACTTAAACCGGAATTTCCAAATATCATTTGGAATGGAAATTTAGCTCTTAAACGAATTACTTGTCTGTATAAATAAAAGAATAACGTAGGCGCCGTTTACACCTCACACTTTATCTCGTGAATTTTATTCTTCGACACTAAATTCATGTTGTACAACTGTTTAAGCTATGACACAATGACACCCGAACGGAGATCAACTCAAGAACGGGAGCAGATAGAAAATTTCTGATCAGTACGAAATCCGTTTCAGACAAAATTATGAGGATGTCCGTGCATCTGTCTGCGCGTTGTACGTATTTTCAATAACTTGAGAACGCGTTGACCTAACGACTTGAAATTTTTTGTAAATTAGTTTTACAAAAATCGTAGTTTTCTACCAACATTTGGAAGAGTAACGGTAGCTATAACCGTAGAAAAATATACTAGCATAGGTTTACAAGGAACAAACTTTTTGAAATATTTCCCTTACAATTAGGGAAAAATCTTGCTATCTCTTGTTTGCAGCGCAAATATATGCTACTTTAATGTTGAGCGTTGACTGACTCTGCCGTCTTTACATGTAAAATATTCGTGGTTTATTTGTTAAAGAAAGTTTTGAAGCCTGGTAGAAGATCCTTTTTTTTTTGTTGTTATATCGTTAAGGGAAAAATTATATATTTTTACACGATCATGTGCGCACTAGGATGTTTGAATATACCCTTTTTTATCATGGTGGAATTTGCATGACGTTCGGAATTTTCACGTACTTTTGTTGATAATTTTTTTATGTTGTACACATTGAGGTTATATACGAGGGCAGTTTAATAAGTCCGTGAGTTTGAAATTAAAAAAAACCAATTTCATAATGATACACTTTTTCCAACGATGTTCTATTTTAATCCTTCCAAAAAATAAGATTTCTCAAACTCCTCAAAATAGGCATTTGTGGCATCAGAATTTTTAGAAAATCTCTTTCCACCAAGCCATTTTTTTAAATTGGGAAAAAGAAAAAAGTCACTGCGGAAAAAAACGTATCGTAATTCAACCAATTTAGCGGCTGCGATTGCAGACATGACAGATTGGTTACACGAGTCCGCTTTTGATCCACTGTCAGCAATCGCGGCACTCATCTTGCTGATCACTTTTTTATGCCCAAATGTTCATGCAAGAATACACGTTCATTTGAAATGTTTACCTTCTTAGCTATCTCACGCACTTTCACACGGCGGTCTTCTAACACGATATCATGGATTTTGTTGACCATTTCTTCAGTGGTGATCTCAATTGGACATCCAGATTGCTCTGCACCTGTTGTGCTCGTACGGCCACAACGAAATTCCGTAAACCACTTGTGAACCATACCATGTGATGGAGCAGAGTCCCCATAAGGTTTTTTCAACTTTTCTTCAGTTTCGATAATTGTTTTCCGCACAAAAAATAATGTTTTATCAACACACGAAATTCTTTTTTCTCCATAATCAAAACAATCGCACCAATAGTTTGCTTTTGAATCCAATAGAACACAATGTATATAAAATATCGTCTGCAAATTTGACGAATGTTGCCACAGATAATAATAAATTGAAAACATAATAATAAGAGTGCGATTAGATCGCCACCTTTTTTAAAGTCACGGAGTTATCTAACTGCCCTCATAGTTATATTTAAGCTTTCAAAGCACTTTTGTTATTTCAGTTTCACCACTTTTTAACAAGTAATTCGCGATTTCTACTTAATTTACGTTGAGCCTGATTTTTAGTCAGGTGGTTAGCTTAATTACTTAGTTTTATTATCAAAGTCCAGCGACCCGATGAACAAACAAAAATCTGACCATATATTTTACTCAAAAGCAAATCTAACAAGTTGTCTTACACGTGCCAAAAATTCATTCTATTTTCGTATTCTTTTTTCCTAACCCACCTTTCTTATATCCACGCAGCAACTGTCCAACAAAGTGGCGTTCGTTATCTCTCGACTGCTCATTTTGCTCCCAACCATTGAAAACCCGCAAAGATTAAAAAAAGGAAATTTTTGTCAATAGACGCCACATTTTTGAAGTGATAACTTCTTTAGGCGCGTTGGGCGATTTTTGGATGGGTAAAAACTTATGGTTTGGCGTCAGCATTTGCTTTCCACAAAACGTGACGCTTTCCACATTGGAAAACCTTTCAACTTCCAAAGCTTTAAGCTTCAACTTCCACATTGGAAAACTTTTAAAAAAAGCACCTCAACTTCCAAAGCTTTCTGTTATGGTTTTTTCGATAATGATAATGAAGACCTCGGTGCAAAAAGCGGTCATCTCCACTTTTTCAAATTTTTCAGGAGAGACAAAAAACATATTAGCGTGAAATTTTTGCTCTGGGACAAAATTAACAATTTACAGTTAAATCAAGCATGTATTCTTACATCATTTTAATTTGAGATAAATCCATATTTTTTTTTTGAAAAAGTTATGGACATTTTAAAGTTTTGAACATAGCTGTAAAAAAGCGGTTTTTAAAATTTATTTATGACTACAAAATACAGTCCAGACTTGTTAACTAGCCTTTATTTAGTAAAAAACAAATAAAAAAATAAAAAAATATTCAATTTAACAAAACAAAACTCCCAGAATTATGAAATATTAATTTTTGATACTACAAATAATTTCAAAATCCAAAAAAATTCTGTTATTTCATAGTTTAAGGTTATCACTTCTGTCGGCAGTCCCAATGACTGCTTTGTTTTTTTCATTTGTTGGTTACAGAGAAAGCCCAATTTAAATAAGTTCCTGTTTCTTTTGCCCTAAAGGAATATTACTAGCCTAGTAACTAATTTTTGGATTTAACGTCGACCAAGACTGCTAGTTCTCAGGGGTGGTTAACCACAGATTTTCGTAACACACCAACCATTACAAAGGCTAAAGTAGGCAAATTCAGATTGAAGAAGAAGGATTAAAGATAAAATAAGAAAGCTTGAACTTTTAGAAACTCAGTGCACTACGTTTTATAAAAAATATCTTAAGATATCATATCTCATTCTATCAACAGTTGTGTCAAGTCTTATACTTCCTTCTTGTTCGAAAGTTAATTCGTCTATGTTCAAAATGACCTCCAGTTTAAGTTCCCCATCATATGGCACATGGAAATGAAGACTAATTTTATATAATGCACAGCAACAATTTAAAATTTTTAACACCCCTAAAGGACAGTAATGTGATGCCCAAGCACCTAAGAGACACTAAATGCTATTTTTAAGAATGCTAACAAAGGCGCCTAACCACCATTTCGATAATTCATTATTGATCGCATGTGCATTTTGGAGATAAGCTTTTTGATCACTCTGGTTCCATATGAAAGAATCATGGTAAGCCCCTCCAACCGACCATCGACACTTCTAATTTGCATTTTAAACCTTTGAAATAAGGTGTTTATTTTGAATAAAAGAACACTTCTAATGGTACTTGTTTAATTACTATCATAGTATTGAGGCTATAAATGCCTTTTCGATTGAAATATAGATGTTCATTCTATAACTCCTGGGAAGAAAATTTTTTGGTGAAAATAACTTCGATTGCGATTTTTCTTGACTGGTCAGTCGTAAAGTTATCCACTTAGAACCTTTTTTCCATCCCAAATAGCATTTTAAGCAGCAATTATGGTGTTTATCCCCATATTTCGTCACCATGCAAATCGCGGCGATAAGCAATTTATGTCGCAAATACGTAGTTAGTTGTGCCAACGAGACGCGCAACGAGACCCATAGTGGGGAACACTTTTCAGCGGTTTGCGGCGCCGCAATAATAACGACAGGGACGTAATTAGTTGCCTCATGCGCGAGCGTCATCTGACGGCATTGTATCACACAATTACACAAATCATCGAGCGGGTTTTCTTTCTCCCTCGAATGCTTGCTAGTAAACAGAGATAAACAAATAAAAACGTAAGCAGAAGACGAACGAGAAAAATCTAATGGCGACAAATTAATGGAAACTTTTGTGGAGTGTTATTTTATAATGGACTTTTCTTCCGGTTGCATGTCGTGATTTTAGTTGCCATTAAAATTTTTCGACAATATTAGATTTGAAATTTAAACAGATTTTAATGGGCCATCGAATTATTTTGTTTTTAATCAAAAATTTCTTTAATTTTATTTTATCGGTAAAATTTTTTTTTCTTTTGCAATGAAATTTTGATGCCAATAAAATTATGCTGTTTCAAAAATGTATGCTATCCACTTTTTATGCAATATCCTTCAGTCATTCGCCTGAAATAAGAAATTTAATTCTCGAAACGAAATCGTTTCCATCAAATGTCAGTGAGAAATATGGCGGCTGAAGGCATCAATTTTTTTTGGTGTTTCTCAGACGGGGAGCTTTAATGAAACTTTAGTGGCAGACTATTTCGACCCGAAAACCATCAAATGCTGCTCTATCGCTGCAGGAGTTTTCATGAAGCGAATGTTGCCCCAAAGATGAACCGTGGGTCACCAATTTCCCCACTAAAGCAATTGTGGCTTTGCAGACGCATTATTAATCGGTGCGACGCGCTCGTCACTTCTTTCGCTTCTTTTACGCGGATGTGAATTATAGGTGTAAATTTTTAGCCCCGATTGCGTAAATTGCTGCATTTTAAAGCCGCAAAGAACAAATCTCATGTTCCCGTACTTTTCGATGCTATTTGGGATTGCATTTAGGATGTTTTGAAGCGCTTCCGACACCGTAGATTGTGCCACGCCAACAAAACAGACCTGTCCTGCTCTTTTTTGATACGTACCTTCTGCAAATAATCTCAGACCTAATAATATAAGACCTAACACGCTCTTGTAGCTCTGAATTAATTTCTTCCAAAACAAATTTAAATGCCGGTTTAGATAATAAATTTTCTGATAATCCTTGAATTGGACACACCGTCATAACTTTCATTACTGATATCGAAAAAATGCCCGACACTTATCATTATTTCAACAAAAAAAACCCAAAAATTAGTAAATTATTTGAAATCGTATGGCGAATATTGGTAGCTAAATATAAGCACGAATTTACCAAATTACCATCTTGTTCCTTGTTATACCCGTATGGTAAAACCAAAGGGTACATTAACTTTGCCTTACCGTTTGTAACGCCACGATCCCGTCATCACACACAAAAATGAATTATACCAGTGTATTTAGAATGATAAACATAACAAAAGCTATAATTGCCAATCTGGCAATTATTGAAAACCCGTATGGTGATATTCGTATCAAAATTCGAACAGTTGTATCAAAATTCCACTTTGAAGTCAAACTTTCCAATAAGATTTTTTTAAAACTTGTTCCAATTGGATTTTGATGTATGGAACTTTAATGTAGAATCATGTCCTAAACAACTTTTGTTCTTACACTTTTTTGATAAGATGTAGCGTTTTTGAGATATTCGCAAAAAACGTTTTCGTTCGTATGGGGGGTACCCCCCCTAATGGTCCGTTTTTGCCCATTAACGAACTTAGCCTCGCATTTTACGAAAAACGGACCTGTGCAAAATTTCAAGTCTCTAGCTCAATCCGTGCGCCCGCAATCCGCGCCACAGACAGACAGACGGACGGACGGACGGACAGACGGACGGACAGACGGACGGACATGCAAATTTCAACTTTTTTCATCATTCTAAACACACTGGTGTAATTCATTTTTGTGTCCGATGACGGGATCTTGGCGTTACAAACGGTAAGGCAAAGTTAATATACCCTTTGGTTTCACCATACGGGTATAAATAATTAATTTTTGCATGTCCGTCCGTCCGTCTGTCCGTCTGTCTGTCCGTCTGTCCGTCTGTCCGTCTGTCTGTCCGTTTGTCCATCTGTCCGTCTGTCCGTCTGTCCGTCCGTCAGTCCGTCCGCCCGTCCGTCTTTGGCGCGGATTGTGGGCGCACGGATTGAGCTTGAAATTTTACGCAGATTCATTTTTCGTAAAATGCAAGACTAAGCTTGTTAATGGGCAAAATTAGACCTTTAGGGGGCACCCCCCGAACGAAAACATGCAAAAGTTATTTAGGGTATGATTCTACATAAAACTCCCATACATCAAAATCCGATTGGAATAAATTTTAAAAAATCTTATTGAAAAGTTTGACTTCAAAGAGGAATTTCGATACAACTGTTCGCCGTTCACTTAAATCACCATACCGATTTTCAATAATTGCCATATTGGCAATTATAGCCTTTTTTATACCCGTATGGTGAAACCAAAGGGTATATTAACTTTGCCTTACCGTTTGTAACGCCAAGATCCCGTCATCACACAAAAAAATGAATTACACCAGTGTGTTTAGAATGATAAAAAAAATTGAATTTTGCATGTCCGTCCGTCTGTCCGTCCGTCTGTCCGTCCGTCCGTCCGTCTGTCTGTGGCGCGGATTGCGGGCGCACGGATTGAGCTAGAGACTTGAAATTTTGCACAGATCCGTTTTTCGTAAAATGCGAGGCTAAGTTCGTTAATGGGCAAAAATGGACCATTAGGGGGGGTACCCCCCATACGAACGAAAACGATTTTTGTGAATATCTCAAAAACGGTGCATCTTATCAAAAAAGTGCTAGAACAAAAGTTATTTAGGATATTATTCTACATAAAACTCCCATACATCAAAATTCGATTGGAATAAATTTTAAAAAATCTTATTGGAAAGTTTGACTTCCAAGTGAAATTTTGGTACAGCCGTTCGAATTTTGATACGAATATCACCATACGGGTCTCCAATGATTGCCAGATAGGCAATTATAGCTTTTGTTATGTTTATGTTTATACCCGTATGGTGAAACCAAAGGGTATATTAACTTTGCCTTACCGTTTGTAACGCCAAGATCCCGTCATCACACATAAAAATGAATTACACCAGTGTGTTTAGAATGATAAAAATAATTAATTTCTGCATGTCCGTCCGTCTGTCTGTCCGTCTGTCTGTCTGTCTGTCTGTCTGTCCGTCTGTCCGTCTGTCCGTCTGTCCGTCTGTCTGTCTGTCTGTGGCGCGGATTGCGGGCGCACGGATTGAGCTAGAGACTTGAAATTTTGCGCAGATTCGTTTTTCGTAAAATGCGAGGCTAAGTTCGTTAATGGGCAAAAATGGACCATTAGGGGGGGTACCCCCCATACGAACGAAAACGGTTTTTGTGAATATCTCAAAAACGGTGCATCTTATCAAAAAAGTTCAAAAAGAAAAGTTATTTAGGATATGATTCTACATAAAACTCCCATACATCAAAATCCGATTGGAATAAATTTTAAAAAATCTTTTTGGAAAGTTTGACTTCAAAGTGGAATTTTGGTACAACTGTTCGAATTTTGATACGAATATCACCATACGGGTCTCCAATGATTGCCAGATTGGCAATTATAGCTTTTGTTATGTTTTTCGATTAATTTATGGCAGTACATTTTACTCAAAACGAAAGTTTTACATGATACCAATGCAATCCGCTTTCGAGTACGGTGTTCATCCCGTTTCGATTTTCGATTCGAGATACCTGAGAAGGGCCAAGCAAACTCAAAAGTGGCTAGACGACTCTTGAAACTTCATTTAAGCAGGTTCCAACATAGGTCATTTTGTTTGCATATCCTAAATAGGGGAGAACTTATAATAACTGAACGATTATTTTTGCGGTTTTGTTGGAAACGCCACGTCATATTGTAAAAGTATTAAAGACAAGTAACACCTTTGCTATACTACTTGTTAATACAATTTATGTCATATCTCTATCGAATGTTTTTCTAAACTAGTAAAAAGCGGAAAAAATACACAAAATCAAAATATGTGTGGCCGATATCTCCACAAGAAAAGAAAAATTTAAACAAAATAAAAATGAGCATTTATGCTTCAAGGAGCTATCTATGGTTTGAAAAATTTGTTGTTTTTTTTAATCGAAACAAATTTTATGTTTGAATTTCTTCATCCTCCTCGCCAATTTTCAAAATAACTTTCAGAATTTCCCGTTTCATTCGCGTCCTTGAGACGAAATTTCTCAGATTGCGTAGCTCAGCTGCAACAAAGTCTCCAAATATCTGGGAATCATCTTTTTCCTCTGCATTGATCTTCGGTGAAGACAATTTCATTCTTTTCGGCATAGCTGGTTCCGTTACAAAAATTAAATCGTTCTGTTTCAGTGGTGGATTTTTCTCTGGCATGATGGTCATTTGATAACTTTCTGTTGTTTCATTTGATTTGTCTTTTGGTGTAAATATTTCAAAAGTATTTTGAAGTGATTTATGTTTCGGTAAAGATGTTGATGAATCATCCAAAGCAATTAATGTGTCTTCAGTTGTGAATTCCTCTTCATATTCAGATTTATTCTGTAAGAAAATATCAAGTGTATTTCTCAAAGACTGGTCAAAGGTTTACTAGAATCTAATCATATTGCCTATTAGTGCCCCCAGTATCGGTAGCCTGAAGATTTTTGGGCCTAATATAGGTTAGAGTTATGTTGTAAAATCTCGGCTCAATCGGTTGAATGATTTCGGAGTTATAGATCTTTGTAAGGAGTATGGAAGACTTGTGGTGAACTAGATTTGTGGTCATACCTACTATTTCTTGAGATGAAGAATAGCGGAACTCTCGTTCATTCTTATCCCTTTGTTTGCTCGAGTAGTCGACTCTCCATGTCGAAATATACATTTAAAACTTTTTTAATATTTAGTATTAGCAAAAATAAGTTTTATCTTTGTCATACGACCAGAGTATTTAAAATATAATAAGAGCAATAATTGTTTATTTGTATGTGAATTTTTTCTCAAAAACTATACTTGCACTTTTTCGGGAACAAAAATGTGAGTGCCCGTTTTTGGGAAAGTTCAGTAAGGATAACGTTGTCAATTTTTCAGACAAAAAATTTTCTATTTTTTGTCGGAAAAATTGACATTTTAGGATTTTTGGGGTCCTAATTGCGAATCTGGGGGTCGAGTACGGGATACGATCGTAAACGTTTTGAATTACGTAAATTGAATTACGATCATATACTATTTTGGTATTATCAAATACGAACGTATTTCGAATTTGTAGTACCATATGGATTTACGTCAACTTAGTTAGGTTATTAACTAACTTAATTTGATTTGAGAAAAATGTATAGTATTGCACATTTCTTAAACTTTGATGCCAAAGGCACTGATGATTAAGTTGCCGCGAATTTAAGAAGAGAATAGTGAGAAACATAACAAAAGCTATAATTGCCAATCTGGCAATCATTGGAGACCCGTATGGTGATATTCGTATCAAAATTCGAACAGTTGTACCAAAATTCCACTTTGAAGTCAAACTTTCCAATAAGATTTTTTAAAATTTATTCCAATCGGATTTTGATGTATGGGAGTTTTATGTAGAATAATATCCTAAATAACTTTTGTTCTTGGACTTTTTTGATAAGATGCACCGTTTTTGAGATATTCGCAAAAATCGTTTTCGTTCGTATGGGGGGTACCCCCCCCCCCCCCCCCCTTATGGTCCATTTTTGCCCATGAACGAACTTAGCCTCACATTTTACGAAAAACGAATCTGCGTAAAATTTCAAGTCTCTAGCTCAATCCGTGCGCCCGCAATCCGCGCCACAGACAGACAGACAGACAGACAGACGGACAGACGGACGGACATGCAAAATTCAATTTTTTTTATCATTCTAAACACACTGGTGTAATTCATTTTTGTGTGCGATGACGGGATCTTGGCGTTACAAACGGTAAGGCAAAGTTAATATACCCTTTGGTTTCACCATACGGGTATAAAAACCGAATCCTTTAGAACAGAGATGCCCAATTTCTATTTGTTAAATTGCCACTAGTCGGAATATTTTGCTATCTTATTGCACACAAAAACAAAATTGAGGCGCTCTGACGTTCTCAGTGACAAGCTGATATCATATGAAGACAGTGACCCACAAAATTTTGATTTCAAATAAAATTTCGACATTTTTGTTTTTTACCAAAGGCGGACCTCCAAATTAGAGAACCTCCAAATAGACGGTAAATTTTTGAAAAACTTGTAAATAGATTATGATAAAAAAGGTTTTTTTTTTGAATATTTATTAGTATCTTTAGGGTCGCAAAAAGTCAGTCATATTCCATTCCGAATATTTTCGGGAGGGGAGGGGACTCTTAACTGACTCTTAGGGCTGGATATGGCTCTTTTTTATTAAAGTATTTTGAATATAACCAAAAGACCCCATCGCTCAGGTCTCAACACAAAATTTTAACATTTTAAATGTTTTTTTTTTTTTGCGATATGGATTTTTTTTGCTCCTTTATAATTTACTAGCAGACCCTACGTTGCCAGCTTAAATTTTTTTGTATAAATTTTAGAATGCCAAAAAACCATAAATAATTTTAAAAAATTTTAACATTTTAAATGTTTTTTTTTTTGCGATATGGATTTTTTTTGCTCCTTTATAATTTACTAGCAGACCCTACGTTGCCAGCTTAAATTTTTTTGTATAAATTTTAGAATGCCAAAAAACCATAAATAATTTAAAAATTTTTGGGAAAAAATATTATTCTTACAGAACCTTCCGTTTCGAATTTTGAAATTTCAAAAACAGATTCGTGATAAGCAACCATGAAAACCTCCCAAAGCCAGTTTTTGCAAGAAAAATTGGAAAAACGACACATTTGCGTTACCCTTACAGGACCACTCACTCTAACCTTTCATTAGAGTTATTGAAACTGAAACGCTGGATTCGTAATCAGAGACCCCATAATGCTAATTTTCCGGGAAAGAATGGGAAAAAGGATATTTTCATTATCCTTACAGGACCTCCCGTTTCGAATGTTGAAACTCTAACACCAGATTCGTGAGAAGCAACCCTGAAAACCTCCTCAAGCCAGTTTTTGCGAGAAAAATTGGAAAAATGATATTTGCGTTATCCTTACAGGACCTTCCGTTTAGACTTTTAAAAATCTAATATCGGATTTGTAATCAGCGACCCCAAAAACCCTATAATGCCAATTTTTCCGGGGAAATTTTGGAAAAAGGATATTTGCGTTATTCTGACAGGACTTTCCGGTTAGAATTTTTAAATTCCAACACCGGATTTGTGATCAGCGACCCCGAAAACCCCCTAATGCCGATTTTTCCGGGAAAAATGGGGAAAAGGATATTTTCGTTATCTTTACAGGACCTCCTGTTTCGAATTTTGAAAATCTAACGCCGGATTCGTGATCAGCGACCCGAAAAACCTTATGCCGATTTTTCCCGAGAGAAAGGTATTTTCCGTTATCCTTACAGGACCTTCCGTTTCGAATTTTGAAAATCTAATACCGGATTCGTGATCAGCGACCCCAAAAACCCCATAATGCCATTTTTCCGGGGAAGAATGGGAAAAAGGATAAAAAAGATATAAAAATTAGAAGAAAAAAATCAACCATTTCCCATAGAAACTTTTTCCAAAAATAAATGTTTTCCCAATAATACAAATTCTTGATCTCGGATTTCGGAAATGAATTCTTGATCAGGTTTTCCAAAGTGGTACTTAGAAGTGTATGCGTTTTAAAATTGGTTTTTGTGAAAGAAGGGCATTAAAGTAATACCCTCGTGTCATTTTGAAATCGGATTAAAGTGTTAAACGCAAATAAAGTGCAAAAACGTCCAACGTTTGACGTTTCTCGACTAGTGTTGCTCTAAATGATGCTTGTAGTTCGTCCTCAACACATGCCAACTACCGTCAGCATTCATGATTCTATCTACAATTCCTTTCCTTTAATTTTGGCATCATTCGTGTGCAAATATCCCACTGCCATCTGTTTATGTTTTTGCATAAATTCGAGTAAGATCTCATACTATTTCGCCGTTGTGATTTTCGAACTTAAGATAATAATTCACACAATTATGTATCTATGACGATTTATGACAGAAAAACCCCCGACTAAAGAAAAACCCCAAAAAATTGAAAAACTCCTGAATAAAAAAAATCCTTTAAAAAAGATAAAATAATCATTACAGTAAATTTAAATTTGTGTGCGTCGGGAAAGCCTATCGGTCGTCGAATTTGTGGAGCAAGGTTGTTCTGATGCAAACCAATTTTAAATTTACTCCAATGATTATATTATTTTATCCTTTTTAAAGGAATTTTTTTATTATTAGGGTTGACCTCAGTAATTTAAATATCTCGAAAGTTATGCCCCAAACAGATGAGGCGTCAACGTCGGCGTTATGACACCAGCATTTGTGTATAGAGCCCATAATATAGAGAGTGGACATCCGGACTAGAGGGACTAGACATGAGTTTTTTTAATTATATTAAGCGATTTTCGTTATTTTGATAATGTGACAAAGAACGACATTTTTAAAGCTTTCCGCGCTCGTTTTTCAGCTCAGCGGCCATTTGTACAAGTCCGGATGTCCACTCTCTATATTATAGGCTCTCTACACACATGGCGTGTCAATAACTACAACTTTCCAAATTTTGATATGAGTTTTTATACCCGTATGGTGAAACCAAAGGGTATATTAACTTTGCCTTACCGTTTGTAACGCCAAGATCCCGTCATCGCACAAAAAAATGAATTACACCAGTGTGTTTAGAATGATGAAAAAAGTTCAATTTAGCATGTCCGTCCGTCTGTCCGTCTGTCCGTCCGTCTGTCCGTCCGTCTGTCCGTCCGTCTGTCCGTCCGTCTGTCCGTCCGTCTGTCCGTCCGTCTGTCCGTCCGTCTGTCCGTCCGTCTGTCCGTCCGTCTGTCCGTCCGTCCGTCTGTCTGTGGCGCGGATTGCGGGCGCACGGATTGAGCTAGAGACTTGAAATTTTGTACAGATCCGTTTTTCGTAAAATGTGAGGCTAAGTTCGTTAATGGGCAAAAATGGACCATTAGGGGGGGTACCCCCCATACAAACGAAATCGTTTTTTGTGAATATCTCAAAATAGGTGCATCTTATCTAAAAAGTCCAAGAACAAAAGTTGTTTAGGATATGATTCTACATAAAACTCCCATACATCAAAATCCGATTGGAATAAATTTTAAAAAATCTTATTGGAAAGTTTGACTTCAAAGTGGAATTTTGGTATAACTGTTCGAATTTTGATACGAATATCACCATACGGGTCTCCAATGATTGCCAGATTGGCAATTATAGCTTTTGTTATGTTTTTTATTGATATTGACCGATTTCAATTATTTTACTAATTATTTGTGGCAAAAGATTAAATTTTTAAAGCTCTTCTTACTGATTTTTCAGCTCGGCGGCCATTTTTACACGTTCCACTGTTTATTCTCTAGATTATAGTCCAAATCCACACAAATTCGACGACCAAAAGGCTTTCCCGACGCACACAAATTTACTGTAATGAATATTTTACGCTTTTTAAAGGATTTTTTTTTATTCAGGAGTTTTTAAATTTTTTGGGGTTTTTTTTTAGTCGGGGGTTTTTCAAAATTTTTATTTTGTTTTTTTTTCACTCTTTTTAAAGATAACAGTGAAAAAACTTTTTATGTCCGATTGAATTTAAAGTTTTTTGGTACCAATTTTGTATTGTAATAATTTAAAGATTAAAATTTTTTTTCAAGTAATGCCGAAGCGGGACCGAAATCGATTCAGAGGATCAGAAGATACAAGGAGAGGGGGATTAAATTGAGAGGGAGGGGGAAATATTTTAGACTAAAACATTCCTTTCATTATTTACAAACGAATGGCGGGAGCGGGATCGAAATCGGTTCAGCGGACCAGAAGGTACTTGGAGAGGAGGTTTAAATTGAGGGGGGAGAGGTAACTGTTGTACCAATGATAACAGAACTATAGATAAATCACGAACCCAGTTTCTCGTGCACTCGCGGTAGGCAAAAGAGCGACACTACAGAAAACGAAGAGTTTCGGAAATCAGACGAAATGGTAATCCCTTTTACTCCTTTACATCTAAATAAATTTCACGAATGAGACAAAAAAACTGTCGTCTTCGAAAATTCGTGCAGGGTCGATCAAAAGCAATTTCACTTGATACCAAAAACCAAAAACACCCAGCAGATTCCATTGATACCCCTGCACAAGAATTCTGTCAAATGACACACACACCATGAAAACACGCCAGTATAATGTTTACATTTTCATAGAACGTTGGAACGGGGCTGCATTGTGAGATTTTTTAACACTATTTTTATTATAATATAATTCACTGAAATGCCCCGAAACGAGTTTTTGAAATGTTTAGTTAGGGAATGTTCCACAGATTCCACTAAAACCCCGGAAAGAACATATTTTAGGCTTCCATCGTCGCTGGAAAGATAAAATTTTTAGTTTTCGCCTATTAAATACTCGCCTCAAACGAATGTCAGGATGAAAAAAAAAGACTTTTTATAGCACTGTTCTATAGAAGCCACAATTAACATAAAATTCTTTTCGGAATCAAATTCTGTAGCTTTAAAAAACACGATATTTCAAATTCTACTTTTGGCATTTTTTTTAACATTGCCAGCACATCTGCGATTGGCCCTGTTTTTGATTTTAATTAGAGGACCTTTATAATCGTCAACTCTTTAAAAATAAATTTGAATTATTTTAATTTTTTTTCATGTTTTTAAATAATATCACGCATCATCTGTGGTTTAATAGTCTTTTATAATGTCTTTTATAATGTTATAATGTTGTGTGAGTTGTATAAGAAAATCACTTATCACGTACTCTACTATATTGAAATCTAAATAATGCTTAACTTCTGAATATTGAGATGTGGCAACTCTTCCACATTGTACACACACTAAACATTTCGTGTACCGACGAAGGCAATGAGACAGGCCTATATATCACTGGTGGTACTCTTCATTGTTTCGAAATTTTATCAACCATGATTTATCTATAGATCTTTTATCATTGGTTGTACACTAAAATATTCGTTTCATTATTTACAAGCAAATAGCGGAAGCGGGATCAAAATCGGTTCAGTGGATCAGAAGATACAAGGAGAGGGGGTGTAAATTGAGGGAGAGGGGGAAATATTTTACACTAAAACATTCCTTTCATTATTTACAACCGAATGGCGGTAGCGGTATCGAAATCGGTTCAGTAGATGAGAAGGTACTTGGAGAGGTGGTGTGTTATGAATTGCATTTCGATTTCTCTTATCCGGATGCAATACATCACCTTGCTAAAAGAAAACGGTACAAAGTCCCGTTCCAGAACATTGACCCATTGATATGAAAAATATCCAAATCATGGATAATTAAATTAAGCAAGTGAACCAATAATCAATGCACTCAGAGCCGTATTAACAAGTTTGAACGCCCCGGGCTAAATAAAATTTTGCACCCTTACATAGTTTTATTGTAAACATTCAATTTTATTTTTTAAAATATTCTTTAATTCAAAACTTAAATATATATTTACGCAAAATAAAATTCAAAAATTTTTATAAATATGTGAATTAAATATTAATTGGCGCCCCTGGGCTGTATGGCGCCCCTGGGCTGTAGCCCAATTAGCCCTATGGTTAATTGGACCTTGAATGCACTCTGGTCATTGTACTTTGGTCAGACCATTTCATTTATTGAATAAAACTTTACTTATGTTCTATAAAATTAACAATCAATTATGCAAAGTTGCACTCTGGTCAATGGACTTTGTACCTACCATAAACCCCATATTTCATAATAACACTTCAACATACGAACCAATAAACCCAAAACGTACAAAATACGTTTATTGAAAGCACGCGACAAGCGCGAACCTATTTCACAACAATTGTTTTGTTGTAAGACGATCTTATTTCATAAACAATTTCACCTAGTCGATCAAAATGCTGATGCTTTCAAATAATTCTGAGGGCACACGACCAGTGCAATTAATTAATTTCACAATTCACCTTTGAATTGAAGTTTTTACTTACGTTGCAATTCAACAAGAATTAGGAAATTGCCTGAATGAAAAAAGGTTGATCAGGTCAGGAATGTTGTAAAAGCAAGTGAAGATCGGTAAAGAAGGGATTGATAGAAGTTGAGCGATCAATAGAGGAGTTGGTCAAAGAAAAAGATTCGACGAAGTAATGAGTATTAAAAAACATATCCTATTGGAATTTCTCGGCTTATAAGGTCTGCAAAAACAACAAAATTATATTATTTTTGCGGATGTTTTCACATCCAAATTTCCCCCCAACAGGTCGGACATGTCTGCCCTGAAAACCCATCAGGAGCCTGTTTCTGGTATGGAAAGCTGGCTCACCGTCATCAGAGCCTGCTTGGCCAGCTTCCACGCAGGCTTACAGGATTTTGGTGGAGTAAAACTCGATTTGAGTATTTATACTCCTGTCAATACGGCTTTTGCGCGGATAATTCTACTTAGATAAAAATACACTAATGATCAAAAACAAGTCGTTTATTACTCTCATTAAAATATAATCTTCGTTACAAAGGACAATGCGTTGTATTTCTTCGCGATCACCAATTTCTCGTCCTCACCGGTCGAAGTATTATTCGCTTCTTCTTCTCTTGGGGTTGCCAACATTACAGCTCGGCCGTTCCAGGCGTGGAATCGCCCTCGATTTCATCCTCTTCTTCCCCATCGCTCGTATCCAATTCAGGTGGTGCTCGGCACCAAGGTTTCATTTTGTCAGACGAATAAATTGAACTAAATTTTCGTGTTGTTAAATTTACTCCGGGTACATCTTCAAGCAAATATCTATCTCGTTCCAACACCTTCACGACCATATACGGTCCTTTATACCTTGGTTCAAGCTTTCTCGATTCTCCCGTGGCTGGAGCCTCGTTTTCGATTACAACCAAATCATGTTCGGCATATTTCGTCGGATCAGCGTGTTTCTGGTCGAATCTTTCCTTCCATTTCAATCGTTCTTTCGCAATATTTTCCGTCGCTAGTTGTCTCTTTTCGTCAATGGACAAGCTTGTAGCTGATTCTCCCACGTCATCATGTACAGCTTCAATCAGTTTGTTTTGCACCACGTCGATTAATTTGAAATTAAATACCAATTCATTCGGACTAAACCCCGAAGTTGCATTTTGTTGGGAATTCACAGTCCATTGGAGGTCTCGTATAAGTAGATTCCAATCCTTAGGATCTCTGGTTGAGGTTCGCAAAAATGACAAAATCGTGCGATTGGCTCTTTCTACCTGTCCATTTGCCCTCGGGGTTCGGACTGCTGTCTTTATATGCTGAATGTTGTTGTGTTGACAGAAATCCTCGAAGGCTTTCGAGGTAAACGCCGTACCTCTGTCCGTCACAATTCTTTTCGGTAGGCCAAAATATCCTGTGATCTCATTCAAAACACTAATAACAGGTGCGGTTTTAGTGTTACGAACCGGTTTCCCAATCAAAAATTTGCTGAAAGCATCAGACATGGCTAAAATGTAGAAATTGCCTCTCTTGCTTCGAACAAACGGCCCGAGGTGGTCGATGTGTACTAAGCGAAACGGAATAGGATCCACCTCGTCATAGTGTAAACGTCCCTCTGGTTTTCCTCCCTGAGTTTTGTAATAACAGCATTCCACACAAGACGCTATATACTCCTTTACATACTTGCGTATTTTCGGAAACCAGAACTTTTCTTGGATTCTATTCATCGTTTTCTCCAGACTAAAATGTCCCATATCGTCGTGAAACGTTTTCACCACTCTCCACCTAACGGCCTTCGGCACAACAAACCTTAAACCAGAAACTTCATTTCGGTACAGGCGATTGTTGTTAAGTCGGTATTCCTTTTTTAACTGTTTTTCTTGATCCGATCTTTTCTCTCCTTTTAAAACAGCTATAATCTGGCATAAGTTTTCATCTTGAAGCTGCATGGTTAGCAACCAATCATCCGTACTCGCTGTTACCTTCATCACAAATCCTGCAGGTTCTACTTCCCTCGGAGGTTGATCGGCTTAGGGCATCCACGTGTGCCATTCGACTTCCCTCGCGATGAACCATCTCGCAATCGTACTCGAGGATCTTCATCCACCAGCGTGCGATCTTTGTTATCAAGTTTTTCGTCTCGTTTGCCTTGGCCACCGCTGAGCAATCGGTAACCACTCGAAAAGATCTTCCCAACAAATAAACGCGGAAACGGTCTAGTGTCTCCACAACAGCCAAAATCTCCAGCTCATAGCTGTGGTATCGGACCTCAGTATCGGTGCAATGGCGGCTGTAATAAAATACCGGTTTCCAATTTTTGCCGTCAGTCGACTGAAGCAAGACACCCGAGTCCCACGCTGCTAGCGTCCGTGTGCACCTCGTGTTGTGCGGTACAGTCGTATAAAGTCAAAACCGGATCGCTGCACAGAATCTCCGTGAGACCTTCGAACGCCCTCTGTTGCAATTCGCCCCAAACAAAGTTATTTTCTTCCGTCTTGCGCAGAAATCGCGTTAGTGGCTTAGTTATTAGCGCGTAATCCTGGACGAACTTCCTGAAAAAACCCGTCAACCCCAGAAAACGTCGTACCTCCGTGACATTCGATGGCGTTTTAAAATTCTTGATGACGCTGATTTTCTCCTCACCAGGTGAAATTCCGTTCTCGTCTATTATATGGCCCAGATGTGATATTTTTCTTTTCAAGAATTTGCACTTACTCAGTCGTAGCGTCAATCCGCATTCCGAAAGTATGATTAAAAACTTCTCCAACAGACGCAGTCCTTCCTCAACTGTTTTACTAGGAATAGTCACGTCGTCCAGATATCCGAAAACTTCTCCTGGCTCCATTTTTAGCATGACTCTATCCATCGTGTCCTGGAAGACAGCTCCGGAGTTCTTCAAACCAAACGGCATTCTGTTGAACTCAAAATGCCCACCGTTAGTCACAAACGCTGTGTATTTTCTTGAGGATTCTTCTACTTCGATCTGGTAATATCCCATTCTCAAATCGAGTGTCGTGAAAAATTTGTTTCCGGCCAATTGCGCAAACTGTTCCTCCATTATAGGCATCGGATAAGGTTTCTTTATCGTGATCTTGTTAAGGCGTATATAATCAACGCATAATCGATGTTCACCGTTTTTCTTCTCCACCAAAACGACTCCCGAAGCGTATGGAGACTCTGATGGTCGTATAATTTCGTTTCTGAGCAACTCGGATACAATGCCTTCCACTATCGGTCGTTTACCAAATGGAAGTCGATACGGTTTCACAGCGATTGGGACGTCGGTTGAGAGACGAATCTCCATCTTCACTAGGTTGCACCTCCCCAACTCAGAAACTTCTTCGGAGAAACTTTTGCGTTGTTTCATAAGTACTGATTTGAGTCGGTTCACGTGTTCTGCTGAAAGGTCCTCTCCCACCTGTGCCTTTATGTCTTTTTCGAGCCAGCATTCATCACTCGTGATGATTAACCGATTTCCGGTTCGGCATAAAATATCTCGTCCCAGCAAAACATTCTCGGAAATATGTTCATCCTCAACCACAAGCAAATCCAAAACGTTAACATTCTCGTCTATTTTCATAGTCACTTTCAATTTTCCGCTAGAAACATACTGGCCTCCCGCAAATCCCTTCAAAACCGTAGTACAAGCCTCCTGTTGTCCTATTTGCAACGCGAATGATTTTCGAATCAAAGAACGATCGCTTCCGGAATCCACAAATGCCACGGTTCGCTTCCCGTTCACATGTATTTCCTTTACTAGATCGGTAACGTTCGTCGTAGGTACGGAGTCTTGATTAATTCTGTTGACGTTGGATTTTGGCTTTTGATCCGTAGCTTTCTCCGCCTTCTGTGGACACTCAGCTGTCGAATGTGTCGTCCGTTGACACTTCGAGCAACGTTCCTTCTTTTGGGGCTCGGGGCACTTGACAGAATAATGACCAAACTTAGACAAGTTAAAACATTTAATACCTTTTTCGGTCGTTTTTGACGGTGTTTCCTTGTTTGACGAACTCGGACCCAATGACGAAGAATATTTCGGCTTAGCGGCGACGGCTGACAGACCCTTAACCTCGTTGTACTTGCAATAATTGTTTATATCCCGTAACAATTCATTACACGACGTGTACTCGTTAGAAATTCGTTTTCTTAGGTCAATATCGTTGATTGCCGTAATGATATGCAAAGCAGTAGCAGCCTCCGGAAGCCTTGCTTTATTACCCAATGCAAGCATTTTATAATAGTACTCCTGCGGGGTTTCATTTTGTCCTCGTTTTGTTTGTGTCATTTTGATATGCACCTCAGCTACATTTTCGACACACGGAAAATCGGAAACAAATCTAGACACAAACTGTCGCCATGTGAAAAAAACCTCTTGCAGTGAATCAACCCAGTACTTCGCCGAACCTTGCATTTTCTGTTGCACAGCAAAAAGTAATAACTGCTCATCCCATTTATATGCATTTTTTAACATCTCCACTCGCTTGATGAACTGAATTGCATTCAAAGACCTCTCCGTAGACGGGTTAAACTCCGGTAAAAGAGAAATTATATCTCGCACATTTCCAAACGGGTTGACATCTTGTGTTACTCTTAACAGCTGATCGTTAATGTTTACATTCCGCATTTCGTTTGACAGATGACCGAACAAGTTACCCGATTGCACTTGATTTTCGGGTTGCGTTTGCGAATAGACCGACTGCATCAACCCTGGCTGTTGAATATCCCTATAATGTGGCAATGTACGTTGCGCCCCAATGCCATACTGTTGCGTATATGTACAGGGTGCGCCATCTGTTCCTCCGGTATGAGAATGTTGAATAACTTTTTAAAGAAACAATAGATTGCAAAAAATTGTGTTTTTTTATTTAGTTCAATCCTTTACAATTTATGTGGACTACTTTTTGAAAACAACATCGATCAAATGACCACCTTTATTGGCCACCGCAAACTGTGCTCTTTTTCGGGCATTTTCCATCACTTCTTCGAGCATCTCCGTCGGTATGGCAGCTATTTCGGCACGAATATTGGTCTTGAGCTCGTCAATGGTCTTCGGGTTGCTGGCGTAAACTTTACTCTTCAAATAACCCCACAAAAAGAAGTCTGGGGGGGTTAAATCAGGGGATCTTGGTGGCCAGTCAATATCGCCTCTTTTCGATATCACACGTCTAGGGAATTTTTGTTGCAAAAACCGTATTGTTTGGTCCGCTGTGTGGCATGGCGCCCCGTCTTGCTGAAACCAGAAGTCAGTCAGACCTTTTTCACGCATTTTCGGACACACAAAATGTGCCAACATCCACCGATATCGATTACCATTAACTGTTTCACCTTCATTGAAGAAAAATGGCCCAATGATGGTTTTTGCGCACACGCCGGCCCAAACAGTCACTTTTCGATCATGCAATGGTATTTCATGAATCTCGTGAGGATTTTCTGTCGCCCAAATGCGGCAATTTTGTTTATTAACACCGCCAGAGGGAGTGAAATGTGCCTCGTCGGTCATTAAAACTTGCATCCAAAATTGAACGACTATTTTCAATGTACATCGTCACTATTTCGGCGCGTTCTTTCGGTGTGAAGCGGTTCATGGTTAAAATTGTACTGGTTTGACGTTTCCAAAACGTGTCTAGGAAAGCAAATCGGTTGACAAATGGCGAAGTTATTCAATGTTTACATACCGGAGGAACAGATGGCGCACCCTGTAGTATTTTGAAATGGCAAGTAACTCGAGGCAGCATAAGTCGAACCACTTGCTTGAGCAGGACAATATGATATCTGTCCCAAATGCTGTTCGTACGTAGATGTAGGTACAATATTTACTGGTACCGTTGAACTCGAAATCCATGGTGTCGTTGCAACCGGCAATACGGTGTTAGTCTCCTGTGCTGTAAAGTGAGAAAGAGACGGCTGTATTGTGGCGTTATTAATATTCGTAGTCGATACATCTGACCTTTGTCGTGGCGATACGTTTCCTTGCGTGTATTCCGTTGATGGCGCTCCAGGCTGTCGTTGAGAGTGTGTTCGTGAAGACGGTGCCAAATGGCGCGATTCCCGTGTCGACGTCGAATTCTCTGGAATGCCCATTTCACAATTCGCCTCCCTCTGACGTAATTTCAGATCACTTATCGTTTTCTCAAGATCCTTGATTCGTTCCATCAAATCTGACTCGTTGTCAATCGAAACATTCGCACTCGTGTTGTAATAATCTTCGACCCGCTTTACCAGCATCGGCTTGCTGCCCGAAGTTGGTAGACCCAGTTCTTTGCACTTTTTTTTAATGCTTCTAACTTCCACCGTCTAATACCCGACATGTTTTTTTCCGTATGCATTTTCGTAGAATGTTTCCACTTCTGATATATGTCAAGACGGCTTTTGCGCGGATAATTCTACTTAGATAAAAATACACTAATGATCAAAAACAAGTCGTTTATTACTCTCATTAAAATATAATCTTCGTTACAAAGGACAATGCGTTGTATTTCTTCGCGATCACCAATTTCTCGTCCTCACCGGTCGAAGTATTATTCGCTTCTTCTTCTCTTGGGGTTGCCAACATTACACTCCGATGCCACAAACCTTGTGCGATTAGTGTTTAACCATTGAACCATTTCTGATTCATGGTTTATACTCGACCTTTTAGCATTGATCGCACAAGGTTTGTGACATCGAAGTATAAATACTCAAATCGAGTTTTACTCCACCAAAATCCTGTAAGCCTGCGTGGAAGCTGGCAAAGCAGGCTCTGATGACGGTGAGCCAGCTTTCCATACCAGAAACAGGCTCCTGATGGGTTTTCAGGGCAGACATGTCCGACCTGTTGGGGGGAAATTTGGATGTGAAAACATCCGCAAAAATAATATAATTTTGTTGTTTTTGCAGACCTTATAAGCCGAGAAATTCCAATAGGATTCAATGCTAAAAGATCGAGTATAAACCATGAATCAGAAATGGTTCAATGGTTAAACACTAAATATTAAAAAACATATTTAGAAAAAAAGTCAAGTTAAAGTTATTCGGTCGAAATAGTAGTTAAAGTAAAATGGTCAATACAGAAATTTGTGTTAAAAAATAATTAGAAAGCTATTGGAAAATAAAGATTCTGTGTAAAAAACTATTGGAAAATAAAAATCTTCAAAATAAATTTTGTGGTTTTGTTTATTTTGGTGTGAATGTTTTCATAAAAGACTTACTTGCCGCTTAAGGGTTCAGTTATCATAACATTGGCGCAGTTGCCGACGGGGGGAAAATTTGCTGGCTGTCTGGCAACTCTGGTTAGTACGTTGCTGACTGCCGACGAGATGACAACCTCGATCGGGGGTAAAGTATTTTGGCGAGAGTTTTTGGAATTATATAGAGATTTGCCGAAATTATGGAAAGTAAAAAGTGAACCATATAAAAAAAATCACTTAAAAATGCTGCATATGAAAAATCAGAAATTGAATCGAACGTAGATCGGGAAATGGTCTGCAGAAAAATAAATAGCATTCGCTGCAGCTACAGGCGGGAGCTGAAAAAAGTGGGAACATGCGAAAAATCCGGAGCAGGTGTTGATGACATTTACACGCCGCACAATATCAATTTTTGCCATAAAAGTGGTCAAAATTATGAAACTTGAGTTCTGATGGAGATAAATTCTTCAAGTATGGAGGTAATGTAGAAAAATTATCAGGCTTTCAGATAAAGTTTGAAAATCCAGGGGTGTCCAACATTTTTTTGGGGGGCTAAAGTAGAATATTTTTTAAATAAATGAAATGCACCAGGTTTTTTTTTATTTTTTATTTTTATTTTTGAAATCATTTCTTTTGCATTGATGACAACTATTCCATCTTTTAGAAAATTGCTTATGGTCAATTTTTTTTGATAGTTCACTAAACAAAAAATTTTGATTTTTTGTTAAATTAACCCCTCAATTCTGCATAATAGATAAGAGCCTCTTAACTGCTAACTGGACTTTAGAGGAAATTTAATAGAAATTGGTATTCCTGATAATAGTTAAGAGATGTCAACCTCTTAACTTTCATGGTGAATTTTTGTAAACGGTTTTCATATTCTGGGGAAAAGTTAGACGGTTCTAACCTCAAAAACCTCTTAATTTAAGAGGACCTCGCCGATGTCCTCTTACGACCTCTTAACTCCTGTGTTGCGTTTAAAACTCGAAAAATCACTTCATGATTTCAGAAAAAATCTAAGGTCAATAAACAGCCAAATTTGACGTCTATGAGTAAGTGCTGTCAGATGAAGACATCGTGGTGAATCTCTTAATTTGCTAAAATCGGAACTCACCAAAATCTCTTACTCAGAATACTAATTTCTTTTAAAATCTCTTAATTATAAATTAAGATATCTCTTAACATCTGTTACCTAGAATTGGGGGATAAATTGCACTACAAGAACTTCTAATAAACAATTTTATTGTTATTTTTAAATAATAATTCACAAATTTCCGAATATTTTACTGACACAACCATTTTAACCACAGTTTCTCCTTGAGTACAGTTTGATTAATAAAGTTCTTGTCAAAAATCCGTTTAAAACGCAAAGTCAAAAGTGGCGAGAGTTGCTGCGAATGCCCTTTGGCTGCCTTTAGCTATCCCGTTATTCTTAAGCTAAAAATAGATTTCCTCTCCGGAACGAGCAAAAAAAACAGTAAATTTCAATGTTGTAAGACATTATTGGAAAAAAATAGAAATTGCGCTCTTACCTTCTCTTTTAGACCTTAATTACTTTAAGAAAAGAAGTATGACGCAAATTAATTATAAAAGTTTTTTGTAGGAAATTTATTTGTCTTTAATTTGGTATATAACCATTTTTCACAAAGTCGATTTAAAACAAATAAATTCGCAAAAATTCATTTTTTCACTCTAGTGATCACGAACTTTTTATGGGGTCTTGTCAAACGAAAAATGCTCCCACAGATTTATATGGCGGGTTATGGTAATGATTTATGTACCAAAAGAAAGGGTTTTTACTGTAGTTTTAATTCCGAGAGGTCTGATGGTGGGCCGAGGTGGGCGAAAACCTGTAAGCTTACCCTAAGCTAGAAAATTGTTGAAAAATAAGATTTTTTTATATCAGTGTAATTTAGTAATCAGATGTTTAGGTACAAGAAAATTGTTTTCTATAAAACTTCATTAATTGGACATACTTCAATAAAAAAAAACATAACAAAAGCCATAATTGCCAATCTGGCAATCATTGGAGACCCGTATGGTGATATTCGTACCAAAATTCGAACAGTTGTACCAAAATTCCACTTTGAAGTCAAACTTTCCAATAAGATTTTTTGAAATTTATTCCAATCGGATTTTGATGTATGGGAGTGTTATGTAGAATCATATCCTAAATAACTTTTGTTCTTGGACTTTTTTGATAAGATGCACCGTTTTTGAGATATTCACAAAAACCGTTTTCGTTCGTATGGGGGGTACCCCCCATACCATTTTTGCCCATTAACGAACTTAGCCTCGCATTTTACGAAAAACGGATCTGCGCAAAATTTCAAGTCTCTAGCTCAATCCATGCGCCCGCAATCCGCGCCACAGACAGACAGACGGACAGACATGCTAAATTCAACTTTTTTATACCCGTATGGTGAAACCAAAGGGTATATTAACTTTGCCTTACCGTTTGTAACGCCAAGATCCCGTCATCGCACAAAAAAATGAATTACACCAGTGTGTTTAGAATGATAAAAATATTTGATTTTTGCATGTCCGTCCGTCCGTCTGTCTGTCCGTCTGTCCGTCTGTCTGTCCGTCTGTCTGTCTGTCTGTGGCGCGGATTGCGGGCGCACGGATTGAGCTAGAGACTTGAAATTTTGCACAGATCCGTTTTTCGTAAAATGCGAGGCTAAGTTCGTTAATGGGCAAAAATGGACCATTAGGGGGGGTACCCCCCATACGAACGAAATCGTTTTTTGTGAATATCTCAAAAACGGTGCACCTTATCAAAAAAGTCCAAGAACAAAAGTTATTTAGGATATGATTCTACATAAAACTCCCATACATCAAAATCCGATTAGAATAAATTTTAAAAAATCTTATTGGAAAATTGGACTTCAAGTGGAATTTTGGTATAACTGTTCGAATTTTGATACGAATATCACCATACGGGTTTTCAATAATTGCCAGATTGGCAATTATAGCTTTTGTTATGTTTCATAGTTGGAATCAGTAAATTATTTTTGAGAAAAATGAATATTTCGAAGTATTTAAAAATTGCCTAACTTAAGGCACTTATAAAAGATACTTAAAAATAAATATATATTTTTTTATTGTTTTTTCTAGTTAGTTTAGACATTTATCTAACAGGAAAACATAAAAATATAAAATTCCGGGCTTGTCGAATTTTCATGAAAACCATAATTTTGGCCAAAATTTAGAGCAAATTCGACACTGTGGCGCCGTCCCTATGGTATTACGATCTTCTAGATTTTTTGCGTTTCTCGATTTTTTGAGCGATGTGAAAATCGCTGTCGTTTTGCTAAGCAAATTTTTTACACAGTTTTCATTTTTTTGTTCTTCTTTTAGGGCCTTGTAAGCATTCAAAAATTATGTGTAATAGTGTTTTGAAAATCACAAAAATATCACGGGAAACGCAACATACTCAATGATGGCCTATGACAAACTAATGTATGCACAGTGGATGGGATATTTGCATGCACAAATTGGCATGTGCAAACAAACAATGTATGTCATACATGTATCTCGTGGATGGGGGCCTTAACGAAAAATCCTAAATGTTCCGAGAATAGCCGCCCAGATCCTCTACCACGTATCTGTCGAACCGCAAAACTCGTTTAATAACGTTTGGACCACGGAACTTCGGCTCTAATTTCCTAGATACGCCGGTTGGCCCCGGGATGTTCTCCACTATGACGAGATCACCTTCACGGAATTCGTGGGGCTGCTTTCTTTTCTCGTCGAACCGAACTTTCCATTTGTCCCGTTCTCGTTGAATGTGTATTAAAGCTTGTCCCACAATTACGCGCAAAGCGGCGCGGCGCGGTGACAGATGGTAGTAGAAACTATAGGTTTATATGAGTTGGTTTATAATTGCGCGGTGACCAAACGCGGCAGCCGCGCGGCACCGCGAAGAGTAGGTCTAGTTTCTACTTTCAGACGCGGTTGGAAGCGGTGACAGTTGTTTATGTTTTCTGAGTGTTGTTGCAAATATTTTTATCAAGTAAAAAGATGGAAAAGAACTTTGAAAACGCATTCGAAACGGAAAATGAAATGGAAAAATTAATAATCTTCAAATTTTCTGCGATTTTTAGGTTATGAGAACACAAGTAGAGCTGCAACCGCGCCGCGTAATTTCGGTTTAAAAATGACTGCGGCTGTCGCCCTGCCGCTCTGAGCTAACCGCGCCGCGCCGCTGCCGCACCACGCCAATTGTGGGACAAGCTTAATGCTTCATCGCGCTTCTGGTTCACGATTTTACTTTCCGTGTCATCATGCATTGCCTGTATTACTCGATTTGTCGTCACGTCACGCAGTTGGAAGTCGAAGACTAGCTCATTCGGAGCATATCCGGTTGTCGAATTTCGTTGGCTATTTATCATCCACTGGATTTGGTGGATGTTGTCATCCCACCTCGTCTTCCCGTTCGTCATCGTTCGCAACCGCTGTAAAATTGTTTGGTTTGCCCGCTCAACTTACCCCCACCGCAGTTTGAACATGTCGAATGTTATGGCGATCGCAATAGTATTGGAACTCGTGAAAGGTGAAAGCAGTCCCTCACGATCACTTCCGGTAGACCAAACGTGGCTGTCAACTCATTCAGCATTGAGATGACCGGCTTGGTTTTCGTATTACGGACTGCTTTTACTACTAGATACTTACTAAAGGGATCCGAAATCGAAATGACGTATCATTTCCCCGAGAACTTTTGATGAAAGGTCCCAGCTGGTCTATGTGCAGTCTTCGGAAGGGAATTGGGTTGACGCTGTCTACGTGGAGCTGACCTTCCTTTTTCCCGCCTTGGTGTTGATTGTAGCAGCACTCAACACAAGCCTTTAGATATGCGCGAACATATTTCCGCATCTTCGGGAACCAGAAATTTTTCTGCACCCGCTATAGTGTCTTCTCTAGCCCGAAATGTCCCAGTTCGTCGTGACAACTTCTCACAATTCTCCAACGGATCGCTTGTGGCACTACCAACTTGATAGCCTCTTCCTCCTGCCGAAAAAATCGATTCTCCTCGACTACGTATTCCTTTTTCAGCTGATTTCTTTGATCTGAGTCAATTTCACCCTTCATCACGCGGAAAATTTCCCGAAGCTTTGGATCTTGATGCTGAAGCCCCAGTATCCAATCCTCCTGAGTAATCTCGACTCGCAACAACCGACTGGAGACATTCTGGGTTTCCGACGGGTCTTCGTGTGGCGCACGACTCATGGCATCTACATGTCGAATTCTTTCCGCTGCTCGATGCACAAACGTCAAACTCCTGCAACTTCAGGAACCATCTCGCGATTCGGGGAACCAAGGTCTTCGTATTTTTCACCGACGACATCGCGTGACAGTCCGTCACCACTCGGAACGGCCTACCCAGTAGATACATTCTGAACCTCTCTAGTGCCTCTACAATCGCCAGGACCTCTAGCTCGTGACTGTGGTATTTGGATTCTACCTCGCTGCATTGACGACTGAAAAAGAACACGGGTTTCCATTCGTTGTCTTTGTCTTGCTGCATTAGAACTCCCACACTGCTGGCGTCGCAATGGACTTCATGTTGTCGTCTTGGGTCGTAAATGTCGAGAACTGGTTCTTCGCACAACTTGGCTTTCAACCCCTCGAATGCTTTTTGGTGAGATGCCATCCACTCGAACCTCGGGGCATCTTTCGTTTTCAGCAATTGCGTCATTGGTTTCGCGAGCTCGGCATACCCCTTCACGAATTTCCGGTAATACCCCGTTAAGCCGAGGAATCTCCTGAGTTCTGTGATATTCGTGGGTGCCGGAAATTTGCTGATAGAGTCAGTTTTAGATAGACTTGGTTGGATTCCCTTTTGGCTAATCCGATGTCCCAGGAACGTAATTCCCTCCTCCAGGAATCGACATCTGGATGTCCGCAATGTCATTCCCGCCTCCCAGACCACTTGGAGAAATTTTTCGAGTCGTTCGATGCCTTGGTCGACGGTCGTGCTTAGAATGATCACCTCGTCGACGTAGCCAATTACCTCATTCTTCATCTGTCGGACTAAATGTTGTGTGACGTCTTGGAAGACCCTTGGTCCGTTCACCAACCCGAAGGGCATCACGTTAAATTCATAATGGCCTTCGTGAGTAACGAATACTGTGTATCGTTTGCAATCTTCCTGGATCGGTATTTGATAGTACCCTGACATCATATCGACAGTCGTGAAATATTTCTGATTTGCTAATTTGGCCAGTTGCTCCTCTACCGTTGGCATCGGAAAAGGCAATTTTTCCGTTATATGATTCAGCGCACGATAATCCACACACATTCTATCCTCTCCGTTTGGTTTGCGGACTAGTACGATTGGTGACGCATAAGCCAATTCTGTTGAACGGATAATATCGTTATCCAACAACTCTGTGACGATCTGATCGACAACTGCTCGTTTGGCGAATGGAATTTTATAAGGTTTGTGATTAATTGGTTTATCACTCGTCAGCCGAATTGCCATCGTCGTCAACTTACATCGCCCCAGCTCGTTCAGAGATTCTGTAAAACAATCAGAGAATTTATCAATAATTTTTTTAATTTGATTTTTATTTTGACACGATATTTGATTGATTCTCATTTTCTTCGTTTCAGCTAACTCTTCGAGTCTGCAATCGCCAATCGCCATTTTCCACGATCAGCTCATTCTGCCCACACAAAATATCGGAGCCAACAAGCACAGCCTCCGGTATCAATTCATCGTCTACTGCATATAAAACTGCTGGTATTGTTTGATTGTCGAACTCGAGGGTCCCCTCTACCCGCTCCTCGCATTTGACAAACCCACCCGCAAATCCTTTCAATATCACCGAAGAACACTTTCAACTCCCTGTCAATTTCGCTGCCCAACTTCACTGAATCAATGATCTCTGGCTTCCAAGATCAATAAACGCCTTCACCGAGACGCCTTGCACTTTGATTTCCTTTCCGATATCTATCGCTCGATCCTCGTCCATTAGAATTTGCCTTTCATCATATGAAAGGCAATTGATTTCATCAATTTGCCTTTCAGCGTGTCACTTTCATCATATTCAGATGAACGTCTGCCTCGCTTTCACATTGCGGTAAATCTTGAAGTAATTCCCGTGCAAACATCTCCCACCGATCATGTACGCGTCGTTGCCCGTCAATCCACAGTTTCGCTTGTCCCTTCAGTTTCGCTTGGACGGCAAACAACAATATTCGTTCGTCCCACTGATAAACTTCCCTGAGATGATTAATATTTTCGATAAATTGTTGTGCTGATATACTCATCTCGTTTGCTGAATTGAACTCGGGTAGCACTTCAATGATATTCCTTGCATGCTGAAATACACCTGCCGTCGCTGTCACTCTCTGCCGATCGTGAGTTCTCTCCTCATTGCAATTGTTCGTCGCTTGTCCCTCACTCGGATGAAGTATGGTTTTTTCACTTATCGGATTTATTGTCCTCGTCGTTTGCATTGAAGCCGTCTGCTGTATCATTTGCAGCGCCGTTAATTCTTGAACCAACTTTGTTGATTGTTTCACTTCATCCCGTAGCAACTCGATTTCTATTCCTTGTTGCGATTGAGTCCCCTCTGCTACTTCATTGTCATCGATTTCATCGGCATCCAAATGGTGCCGAATTTACCAATCAATTTATTGATCCGTAATTTCGAACAACGGACAAATTTCGAACACCTTGTCTCGTTTCAATTCTCCTTTCTGGTCACCAAAATTTCCCTTTTTACCGAAACTGTCAAAATACAGGCAAGACGAGGAAGTGGGGGTGCCAATAGGAAATTGCACCACAAAACTAAAATCTCCATTTTCAGAGTTCCGCCTGTCGTGCTCTGATTGGTTGGCTGTCAAATTACTTGTGTTCCACCGACATTTGTATTCCAATTTTCAAAGCACCAACCAATATTGCGGGAAATTTAAAAGAAATCAGTTCATTGCACCTAATATATTTTTAAATTGTTCATCCACTTTTTATTGTTTAAGGGATATTTAAAATTTATTTCACTCAAATTCAATTGTGATTTTGTCACAGAATTATGTGTTTTTTATACCGATTGTCAATTTGTTCAGTTTCCACGTTTCACATTAAAACTGAAAGTTTGGCGTTCAGCTTTCAGTTCCAATCTCAATGTAAACACGAGCAATATTTTTCGTTCATGGCCTGGCGCCTGATCAACTGAATCTAAACACCGTCTAAAGGTGGAAACAGAATTACGGCTTTTTGGACTTTGGGCTTCAGCTTTGGACTTTGTTGGCTTCGTCGGCTTCAACTTTCATTTGAACACAATTGCAACTTTGACAGCTAGTGATTCGCATTTGTTTTGGTTAATTCGTTGTGTTCACTTCGAGCGAAAAATAGTTTGCTGCATCGTTCAATTTTATTATACAGAATTTCATTTTCCTATTATACTAAAGGGGCTTTTTTCAAATTGTTTTTCTTAAATAAGTCGACCCCGCTCCCACTTCTCCCCTCATCATCAAGCTTATTTTAAAAATTGTCGCACATAGGATTCGAACCAGGGACCAATAGCTTGCACCCCAACAAACATAGGGATTGAGCCCCTCACAATTCTGGCATTAGTTGTTTAAATGTATTATAGGTGCAACAAATTAAGCAAACTTTGATCGAAATTATGAATTCAAAAAAGTGTTTGATGTATTTATAAATTCAAAAAAAAAATTAGGTTTGACGTATAAATCAACAAAGTTTTTTGAACGTATTTTCATCACCAAATTTTTGAGTGACTGAATAGTGTAGCGTGGAAGTGATTAGCTCCGAGTAAATGTTTCTGTGGGTTCAACTCCTTATGTGAGATATTTTTTTTGTAAAATTTTTGATTTTATTGTTTAAATGTTATTCATATATTATAATAACCTTATAGGTTTTAAGCCTTGTGTTCAAAATTTGAGAAGTACTCAACCGATTTGGACGAACTTTTTAAGGGCAGGCCAACTGCAACACGGGGAAAGCTATGGCCTAATTGCAGATTTTTCAGTCCCATGACAAAATTTGTTTGTTTAAATGATTTTTAGAGGTTTTTCTTTGTGGTAAATTTGATTTTTGTGAAGCTTTATCGAGTTTTGAATATATTCATATATTAATTTTTTTTTGTTAAACATCAAATGAACGCTGAAAATGATCTGAAATGATCCAATACAGGAAAACCTGTATTAGCCGGACTCGCACAGAACCAAGAAATTCGTCCGGCTGAGACAGATTTCCGGCTTATACAGGTTGGACTAAAAAACACGGATTTTTTATTTTGTTTTACGATAATGTAACTATATACAAAACTATGCGATGAAACCTCGTAGTGTAAACTTTTGAATTTGTGCATTACTTTTGAGCCTAAAAATGTCCCAGTTCTTGAACAATGATCCGGTTTATAAAAAAAATTCGAATTGATTTCAATTAGAGACGAGAGATGAAAAATACTCCCAATAAAACTGTTGTCTGACGTTTTTATGAAAGAAATTTTTCCTCTAAACTATGTCTTCCCTTCTCCTTGCTGAAACAAGATCTACTTGAAGCGTCTTTTTATAACAAGTTAATAACTTTGTGCATGATTTTATGCATTTTCAAAACTTGCGGATATGGTTTTTAGCAGGGTTTAAATTGCTTTGCTTAATTCTCGTGCTGATGCTAATGCTTTGCTGTGCTGAGTAAAATGTAAATTGCTTTGCTTAAAGCAAAGCACTTCAGGAGCATTAAGCACCAGCAAAGCAAAAAAATGCTTCGTCGACGCAATCAAGTGGGAAATGCTGTGCTGAAATTTGCTTAAGCAAAATTTAAGCAGTGGTGAAATTTGCTTAGAAATGCTGTGCTTAAGCAGTGCTGGAATTTGCTTAAGCAATGCTGATTTGCTTTCCTTTGTGTTTCTTATACAGGAATATCGATTTCATTTTTTGGAAAATAGTACGGAGCAAAATAAAATTAGGGAGGAAATTTCTGAACAGCACACGACTTTCTTATACAAAAAAAAAATTTTTTTTCAGGAAAATACCCTAGAGCAAAATAAAATTAGGGAGGAAATTTCTGAACAGCACACGACTTTCTTATACAAAAAAAAAATTTTTTTTCAGGAAAATACCCTAGAGCAAAATAAAATTAGGGAGGAAATTTCTGAACAGCACACGACTTTCTTATACAAAAAAAAAATTTTTTTTCAGGAAAATACCCTAGAGCAAAATAAAATTAGCGAGGAAATGTCTGAACAGCACACGACTTTCTTATACAACGAAAAAAATCGATTCTTAAATATAAAAATACAATTCAGATCTTTTAGAAGACATATTACTTGTTAAACTAGATTCAAAAAAAATAGGACAAGCGATAGAAACGATGCCACTTTTTGAACAATCTGGAGTTGACGAAGATACTAACAATATTGATTTTAATAATTATAGTTCAAATTAACTGTAAATCCAAAGAATTAGTTCATCTATGTCCCATTCATACAAATAAAAAACCCGAGTCTTTAAAATAGTGTATTTTTATATTTAAGAATCGAATTTTTGTGGTATAAGAAAGTCGTGTGCTGTTCAGACATTTCCTCGCTAATTTTATTTTGCTCTAGGGTATTTTCCTGGAAAAAAAAATTTTTTGTATAAGAAAGTCGTGTGCTGTTCAGACATTTCCTCGCTAATTTTATTTTGCTCTAGGGTATTTTCCTGAAAAAAAATTTTTTTTTGTTGTATAAGAAAGTCATGTGCTGTTCAAAAATTTCCACCCTAATTTTATTTTGCTCTGTACTATTTTCCAAAAAAAAAAATGGATTTTGCTCTAAAAAAAAGTCAAACGAAAAGAAATCAAAATTGCTTAAGCATTGCTTAAGCAAATTTCAGCACTGCTTAAGCACAGCAGAACGAAGTACAAAAAGCAAAGCAAAGCAATAAAAATTTTCGATTCTCAGCACAGCACTGAAAATAAGCACAGCATTTTTTAAGCACAGCATTTCTCCGTCACAGCAAAGCAAAGCAAATTTTAGCTTGCTGTTTGCTGATTTGCTTTGCTTTTTCAATCCCTGGTTTTTAGCATAAACTATTGCTGTGGGTTTGAATAACCCTTCCGCAGCTTGGAAACGAACAAAATCATTTTACATTGATTTTTCTGTTAAAATGTTGATAGAACTCCAATTAGAATTCAAACTATAGATTTATTTCGGTCTTTAGAACCTTTTTGGCTCAAAGTATTTTTCAGAAAATCCTAAAATCTTTTTTATTTGTATGGGGGAGGGGAGAGCAAATATTCCGATTTACCCACTGACTAGGGCAAATCAAATTTTTATGTCATGCTAAACACACTATTGTAACTAATTTTTTGATCGGGCGATTTGTTCTATGCTTTAGAAATGATATACTAACTCTAAAAACATTTTTATATAGAAAAGTTTCCGGCTTATACAAAAAACAAAGCAGTCATTGGGACTGCCGACAGAAGTGATAACCTTAAACTATGAAATAACAGATTTTTTTTGGATTTTGAAATTATTTGTAGTATCAAAAGTTAATATTTCATAATTTGTAAATTAAAATCATTAACATTAGTCTGGTTTTCACATCTATCGCCACTCCAAGCAACAATTACATATATACATTAGCTGTTTTTTTAATGATCAATATGGATCTGTTATCCGGATCATTAAAAAAAGCAGCTGTTATCAACCAGTTCAAGCTGTGAGAAATCTTTTTTAGAAAAGAAACTTTATTAACCCTCCGTCTACCGAAAAAAAACCTGCTAGAACTACCATTGGGTTCAATTAGACCCCAATCGGTAATAAGCCATTTTCCTTTAGTTGTTATTGAAAATGTCTGAGTACGCTTAGAAAAAACTTCAATATGTAATGTCAATAGATTCCAGCAAAATACAATGAAGAATTTTTAAAGAAACAATGTCAAGAAGTTACAAAGTCCAAAAACTATTACGGCTAGAATTACAGAAAAATTTTATCGCTGTGGAGTCAAATTGACCCCAATGGTAGACGGAGGGTTAAAAAACTGCAGTTGAAACGCGCAATTGGTAAATCCAACAGACTTTTTTAATATCTCGAGTTTTTTTTGAGCGCAGTTTTTCTTTCGTGCAGTTGTGGAAGTAAACTTTTTCTATTGTAAAGTTTTTCTAAAATGAAAATTCAAGACCTCGGTGCAAAAAGCGGTCATGTCCACTTTTTTGCGAAAATGAGTTAATGATGCCAAATGCAAGAATAAACGAATGCGCACATTTGGCTGCAAAGAGCATACTTTCTAGAGGCCTGTGTAAAAAGTTATTAAAGAAAAGATGCATTGCTTCATATAATTTGACGCGGAATTTTTTTCCAAAAAAAAATTTTTTTTTTATTCTGGGAGTTTTGTTTTGTTAAATTGAATATTTTTTTATTTGTTTTTTACTAAATAAAGGCTAGTTAACAAGTCTGGACTGTATTTTGTAGTCATAAATAAATTTTAAAAACCGCCGGGTGCAAGAAACAGCTATGTCCAAAACTTTAAAATGTCCATAACTTTTTCAAAAAAAAACATAACAAAAGCTATTGCCCAATCTGGCAATTATTGAAAACCCGTATGGTGATTTAAGTGAACAGCGAACAGTTGTATCAAAATTCCACTTTGAAGTCAAATGTTCCAATAAGATTTTTTAAAATTTATTCCAATCGGATTTTCATATATGGGAGTTTTATGTAGAATCATATCCTAAATAACTTTTGTTCTTGGACTTTTTTGATAAAATTCACCGTTTTTGAGATATTCAGAAAAAAAGTTTTCGTTCGTATGGGGGGTACCCCCCCTAATGGTCCATTTTTGCCCATTAACGAACTTATGCCCGGTTTTTCAGTGAAAGTTTAAACTTTAGTTTAGTTAAACTCACAATGAAGTTTAAACGACAGTTTAAACTTTTGGTGTTTCTCAGGCAACCGGAATTGAACGTTTTATTAAACTAAAGTTTAAACTTTTTTGTCAATTTTGCAGTCTACTATACAAGTAAAATATATTGAAATGTCAAATTTTTCAGTCATAAAATCATTGATGTATTTGTCTAGTTATCACTTTCGTAATATTTGTTTACACATTAATTATAAAATTCTATAAAAAATAATACAATCTTAATTTCGGTTATTATTTCGGTTGTTATTTCGGTTGTTATTTTGTTTGTGATTTCGGTTGTTATTTCGGTTGTAATTGTGTTTCAAGTATGTAAAAAAATATAGTGAAATTGTGGAGAGCAAAAAAAAGTGATGCAGTCCATTTTTATGTGTTTTATTCTTCATGGATCTACAAATGACAAATAAGTTTTGAAAAACGGCAGTTTAAACCCTCATCCATGGCCGTTTAAGTTAAACTCCGTTTAAACTTTTGGTTAGAGATAAACTGTCACTGAAAAACACAATTTCGTGCTAAACGGCAGTTTAAACTTTATCGCCGGTTAAACGGAGTTTAAACTGTCACTGACGAACCGGGCATTAGCCTCACATGTTACGAAAAACGAATCTGTGCAAAATTTCAAGTCTCTAGCTCAATCCGTGCGCCCACAATCAGCGCCACAGACAGACGGACGGACGGACGGACGGACGGACGGACAGACGGACGGACGGACATGCTAAATTCAACTTTTTTTATCATTCTAAACACAATGGTGTAATTCATTTTTTTTGTGTGATGACGGGATCTTGGCGTTACAAACGGTAAGGCAAATCTAATATACCCTTTGGTTTCACCATAGGGGTATAAAAATATGGATTTATCTCAAATTAAAATGATGTAAGAATACATGCTTGATTTAAACTGTAAATTGTTAACTTTGTCCCAGAGCAAAAATTTCACGCTAATATGTTTTTTGTCTCTCCTGAAAATTTTGAAAAAGTGGAGATGACCGCTTTTTGCACCGAGGTCTTCATTATCATTATCGAAAAAACCATAACAGAAAGCTTTGGAAGTTGAGGTGCTTTTTTTAAAAGTTTTCCAATGTGGAAGTTGAAGCTTAAAGCTTTGGAAGTTGAAAGGTTTTCCAATGTGGAAAGCGTCACGTTTTGTGGAAAGCAAATGCTGACGCCAAACCATAAGTTTTTACACATCCAAAAATCGCCCAACGCGCCTAAAGAAATTATCACTTCAAAAAAATTATTTCCGGGTTCGCGTTAAGCAGGTTCCGGCTTATCCAGATTCATGGAAAACCACTTCAAAATCACGGGACTTGAAAACTATTCGGCTTAGGTAGGTTTCCGGCTTATACCGGGCCCAGCTTATACAGGTTTAACTGTATCTAAAAAATCTAATTCGATGTGAAAAATAATAAATTTGATTTCATAATTTTACTCAAATAAACTTACATAAGTTTTAATGAAATGAAGTTTTTCATTAAAACTTATGTAAATAACTTAGTTTTTCAATACTCTGCCGTTGTTGGAAATTTAGCTTTAATGATTAATTATAAGCGCAAATTTTGACAAAGCTTTTATTATATTGTATTTTCCCATTCGACCTGCATTTTCCATAACCATCAACAAATCTCAGGGCCAGACATTTGACAAACTGGGGATTGTGTTGTACGATACCTTGTCCTCTCAGGTAATTTATTTGTGTCAATAGCTAGAATTTTGTTGTTTTTAATTTCAACTTTTCTTATGTCTAAAAAGGTCTTGAAAATTGAAATAAAATATAGAAATGCTTTTCCCAGGGAGATTTACTAATCATGCCAATCGCGAATATCTAAATATGTGTGAATGTGTATAAATATGTGTGAATGTGTATGAAAATGTGTGGATGTTGGAGTTATAGAATTCAAAATACAATAATTTATACAATTAAACATAACAAAAGCTATAATTGCCAATCTGGCAATCATTGGAGACCCGTATGGTGATATTCGTATCAAAATTCGAACAGTTATACCAAAATTCCACTTTCAAGTCAAACTTTCCAATAAGATTTTTTTAAATTTATTCCAATCGGATTTTGATGTATGGGAGTTTTATGTAGAATCATATCCTAAATAACTTTTGTTCTTGGACTTTTTTGATAAGATGCACCGTTTTTGAGATATTTGCAAAAAACGTTTTCGTTCGTATGGGGGGTACCCCCCCTAATGGTCCATTTTTGCCCATTAACGAACTTAGCCTCACATTTTACGAAAAACGAATCTGCGCAAAATTTCAAGTCTCTAGCTCAATCCGTGCGCCCGCAATCCGCGCCACAGACAGACAGACGGACGGACAGACAGACAGACAGACGGACAGACAGACAGACGGACGGACATGCAGAAATTAATTATTTTTATCATTCTAAATACACTGGTGTAATTCATTTTTATGTGTGATGACGGGATCTTGGCGTTACAAACGGTAAGGCAAAGTTAATATACCCTTTGGTTTCACCATACGGGTATAAAAAAGGTATGGCACAGTAAAATTGTATACATTTTTTTGAAGTAATACTTTTTTTTATTAAAGTAAATAACCCGATTGATACATTATTTAAAAAAACTCATGTTAATGGCGAATATAGGGCCTAACTAGTCTCTACGAGGCTTACTATTACCTCCTTGTGTCACACAATATGTAAAGTTTAAAGACAACCTATGTTAGAATAGAACAGATTGTGTAAAAAATTACAACTAAAATACGAAAAACTTAAATATGGTGAAATTTTAAGGTGAAACTAGCTTGGCATTAGCTTGGCCCCAGATTGACCAAATAGTGGCGCTTTTAATGCGAAACTAGCCTCTACGAGGCCTGCTCTAAAGTTATCATGTCACAAACCGTTGTTTGGAGAAAAAGTAGTAAGTGCTAGAAGAGCGCAAAAGATTTAGCTCTATCTTCGGTAATACAGTCACTTTCCCCAATAATTTTGTATGAACTGAAACTCAGTGACTGCAAAATACAGTGGAGGCCCAATATATCGACCTACATATATAATGTTAAGCCCGTACGTTAAATTGGGTTCGTTATAACGAAATGCGCATTAAAGATCAACATATGTTTTTATGAACATTATCATAATGAGATTTTAGATTGAGGTAAATTTTAATACGATTTATTCTTATGTGGGATAATGCTTTAATGTATGTATAAGCGTTACAAATCCAACTTAAACTGATTACATTACCTTAAAAGTTTAATTTTTCGCGACGGTTTCACGTATAACACACATTATTTACGAAACAAATAGTTTTTCGTTATATAGAATAACAAAATTTTTCGTCTTTCACTATAGAGATGCTAATAATAATAATAATAATAATAATATAATAATATAATAATAATACGTAATAATAATTCGAAACTGCTGTTCGCTATACTGGACGTTCGTTATATAGGTATACAATATAGTGGACGCCCGAAAGGGAAATTTTTTCTTCGCGGGTAAAAATATCTGTAACGGTTCTCAAAATATTTGGAAAAATTGTTCACATAAGATATTTCCGTAAATTCAATCAAACGAAAAACTTAAATATTGACCAATTTTAAAATAAAACTAGCTTGGCCTGAGCTTGGACAAACAGTGGGCTTTTAGTACGAAACTAGCGTCTACGAGTGATAACCTACCCTAGAGTTATCACGTTACAAACTATTTTTTGGGAGAAAAACACTAAGTGCTGGCGAAATCTTTTGCGGTCTTCTAGCACTTACTACTTTTTCTCCAAACAACAGTTTGTGACATGATAACTTTAGAGCAGGCCTCGTAGAGGCTAGTTTCGCATTAAAAGCGATACTATTTGGTCAATCTGGGGCCAAGCTAAGGCTAAGGTCCTACACTAAGTGAATTAAGTTTTCATCGGAAATTTTGGATGACAACTAATTTACTTACAAAAAAGTTAGGTTAAAGTTGTGTATGCCAACCAAAAGTAGAGAGTAGAGCTACTCCGACTTCGGCTTTGCAACTTTGCTTTTGTGTTCCAATACGTTGAAAAGCATTGAGTCTACAGAACTGGCAAAGTTAAAGCCGAAGTCCACAAAGCCGGAATTCTGTTTCCACCTTAACTCTATCGCTGCCTTTGTCCATTGAACCCTCTTCTGCTACTGCCTGAACACCATACGTGAAGCAGTAGCTGTTTGCTAGTCTGAATAAACAACTACCTTAAAAAGCTTAGAAGCACTTATGTAAAAAGGCGTTGGTTGGATAGAGAGAGAACTGTCATCTGCAAAAAAAATGTCGCCATCTTGTACTATAATTTTTCCTCTGCAATTATAATTTTTCATCTTCATTATAGCAACAGTTTAATATTTTCATCTTTTTTATCCTAACTTCATCTTCAAAACGCACACATTCTCACGAATGAATAATATGCAAACACACATTTCTGAATATTAAAATTTGTACTTGATTTCTGTCCATGATGGTAAATGCTTTAACTATGTCAAAATTTAGATTCGAATTTATCATTTGCGAAAAAATTTTCATCTGCACATGGCCCTCGGCCTTAACCCGACGAAACAAATTTTAGTTTACATAAAAACTAGCTTGCATGAACCCGGCGTTGCCCGGGTAGTAATAAATTTTTGAATATGAAAAAATTCTTTTTTTTCAAAAATATTTTGAGGTATAGAAACATTATGCAGAAATTTTTTTTTTAAATAATTTTTTGTTCATTATTTTTTTTTTTTTGCTTGACGCACTGGAGTGGTATTCCGTAACTAGATTCAAGCGTTTGTTTCGAGTTAGAAGAAAAAGTGGTATTTGCTATCTCGGTTTCTCTCTGTCATTTATTTCGGTCAAAACAGAGACAGCAAATACTTCCTGTTCTTCTAACTCGAAATAAACGCTTGAAACAAGTTACGGAATATCACTCCTGTTTTCAAGAAAATTGCAAATATTTTTTCCATCTGCTTGGGAGAAAGGGAATAGAGCGAATTCCCTTATCGCCAGATACTAAAGATTTTTGCATTTATGTTGTAACGTATATTGAACATCCATAAAATAGTTTCAGAGATAGCTGAGGAGGGGATTGGTCGAAAATTTACACAGATAACCTATCCAACACTAAAAATCGTATAAAAATCCGTTCTGTAGTTTAGGAGATAGCAGGAGAGGGGGCTCGCACCATGTAGAACGGAGTAGTTTGAGTGGATGAAAATTTATTTTATGATTGACCTGCCCAACACTGAAAACCGTATTCAAATCCCTACAGTGGTTCAGAAGATAACAGGCGAGGGGGTGAAAGGGGAGCCGATACCGCGACCACACCTAACTATAGATCATGAGTTTATACGTTACTCCATCTCACAAATCAAAAAAACGCTTTCGCACCCCAATAAGTTTGTTCCTGCACTCCAGATTGGGGACCTCCACACTATATGAAAATCATATTGAATTATAATAGATTTAGTTGTAACGTATCAAACCAATCGCTGGACACAAAAATGAACTACACCAGGGTGTATGGGATGACAAAAGATTTTGATTTTTGCATGTCCGACCCTCTGTCTGCCCTTCTGTCTCTCTGTCCGTTTATACATCCGTGAATATCATAACTTTCGGAAGGATTGAGCTAGAGATTTGAAATATTTACAGTTGCATTTTTCGTAAATGGCAATGCTAAGTTCTTGAACTGGCAAAATCGGACCATTCCCTTCTTCATATAAATGAAACTTTTTTCGCAATTTTCTCGAAAACGGTAAATCGCATTGAAAAATTTATAAAGCTAAAATGTCTTTTGAATATGATTTTACATAACTTATCTATACAAATTGAATACTTTTTCCACAGACTGACAGACTGACAGACTGACAGACTGACAGACTGACAGACTGACAGACTGACAGACTGACAGACTGACAGACTGACAGACTGACAGACTGACAGACTGACAGACTGACAGACTGACATATTTTTCCAGCTGAGAACGCGATAGTGCAATTAAAATTTTTGTTATACCTATTACTAAAAGATATTGTTACTAAAATTTACAGAAACCTATTGTTTGATACATGTTTGCCTGTTGGACAGTCGAATGATCTTTTATGTCTTCGATTTTTTTTGAATCTTAAAAATGCTTTTTTAAATTAAAAAGGAAAAACAAAACAAATGTTAATATTTTTTAGATTTGAATTATAAAAGGCTTGAAGTTATGCATTGAAGGCTGCGCCACTGACTTACTGGAATATGATTTGAAACTGCGTTAGAGTATGATTTATGTAAGATGATCAAATCAAGAAAACCAAGCGATGTGTAGTATTCCCACTTCGGGATGTGCAAGGAGTCTCCGACCTTTTTATTACTCTTTTTCACCCTCTTTAATTCGGTGTTGTATTGATTTCGTAGGTTATGAATTTTTTTCCCCAATTGATCTTGATTTATCCCGAGAGTATTGCAAATTTTCTGCATCGCAATATTTCGTTTGTTTCTGTCTTTATATTCCGGTACATTAAAATTCCACAAACACTCATTCTCTTTATACAAATCTATTAATTTATAAATCAATTCCGATGTCCAGTGAAACTTTTTATTTTCGCTCATCTTGTATTTTTCAAAAACTAGTGCAAATACAAAAAAAAAATATGCGAGTAAACGAAGCTTTCAGATAGATTATGTCATGAGAGCAAAATGGCGACCACCACTTCAAATCAATGACATTTTGCGACATTTATATCAGCGTTTAGATTTCAAAATTTTGAACCGTTCTTTACCAAAGTTGAAGGTATTTAGGTTGAATTTCAATTCATGTAGTTTTTTAGTTGAATATAGAGTCCGTCGCTTAAAAATTTGCAAACTCCCAGTTCTTAAAAAAAATGGCAAGTAAAATTCCCACAACACAATGAGGTTAGGTTGAAAAAGAAATAGAAACAAGTCTCTTCAAAAAAAAACATTTTATTACTGATAAAATGTCTGTTAAATTTTAAAAAATCTTTACATATTTTTCGTGGCTCATGTTTCCATAAGCCTCGTGGGGCCTTTACTTGACTTCCTTGACCTGTAGACCAGGTGGCAGCGACTGCTTCAGCTTCTCGGCCTTCTCCTTGTCGAAAACAACCAATGTGTAGAGAAATCGGGAGCAACGGATCTTGAATTTGGTATTTGTCGGATTCTTCTTTATCTTCACCGCCCGAGCATCCTTCCTTCGAGCCTTAATAAGAAAATCTTTGACTTCTTTAATTTCTCGCGGCATCTGAACAAAAATGAGACAACCTTTTAGAACAATGCAACAAAACACCGTCACGGATATTTTTGTAAGTTAATACAACTTACTTTGAGTTTTTACTGATTAAAATCAATATTAATTCCTCGGCTCCGTAAAATGTTGCAAAATGACGTTTCCCACGTTCCGAAAGAAAGAAAGAGATCGAAAATACTCATCAACACCAAAGTTTTCGAACTTCCGTCAAACAATTTCGAACTTTAACTAACCCAGTGAATCTATTCTATATTTGTTTTTGAGACATGCGCGTAACACTTATTTAAGACTAGAGAGACTATAATATTGAGAGTAGACATCAGAACTAGTGAGCCTACATATAAAGAAAGTGGCCAGATGCTTCCGAAGTGGAGTCTGATCGGATTCGAAAATATAAGTGGACTGTTCGAATCACATATGATAATTAGTAAGCCTACATTAATAGAGTGTGGACAGGTCAGAAATAGCTATTTCCATTAAGTTTGAATTTTTACCTGATGATGACAGATTTTAACCAAAGTATTTTTAATCATTTCTAGTACTATATTGTGTACAGTTTAATGATTTAAAAATTTGTTCTGCCGCTTTAATCGTGTAATTTTTGAAGCAAAAAATCAAAAATTCCACACTAACACAAGCCTTTGCTTTTCGAAAAGTTTGGTGACGTTAACAAAAAACATAACCCCGTGTAGATTTAGTGCTTATTTGTTTTGTTTTTAAAAAAAACTGAAACACTGGTTCAGTCAGCTGTCTTTCGGAAAAGCAAAGACAATTTGTTCGTGTTAGTGTAGAATTTTGGAGTTTTTGTTTTAAGAATTACAAGATTATAACAGCCGAATATCTTTTTAAACCCCAAACCGTAAATGATTCCAAATACCCCCTGAAATAGCCCCTGAAGAAGAATATGATATTGAAAAATGATTAAATAGTTTAAATCTGTCATCATTAGTGAGCCTACATATAAAGAGAGTGGACAGGTCGGAACCACGGTGTTATTATACCGTGGGTCGGAACCAACTATTTCCGTTAAGTTTGAATTTTTACCTGATGATGACTAGAGAGCCTTTAACTTAGAGAGTGGCCATGCTACCTTAATAGACTGTGCTACTGAGTAGGACAGTCTATTAACTCCAATTAGAACAGTCTATTAGGTCAGTTAGAACAGCTTTTTCTCCAGATTAGAACAGTCTGTAAACAATTTTTCAATTTATCAAAACAACTATGAGTTTCCAAATTTTTTTGATATCTCAAACATGCTATTTTTACATATATTAACCACCTTCAGATATTTTGGCAATTATTTATAACAATGAAACAAATTTTTAAAGTTTTTCGCGCTCATTTTTCAGCTCGGCGGCCATTTTTAGATGTCCCCATGGCCACTCTCTTGGTTATAGGCTCTCTAATGATGACAGATTTAAACCAGAAGTATTTTAAACCATTTTTACTAATATTTTGTGTACGGTTTGAGAATTTAAAAAATTATTCGGCCGCTAAAATCGTGTAATTTTTAAAATAAAAAGTCCAAAATACTACACTAACACAAACAAATCGCCTTTGCTTTGCGAAAAGATGGCTGAACTTTCGAAATACAATAAGAGTTACTGTTTTGTGCCGTACTAAAGCTACAAACGGCACAAAACAGTAACTCCAAGATGGCCCACCCTTTAGGAAGAACAAAAAAGTGACATTAAAACATAAACAAGTGACATTAAAATAAAAACTCAACTTTGACTTGAACAGAAGGTAATTTATTGTGCTTTAAAATATTAATTACGAAAAAGTTCGGTGAAGCGTTCGCGGTGTATTCTGAAACCAAAAGCACGACAGCGAAAACTACGTTTTGTATAGCGTTCGAGCGGCTGCCTTCTCGCAGGCAGGAATATAGGCGGAGGCTCTTGTGGACGCTGAGAAGACGGCCTCACTGAATCAATCATGGGCGAAGGGTTACTCGCGAAAGGACGCTGAGAAGACGGCCTCACTGAATCAATCATGGGCGAAGAGTTACTCGCGAAAGGGCGCTGCTCTGGCGGGCACCCAAAAAAAATAAATGACAACTAGTAATACACTCACTAATACTTTAACAACCATCCACTTACATTTTCGAATTCGGACGAAACGTCCACGTCCACCTGGCCACTCTCTTTATATGTAGGCTCACTACTGTCCACTATCTGTATATGTACACAATTACCACTTTAACCTTTTAATATGGCAGTTTTGCTTATCTTTGAGAGTTAACAAAAATTTCAATCACACAAATTGCTTCAAAAATTGAAAATAAAAAGATAAATTCCTCACGATACACACTAATTTGAACAGTCCATTTTTGAAGATGGACGTTTCGAGCAGTCCATATTCCAAGAAGAGTGACGATTGATCAGTGAATGCTACCCAGTGAATGCATAAGTACTTATTGGGCCATATTCTGTAATTTCCCATAAAATTACATTTTATGTTATGTTATGATGATAAAATGTTCTCTTCATAAAATGAAAACAAAAAAATTTTTACAAAAATTCGTATTCTGTTAGGATTGAATAAAATAATTTTATCGTTCATTTTACGAACCTTTAATATAAAAGATTTAGTACATTTCGGTGTGAATTCTACTACTTTTTGAACAGTTGGTCGAGTGACAGTAAAAAAAATCGAAGTTTTGTTTGCTTTAAAGATTTTTTTTGCGGAGAAAGCTAAAAAATTCGACTAAATTTCAAACAAAAATCATACCAACATCCATTTTTTACTTTGTTTTTGTTGTTGACCGTTATTTTATAATTATTTTTGTGATTGTATAACTAGGCTTTTCGGTTGAAATTTATAAAGGGTGGTTAAATTTTAAGGGCCGATGTTGAATGTGAACCACACCTAAACGTAAAGTTTTTTTCTGCATTTCATTTGACATTTCTCAATTTCAGACTAACTCAATTTGAACCATGGAAAGATACACAATCGAGCAACGCGTTAAAGTTATTCAGGCTTATTATGAAAATGGGCGTTCAAATCAAAATGCATATCGTGCACTTCGTGATTTTTTCGGTCAATTTAATCGTCCAAATGTGCGTACAATCGGAAAAATCGTGCAAAAATTTGAGCAAACCGGGTCTGTAGGAGATGTGAAAACACCAGTGCATGCTCGTACAGCTCGTACTGCAGAAAATATTGCTGCTGTTCGCGATAGTGTGGCTGAAGAGCCGTCTACCTCAACTCGTCATCGTGCCCAATAATTGCACCTCCCACGCTCGTCGTTGATGAACATTATGCATAAAGACTTGCATTTACACGCTTACAAGGTGCAATTGACTCAAGAACTAAAGCCTCTTGACCATTTCAAGCGTCGTCAATGGTCAGAATGGTGACAAGAAATGGCAACAGTGGATGATCAATTTTCGAAGAAAATCATCTTCAGTGATGAGGCACATTTTCACCTCAGTGGATTCGTCAATAAGCAGAACAGCCGCATTTGGGCGAATGATAATCCAAGAGTGATTGTCGAAAAACCAATGCACCCACAAAGAGTGACTGTTTGGTGCGGTTTATGGGCTGGCGGCATCATCGGGTCGTATTTTTTCCAAAATGAGGCCGGTCAGGCAGTTACTGTGAATGGTGTTCGCTATCGTGAGATGATAACGAACTTGTTATGGCCCGAATTGGAAGATATGGATGTGGACGATATGTGGTTTCAACAGGACGGTGCCACTTGCCACACAGCTACCGAAACAATCGCTCTTTTGCGCGACAAATTTAATGGCCGTGTTATCTCACGTGGTGGCGATGTCAATTGGCCGCCAAGATCATGTGATTTGACACCGTTGGACTTCTTTCTTTGGGGTTATTTGAAAGAAAAGGTGTACGTCGATAAGCCAGCAACAATTCAAGAGCTAAAGGATGAGATAATTCGGCACATTAACGGCATAGAACCTCATATATACGATATGCATTTTGATTTAACGCGTTGCTCGATTGTGTATCTTTCCATGGTTCAAATTGAGTTAGTCTGAAATTGAGAAATGTCAAATGAAATGCAGAAAAAAACTTGACGTTTAGGTGTGGTTCACATTCAACATCGGCCCTTAAAATTTAACCACCCTTTATTAAAATAAAAACGCAAGATATTTATTTTTCTATAATGTTTATTTATTTAACAAAAATTAACTAAAAAAATATAAATCCATTGATTGAATCATAACAAAATAAATAAATTCATATATACACAAAAAAAAACAATTCATATAAATTAAAGTCCTAAGTTAATATCGATGGTTCGATGCTCATTGTCATCAATATTAAATAGCCCCTAAAGAAGAATATGATATTGAAAAATGATTAAATTGATAACATCAATTACATTTTCCGTTTGTTTTCCAATTTTTGGATTGGTTCACATGGTTGTCAGAGTCTGAAATTCGTTTTCGGAGCGAGCGCTCGAAATTATCCAAACTGTTCTCGAAGAAGCAACGGCAAGCCTCTGAAAAAGAATATAATATTAAAATATTTATATATTTTATTAATTTTTACTTTGTTCTGCGAAGAAATAGACCTAAGCATTGCAATTGCATCATCTATTAAACCATTTTTAATATCTTACCATAGAAAACTAAGTGATCATTTTTTAGCGACCTTATCCCCATTTTTCCGTCCCAATTACAGTCGTATAGGAGGTCATCGGACATGATTCTGGCTAACCCTGAACTCCCATATTGCCCCACCACTGGAGCATACTTCCGAAGAGTTTTGCGTTAAAAAGATTTTTTTTTAAATTCTGTAAATATAACGAAATGATGTTTTAAACTGCCAAAGATGATCGGGAATCTGGGGCCAGATCATAGTCACCGACCCGTCTGCATACACGCGTCTTACAGCTCGAAAGACGATCATGGTTACTGACACGTTGGAAAAATTTCGATACTCAAATACCGACGCCATGTTTCGCGTCGAATTTATTAAGTAAAGCAAAGCAAAAATCATAACATTTTATACTCACTGATTTGACCGAAGCTCAAGAGAATTGTTTTTTTTTGTCTAAGCTGCCTTCGAATTGTTCTTAAATTTGCTTCAGGGTTATTTTCCTACGCCCGTATAAATCCGCTTCCCCAACAAGCAGTCATACTGAATTTTGAATCCGAAGCAGTCCCACTTCCTCACCTTGCCATCATGTTGCCAGTTTCTGTCAGAATTAGGCGGATTATTTCAACCAATGTGAACAGGCTCATACAGACAAAGAAGTGAGTTGTGGATGACGAAAACCGATAAATATAAGGACAAAAATGATTTAAATTGATATTTGTGCTGTGTGCTGTCGGTTTGGCTGTTTTGAAATAACTGATGCTTGCGTGCATGATTGAGCATCTAGTCATAGATTAATCCTAATACAACTACTATAGATGGGAAAATGCTAAGCGCGGTATTACTACACACGGCAACTTTCGGGCTTACTTAAGCCAATTTTCGGGAGAAACGTCTGAGGAGGGAAAAGTTGCCACTCGAACTCATGGCTTATCGACAATCTGCATACATGCAAAGCGTGTGAACCGGTTTGGGAAAAGTAGTAGGCAGAAATCATTTTCGTTTTGACCGTCAGCAGGTAAAGATCTTGGGAAGTATATGATCAGCAGCAATTTCAATGGTTTGAGTCCACACACACACATGTAAACTTGTGTAGCATATGCAATCAGGATTGGCTTATTTAAGCCACAAATGTAAGCACATTGGCTTATTAAGCCCAAAAGTTGCCGGCTTAAATAAGCCAAGTGTAATATCGGACTAAGAGGCAAGACCCTCTACATATAAAGCCATGCAAAAGTTTTTCTATGTATGCACTAGTAGTGTCAAGTAGCAACCCTACTGTCAAAATCCGCACGTAAAATTCGATTTATTTTCTTTGTTATAAATAATTTTATCAAGTTTTCAGAGTTTAATCGGTGGAAATATATAAATTAAATGGGTGTAGTACTAACAATCGTTTGTGTTTTGTTTAATAATTGTGAAGATAAAAAGAAATATTGCTTAAATCTTTCCTAACTTCAGCAATATATTTAGTGCCATTTTCGAATAGATGTAAATAATTTGCTGTTAGTTTTTGCGTTTTCTTTTTTGTGAAATTAATAAGTTTTGGAAGTTTTAAAAAAATGGAAATAAGAACCGGATTAAAGTACCTAATGAATGTGAAATAAGTGCCAGATAAAATTGACGAAAGTGATGACGGCGTTTTCAATCCAAGAATTGTAAAAAAATTCATACGGAATGGACTTTGTTTAAAATCGTAACTAACTAAATATTATGTTTCCTTATTTTTTATAGATTTGCCAAGAAATTTAAATATATTTTGCAAGAAAAAAAAATGTTACATAAAAAAACATTGAAATTAATAAATTTTCCTTTCGAGTTTCATTTCCGGCGACTGAAAAGTGTTCGAGTAAATTTCCGAAAATGAATGAAAAATATCTGATCAATTTCGAGTTAGCTGATACCGCTTTAAACATTTCCGTGCATTTCATTTTCGATTCGAGTTCCCTGATAAGGCCCCTGCTTATTACCAACAGATTGCACAGAAAAGTATAAATTTATTGAAAAAAATGCACGTATTTTGCGGTTAATTTAAGGATTGATTGGCTGATCAAAGAATCCACTACAAGAGTGTGAGCAGGGGCTGTGACCAGGGTTGGGACTTTAGTCCCTATGTACTAGATCTAGTACCTTTTTGACTCATTTAGTACCCTAGTACCACAGCCCATGAATCTGGTACCTTTTCATGGTTTATATAAAATATGATTTTATCTGAATTTATAGCTCCCTTTAAAAAGACATCACTTTTCTATGTATTAGAAAAAAAGTACTTTTTTAAATGATCCCGCCATAACTCTTTAATTAAAGACTACTGAATTCGTCTTATTAAGGGAGATATGAAAATCAATCGTAGGTCATGGACATATGATTTATATTAGCAATAGCTCAAAATACTTCTCGAAATTTAAGTTTTTAGACGGAGTTTATACAAAAATTTAAAGTTGAAATAAAAGCGAAAATTTAAAACAAATACATCTAGACATTTTTTATTGGTTTTTGGAGTTTTTTTTAGAGTATTTTTTGACCGAGAACGGTTTTATTTACAGCTCAAAAGTCATTCCATATGGGTTAAGGATTTTTTCTCTAAAATTACGAGATTTAGATTTTTCTTGACTCCTATGTAATAAGCATGAAAAACGATTTTGGTTGCACGATAGTTAAAAAATAATCTAGTACCACATTATCTCAATCTAGTACCCTTTTTGGGCAAAAATAGTACCTTTTACACATCCTCAAGTCCCAACCAGGGTTGGGACTTGAGGATGTGTAAAAGGTACTATTTTTGCCGAAAAAGGGTACTAGATTGAGATAATGTGGTACTAGATTTTTTTTTAACTATCGTGCAACCAAAATTGTTTTTTTATGCTTATTACATAGGAGTCAAGAAAAATCTAAATACCGTAATGTTAGAAAAAAAATATCCTTAACCCATATGGATGGACTTTTGCGTTGTAAATATAACCGTTTCGGTCAAAAAATACTATAGAAAAACTCCAAAAAACCAATAAAAATTGTCTAGATGTATTTGTTTTAAATTTTCGCTTTTATTTCAACTTTAAATTTTTGTATAAACTCCATCTAAAAACTTAAATTTCGAGAAGTATTTTGAGTTATTGCTATATAAATCATATTTCCATGGCTTACGATTGATTTTCATATCTCCCTTAATAAGACGAATTCAATAGTCTTTAATTAAAGAGTTGTGGCGGGATCATTTAAAAAAGTACTTTTTTTCTAATACATAGAAAAGTGATGTCTTTTTAAATGAAGCTATAAATTCAGATAAAATCATATTTTATATAAACCATGAAAAGGTACCAGATTTAAGGACTGTGGTACTAGGGTACTAAATGAGTCAAAAAGGTACTAGATCTAGTACATAGGGACTAAAGTCCCAACCCTGGTCCCAACCCTGGCTGTGACAGGAAAAGCAACATGGGCTAGGAGACTCCTGAGACTTATTTACTGCAGCGTTTCAGCGAAATGTATTTCGGGTTTTTTCATATTCAATTTAAACGTAATGCCTCGTACTTGCTGTGTGCCGTGCTCTAACAAATTCACTTTGTCCGATATTGTCATTATACAATGAGGGTATTCACAATCCTCTTTTAATTTTCGGTATTCGGTATTTTCGCTAAAATTAAAAGACTGAAAATATTCTGCTGTGAACATCCCACAGCACAGATTTGAGAACAGCGCTTTTATTTGATACGTGACCAAATCACGAACTGCGAATTTGATTGTAGAATATGTCACATACCTTTAAATCCATGTTTGATGTATTCTTTTGAATTTCTATTGTGGCAACGGCTATCAAAATTGAAAAAATTTGCATCAGTCCGATGAGATTAACAAAAAGCCAGCGAGAAAATTTGACAACTAAAAACATTACTAGCGCCACCCGCGGTTGATTCTTGATACCGAATACCCGGGCCGAAAAACACGACTCAAGGCATGTATACAATTACCGAATCCGGTAATTCATTTTTACATGAACCAAGTTACCGTCTCGGTAAAAATCTGTTAAATTTGACTGAATTACCGAGCGGTAAATTTACCCGCAATTTAAAAGACGACTGTGAATACCCTGAATAAAAAAGTGTTTGTTCTAAATATATTTTTGAATTTCATACTCAATTTTTTCCCCATTATATGTAAATTTGCTTATTTAAAAAACCATAAAATAACATGGTTTATGTTTTCATTTTCATTCACTCCAAATTTATTTAAACGATAATATCGGAACCTAATTGATAAAGAACCGCAAAAAAATCGGAAACTTCATGCCGGCGCCATGTTAGACAATTCATCAGCGACCCTACTTGGCCATGTATATGTGGTAGTAACTCTATTAGTGCATGGCTTAATACATATAGAGGGTCTTGTAAGAAGACATTTTCGGTTAGAAGAGTACAAGAAACTTTTGTTCTACTTGCCTCATTTTCTTTGTGAAGATAGGAATTCATATTGTGTGGGTATCGTATACAGTGCTGCCACATCAGTTAGTGCGATACAAATTTTGTTTGTTAATGGCATTTTTTAAATAAAAAATTCTTAACTATCTTACATCAATAACCGTTGGCACAGAAATCACAGGAACAGCATTCTTTTTCAGACGTCTAGCAGAGCAAAACATGGTTTTTTCAAAATGAACCTCGCACACACGATTTATTTCCATGCTTTTTTGTAAAAGATCTTGGCGATTCAGCCAAATTTTTTTTCTAAGATAACATGAATAATTTATTTCTTAAATGATTTGTGTAGAACTTTATATAAACACGTAATTAAATTACATATACATAATTTTCATAGAACATTAAAATTTCCATATATATTAAAAGGTTTCCGCTTGAAATTCGAGCACAGAATCTTACATTATGGTAGTACTGCGTCTAAAATCGACATCAAAACAAAATAAGTTCAGTAATAATAATAACGAAATCAGATAGTTTTGTGAATTTATTTCAAAATTTGCGAAGTTCAAATGTAAATATCGGTAATATATACGGGTTTCCTTAAGTTTTCGTGATTTTCTGCTAGAAAATAATATAAAAACATAACAAAAACTATAATTGCCAATCTGGCAATTATTGAAAACCCGTATGGTGATTTAAGTGAACAACGAACAGTTGTATCAAAATTCCACTTTGAAGTCAAACTTTCCAATAAGATTTTTTAAAATTTATTCCAATCGAATTTTGATGTATGGGAATCATATCCTAAATAACTTTTGTTTTTGGACTTTTTTGATAAGATGCACCGTTTTTGAGATATTCGTTTTCGTTCGTATGGTCCATTTTTGCTCATGAACGAACTTGGCCTCGCATTTTACGAAAAACGGATCTGCACAAAATTTCAACTCTCTAGCTCAATCCGTGAGCCCGCAATCCGCGCCACAGACGGACGGACATGCTAAATTCAACTTTTTTAAAAGCTTTTATTTAGCTTGCCTTCGTGTCTGTTTGTCTGTCTGTCTGTCTGTCTGTCAGATCAAATCTTGCAACCCAATTTTGACCCACTTCCACTTGTCCGATTGACTTTAAATTTTGCACTCTTATAAAGGGTGGTTAAATTTTAAGGGCCGATGTTGAATGTGAACCACACCTAAACGTCAAGTTTTTTTCTGCATTTCATTTGACATTTCTCAATTTCAGACTAACTCAATTTGAACCATGGAAAGATACACAATCGAGCAACGAGTTAAAGTTATTCAGGCTTATTATGAAAATGGGCGTTCAAATCAAAATGCATATCGTGCACTTCGTGCCGCCAGCCCATAAACCGCACCAAACAGTCACTCTTTGTGGGTGCATTGGTTTTTCGACAATCACTCTTGGATTATCATTCGCCCAAATGCGGCTGTTTTGCTTATTGACGAATCCACTGAGGTGAAAATGTGCCTCATCACTGAAGATGATTTTCTTCGAAAATTGATCATCCACTGTTGCCATTTCTTGCCACCATTCTGACCATTGACGACGCTTGAAATGGTCAAGAGGCTTTAGTTCTTGAGTCAATTGCACCTTGTAAGCGTGTAAATGCAAGTCTTTATGCATAATGTTCATCAACGACAAGCGTGGGAGGTGCAATTGTTGGGCACGACGACGAGTTGAGGTGGACGGCTCTTCAGCCACACTATCGCGAACAGCAGCAATATTTTCTGCAGTACGAGCTGTACGAGCATGCACTGGTGTTTTCACATCTCCTACAGACCCGGTTTGCTCAAATTTTTGCACGATTTTTCCGATTGTACGCACATTTGGACGATTAAATTGACCGAAAAAATCACGAAGTGCACGATATGCATTTTGATTTGAACGCCCATTTTCATAATAAGCCTGAATAACTTTAACGCGTTGCTCGATTGTGTATCTTTCCATGGTTCAAATTGAGTTAGTCTGAAATGGAGAAATGTCAAATGAAATGCAGAAAAAAACTTGACGTTTAGGTGTGGTTCACATTCAACATCGGGCCTTAAAATTTAACCACCCTTTATAAGTCCGATGGGGTGCGTTCCTTTATTAACCGTGGTTAACCGCGGTAAAGAGAAATGCGTTCTTAAATGCCTACGGTTAACGCTCAGTAAACTTTACTGCCGTTCCTAAATGCCAAAGTTAAGCTGTCAAAGTTACTTTTCTCAACTCTGCTCGAGAGCTGAGTTGGAGAAAGTTAACTTTAATTGTAATTAAAGAACGCGATAAAGTTAACCGAGACGGTTACAACTGTCAATCAACTGTCAATTCGTCTCGTAGTTTCGAATGAGTTTTGTGCCGAATAATGGGGTATTTTATTGTAATCCTTGTAAATGAAAAATACGACATCAAGAAGAATTCTATTTTTTTTAAATGTATTGTTGTGCATATCACTGCTGTCAAAGTTAACCAAATCGCGTACTTTTAATCAGAGTTAACGTCGGTAAAATTTCAACTTTGGCAATCAGCTGTTCTAACTTTGACAAACCCAACCTTTACTTTACTCGGGAATAAAAGAACGCACCCATGACAATACAATATTTTTACTACTTCGTCCTTGTAAGGATAACGGAAGGTCCTGTAAGGATAACGTGATTATCCTTTTCTCCAAATTTTCCGGAAAAAAATCTATTCTGGGGGTTTTTGGGGTCGCTGAATCCGAATCTGTCATTAAAAAGTCAGTAAGGATAACGGAAGGTCCTGTAAGGATAACGTGATTATCCTTTTCTCCAAATTTTCCGGAAAAAATCTATTCTGGGGGTTTTTGGGGTCGCTGAATCCGAATCTGTCATTGAAAAGTCAATAAGGATAACGGAAGGTCCTGTAAGGATAATGTGATTATCCTTTTCTCCAAATTTTCCGGAAAAAATCTATTCTGTGGGTTTTTGAGGTCGCTGAATCCGAATCTATCATTAAAAAGTCTGTAAGGATAACGGAAGGTCCTGTAAGGATAACGTGATTATCCTTTTCTCCAAATTTTCCGGAAAAAAATCTATTCTGGGGGTTTTTGAGGTCGCTAAATCCGAATCTGCCATTAAAAAGTCTGTAAGGATAACGGAAGGTCCTGTAAGGATAACGTGATTATCCCTTTCTCCGAATTTTCCTGAAAAAAATCTATTCTGGGGGTTTTTGGGGTCGCTGAATCCGAATCTGTCATTAAAAAGTCTGTAAGGATAACGGAAGGTCCTGTAAGGATAACGTGATTATCCTTTTCTCTAAATTTTCCGGAAAAAATCTATTCTGGGGGTTTTTGGGGTCGCTGAATCCGAATCTGTCATTAAAATTTTTTTATACCCTGTATCCTAAAACCAAAAGAATATTGTGACTTTGCTTTATCACACACAGTCACACATTCATTAACAGTCATTAACGCACAGTCATTAACACGCAGTCATTAACACACACAGTCATTATGACTAACACAAAAGTTCTGCCATCTGAGTGCGTTTGTAATCCCATTAAAACATCATTAGGTTTTCTCGTCGTGGCTCTCACTAAAACAACCTCGTTAGGTTTTCTCTTCGTGGCTCTCACTAAACACAACTAATTGTTCTTTTCCCCTCAATTGAGTGAGAAAGTTATTTAGTAATTTAGTAATAAATTTAAATAATGCAAAGTGCAAAGGGGGAAACTGTAACGCAAAGAAAACGACGGTTGGAGAAGGCTCGTCGTAAATTTCAGGAAAAGCGGGCAGCCGAAGATGAAGATGCTAAGCGTTCACGCCAAGACAAACAGTGGCGAGAATCAAGGCAACACCGACAAACTCGCGTTGAACAAAACAGGAAACATAAATTTGATGTTAGAGCCTCAGAAACACCAGAGCAACATGCAGCACGACTACAATCCGACAGACAGCATACATCACAAGCTAGAGCCAAAGAAACACCAGAGCAAAATGCAGCACGACTACAAGCCGACAGACAGCATACATCACAAGCTAGAGCCAAAGAAACACCAGAGCAAAATGTAGCACGACTACAAGCCGACAGACAGCATACATCACAAGCTAGAGCCAAAAAAAACACCAGAGCAAATTCAGCACGACTACAAGCCGACAGACAGCATACATCACAAGCTAGAGCCAAAGAAACACCAGAGCAAAATGTAGCACGACTACAAGCCGACGGACAGCATACATCACAAGCTAGAGCCAAAGAAACACCAGAGCAACATGCAGCACGACAGGAACAAGCTCGCTTACGACATCAACAATTGAATGCCGGAATTGTGGCATTTCAAACAGCCATCTATACATTCTGCGATCGCTTTTGTGAAGTTTGCACCAAGCGATGCTATCCCAATCAAGTCGCTACATGTAGACCGAGTGGCACTGCCATGATATACTTGCCACCTGAGTTGTCACTCAAACAAAGTTTGCTCGTGTGCCACCGCTGCACGACTCACCTAACCAGCAAGAAAACTACACATCCGTCAAAAGCATATTGGAACAACATGCAACCAGGAGATATACCTGAAGTAATTCAAGTATTATCACAAGCCGAACAGCGATTATTGACAAGAATACACAAAACGAAAACCTAAAAACTTCCTCTATAACGACAAGATCATCATTGCGACAGCAACAACATCTTAAACTTCAGCCTGATTTGCGAGATAAAGGTAAATCTCAGCAACCAAAACAAACTCAGCAAAAGAACCAAGTACAACAACAACGTCAACACCCAGATGAACTGCAGCGACAGCTGGAAATGCATGAACAGCAACAAAAACAGCAGATCCAGGAAAATCAACCGGATCCGATCGTACCGATATTGCACAATTGTGGAGAAATTCTACAGCGAAACCAGGAGGCTCAACCAGAAAATATTGGAGCAATACCATTGCAGGCAGTTGTTCCTCCTCAGCAACTATTTATTTCCCGTCTTGCATATTCGACGGGTGTCAACGATGTCTTGCACCATATAAAAACCAAATTAGGTCATCATACGAATTTTGACTGCATTAAATTGACACCTGAAAATATGCCAAACCGTTTGGTCTCATCTTTGAAAATAACTGTGCCAAAGATATATTACGACCAACTGTTAAACAAACAATTCTGGCCAGATGGGCTTATTGTTCAGGAATTTATGAAAAAAAAACTCCCGGCAAAGAAAGTATCCTAGCGTGCCACGGTCAAAAACACATTGAGCTTTCCCTCTACTATCAGAATGTAAGAGGGCTTCGAACAAAATTAAATGAATTCCAGCTTAATGTCTTATGTTGCTCATATGACGTCATAGTTCTTACCGAAACATGGCTTCCTAGACCGAGAGATATTTCCGCCTAATTTCGTGGTTTACCGAACAGATCGATGTTCTGCAAACAGCTCGTTTAAAAGGGGTGGTGGAGTGCTAATAGCGGTTAGGGACCATTTAGCATCTCAGGAAATTGCTCTCCCCAATAGTCTCGAAATTGCTGGAGTAAAGATTCGTACCGAATCCGACGCCACGATCTACGTACTGGTCACGTACATACCATCGGCTGATGCAGCTACAATGGAGGAGACCATGCAAGCTGTCAAGACAGCTGCAGAAAATGCGAATTTCTGTGACAAATTTTTTCTTCTCGGCGATTTCAATCTACCTCACCTCGACTGGAAATTTTCTGCAAACGAAGACAACGCAGTAGTTGCTCTAAACGCTAAAAGTATTCCTGAATGCACAGTCATTGACGGCTGTAATGAACTTGACTTAACTCAGCTGAACCACGTCAAAAACTCTTTAGAACGTATTTTGGATTTGATTTTTTCAAATGATTATTTAAATTGTAATGTAGAATATAGCGAAATTTCACTTGTTGACCAAGATTATTATCACCCACCTATCAATATATTTTATTCGTGTGATTTGAAATGTGACCTTCTGTCTTATGATATTTCGCATTTTAACTTTAGAAAAGCCAATTACGAGGCTATTAACCAATATTTGTTTAGTTTTGATTGGTCAGTAATATTTAGATCATCTGATGTTAATCGTGCCACACTTTTATTCCATACTGTGATCAGTAATGTTATTTCTATGTTTGTTCCATATGTGTCGACAAAAAAAAAACGTGTCAAATCCTCCTTGGTTTGACCAAACAACGCGAGATTTAAAAAATCTAAAAAACAGAGCCTACAAAAAATGGAGAAAGACCAGACAACATAACGATTACATGTTGTACAGTAATATACGCCACGATCTCAGATCCTATATTAATTTCTCGTACAATCTGTACTTGATTAAAATCGAAAACGACCTGAAGTCAAATCCCAAAAATTTTTGGAGCTTCATAAATAGCATTAAGAAAACTGATGGTTACCCGCGCTGCTTGATATATAATGACTGCATCTCCGAAGACCCTTCGAAGATCTCAAATATATTTGCCGACTTTTTTCAATCCGCTTTTTGTAAAAAAACGGATCCTATAGATTATGAATATTTCGAATATCTTCACAGGGGACCAAAAGTTCATATCCCAAATATATCTCTTGATGAAGGTCGTATTCTGGAAGGTCTTAAGACTTTGAACGAAGACTGCTCGGCCGGACCTGATGGTATACCGCGAAATTATCCAGCCTTCGAAAATTATTCGAATCTTTGATCACTGAAATAGTATATTTCCATTGTCAAAATATCTTATCGTTTCATCAACATGGCTTTGTGAAGCGACGTTCAACTTCTTCGAATTTGTGCGAATTTACCAACTTTGTTACTGAGAACTTCTTAAAAGGCACACAAGTAGACGCAGTCTACACTGATTTTTCTAAGGCTTTCGACAAAATCAACCACAAGTTACTTATTTTCAAACTTCGAGCTATCGGTTTTCCGGAGACTCTGCTATTATGGTTAGCTTCATACTTAAGTGGACGTACTCAAAATGTGCAATTTCGGTCTGTGATATCGAATGTGATAGCTGTTCACTCTGGAGTTCCTCAGGGCAGCCATATTGGACCACTTTTATTTATACTGTTCGTCAATGATGTTTCTATTTGTTTAATTTATTCTTTATTATTAATGTTCGCTAACGATTTTAAAATCTATAAATCAATCCAAAATCCTAGTGATGCCACTCTTTTACAATTTGACCTTAACAATTTTTTTATCTGGTGCAATAAAAATTTCCTAGTCCTGAACTTAAGTAAGTGCAATATAATATCGTACTCTCGGAAAATCCTCACTTTAAACACAACTTATACTACAAACTCTTCTAAACTGAAAAGAGTTGATTCTGTCAAAGACCTTGGTGTCCTTCTTGACCATAAGTTATCTTTTGATCTTCATCGAGAGTATATAATTAATAGAGCCACAAAAATGTTGGGATTTATCAAAAGGTTTTGTCGCGATCTTAATGATCCGTTTACAGTTTTGGCGTTATATAATAGCTATGTAAGGCCCATATTAGAATATGGCTGTGTTGTATGGTCTCCCTCTTGTGTTACACATATGGCCCGAATAGAATCTATTAAAAAAAAATTTTTGAGGTTTGCGTTGAGGAAATTGCCTTGGGCAGATACAGTAAACTTGCCATCATATAACTGTAGGCTCTTGTTACTTGGGTTGGAGACTCTCTCGAAAAGACGTGAAGTCCACCAAATTATGTTTATATTCAAATTATTAAAGAACGAAATATATTCACCAAATTTGCTCTCTCAAATTCAATTAAACACGAGACCGCGTTACACTCGTCATTTTAATTTCTTCTACCTTCAATTTTCTAAATCCTCATATGGGAAAAACAAACCTTTAACGGCTATGTGCGATGCATTTAATAAAAATTATGACAAAATTGATTTCAACATAACATCAGATGTTCTAAAAAATCGATTATTTAAATTGTAGTAATATATTTTTTTATGTAATTTTGCTTGAGACTGTCTGTGAGTCTAACTTTGTATGACCAGAAATAAATAAATAACACCATTTGTCAAAGTAGTGAAATATCACGGACGATTTGGACAATATGGTTTCCGTGGACAAGCAGTCCTATTTGCCCAGGACATCTTCGAAGTTAGTGAGAAGCTACCAAATATGTTACCAAGATCAACACAGAATTCTGGGATCGTTGTTATAACCGAATATCTTGAGAACCTAAACATCACAAGACAGTTCTCAATATGCAGGTCAAAACTGCTGTATGCGCTACGGTGGCTAATCGCTAACAACCCATTATACCGAGACGTCATTGTCGACCAAGACGTACAAATTAATGAGAAAGATTTGATACGAGTTGTTGATACACCACCAGAAGATGAAGCAATCAATACGCTACAGCAAGAAAGCGCATACAAGTCAATTGGAGATATATTCAGAATTATACGCGCTTCATGGCACCAAGCACAACACAGTTTCTTCACATCGGGATGGGCTGGAGCGCAGTGCTGTGTAATTGCATTATCGAACATCGTACGAGCAATCATACTTCCGCCACGATTATGGAACCGGGATATCTTGGATAGGAACATTATCCAGGGTGATGAAATGTACGCTGCCATACAATCAGCCTCAAACAACAATCCTAATGCCTATCCTATTCCTCATAGTGGATACTTTGCCGTACGTAACTTCGATGTCATCAAGAGAGACTTCAGTATGTTCCACAACACATTCACCATGGATTATAATGAAGACCCAGCACTCTATGGAAGTCTTCAAGATTCTGAGAATCATACCATTGGCACCACACTACGAGAAGCTTTGCGGGTCCTATTTGCCAATCATAATGCAGGAATACTAATAGCAGAATCAAAGTCATTTGGAGTACTGTATTACGATAACAAATACTACTTCACCGATTCACATTCATGCGGACCAAAAGGCGCCAGTGCAGCAAATGGAAAGGCATGTATCATAGAATCCGACAACATCGAAGAGCTCCATAGAGTTTGTAAGCGAGCTACGCGTTCACGCAATGTTCAGTACACCTTGGATTACATTGATGTGCAACTGAAGACTGACATAACCACAACAGGACAACACTTGGAATTGGACAGGGAGACAACAAGAGGCAACACCAACTGCTCCCGTACAAAAACAAATGGAGTCAATACCAATACAAACATCAGTGATGGCTGCCATAGATTGTAACCAGCCAGATGTGGATGACGAGTTGGAGGTATCGGAGAATGTCAACGAAATCATAATATCGTGAATGAGGCACACGAATTGAAAGCTGAAGAGTTTGCATGGTTCTACCTTTTCCCCTATGGTAGAAATCGCTTGAAGGAAAACAGATCTGTAAATATATCACCGCTTGACTACTTCCAATATAGAATATTGGATAGCGATACAAGATTCGAACGCAATGACTATCTGTTCTATGCGTTATCCATGTTTGAATATCACAGAGCTAAATCCACAATTGCAGCATGCGGTAAGAAGATTGAAGGGCAAGAAGGAAGGATCGAAGACGTCCACCTCTATATGAAGAATTTGTGAGGATCATCAGCATACTGGCGCACGGCTCTGAACGAGTTAATAGCACAAATAAGATGTCTGGGTCCACCTACCTACTTCGTAACCTTCAGCTGTAACGATCTCAACTGGCTGGATATGAGAAAAGCTCTCCTTATAGCTGATGGAAGACCTCATGATGACCCCGCTGAACTTGATGTGCAAGCTACGCAATCCCTAATTGAGCAATATCCGGTTGTTGTAAGCCGCCATTTTATGATTAGAGTCAACGCCCTTATTAAGTTTATCCACAACAATCATGAAGTGTTCGGAGGACAAGTGGAGGATTACTGGTGGAGAATAGAATTTCAAAATCGCGGTAGTCCACATCTTCACATGTTAACATGGATTAAGGATCACAGATTCTTTGACACTGTGGAGGGCATCCAACAACTTGACAAGGTGTGTTCGTGTGAGATGCCACCAGAAGATACACAATTACGGGAGATTGTAAAAAAATGCCAGATTCATCACCATACACATACATGTTACAAGACTGGGACATCAACCTGCAGATTTAGCTTCCCCCGTCAAGAATGTTCTGAGACCCGTATCGTCGCTCATTCATCAGATGACTTCATAAGAAGTGGAAGACGAATATGCCTGTTGAAACGTCGAAAGGAAGCTGGATGGGTTAACAACTACAACCCACAACTCTTGAAGCTATGGAAAGGTAATATGGATATCCAATATGTGGATCGAACGAGGTTATAGCATTCTACATCGCCAAATACATGTTGCTGAATTTTACATGTCCGTTCGTCTGTGGCGCGGATTACGGGCGCACGGATTGAGCTACAGACTTGAAATTTTGCGCAGATCCGTTTTTCGTAAAATCCAAGGCTAAGTTCGTTCATGGACAAAAATGGACCATTAGGGGAGGTACCCCCCATACGAACGAAAACGGTTTTTGCGCATATCTAAAAAAAAAAGTGCTAGAACAGAAGTTATTTAGGATATGATTCTACATAAAAAAAATGTCATTGAAAAGTTTTTCTTCAAAGCGGAATTTTGATACAACTGTTCGCTGTTCAATTGAACTTCGGACAATGCCATGGGTTTTCAATAATTGCCAGATTGGCAATTATAGCTTTTCTTTTGTTATTAATTCGTTACATATTACCTTAGCAGCAACTGCTCATCACTGCGATTCATGGCAAATGGATCGACACAGATAGTAATTGCTGATGTTATTCACGTGTCGACTGTTAGTTTTATCGCAATTGCCAAAAGTATGAATAGCATTGATACGCCATTTGAATCCATTTATTAAAATGCCAGCAACATTGAAAGAACGAGAGGCGGCCACTGCTGCATTTTTTCGTATCTTGTTGACTCCAGTTGGGGCAACGGGGCCTTTTTGCATCACCACTAACCGCACTAAATTACACGTTTTTAAACAAATATTAATTGAAAAAATAACGTACACAAATTCACGGAACACAGCGAACAATAATATTTCATTTATTGAAAAAATAACGTACACAAATTCACGGAAATTCACGGCGAACAATAATATTTCAAATTCAAATGTCAAAATAGTGTCAAATTCGGTTTTAGACGTATTATCTTAGTTTTAGACGTATTTGCCGCTAGTACCATAGATTAGAGAGTTACTATAGATGAGAAGAAAACGCATTTTCCCATATACTTACGTAGAGTAAATAGCTGCGCTAGTGGAATATTTTCTGATGACATCGGTATTCCTTTTCACTCCTTCACGTTCAATTGGAATGCACAATTGACTGATACGACACAAACACAAACATATCCGGGGCCAGCGCTTTGTTTACATTCGCCGATGGGAATCATTCGTAGGCGCACAGGTTTTCCATTTTACTATTACTAACGTTTTTATAGCACGCAAAATGTCCGCGAAAAACTATGTGCAATGTATTGTTAGGGAATGCTCGGCGGACAGCAAAAAAAAATCCCAAAATAAAGTTTTTTACACCATTTCTCACACAAAAGCAATTCATGTCTTTACGAAGCAAATGAAACAGATGCAAAGTACTCTTCTTCAAGAAAAAATTTCTTCCTCGTTTCTTATCTATAGTAACTCTCTAATATATGCTAGTACCGGCTGATGAATTTAGCTCCGGTACTAGCGATGTGAAGAAATGCACAAGTACTAACTTTTCGTTGGTACCGAGTACCAGAGCTAGTACCTGGACTAGCTAGACTCCACTTTAGTACTCTGTGAAGAAATTGGCCGTTAATGAATGCATGTAGGTAGGACCTACAATTCAGGATAATCTCACATCAATTTTATTACGATGGAGATTAAAAAATATAGTTTTCTCGGCAGACATAGGAAAAATGTATCGCCAAATTAAAATCAATAGCTCACAACGAAAATTTCAAAGAAGCAAAATGATCCTATGAAATTTAAAAACAAAAAAAAAAAAAATTTTAAGTTTGCCATGAAAACGAAAAATATATTTGTCAAAGTAAAAAAAAAAGAAGAAATTTTGGTTAATATACAATTATAAAACATAACAAAAGCTATAATTGCCAATCTGGCAATTATTGAAAACCCGTATGGTGATTTAAGTGAATGGCGAACAGTTTTATCCAAATTTCACTATGAAGTCAAACTTTCCAATAAGATTTTTTAAAATTTATTCCAATCGGATTTTGATGTATGGGAGTTTTATGTAGAATAATATCCTGAATAACTTTTGTTCTTGGATTTTTTTGATAAGATGCACCGTTTTTGAGATATTCGCAAAAATCGTTTTCGTTCGTATGGGGGGTACCCCCCCCCCCACCTTAATGGTCCATTTTTGCCCATTAACGAACTTAGCCTCGCGTTTTACTCTAGCTCAATCCGTGCGCCTGCAATCCGCGCCACAGACAGACAGACGGACGGACAGACAGACAGACGGACGGACAGACAGACAGACAGACAGACGGACGGACATGCAAAATTCAATTTTTTTTAAAAGCTTTTATTTAGCTTGCCTTCGTGTCTGTCTGTTTGTCTGTCAGATCAAATCTTGCAACCCAATATTGACCCACTTCCACTTGTCCGATTGACTTGAAATTTTGCACACTTATATAAGCCCGATGACAATACAATATTTTCACTACTTCGTCCTTGTAAGGATTACGGAAGGTCCTGTAAGGATAACGTGATTATCCTTTTCTCCAAATTTTCTGGAAAAAAATCTATTCTGGGTGTTTTTGGGGTCGCTGAATCCGAATCTGCCATCAAAAAGTCTGTAAGGATAACGGAAGGTCCTGTAAGGATAACGTGATTATCCTTTTCTACAAATTTTTCGGAAAAAAATCTATTCTGGGGGGTTTTGAGGTCGCTAAATCCGAATCTGCCATTAAAAAGTCTGTAAGGATAACGGAATGTCCTGTAAGGGTAACGTGATTATCCTTTTCTCCAAATTTTCCGGAAAAAAATATATTCTGGGGGTTTTTGAGGTCGCTAAATCCGAATCTGCCATTAAAAAGTCAGTAAGGATAACGGAAGGTCCTGTAAGGATAACGTGATTATCCTTTTCTCCAAATTTTCCGGAAAAAAATCTATTCTGGGGGTTTTTGAGGTCGCTGAATCCGAATCTGTCATTAAAAAGTCTGTAAGGATAACGGAAGGTCCTGTAAAGATAACGTGATTATCCTTTTCTCCAAATTTTCCGGAAAAAATATATTCTGGGGGTTTTTGAGGTCGCTAAATCCGAATCTGCCATTAAAAAGTCTGTAAGGATAACGGAACCCAAATAGCATCGAAAAGTACGGGAACATGAGATTTGTTCTTTGCGGCTTTAAAATGCAGCAATTTACGCAATCGGGGCTAAAAATTTACACCTATAATTCACATCCGCGTAAAAGAAGCGGAAGAAGTGACGAGCACGTCGCACCGATTAATAATGCGTCTGCAAAGCCACAATTGCTTTAGTGGGGAAATTGGTGACCCACGGTTCATCTTTGGGGCAACATTCGCTTCATGAAAATTCCTGCAGCGATAGAGCAGCATTTGATGGTTTTCGGGTCGAAATAGTCTGCCACTAAAGTTTCATTAAAGCTCCCCGTCTGAGAAACACCAAAAAAAATTGATGCCTTCAGCCGCCATATTTCTCACTGACATTTGATGGAAACGATTTCGTTTCGAGAATTAAATTTCTTATTTCAGGCGAATGACTGAAGGATATTGCATAAAAAGTGGATAGCATACATTTTTGAAACAGCATAATTTTATTGGCATCAAAATTTCATTGCAAAAGAAAAAAAAATTTTACCGATAAAATAAAATTAAAGAAATTTTTGATTAAAAACAAAATAATTCGATGGCCCATTAAAATCTGTTTAAATTTCAAATCCAATATTGTCGAAAAATTTTAATGGCAATTAAAATCACGACATGCAACCGGAAGAAAAGTCCATTATAAAATAACACTCCACAAAAGTTTCCATTAATTTGTCGCCATTAGATTTTTCTCGTTCGTCTTCTGCTTACGTTTTTATTTGTTCATCTCTGTTTACTAGCAAGCATTCGAGGGAGAAAGAAAACCCGCTCGATGATTTGTGTAATTGTGTGATATATGCCGTCAGATGACGCTCGCGCATGAGGCAACTAATTATGTCCCTGTCGTTATAATTGCGGCGCCGCAAACCGCTGAAAAGTGTTCCCCACTATGGGTCTCGTTGCGCGTCTCGTTGGCACAACTAGATACGTATTTGCGACATAAATTGCTTATCGCCGCGACTTGCATGGTGACGAAATATGGGGATAAACACCATAATTGCTGCTTAAAATGCTATTTGGGAAGGTCCTGTAAGGATAACGTAATTTTCCCTTTCTCCAAATTTTCCGGAAAAAAATCTATTCTGGGGGTTTTAGGGGTCGCTGAATACGATTCTCAAGTTAAAAAGCCTGTAAGGACATCTCAAATGTAAGGATATATATTCGAAGACTAAAAAGAACAAAATAAAAAAAAATAAAAAAAAAATTTTAAAAAAAAACTTTTATTAAAAAAGAATGCACTAAAAAGAAAAAAATAATTTTCTGGACGCTGTGTATCACAAATATAAAAGCTTTTAAAAAGCGAGATAAAGCATAAAACAATAAAATAAAATTTTATCTCGCTTTTAAAAAGCTTTTATATTTGTGATACACAGCGTCCAGAAAATTATTTTTTTCTTTTTAGTGCATTCTTTTTTAATAAAAGCTTTTTTTTAAAAAAATTTTTTTTATTTTTTTTATCATTCTAAACACACTGGTGTAATTCATTTTTGTGTGTGATGACGGGATCTTGGCGTTACAAACGGTAAGGCAAAGTTAATATACCCTTTGGTTTCACCATACGGGTATAAACATATTTATTTAATATATTAATTAAATGTTTTTTTCTTAGTAAAAGAAAAAAAAAGAACAAAGATGGAATCAGAATCGTTACAAATAAATTTAAGTGGTGAAGAAGCAAATTGGTTTAATCAAATCCACCCTCCCAAATCACCAGAGCAATCAAAACAGGATATGTCTCCAAATGAATTGCCTCCAACACCAGGGCGGAATTTGACATTCTCACAATTGAGGAAAAATATTCCAGCACAAGAGTCACCACTGTGGAACACTCCTCCATCTAAGAAAAAAAGGGAAATTCCAACGACTCCAGGCCGAAATTTGACAAGGTTGCTCAAGGATATTACCAGAATTGATCCTCCAAAAGAAAAAAAACGTATACAATAACTACGGTTGAAGGAGCCGAAGTCGAAGTATTCCGTGGGAAAGAATAAAAAAAACAAAAACAAAAAAGATATTTTTTGTTCCTCAAGCAAGGAGGAACAATAACAATAAATATAACTAAAAATCATAAAATTATATATAAAAATTATAGAGATAAGCAATTTAAATAAAAACTAATAATAATTATAATTATTTGATAAGATTTTTTATTATTATAGCCATAAGTTTTTTTTTGGAGTGGGAGAATGTTCCGACCACTCGCAACATAATTTTCAATTTTAAAATTTCTATTATATTTAGTCATTAATTTATGTTTAGTCATTTTAAATATTACTGTACATTAATTTAATACTATTTGTCAAATTAAATTTAAGTTTAATCTAAGTAACCGGAATAAGTCCAAAAAATCATATAAAAGTAGTTGAATCGTTTATTGTAAGGGATATTTTCCGACTATAAACGATCCATTTTTCTATTATTAGGGTTTTTCTAGCGTATAATTACATATAATTGTATTAGGGTTTTTCTCGCATCGAATACATTTGTTTGTATTATTTAATTTGTTTATTATATGGAATACTTTCCAATAATAAACAAATATTTCAATTTCATTTAAAAATCGTTTATTATAAGGAATACTTTCCGATAATAAACGATACCTTTACATAAAGGTTTTTTCATTCCCAATAATTCATTTGATTTGTTTATTATATGAAATACTTTCCAATAATAAACAAGTATTTCAATTTAATTTAAAAATCGTTTATTATAAGGAATACTTTCCGATAATAAACGATACCTTTACATAAAGGTTTTTTCATTCCCAAATATTCATTTGATTTGTCTATTAAAAGGAATACTTTCCAATAATAGGCAAATATTTCAATTTAATTTAAAATCGTTTATTATAAGGAATACTTTCCGATAATAAACGATACTTTAATCGTGCTATCAACGATACACATTCTCTTCAATTATTAATTGCAAGTTTTATTGTTTATATTAATCTAAGTTTGATTAAATTGTTATAATAATTGTTCTTTTAATTGATTTATTAAATTGTTAATTTCATTATAAGTTTACCACTTTGTTTTACTTCGCCCATTTTAAAATCCAGTAAATTAATTTAAAGTTTTGCTTTCGGGCATAACAATATGGTTATAGGACAACTATAGGGTATATTTTGACTAGCGAAAAATGAGTAAGGATTTGTTATTGGTATTGGTTTTAAACGAGTTGTGCGAAGATGAACAACTCAATGCAACTGAGATTAGCAACCAGGTTGTAAACTTGCCTACAGACACCCCAACATGAACGCCAACATGCTAAGTTTTCAAAAATTTTTGATTTTACACCAACCTCATCGACAACATGAAAAACCAGCCGCCAACTTGGCCACAGACGTACAACATCGACTCTAACATTGCATGTTGGCGACCAGGTTGGCAACAAAGTTGCCCGTCTATGGGCCCTTTTACACGCGACTGTAAAGGCTGTCAGTAACACAGACTCCAAATGTAAAATTACTGACAAAGACAGCGAACATGTTATCGGAGAATCAGAGATCGAAGAGGTCGCTACTGCAGCTGCTCTGCCCACTGCAATCACCCCACGCGTTGCCACTACTCCCGGAGCTGCAATCGATCTTTATGTCAAAAAAGCCGCAATGCAGCAAATGGTTCAGTAATCGCAAAAAATATAACTTCGATGCAGCAATCGCAGAAAGACCTGAAAACTTCTATGCAGCAAAATCAGACAGCGTTAAGACAGGATCTCGAAACATCCAAACAAGATTTACTTCACACCGTGTCTTCATTTGGGATTTTTCATCGCAGAGATTTTTGATTGACCAATCAGAGCTCGAGTTGACGGCTATAAAAAATCCCAGAGATGAATTTCATGAAATCTTGCAATTGCAAAATTTCATGGAATTTCCCGATTCAAGATGGCGGAATCTAAATTCTCGCGACAAGTAGTTGCGAAAATAACAAATTTTTACAAACAATACGATACAAAAGAATATATAACATTAAAGCATGGCCGAACTATACACAGGTCTGCTGCAACGAAGTATATACAATGGAAGTATAATCTCCCATAATACGCTAAGAAATCGAATAGCGCGAAACACAGCTAGATTCTCTTTCGCACATTTTGACTCTCACTTGGAAAATGGATCCCCTTGATACCATTACCAACCTTGACGAGTACATAGGGATGTGTTAGCAACCTTGTTTGAAGAAATAGGGTGGCCAACTAATCAAATCATCTGTTGATGTTTGAGGTTATGTTGAATGGTTCCTGAAATATTCTTTATTAAAAATGCCAAATGGAGTGTATAAAACCAACGTGTCTATTTCAAAGGACATGTTTGATTGATTCTAATTAAAAAATTAAAATTGCACTTCCAACTTATTATTATACTTTTCACATCGCGACACATTCAAATAAATTTGCGCCAAAATACTACCAGGTGTCATTCACATAAAAAACGAGTTGGCAATTTTTCATTCTCGTGTGAGAAACAAGGCGATCGGTAAGAGAAAGAAAGATCAAGATATGTGTTTGGCATAAATGACAGCTGGCTGCTGCAGAAATGACAGCAGGGGACTCTCAACTTTAACTTTCAAGTGAAAAAGTTTAAGTAAAGACTAACTATCTGTGTAATTTTCATGTAATTTGAACATGACTGCAGGTGAATTGACATGAAATTTGTATAACGCAAAATGTTTACGAGTACAATTAGGTTGGCGACTACTGAATCCCAAAGTCAAATCTGCTGCCGTGCCATTTTTCGGCTCGAATGCTATGTCCATTGTATATAAGTCAGTGGTCTGCTGGTTACTTTTTGACAGCCACCATTTTGCTACGTCATCGCCAAGGAATATTCGGTGCATGCTGATTTTGCGTACGGAGTTGTTTAGCTAGATGTTTTGAATATTTGAGAATTAGGGAAAATTCCCATTGAATCGTATAAGAATTTCTTGCCGATGACGTCAGAGCCAAGAGAGACTGAGCTGTCAAGCAGACCTTGGTATTATTGGGCCATGACATTAAAGGTAGAAATACACGACGAGAGACTTTAGTCTCTTAGACCAAAAATTTCGCCTCTGCATACAAAGAGACCTGTGTATACACTTCGGAGACCGGAGATTTGTCTCCAAGTATCAAGTCTCTAGGGTCTCTAGAAGACTTAAGTTTCTTGCCGTGTAGCTACTAGTGAGAGAGTCTCTTTAATGCGTCTCCGGTCTTCAAAACGTTTTGATATCTATCTCTTGGTCTCCGGAGACGACTTTTGACTAGGGAGGCAACATCGTTTATAAAACCTCGATATATCGAAAATCGATGTTTTTTTTAAGGCGACATCAATGTCAAAAAACATCGTCCTGAAAACATCGATACCTCGATGTTTTTCCGATGTTTTGAAAAAGTTAAATCTAATTAATAATTTAGCCATCTGGCGGATGCTCTACTGTGGGTGGAGTGCATCCAGGTAGAATTAACGCGGTTTTAATTCTTCTTATACGTTGAACCACCAAAAACCCGTTAGTTTTCGAGATATTCGCAAAAAACTAATTTTTTTGAAATATGTACCAGCATATCTTCATAACGGCTTGAGATACGGAGTTCTAGTAAAAGACATAAATGTAGCAAATTTTATTGTTTCCAAGTTTTGTAATACATAAGACTGCTGGAAAATGGTTAGTTTCGGAATAAATCGCAAAAAAACGAAACCGTAGTTTTAAAAAGCCACCGTTTTGGTTACTTCCGGTTAACGGATTTCCACATCAAGACCAAACTTCTCTGTAAAATTTCATGGTTAGCTCTGGTATTTTTTTGCGAAATCTTAGATGAAACCGAAAATTGAAAATAAAGGGAATAAACAAAACTTTAAGTAGAGTGGCTATATTAAATCTATCTAAAAACTATTCCCTCTAGTCCTAAAATTAGTTGCTCTATGTTCTCGACATCGATACCTCGATATATCGGTCTGTTAAACATCGAGGTTAAAACTCGATATGTTTCAAAGATACCTCGATGTTTTGCAAACATCGAGGTATCGTTGGCATCCCTACTTTTGACATTTCAGGAAATTGTTTTGTGGGAACGAGAACTTGTTTCGTTGTTTTGAGATTAAAGCCCGTAACAGATTGACCGGCAGTAGCAGTAACAGTGGCAGCAAAATGTTCTGATTGGCTGAAATCCGACATGTTGTCGGATTTCAGCCAATCAGAACATTTTGCTGCCACTGCTACTGCTACTGCCGGTCAATCTGTTACGGGCTTAAAGGTCAGTTTTTATAAAGAAAAAGTGTTTTTACTTATTTTATATTTTAGATTAGTGATATTGTTGTTATGCTTGGAGACGAGATACCTGCGTCGTGTATGCACTCCAGAGACTTTGCTTTTAGAGACTTTTTAGTAAACGTCTGCGGAGATCTATTTTTTGATCTCCAAACTTAAATGTCTGTGATCGTGTATACACTTTGAAGTTTTTTGCTTTTTGTACCCTGCAGTAGGATTCTTGGCAAAATCGATAAATAACGATCTGGAAAGATCGCTAAGGGTATTATTTTGCACAGGTGGTTAATTTTCGCTCTGGCGGCGAAAATTTAAATACAATCTTGACAGTAGCGGCAAATTTAAAATTTGTTTTAATTTCGACATATTTTGAAAAGTAAACAAATAATAATTTTCTTTTGAAAAAGGGTAATATTTAGCTGTGAAAAGTATTTATATAAGTCGGGCGGCCAGCCGGCAGTTTTTTATGCAATTCTAGATAGATTTTTCCTTTGAAAAACAAAATAGAAAAGTCTCCGAAAATCGTTTTAGAATTTCCCCGGATTAGCCAAATGAAAAGGTTTTACGTTTTTGGGAAAAAATTTTAACAATCACAACAAAAAAATGTCAGAAATAAACACAAATGGTTGAGATTAAATACAAAAGATTTTTTTTTGCTGTCAGCAATTTCGATTCCATTCAATTTTATTGCACTTTCTTGCTGCCAAGATGTGTTTCCCTCCCTCTTTCCGCACTACAACCGGTTTCCGCTGTTGGCCTCCACAAGCAAGAGTAATTTTCATTTCGCTGTGCGTGAAAGATCTCTTTTCATCAGCGATTTGAAAATTTCATTTTGAACACAAAGTAAAGGCGAATTTAATTTAGTTTTTTTAAGGAAAAGGGAAATGCGAGTAATGTTTAGACAATTAAGGGACGCATTCAACATTTTATTTCGTTTTTGCCAACGTGACAACAATTAAACAACATTCTTAAGTGGACGAAACTCAAACATTAGTGTTTATCGACTCGTACGAGAGCAGTCGTTATGAAAATTCGTATTGGAAGGCTCAGCATTGCCAGAGCCATAGTCGAGGGTAATTTTATTGGAAAGTTGACAGCGAGAAACAAATACAACGCCATTTCATATCCACTACCACAAACGTAAAATCTCTTATTCGTATTTATGGATAACGACATCGTTATGGATAACTACATCGTTATAAGTGCCAAGAATCCTACTGCTGGAGACCAGAGACCAAAGAACTTTTTTGATAAGATGCACCGTTTTTGAGATATTCGCAAAAATCGTTTTCATTCGTATGGGGGGTACCCCCCCCCCCCCCCCTAATAGCCCATTTGGCTAAAGTTTACTTAAGGGGCGCGGTTGACTAGGATCTTCATATTTTTTTCCTAGTTTTATAGGGTCAAATGGATTTAAAAAATTAAAAAAAATTTAGTCGCTCGGCCATAGGGGGGAGCCGGGAGCCCCCCAAAGTTTGTTCGCAAAAACTACAAACGGCTATGATTTGTTTGTTTTTTGACCGATTTTAAAACTGTAAACGCCAAAAGGTGTCTCTCAAAGAGTTCTTTCCAAAAAGTTTTTGTTTGCCCCCACCCAATACAAAATACGCCTACGGCACTGAAAACAAAAAAATTCTCTAAAATGTATTTTTTTGGACTCCGGAGCTCTCAAAATGCATTTTGAGCCACTTTTGTATTTTTGGGGTCAGTAACCCCCCAAACCCCCACCCACTGAAATGCGTTAATTTGACATTCAGAAGTCATACAAAGTATTTCTTTGGATTTAGGAACTCATGAAAAGCCGTGTTCGATTATTTATATATAATGTAGGTCCCGGTGCTCCGACTACCACCCCCAAGTATTTTGTATTGGGTGGGGGTAAACAAAAACTTTTTGGAAAGAACTCTTTGAGGGACACCTTTTGGCGTTTACAGTTTTAAAATCGGTCAAAAAACAAACAAATCATAGCCGTTTGTAGTTTTTGCGAACAAACTTTGGGGGGCTTCCGGCTCCACCCTGTGGCCGAGCGACTAAATTTTTTTTTATTTTTTAAATCCATTTGACCCCATAAAGCTAGGAAAAAAATATGAAGATCCTAGTCAACCGCGCCCCTAAAGTAAAATTTTGCCGACCATTTTTGCTCATGAACCTCGCATTTGACGAAAAACAGAACTGCGCAAAATTTCAACTCTCTAGCTCAATCCGTGCGCCCGCAATCCGCGCCACAGACGGACGGACGAACAGACAGACGGACGGACATGCAAAATTCAATTTTTTTTATCATTCTAAACACACTGGTGTAATTCATTTTTGTGTGTGATGACGGGATCTTGGCGTTACAAACGGTAAAGCAAAGTAAATATACCCTTTGGTTTCACCATACGGGTATAAAAAAAATTGAATTTTGCATGTTCGTCAGTCCGTCGCGAATATCTCAAAAGCGGTGCATCTTATCAAAAAAGTGCAAGAACAAAAGTTATTTAGGATATGATTCTACATAAAACTGCCATACATTAAAATCCGATTGGAATAAATTTTAAAAAATCTTATTGGAAAGTTAGACTTCAAAGTGGAATTTTGGTATAACTGTTCGAATTTTGATACGAATATCACCATACGGGTTTTCGATAATTGCCAGATTGGCAATTATAGCTTTTGTTATGTTTTTATCATTCTAAACACACTGGTGTAATTCATTTTTAAAAGCTTTTATTTAGCTCGCTATCTTGTTTGTCTGCCTGTCGGGGTCAAATTTTGCAATCAAATTTTGACCCACTTCCACTCACCCAATTCACTTGAAATTTTGCACGCAGACGTAAGTCCGATGACAATACAATATTTTCACTACTTCGTCCTTGTAAGGATAACGGAAGGTCCTGTAAGGATAACGTGATTATCCTTTTCCTCGAATTTTCCGGAAAAAAATCTCACGTGGCGGTTTTTGGGATCGCTGAATCCGATTCTGATGTTAACAAGTCTGTAAGGATAACGGAAGGTCCTCTAACACAGAAAACTTAATTCCAGTGCACGCTAATTAAATTTATTGCCCTACTTTAATTTCACATTCGGATTTACCTGAACAAGTACGCTTGACAAATAAATAATAAGGTAATTAAAGATAGTAATAAAAAAAATTAATAAAAAGGATAAAATAAAAAAAAAATTTAAAAAAAAATATTTTAAAAAAAAAAAGCTTTTATTTTAAAAAAAATGTACTAAAAAATGCACTAAAAAGGAAAAAATAATTTTTCGGGTGCTGAGTATCACAACTGGAGGACATCGGCACGCGACCGGGACCTCTGGCGAGAGACATTGCGGCAGGCCAAAACCGAAAACCGGTTGTAGCGCCGAAAGAGAGAGAGAGAGAATCACAAATAAAAGCGAGATAAATCATAAAAATAAAATAAAACAAATATTTATCTCGCTTTTATTTCTGATTCTCTCTCTCTCTTTCGGCGCTACAACCGGTTTCCGGTCTTGGCTGCCGCAATGTCTCTCGCCAGAGGTCCCGTTCGCGTGCCGATGTCCTCCAATTGTGATACACAGCACCCAAAAAATTATTTTTTCCTTTTTAGTGCATTTTTTAGTACATTTTTTTTAAATAAAAGCTTTTTTTTAAAAAAATATTTTTTTAAATTTTTTTTTCTATATATGAATTGTGATATATTGTTAATTAAATAATAAGTGAATTAGAATTGTATATAGTGTAACCTTATAAGGCATCATGCCTTCTTCCGGTTTTAAATAAATAAATAAATAAAATTAAAAAAAAAATATGACATGTGGAGAACGTGTTAACTGAAAGACCGCTTGTTCGAAACTTATTTATTCTGGTCAACTTCTCTTAAAACTAACAATTTCGTGATACAAAATATTTGCGGTATATTGCGAATACCGTTATTGAGATTCAACTAGTTCGAGTTTTAGTTATTATTATAATGGCAAACAATATCATTTGAATATTCGAAAAAATGTATAGAAAACAATAGATGAAATAAATGAAATAAACTGCCTCGAGCAGCTGCGTAGCTTCGAGTTGTTGCTGGGCGCTACAGTAGCCCCCACCTAGTGATAACGTTAATGGTATCTCACTGGAACATTTACTTGACGACCGTAGCGTGTTGTCCTTTGAGCTTCCGGCGTAACCTGTGTTGCCTGAGGCTGGTCTGCGTTCGTTGATTCTGACTCTTCATTAATGATGTACGCTGTTTTCAACCTGTCTATAGAAACTTTCTGCCGTCGACCCTTTACTAGTACTACAAAGTACTTGTTAAATCGTTTTAACACGGGAAATGGTCCTGAATAGGGTTGTTGTAAAGCAGGTTTTACCGAGTCATCTCTGATGAAGACATGGGATGTATTTGCAAGATCCTTTTGTACGAATATGGGACGACGTTGGCCATGTCGGGATGCAGGTGACGGTCGTAGAAGACGCATTGTTGACCTAAATTTAAAAAGAAATTCAGACTCATTAGTACTTTGTTTAATTTCACTAAAAAATTCTCCTGGTATTTTCAGCGTTGTGCCTAGCGTCATTTCAGCAGCTGATGCTGCGATGTCGGGTTTGAAAGCTGATCGCATTCCCAAAAGAATCATTGGTAAGCTGTCATGCCAACTTTCGTTTTCGTAGCACATAACAGCTGATTTCATTTGGCGATGAACGCGTTCGATCATCCCGTTACTTGCTGGATGGTAGGGTGTCGTACGTAGATGGTGGATGCCGAGACGACGTGTAAGTTCTCGAAACAGGTTTGACTCGAACTGTCGTCCTAAGTCGGTTGTTATTTTACTCGGAACTCCGAACCGTGCAATCCATGTATGAATGAGCGCTGTTGCCGTTGTTTCTGCCGTAAGGTCTGGCATAGGTACGATTTCTGGCCACCTTGTAAATCTGTCGATGATGGTCAGACAATAACGCTGGCCTTTCGATGGGGGTAACGGACCGACCAAATCCATATGGATATGCTCGAAACGTTGACTTGAAAGGTTGAATTCGCCACACGGTGTCCTATTATGCCTTTGGACTTTTGAGCCTTGACACTGAACACAACATTTGACGAAATTTCTGCAGTCCTTACGATAATGCGGCCAAATGAAACGTTCTCCAACGAGTTTTGTGGTTGCACGAGTTCCCACGTGAGCTAAACCGTGCACTTTATTTAGAATTTGTTTCCGGAACTGTTTCGGCACGAACGGTCGTGCAGTGTTTGTGGAAATGTCACAATATATTTCGATCTCTGTCCCGGGAATGTTTAGTTTTTTTAACACCACTGCTGAGTTTTCTGGCGGAGATGATAACATTTGTTGTAATTCGTTGTCACTTTTTTGTGCCTCAGACATCATTTCAAAATCAACACTATTTGCTGTCGCAGACGAAACGATTTCACATATGCGCGATAACATGTCGGCGGCGTTGTTGGATACTCCCGGAAGGTGTCGCAAGTCGGTAGTGAACTGCCCAATAAAGTCGAGTTGTCTCGCTTGCCTAGGTGATGCCTTGTCTAGCTTTTGATTGAAGGCATATATTAACGGCTTGTGGTCCGTGAAGATGCAAAATTCTCGTGCCTCTAGCATTGACCGAAAGTACTTTATTCCTTGGTATACGGCCGTTAACTCCCTATCATACGTACTATACCTTTGTTGGGCTTGCGTTAACTTTTTTGAATAAAATCCCAATGGTTGAGGGTGTTGGTCAACTATTTTATGAACTACTGCTCCAACAGCGTAGTCGGATGCATCGACGGTGAGTGAAAGCGGAGCATCCGGTTTCGGGTGAGCGAGTAGTGCCGCGTTGGCGAGTTCCTGTTTGCAAGATTCAAAAGCTTGGATCGTCGCGTCAGTCCATTTCAAAATTGACTGATCGTTGCGAATGTTTCCCTTTATCATATTTTGCAAAATAGACTGATTTTGAATGGCATGTGGGATGAAACGTCGATAGAAGTTGATAGTTGCTATAAAACGCTTAAGCTCCTTTGCTACCGTTGGTCGTGTAAAGCCTTGGATTACATCAACTTTACCTGGTATTGGTTTAATTCCATCCTGAGTGACCAAATGACCGAGAAACGATACCTCAGTCCGTGCCAATTGGCATTTTGCGACGTTGATCGCTAGTCCGTACTCACGTAAGCGACAGAAAACAATCCATAAATGCTGAAGGTGCTCCTCCATTGATTTCGACGCAACGGAAAGATCATCAATGTAAGAGAAAACGAAATCCAGGTCTCTAAAAATATGGTGAATGTGCCTTTGTAGAGTTTGTCCAGCATTCCTTAGGCCGAAACACATGTATTTAAATTCGAACAAGCCGAATGGCGTCGAAATTGCCGTTTTGGGGACGTGTTCGGGGGCAATTGGTATCTGGTGATAGGCCCTCTGTAGATCAATAGTCGAAAACACTGTTTTTCCATGTAGGTTTTGAGTAAAATCCTGTATATAGGGTACCGGGTAGCGGTCTGGTATTGTAATGGCGTTCAAAGCTCGGAAGTCGCCACAGGGTCGCCAGTCACCGGACGGTTTCCTCACCATGTGAAGGGGGCTCGCCCATTCGCTTTTTGAAGGCTGGCAAATGCCCTGTTCGAGGAGAAACTTAAATTCGGCTTTGGCAGCATTCAATTTTTCTCCTATTAGTCGTCGTGGGCGACAAAATACCGGAGGACCCTTTGTTACTATGTGGTGCTGAACAGTTGAATTCCTTTTGTTGGTCTGCACATTGAGGATGGTTGTGTCCTTGAATTCTTCCAAAAGAGTTGCAATAGGGGTATTTTTATCGTATGTAAAAATTCCTTCTGTGTTGATGCTCGCAGTTGGTTGTTTTTGAATTGCGTTAACTGCTAACGTGGTCAGGCGATCCACAAGCCTCTTGTTACGCAAATCAACGAGTAAATCGAAATGTTTTATGAAATCCGCTCCGAGAATAACGGATTCTATATCGGCGATTTGAAAAGTCCAAGTGAATTGACGTCGTAGGCCAAGATTTACGGTAATTATTTTTGTTCCATACGTGTTAATGGGAGTCCCGTTTGCGGCGTATAATTTGATGTCCATTGGTTTGCGATAACGACGATCGTGAGTCGTCGAAGGTATGACTGAGACGTCTGCCCCGGTGTCGATGAGATAAGTTAATGAATTTTGCGTGTCGCGAATGTACAACCGGGAAATTTCTTGTCGATTTTGGTCGATTTGAATGTCCGGGTATTGTAACCCGGGACCTACTAGTTTTTTGGACTGGTTGATGGTTGGGAAAGTTTGTGTTTTTTCTCGTCGTAAAACATACAGTTCGCCTCACAATTTCGGGCGTTTGGACCGTGGCGAGTGTGAAACCAGCATATATATCTGGTTACAGACGAACGATTTGCTGACGACGATCTTCGTTGTATCGAGCGACCGCGAGATGGCTCCCGATGTTGATTCCGTGTGTTACGTCGACCGCGAGAGCGTCCAGTGTTTAGATCCGCGATTTGACGAGCGAGTTGTGCGACCTGTTGACGTAAGTCTTCAGTTTCGTTTTTCTGAATCGATCTTGAAGGAAGTTCTGTATTTTTCCGCGCGTTAAGACTGTTAATACGATTTCGGCTAGTAGCCATTTCGACTATTTGGTCGGCGCGTTTAACGATTGCCCCGAAAGATTCCGGCGAACCTGCGACAGCAACTTGAACTTCTTGCGGCATGCGCTGAAGCCATAATGATTTTAACACTTCTTCCGGCACTTTGATTTCACCCGCCGCGGCGCGCATATTGTATATTAAATCGCTCGGTTTGGCGTCACCTAATTGCAAATTTGACACTAATTCTGTGATCCGTTGGTTCTCAGTTAAGCTGTAATGGTCCATAAGGCGTCCTTTTAACTTTTCGTATTTGCCTTGCCCCGGTGGCTCGCGAACGATGTCGACAATTACATCGAATACCGAAGGATCTAAGCTTGAAACCAAACTATTGTATTTTTTTGTATCTGGGGTATATCCGCACGTGTTGAGCCAATGTTCGAACTGTAGGAACCAATATTCAATTTTTGATGAATAAAATTTGGGTACAGGTGGAACATTTCGTACTGTTTCGATTTTTGGATCGCTCGTGGAAGACGTTTGACAGTTTTTTGAATCGTTATCGCCTGTCATAATGTACCGAATATACTACACGAGAACACGGAAGAATTTTTACTTCGAAGAAAGAATCGGATACTGCGTTATCTTTTACTCGGGGTCACCAATGTGGAGAACGTGTTAACTGAAAGACCGCTTGTTCGAAACTTATTTATTCTGGTCAACTTCTCTTAAAACTAACAATTTCGTGATACAAAATATTTGCGGTATATTGCGAATACCGTTATTGAGATTCAACTAGTTCGAGTTTTAGTTATTATTATAATGGCAAACAATATCATTTGAATATTCGAAAAAATGTATAGAAAACAATAGATGAAATAAATGAAATAAACTGCCTCGAGCAGCTGCGTAGCTTCGAGTTGTTGCTGGGCGCTACAAACTGTTCTCTTGCTGATTATTTTAAAGTTTAAATTAACGTTTAAAATAAATGTCTAATTAACGAACAAATTAAAAATTTCACCATATCGTGTTTTTTATGCAACTTTGTAATTTCTTCGTCGGAAATTTGAAAAATGTAATCAAGTTTTGGCAAATTTCCACAGAAATACAGGGTAGACCATTTAAAGTTGACCCAAGAACAAAAAAAAAACAATTTTTTTTGTCCATTTCAAAAATAATTAATTTTGGTCCAAGGAGATTTGTTCCAGCTAATTTTTAAAAATTAGATCGCGTAAATGGGCACCTTTAGCTTTGACAGCCAAATGCACTCTTTTTTCGGCATTTTCCATGGCTCTGGCCAATGTTTCGGACGAATTTCACGTCGAATGTTGGCTTCCAGTTGAGCTAAGGTTTTTGGCTTATTAGCGTATACCTTGGATTTCAAATAACCCCACAAATAAAAGTCTGGTGGCGTCAAATCTGGTGATCTCGGTGGCCAGTCAAAATCACCATTTTTCGATATCACTCGCCCGGGGAACAATGGTTGCAATAAATTGATTGTTAGTTGAGCTGTATGGCATGTTGCCCCGTCCTGTTGAAACCAGAAGTCATCCATGTCATTTTCACGAATAATGGGAATCACAAAATCCATTATCATGGCTCGATAACGCTCACCATTGACTGTTGTCGTGGTTCCATAATCGTCTTCGAAAAAATACGGTCCGATGATCATATTCGCGCAAACACCGCACCAAACTGTTACTTTTTCGTCGTAAAGGGGCTGTTCTTCAATTAATTGAGGATTTTCGGTGGCATAAAATCGACAATTTTGCTTGTTTGCCCCTCCATTCAACGAGAAATGTGCCTCGTCTGACATGATTAATTTTCGCACGTTGAGTTAACACAATTGAGAAGTTATTTTGAATGTAAAGCTGAACAATTTAGCGCGTTCTTTTGGAGTGTACTGTTCCATGGTGTAAATTGTCTTCGAATGACGCTTCCAACACGGTATGACATTAGTCGATCTGTCAGCGCTGTCAAAAGTTATAGCGTCGCCAGATAGGTCAACTTTAAATGGCCTACCCTGTACTTCTGGGATTTTTGCTGAAAATTGGTTTTTGATACTTTTATTGATAATTGATAATTGGAAAATAAATTGACATTTGTTCTTTACGAGAAAAAATATACTTAACGAGAAAAAATATACAATTTCGCTATTAAATTTGCATTGATCTTTGTAGTTTAGTTTAAAAAACGTTTGCGTTATAGCAATATATATTTTGACTCTGGAAACATTTAATTTACTGTTTAACTTTACTACGGATTTGTTGCTTTACAATCTTTTTCTAGAAACAAGTACATATTTTGGACTTAATTCGCATGATATGTTTGATTTTTTTTTTCTTAGAGCCATATGACATCTAAGATGATTTGGTTTTAAAATTGTATAAATGTGAGAAACAGACTCATCTGTGATAGGACTATTGACAAGAAAACAAAAAGTCGGGCGTAGAAAAGGGTATTGTATTTCCTCCGCTCACACAATTGAATCGAAAAGTTATACCGAAAATATTTTCGAGCAGAGTGGTGCTAAATTTAAAAATTCAATAACGCGAAATTTAAAATTTGAACTTTTTCTCATAGTTATCATAAAAACAATTTTCTTTAATTGTTTACAGAATATTAGACGAGTTGAGAAAAACCTTTAATTTTTTTACGCGTTTGTTTGCCCAAAAATTAAAATCAAAGTTTGATTTTAAAACCAAAGTGCACTAATTTAGAAAGACAAATTTTCAGCGAGTTAAATGCGAGGACTTTCGTCAATTTTAAATTCAATTTTATTCTGCAGTTTATCGTGTCGCTCTAGTCTAATAAATATTTTTATCTTTCTCTTACGAATGGAAAATCATCATTTACCATTTTAAATTAAATTTTAAGACCAAATCAACTTATGTGTGATAGGGCTTTTACGAAACTTAAAAAGGAAAATAAAATACAGTTGATATTTGAATTTGAAAAAGTTGATATAAAGAAATTAAAATATCAAAGGAGTATGTTCACCTTATGATGTATTTGATTGATCTGCCTTTTTTATAAACACAGTCAAAGGCCGCGTTCATAATTGCAGATCTAACGCAGTACTAAAGCAGCGCGTTCATCATCATATCTGCGCAGTGTGCAGTGCGTTCATGAAAGCAGCCTGCAGAAAATTTTCGGCAGCAACTGCGCAGCAAGCGCAGTTAAGAAATTTTGCTGACGATAACGCAGCAGAAACTAACATGTGAAATAATGGCTGACAGGGATAGCGAGATCTAAGTACTCGTAAATAACATTAATAAAATGTGAAAAATTACATAAAAATTTTGAGTTTTAAGGAGTTGCGGGATGACAAAAAGTGGAGAGCGTCAGCTTGAAAGCTTTTGATTGTTGAACGACTTAAATCAGAGCGAATGTTGAATTCCGGGGAGCGAAAGAAATCTGCTTTGTGGAAAATGGTTCTACGTAATATCACAGAAATTAAGGCCGATTTTCCGTTCTCGCAAGACGATGTCAAAAAGAAATTTGGTAATTTGCTTGTCACGTATAACAAAATATTGTGTAATATTGCGTCTGATCACTCGACTCAGCAAAAAACGACGGCGTTTTCTTTTCTTCTCCAAAATACGAAAAGCCTGTAATACAGTTGACTTCGGTGTTTGTATACAATCGAGAATTGCTCATTTTATTGGAGACAACGAAAATATTCGTGTACAGCGCTATCAAAAACGAAAACTGTCAATAGAAAATCTTAACTGTCAGATTCTCTATTTCTTTCTTTACTCAGCCAAGCAGGTTATGAACGCACTGCAGCAGCTAAAGCAGTCCAAAAGTCTGCTGCATCGCAGACTGTCTGCGCGCAGCTGACTTTTGCGCAGTACTGCGATAGATTTCTGCAATTATGAACGCAGCCAAAGTATGAGGCGAGACCCTTTAATGCTGAAGCAAAACTCCGGATGGTACGACTGAGGACAGAAAGTGTCGGTTCCCAGTGAAAAATTATTAAGTTATCGCTAAGGTGTCTTTAAGACATGAGACAAATAATATAAAAGCCTCCAAATTAAAATGAGATGGAAGTTCATCTCAGGAAAAACGCGCCTTTTATGCGTGTGTTGGAAAAGTGAACTAAAAAAGTTATTTTTTGTTGAAGTTTTGTGTTGGCTATCAGGAGAATTTAAACGACTCGGTAAATATTTTTATAGAAAAAGTAATAGATTAAGGCTTAAAGACCGTTTTAATAAAGAAATTTTTACCATCTAAGCAATCAGCGCCATCACCGGGGAAAAAACATCTACTATTAATGTTGCCTTAGTTGTAAGGCCTTATATACGTGGAAATGGCCTATACAAAAATAAGGCAACACTAAGGTAAAGATAATGCATTAAGATAATGCCTTTATAATGCCTTAATAAGACATTTTTTGTTCACTGGGTTTCTATTCGCTATGAATCTTTGCGGGTCATTACCAGAAAGGAACACTTTGGGTGAGAAGTTGTTCCAAAATTTTGTCGTTCGCGGGATCAATTATAAACTAGTGCATGGATTGATTGCCAATAGCAGGGAAAATTATTTCGCCAAAGGTATTGCAAGGTGTGGCTCAGACCAAAAAAAAAGTATGGAGATTCATTAATGGTATTATGGGAAAATCTGCCAAAATTAAAATTGACGCTTTGGTGAATAATGAGGGGCACTCTGTCACTTCAGATACAGGAATAGCTAATGCTCTTAATATGCACTTCTCGTCGGTAGGATCAATTATCGGATAATCTGGATTCGGAAGTAAATCATGATTCAAGGGGACCTCGAAACACTGATTCTACACTGCATAGCGCCGAAAATATTTATATGTGAGTGTCAGCGATGCCAGCGAAGTCGTTCGCGTAGTTGAGGTCTGAACTACGCAAGCGAGCTTAGTCCGCGTCGCCCATGACTATGCGATGTAGTTTCATAGTTTCGCTGAAGTGTGCGGTCGCCAATGCAAATGCTAAGGATTTTACTTTCAGCGAGAAACTTAGCTCACGTAGTTGAGCTCGCTTAGCTGAAGTGTGCGACGGGGGTTATCCGTACAAACTAAAAGTACAGAAAATCATACCAATATTTAAATCAGATGATCACTCGAATCCTTCCAATTATATGCCTATATCACTACTTCCGACAGTTAGCAAATTAATTGAAAAGATGCTTGCGAATAGACTATCGTCATTTCTAATTAAAAACATTTTTTTTTTATAAATATCAATTTGGATTCAGGCAAAGTTCGTGCACTGATTCTGCTATAGTCCAATTAATTTATTTAATTTGTGAGAACTTTAATGAGGGAAATATAGTAGGCGGGCTATTCATTGATTTACACAAGGCCTTTGATAGCATAAACCATATGGTCCTGTTAGAGAAGATGAAAATAAATGGAGTAATAGATAAAGCACTTAGGGTCTTCTTTAGTTATCTGTCTGATAGATATCAATATGTAAAATATAATGAATCTGAGAGCCCTCATTTGCCTGTGCACTGTGGAGTCCCACAAGGCAGTGTTTTAGGACCGTTACTTTTCCTTATTTTCATTAATGATATGGCCAGCCTACCAGTTTCAGGTACTCTAATGAATTTCGCCGATGATACTGCCATTTTTTATCCAGTGGGTCGAGTCGAACTAATAATGCAGAGTATGATCAATGATTTAATAATTCTAAACCGTTACCTTGAGGATAACAAATAAAGACTAAATTTAAATAAGACAGTTTTCACAATTTTCAGGCCTTCTAATAATTTATTCATTTCCCCCAAGTTAGAATTTTTAAATACTGAAATAAAATATAGTCCAGTGGTTAAATATTTGAGTGTCAATATTCACTACAACCTTAACTGGAAATATCATATTTGGACAATCAGAAACAAAGTATTAAATTCGATTAGAATTCTATTTAAATTAAAGCACAAAATATCCTCTAAAACCAAATTAATGCTATACTATGCATTGGTGATGCACACTTGATGACGAATATTGTTATATGAGGCAGTACCAGTTTTAATAATTTAAAATGCCTACAAAGGCTTCAAAATAGATCTCTTAAATGTGTGTTTAACTTAAACTTACGTACTGGCAGCAAACTTCTGTATTCAGTCATAGTAAAGTCGATCCTCCCAATAAACTGTCTAGTGAGGCAGACTATCTTATTCATCTTCAAAGCTATTAGAAACTTATTATATAATACTGTGAACTTGGAGACGGTTCGCATCTCAGCAAATACTAGGTTCCAAAATAGCTCGAATTTAACAGTGATGATACCTCGTTTAGAAATTTCAAAAAACTGTATTAGATTCCAAGGTTGTAAACTCTACAACATGTTACCATTAGAAATTAAGCAATTGAATGACTTGTTGCCATTTAAGAAAGCAGTGATCACCTGGCTAAGAAAAGTTTTTTTTTTCTAAACGTATTTATTCTCCTTACCATAAAGAGGGCTCATTTCTCTCTTTATAACCCTCAAAAAAAAATCCAATCATTCAAATATTGAATCCAGAACTTGTTTTTTACCTTATAACTTTTATATCCATTTTTCTTTAAGGCTTTCCTACATGTCTCTCTACAGAGGTATCTTCAAAATTTTTGACCTAAGCATTTGCCGTATTATCGGAAAAGATGCACACCGATTTTCTTTCTCAATTTGTTTCAAGACACGCTTATCTTTGCAGTTTAAGATGGCAGGGCGGCCGGTTTTCTTTAAAGGTTGAATATCTCCGGTTTGAATGTTCATATTAATTATATCACGCACTGTTGTTCATGGGACACATAATATTTTGGCGATTTAATATGAAGATTTCCCTTCTTGACTAAAATCTATATATTTAAAAGGCAAAGCGATTTTGTATGGATTTCTTTCGACAGAGCTCCTGCAGTTCCTATTGAACCGATTTTGATGATTTTTTTTAAATGAAAGCTCTATAGCTGTAGATATGTCCGTTTTATTTATATTTTAATTTTTAATAATACTTTATTAGTGATTTGCCTTTCAAAATTATAAATATACCGCTAACTAAGTCTTCAATGTTAACACGACATTCTATACTGTCTGATCAGCGCAGTGAGTTAGAAGTTGGACTACCATGCGCCAAGCACCGGGTTGAATTCTTATCGGTGACAAAATTCTTTTTTTTTTCTTTTCAAATTCTTTTTTGTTGATTTATTTACTTTTTTTAATATTTTATTACTTAATTTATCTTTAAGTTTACATTTTTACTCCTGACTAAGTGTTAGACTACAATGCGCCAGATGTGCGGGTTCGATTCCGAGTTTTGACCAAATGTTTATACCCGTATGGTGAAACCAAAGGGTATATTAACTTTGCCTTACCGTTTGTAACGCCAAGATCCCGTCATCGCACAAAAAAATGAATTACACCAGTGTGTTTAGAATGATGAGAAAAGTTGAATTTAGCATGTCCGTCCGTCTGTCTGTCTGTCCGTCCGTCTGTCTGTGGCGCGGATTGCGGGCGCACGGATTGAGCTAGAGACTTGAAAGTTTGCATAGATCCGTTTTTCGTAAAATGTAAGGCTAAGTTCATTAATGGGCAAAAATGGACAATTAGGGGGGGTACCCCCCATACGAACGAAATCGTTTTTTGTGAATATCTCAAAAACGGTGCATCTTATCAAAAAAGTCCAAGAACAAAAGTTATTTAGGATATGATTCTACATAAAACTCCCATACATCAAAATCCGATTGGAATAAATTTTAAAAAATCTTATTGGAAAGTTTGACTTCAAATTGGAATTTTGGTATAACTGTTCGAATTTTGATACGAATATCACCATACGGGTCTCCAATGATTGCCAGATTGGCAATTATAGCTGTTGTTATGTTTTTTTTTTAATTTTTTTTTTGACCTTAAATTACTTATTTTATTTATATTATACTTCTTTAGGCGCGTTGGGCGATTTTTGGATGGGTAAAATCTCATGAGTTCGCGTCACCGACATGCTAATTTAACAGCTTAAGAATGCTGATTCACTTTCATTTGATTTTTTTATACAGAAAAAATTGATTTTTTTTGGAAGACAGTACCGAGCAAAATAAAATTAGGGAGGAAATTTCTGAATAGCTCATGGCTTTCTTACACAACAAAAAAACGATTTTTTTTTGGAAAATTTCATACGGCAAAATAAAATGAGACAGAAAATTTCTGAACACCAGTTGACTTATACAACAAAAAATCGATTTTTTTTGGAAAATATACAGCAAAATAAAATTACACAGAAAATTTCTGAACAACACGTGGCATTCTTATACAGAAAGAATTAAATATCTCTAGCTATTTGTTGTATAAGAAAATCATGTGCTGCTCAGGAATTCAAACCTTAATAAGGATATTGACTTTTATTTGAAATTTACTGCTTATTAACACATATTTTCAAAATTTCAGATTGAAAAATATATAGGCATAAATACACGACAAAATTACCTTACATATATTATTGTTTTGACTTCTGTTGGTCCCCAATGACTGCCTGTTTTTTATTACTTAATTTATCTTTAAAATTTATATTCTTACTACTGAATAAGTGTAAACTACATCGCGCTAGGTACGGGTTCAATTCTGAGCGGTGGCAAAATATTTTTTTTTTTTGTTGAAATTGAGTCTATTGGAAAAAGTGAAAACCATCTGCTCTATATATAAAATCGTTTAACCTGACGCCCAGCCCAAACCCCTGAAGATAGAGACTTGAAACTTTCAGAATATGTCCCACCATAGAGATTTTTCGAAATTTTAGCGCTAAGGGGGTGAACGGGGAGTAAAGGGGGTTTGGGTATTTTTAAACCGTGATTTTCGCCATGAATCCTGCTCAATAGGAGCCTGAAAAGTATCACTCGGAGGTTTTTGGGGTCGCTGATCACGAATCCGGTGTTAGATTTTCAAAATTCAAAACGGAAGGTCCTGTAAGGATAATGCTAATGCAAGAAATAACTTTTAGAAAATAAACGTGTTCCGGGAAAAAATGTCATTAGGGGGTTTTCGAGGTCTCTGATCACGAATCTATATATTTAAAAGGCAAAGCGATTTTGTTTGGATTTCTTTCCGCAGAGCTCCAGCGGCTCCGATTTTGATGATCTTTTTTTTAAAAAAAAGAAAGCTCTCTATCTTTAGACTTTTCCACCAATTTTTAATAATATTTTACTAGATGCAGACCCATCGTTGTCGGGCTAAAGTTTTTTTGCACAAAAAACTTCCAGAAATAACTTTTAGAAAATAAACGTGTTCGCTTCAAGACTTTCGGTTTTGAATTTTAAAACTCTAATACCCAATTAGTTTTTCCAGCCTCCTCACGGGCAAGCTAACTTCAGTCATAAAATATTATCATCACGGACAATGGTGAAAATCTGATCAAAATCGTTTTCGGTTTATAATTAGTGTCTCTATTTTTGTTTTAAACAGTTTTCACATACAAAAAAAAACACAAAAATCACAAAGAAAAAAATATGTTTTAACTAAATGAAAAAAAAATTAAATTAAAAAAACAAAACCTTGGCACCAGCAACCCTGGCTTTGAGCATGGGTATTTTACCCCTTCATTAAACGCCCAGCTGCGATCCGTGTTGTTAAGATCGAAGACTCATCTATATATTTAAAAGGCAAAGCGATTTTGTATGTATTTCTTTCGATACAGCTCCAGCTTAGAATCGATTTTGATAATTCTTTTTTTAAAGGAAAGCTCTCTATCTGTAGATGTGTCCACTTTACTTTTTTCCCATCTATATAATAAAAACTGTAAGGGGGACAATTTTTGTAATTTTGGATTTTCTCAAAAATATTGACATACATTGATGTATTTGGTCGTATTATACTGATGGCAAAAATGACATTTTTATACCCATATGGTGAAACCAAAGGGTATATTAACTTTGCATTACCGTTTGTAACGCCAAGACCCCGTCATCACACATAAAAATGAATTACAACAGTGTGTTTAGAATGATAAACATAAATTGATTTTTGCATATCCGTCTGTGGCGCGGATTGCGGGCGCACGGATTGAGCTAGAGACTTGAAATTTTGTGCAGATCCGTTTTTCGGAAAATGCGAGGCTAAGTTCGTTAATGGGCAAAAATGGACCATTAGGGGGGGGGGGGTACCCCCCATACGAACAAAAACGTTTTTTGTAAATATCTCAAAAACGGTGCATCTCATCAAAAAAGTGCAAAAACAAAAGTTATTTAGGATATGATTTTACATAAAATTCCCATACATCAAAATCCGATTGGAATAAATTTTAAAAAATCTTATTGGAAAGTTTGACTTCAAAGTGAAATTTTGGTATAACTGTTCGAATTTTGATACGAATATCACTATATGAGTTTCTAATCATTGGCAGACTGGCAATTATAGGTTTTGTTATGCTTAAAATTTATGTTTATCCGTCTGTCTGTATGTCGGTCGGTATTTCTGTCTGTTTGTCTGAATGTTTGTTCCGGCATCACGCAAAAACGGCGCGGCCGATTTTGATCAAACTTTGCACACAGGTACAGTTATTGACAGAATAAGGGATCTGATTCTTTTTGATGTCAATCCCCGTTTCTTCTGATATCTCTTAGTCAAGGGTGTCGGATCCAGTTTAATAGCAACCCCTTTCCCTCTCTTGAAACCTCTTTATGCGCTTAAGGGTTTCGGATCCGGTTTTCACCATGAGAGTGGTCAGCCCGCAGGAAAAATATTTGCTCACTAATATCCCCTCAATCAAAGTAACGCGAAATCAAAGTAACGCACGCGTTCTGAAGAAGGATGAATAATGACAAGACAGTAATCGATGGGGAAAGGAAGAAGCGAATCTATATGACATGTTGCCATCAATACTTCGCTGTTCGTCGTTTGAATGTATTTACACTTGCCATGTGTTGCCACTGACGTTTTGCATTGCTATTAATAAATTTGAATTTCGAAACGTTAAAGAATTAAAGTTTTCTGAGTATTTAAATACAGTATTTTGGGGAAAAAAGCAGTAATGCAGTAAACAGTATGATTTTGTAATACAGCGTTGGGTCACAAAGAAAAATGACTAAAAAAAATTCCCTTTTTAAAAGCTTTTATTTAGCTTGCCTTCGTGTCTGTCTGTCTGTCTGTTTGTCAGATCAAGGATAACGGAAGGTCCTGTAAGGATAACGTGATTATCCTTTTCTCCAAATTTTCCGGAAAAAAATCTATTCTGGGGGTTTTTGGGGTCGCTGAATCCGAATCTGTCATTAAAAAATCAGTAAGGATAACGGAAGGTCCTGTAAGGATAACGTGATTATCCTTTTCTCCAAATTTTCCGGAAAAAAATCTATTCTGGGGGTTTTTGAGGTCACTGAATCCGAATCTGTCATTAAAAAGTCTGTAAGGATAACGGAAGGTCCTGTAAGGATAACGTGATTATCCTTTACTCCAAATTTTCCGGAAAAAAATCTATTCTGGGGGTTTTTGAGGTCGCTAAATCCGAATCTGCCATTAAAAAGTCTGTAAGGATAACGGAAGGTCCTGTAAGGATAACGTGATTATCCTTTTCTCCAAATTTTCCTGAAAAAATCTATTCTGGGGGTTTTTGGGGTCGCTGAATCTGAATCTGTCATTAAAAAGTCAGTAAGGATAAAGGAAGGTCCTGTAAGGATAACGTGATTATCCTTTTCTCCAAATTTTCCGGAAAAAAATCTATTCTGGGGGTTTTTGAGTTCGCTAAATCCGAATCTGCCATTAAAAAGTCTGTAAGGATAACGGAAGGTCCTGTAAGGATAACGTGAGTATCCCTTTCTCCAAATTTTCCGGAAAAAAAATCTATTCTGGGGGTTTTTGGGGTCGCTGAATACGATTCTCAAGTTAAAAAGCCTGTAAGGACATCTCAAATGTAAGGATATATATTCGAAGACTAAAAAGAACAAAATAAAAAAAAAAATAAAAAAAAAAAATTAAAAAAAAGCTTTTATTAAAAAGAATGCACTAAAAAGAAAAAAATAATTTTCTGGACGCTGTGTATCAGAAATATAAAAGCTTTTAAAAAGCGAGATAAAGCATAAAACAATAAAATAAAAATTTTTCTCGCTTTTAAAAAGCTTTTATATTTGTGATACACAGCGTCCAGAAAATTATTTTTTTCTTTTTAGTGCATTCTTTTTAATAAAAGCTTTTTTTAAAATTTTTTATTTTTTTTTTTTTTTTTGAGTTAACTATATGCATTTGACTCGAGGCCGAAGGCCGAGTAAAGAGGAAGGCGAGAGCTGAAATATATTTAAATAATTTTACGTAACATCTCCATACATCAAATTCCAACAATTCAAGCGTGAGGGGCGAGGCCGAAGGCCGCGTAGTTGGGGAGGCCGTAGGCCGACGGGGGCAGGGAGGCCGAAGGCCGACCTATGGAAGGGGGATGAACCGCGAAGCGTGTCATTTTTACCGCGATCACTTTGAAAATGATTTACAATACGTTACACTTTTCGTCATATAACGGTATAAATTTTTTAATTGCATATACAGTACACTCGCGGTATAGTGAACGCGTGATATAGTGAACTCGCGATATAGTGTTCATGATTTTTTTTTACATTGATCGCTCTAAATAGTGAACAACTCATTTTTTTGCTGCTCGAAATAGTGAACAAAATTTACAAAGTACCGCAAAGAAACCAAATAAAGAGAATATTCTAACAGAACTTTCATAAATTCGAGTCTAGGCCACAGCTTTTGTTGTTCTAGTCTATGGAAAAGTATTTTTATCCTTAGTCACATGCAGTTCTTTATTGGAAATGGTTAAAAGAAAACATCTCTCCCTTAAAAATAAGTGCGATTTAATCGATGATTATAAGGCCGGTAGAAGTGTAACTACACTGGCCTTGAAATATGGTGTTGCAAAATCCACAGTTTGTGCTATAAAGAAAAACATAACAAAAGCTATAATTGCCAATCTGGCAATCATTGGAGACCCGTATGGTGATATTCGTATCAAAATTCGAACAGTTGTACCAAAATTTCACTTTGAAGTCAAACTTTCCAATAAGATTTTTTAAAATTTATTCCAATCGGATTTTGATGTATGGAAGTTTTCGTTCGTATGGGGGGTACCCCCCCTAATGATCCATTTTTACCCATTAACGAACTTAGCCTCGCTTTTTACGAAAAACGGATCTGCGCAAAATTTCAAGTCTCTAGCTCAATCCGTGCGCCCGTAATCCGCGCCACAGACAGACGGACAGACGGACAGACAGACAGACAGACGGACATGCAGAAATTAATTATTTTTATCATTCTAAACACACTGGTGTAATTCATTTTTATGTGTGATGACGGGATCTTGGCGTTACAAACGGTAAGGCAAAGTTAATATACCCTTTGGTTTCACCATACGGGTATAAAAAAAGCAAATGAAAGTCACAGATTTTTTTCCAAATAAATAATTACATGTCCAAAAAATAAAAAATTCTTTTAACATAAATAAATTATGTATATTTGTTCTTCAAATTAAAAAAATACTGAAATATGTAGGTAGTTTTTGTCAGCTTAATATAGTGAACCATTTGATTTAGTGAATAGGCTTGGTTTTTTTGAGTTCACTATATCGCGAGTGTACTGTATTTGATTAATTCGCAGGTTTGAATTACTGTAGGCGAACTATTTTTTGCTGATTTATACCATTGGCGAACTATTTATTATTGAAGACTGATTTGTTTTTTTAAAATTTAATCATGAAAAAAGGGTTTTTTTTAATACAGTTACTTCTGGATTTTTCATTAGAATTGTCGACAAAATCAAATAGCATCATTCATTATAAGCACGGGGAGAAGCTTTAACGAAAAAAATGCCATTGATTTTGAAGTTCTGAAAAAAGTTCTTGATAGGCGAACTATTCCTGGTTTGGATATATTATAATATTAGTACACTATTTCTCTCTCTAAATCCTTGTATTACTTAGAAAAAGCAAAAAAAAAAGTATTTTTTTTATTTTTCTTTTTTTATTCATATTTGTTAACTTACATTGTTGCCCTCACTTATCTGCTTCTTTAGGCCTTATGGCGCAAAAGCATTAACTCAGCTGTATTATACTATGTAAAATCATAATTTATATTGTTAAATAAATAAATAAATAAAAAATAAAATAAAAATTTAATTGGACGCCCAAAAGAAAGATCAAGAGCATACCGTGAAGGAATAAGATGAGAAATTTGAATATTTCCCATTAAAGTATTGAGAAAATATAGGGAATACACCAACAAAGCGACGATGCTCAAGGAACGGACGATTGTCTGTTACTGCCTTACAGTCAAATCTCGATTTAGAAACATAGTAAAATTTAAGCTCTTTGCATAAATCGAGAAATCGCAACAATCGAATGTCTCAAAAACATGCTGGGAAACCATGTTTACGCATTTCATGGAATTTTTAAAAAAATGTTTGTTCCAACTTTTCTTTATGAATAAGAACAAATATTTTCTCTTGGGCGTAATTCAAGCACTTGCACAAATTGAGCATTGCGTGAATCAAGATTCGACTGTATTTCCAATTAATCAGATCGTACATTTTTTTCAACAGCCACTGCAGGATAATTTTGGGTGCTTTTTGGCCGCGTCTTTTCCAATTAAAAAAAAAATAAAACCGACTTTTAAAAAACACTAAAAATAAAAGAAAGCACTAAAAAGAAAAAAATAATTTAAAACTATGTCCATTAATAGCGTATTTAAAATTCGGCTTTTTGGGAGTGGCGTTAAATTTACACTAAATAAAATCGTTGTAAAATTTCTATTGTCAAGTTTCGCACAAAATCAGTTTGTACATGGAGACAAAGAATAGGATACAAAAAATAGTAACATATGAGACAGTGGGCTTTTTTATAGCGATTGCTTAAAAATAGGGAATTCCATTTGGGGCATAAAAGAACTTAGTTTTGGTGCTTCTAAGAGCCGTGTCTATAGTTAATCTGTTTGGCAACAATTTTTGGAGTCGATCACGATTAGCCTTAAGGGTTAGAAAGTATGTAGTTGCAAATTTAACGCCACTCCCAAAAAGCTGAATTTTAAATACGCTATTAATGGACATAGTTTTAAATTTTTTTTTTCTTTTTAGTGCTTTTTTTCTTTTTAGTTTTTTTTAAAGTCGATTTTATTTTTTTTAAAATTTTTTATTTTGAACGTTTTTTAGTTTCAATTTTTAATACAGGTAAAACTACAAAGGGTTTGAGGGGATAAGTCCGCAGAGGGGAAATATATATAGAAGAATCGTCCAGGTATTGTACTGAATACAATACAAAGAATTCAACTCGATATCTCAAGCGATGTAGAATCTAGCAGGGAGGGGTTTGAGGGGGTAGGTTAACACGGGAGAAATATATAAAAGAACCTTCCTTGTGTTGTACTGAACATAACGCAAAAAATTTCAACTCGATATCTCAAGCGATGTAGAATCTAGAAGGAGAGGGGATTTGAAGGGGTGGATCAACAGGGGGGAAGTATGTAAAATGCCCTTTCTGGCATTGTACTGAACACAACACAAAAAATTTCAACTCGATATCTCAAGCGATGCAGAATTTAGCGGGAGAGGGGATTTGAAGGGGTGGTTAAACAGGGGGAAGTATGTAAAATGTCCTTCTTGGCGTTGTACTGAGCACAACACATAAAACTTCAGTTCGCTATCTCAAGCGATGTAGAATCTAGCAGGGGAGGGAGTATGAAAGCATAGCGCCACGGGGAGAAAATTTGCAGCGGGGTCCAACCAGGAACTTTCTCTTTGGGATGACCAAAATCGGTCAACCCAGTAAAAAGTTAGCCGTGTACATTAAAAAAAGGCATCCAGGTCGAATTGAGAACCTCTTCCTTTTTGGAAGTCGTTTAAAAATATGGGTCTTTCACTGAAGACTCACTATTTCGATGTCTAGCATTTTAATGTTGTTACAGTCATCAATTGGCCCACCCATAAACCTTTTGTAGTAGTTTTTCACGCTTATAAACAGCTTTAGATGTATTGAACATCACATGGTTGATTCTTTCTCAAAATTTTAAAGTCGACAATACCTTATATCGATACCCTAATGTGAAAACTTCATAAGCACAGAAAAGCAAATTTTGAGTTTATGCATACTAGTAGGTAGAAGAATTTTAGAAAATTTGTATTCTGGCACTCACAGTTTGGAAATTTGCCGAAAATCGCATCTAGTAGGTACGCAAAAACTCGATTTTAAGCAAAACGAAAATGAAAATTTTGTCGAAAGAGTAAATAAAAGTTTTATAAACAAAACGTTTTAGCAGCTCTAAATTTTCATTTCTTTAAATGAGCCATTTTGCTTTTTAATTATGTTTTTGTTAAATCACATACTTTCTAAAAAAAATTCCACTGCGGCGCATTTTAAGCAATGATTTCGTTTTAAATTACATTTGTTTTTTTTATGCATTTAATGTTTGTAATTTCAACGATTCACTAAATACTTCCAAAACACGGTTTTCCAAGGAAATTGAGCCACAAAAAAAATTGCTTCACAACAAAATTAGGATGAGATCGGTAGCGTCACTGCGATTATGATGTGCATTCATTTGCATTTGTTATTGCTGCCAGTCCCCGTAACCCAAGCTTAAATGTTGTTTAATTATTTATTTCAGTTTTCTAATAGTTCTGTCGATTACTATATTTTAAAAAAATTGATTAACCATTCTATTAATTGGTTTACTTATAATTTTATGATTAATCGCTTAGTCGAAAGACAATGATTTGCACCATACGATTAACCGTTACACCACCTCTATCCTTAACGCAATTTATCAGAACAGGGGTAATTTAATGATGATACATTCAACATTCAAAATATTTTAAACATTGTACATTTGTTAAAAATTGAATTTTTCTTTACTTTTTCAATATCAAAAACTAAAACTGGCAGTTAAGTTCTTATATTGCAGAAAAGTCTCAGTATGGACTTTTTGGCGGCATGTGTATGCCCCGATTCCCTCCATCCTTAAAATGTCTGTAAATTTCAAAATGTTTGGGACGGAGAAAGGCAAATTAAATTTGATAAGACTACCAGCTTTAAAGGCAATATAAAAAAAAAAGTTTCAAGTTTTTTTTAAATTCTTTTTTATGTATTTATTTTAATTATTTCAATAAGTCATTTTTAATAACAACTTTATATACTTCAGTTTCTCTTTGCGAGAAAATTAATTCAAAGGGAAATTTATGTATATAACTTGAGTCATTTCGTTTTTCCTATAAAAATGAATTTTTGATAACGTTATAAAAAAAGAAACTACTGTTTGCTTTGCTAACCTCTTAACTTTTATAACATATATTACTCATTAAGTTAACTAATCCTATAATCGTAAGATCGTGATGATAACTGATTTTTGAATCCTATGTCGCTGTACCGTTGGCTACTTTTTTCGATGCGTTGTACTCTTCAAATAAGATCCGCAAATCCGACAATGCTCTCTCGATATTTTTACCAAAACGAGCAGCATCCTAAAAACAAAGGAGATTTGAAACATTTCAAGTAACATGAATTTTGCGAGTTCCCTACCGTTAATGGACAACTTTCCTTTGCTGAGATATGGAAGAAAATCATATCTTCGCCAGCAATTATGTATGAAACACCATATCCATCATCAGCAACTGGACCAAAACCACCGCCTGCACTAATGCAGTTTGGATGCTTAGTGAGGTCCATTTTAGTCGTTTGCCCATGCGGCGTTTGACTAGTTGACAGTCGCCATGGCTCGCTTAGTACTTCGTTGAGGAATGGCGATTCGACTTCCAAATATTTCGATACGACGTACAAACAGAACAGATGGCGATCAATCCCTTTGCCGCACATCGAGTCCTGATATGCCAACTGATGACGATTGCATGCAGCTTGCAGGAATTCAACTCTTTCCTGGGTCTGTAAAAAAAATTAATGGAGTTTATTAAAATTTTAGCCAATCCAATGATATTGTAATTAAGCTTTAAATAACACAAAAACAAAAAGCATCTGTTCACCGTTGAGTTTGGATTCATCATCGATTTGACCCATGCTACTGATTCTATGGTGCAGGGACGGACGGTTTCTGTGCGACCTTCTCGGAAGAGCCGAGTCATTGATGCTTCATACGTCAGAGAGAAACGATTAGCGTCGCGGAAGTAAGCCAGCTGAAGCGCCATTTGAATATAAGCATCAGGTGACACACGACAGGTCTTCATGAATCCCTTTCCATAAGCACTGTGCACGAGAATGTTTAAATCTACATCCTAAAATATAATATGAATAATACATGAAATCAAGATCTTTACTTAAAAAAAACGTTACGTTTAATAATTTGGTGGCATCTATGTCCGCCTCTTCGATTTGTGAAAGACATGGCGTCAGGTCCCAGTTAAGTCGTGATGGAATTGGAGGGATAAATTCTGGTGTTCCTTTTGTGTTTCCATTTTCATCATATCTGTTTTTGATTAAAGGACATTGATATATTAAAAATAATAAATGTTTACATTTCGGAACTCTTCACATATTTGTGTGAAATATTTATACAAAAAGCATGCATCTTGTATATGTACAAAGCGTTCTAAATGTTTTAGTACCTCAATCGCTATTTCGCGGTAAAAATTTCTAGTCAAACATCTTCACCGAAAAAAACTCACCGAAATTCCAAACTCACCGAAAGGAAAACTCTCCGCAAACCAAACTCACCGAAATTTTACACACAAGGGAAAACAAAACTTGCCGAAATGAGCAAGACAAACACTGAAGCCTTCGAATGCAAAACCCTAGAGATCTAAAATACAAAATAGAGAGAAAAATTCCAGAAAATTCGAAGGAAATTCGGCCACTATATTTCTATCTGTGCCATATGAATAATATTGGTCAAAGTATTTGCTGGCACTTAAATTTTATGTTCGCCCTGCATTTGCCCAACACGACAATACTCCATAAACCACTCATGTGAAGTTGACGACCTCTTTTTGGAAATCATTTAAAAAAATTAGAGTTCTGAGCAGCATTTGAATAGTTCTGTAGATCTCAATTAGTTAAAAAAAATAGTTCTAGTGTTTTAAGGAGGGAAAACCCGAAAATAAAAAATTGGTCGCCAAGTTCACGCAGCGACCTCTTTTCCAAAAAAAAAGTGTTCTGATACTATATATCGAGTTCTGGTTGGAGTTCCCTGTAGAACTCCACACCAGTATTCGTAATCCGTGCTTATTTGGCTGGAACGAAAAATTTTTGAGAATTTTTTTTTTCCAATATTTAAAAAAAATCCTATAAAAATGTCCTGGAAAAGGATACAACAGTTCTGGTTGGAGTTCCCTGTAGCAGTCCACACCAGTAATCGTAATCCGCGTTGATTTGGCTGATATGTGAAATTCCGGTAACAATATAATTTTATTTAAACGAGAACGACTTCATGTTTGAAGGGCCCCATCCACGAGATACATGTATGACAAGCATCGGTGTTTGCGCATGCCAATTTGTTCATGCAAATATTCCCATCCACTGTGCATACATTAGTTTGTCAAAGGCCATCATTGAGTATGTTGCGTTTTCTATATCATTTCCCGATCTGCGTTTGATTCAATTCCTTTGAGTTTTTCAACTAATTCGTCATATCGCACATGGTCCCGTAGACTGTAGTACCTCAAAATCGGCCATTTCAAGAAAAACGCATTCAAAGTTTTCATTTCAAAATAATTGTTTATAAATAATTGTTTTTTCTGTTGTCTGTACAGTAATATTTCAATTTATTACTCTTTTGATAATAATTTACAGATCATTTGCTTCATTTTTTTTTTGCAATAATAAAAGATAGAGTTAGGTTTGTTTTCGACAAAATCAATTCAAATTTTAAAAAATGGGAATTTAAAAAACCAAAAATAAATAAATTTTAGGACTACGTTTACATTTAAATTTGTTTTTCATTTGATTCAGTCAATTTTCCTTTACATAATGGAATAATTACTCAAAAACACATTTTTTTGAGATACTACAGTCTACGGGACCATATGCGATATGAGGCATTTTTAAGTAATATATTTTTATATTCTTCACTTTTCGCTTTCCACAATTCTGGCAAATCTCTATATAGCTCAAGAAACTCGCGCCAAAATGTATTAATCCCGATCGAGGGTGTCATCTTGTCGGCAGTCAGCAACGTACTAACCACGCCATGTATACGCAAACATCGCCATCCACGAGAATTCATGTATGCGGTATGATCATGGGCAGTGTTGCCATTTTCAGCGACTTATCTCATTTCTAGCGACTTTCATGCCTTGAAAAGCACGTGTTGAGATTTGAGATTTTACTGGTCTTTTGGAGACTTTTCGGAGATTTTCAGCGATTTTTAAAAGTTTCTTAAAAAAAAACTTTGTTGAAATTTTTGCTAAAAAATATCATATTTTTCACAATTTACATTTATGCTTATTGGGTCAACAACCTACCAAATGTATATAAATAAGTACCACAGAATCCCCCTATAAGACAATACATGAATCACTCAACTTAAGTAAACGTCAAATTTATTTTGAATTTTGTTTGTTTTGCTGCAAGTGCAGTGTGTTTTTTAAGAAGACAAAGTTGTTTTTTTATTATTATATTTTATTATTGTTAAAAACAAAGAATAAAAGCGATTTGAAAACAAGATATATGTTTAAATATAATTAAAAAAAGTCTCAAAACTAGCGATTTTGTCTATAATTTCGGAGACTTTTTTTTCCTCACTTCAGCGATTTAGGACTTGAGGTCTCCGGCAACACTGATCATGGGTGCATGACGGCTTTCAAAAACTTTTAATTTTGTCATACATGCATGCGCAAACAGGAATACTTGCCCATCCACCATCAAATTGGCATGCGGAAACACCGATGCATGTTATACATGTATCTCGTGGATGGGGCCCACGGTATAATAACAATTGTATACCGTCTATTTGTATACCGTAGATGGGGCCCTTGAAGGTATTTACAGCTAATTCGCTTTGCGCTTTTACGTTTCACACGGTTGCCAGATTGCAAAATTTTTTTGACAATAGAATCAAATTGTATATTTTTATAAAACAAGAAATATCAATAGATTTAAATTTTAATAGTTCATAGTTCCTGCCAAGGGCTTTCTATACCCGGATCAGTGGGAACAAGGGAGATATTAAAAAATTGTTTGTTAAAAAATATTTGGTATAAGAATTAATTTCTCGCTGGCGTTGATATGGTGAATCTTTAAAAATGCATTTGACTGGTTTAGGGTTCAGGTGTTTGCCAACTCGTGTCGCATGGAATTTAAGGTATTTTTTTGCGAATCAGTGTAATAAAATTTTTTTTTTGTTAGTACAATAAGGGCCCCAATGGAATTTCCTGTAATTCACTTCAAAATTGAAAATTCACATGTTTTCTGAAAGTGTTAAATTCAAATAAATTTTACAACAGTTAAAAAAATTGTATTTTTAATTTTAGGCGTCCGACTATTTTGCTATTAAAAGGAGGAGAGACGGAGAAACGATTCTGTCAAACCCTACTACTCGCTGACCCGGTTCCGAGTTCAAGAACCGAGAATCGAAAACCGAATTCAAAAACAGAATTCAAGACCGGATTCCGAGTGCAAAACCAAAAAAAAAACATTTAAAAGAGGATTTTGGCTATCTTCGTTTTTACAAGCTTTAATATTGTTAGTTTGTTTGTTATTGGTTATACTATGTTCAGACCGAAGTGTTCACACAGAGGTTAAGGTAATTTTGTTTCACATTTCAAAGACGTTAGTTCAAAAATGGATCGAGAAAGTAGCATTACTATGAATTATTTTAGTACTATGATGAACGATACAACTCAACACATCGATGAAATATATGCAAACAGAAGAAAGCGGAAATTATGTGTAATGAAAATAAATAAGTTGAAGAGACAGCAATTATTAATATTGTTAATGGCGCCACATTCATTGAATAGTAAATTTTCGTAGAAATTGGTAAGTTTTGGGAAGGAGTTTTTTCAAAACCAATTTCATCGAAGCACTTTTCAAACCTTGTGCGGAATGTTGAAAAATTTACAAAAAAAGACACAAATGTTAAAACTGATGTACTGAATAGAGCTGAATAAGTGATCTAGGGTTGTATACATTGTTTTTACTTGATTTCGTTCGGCACTTTGTGGAAATTACGTACTTTTACGTAATTTCGAAAATACGCTAATGTACTGCAAATCTCGTGATTTCGAGCGTGATTTCCTCCAAAATCACGCAAATCCTTAAAATTACGTAATTTTGCGTCGGTCTGAACATAGTATAAAGCCACGACATGTAAAAAGTGTCATAGATATACAGGGTGTATTGTAATCGTCTGTACAAACGAAGAGGGCTGATTTCTGGGACCAAATCATGAAAAAAAATTGTTCTACTATCGCAAATTGTAACGGATTTTAATGACTTTTCCTTTTTTGGAAAGCCAAGAGTATGCTCTTTCTGAATGTTTTGTCTTTAGTTTTAAAAACTGAAATTATTTAGATAAAAATTATGTTAAATTTGAAAAAATGTTCGAAAAAATTGAAAAAAATTTAGAAAACCTAATTTTTCTGAAAAACTTGTTCTTTAAAAAAAATATGTTTTTATTTCATTGCTGTACCATTCTTAGTTTTGATGTTATAGACAAATAAGTGAGGACAGTTTTGTGCAAAAAATTAAATTTTAAGAAAATGTATACCACATGAAACGTTTTTTAGTAGATTGTAATTTGAGCAGAGAGGTAAAAACGTTAATATGATCATCGCATCATTTTATTATACGAAAAATATTGATTAAATAACTACATTGTTACTGTTGATCAAATGTATAATTTTATACGAAAAAAGGAGGAAAAAGATAAAATCAAGAATAATGTTATAAAACTTTATTACAAACAATTATTTACAAGAAGTTTTCAATGTGATCTCCACTTTTGGAAACGAAGAAATCAGTCCTCTTCGTTTGTACAGACCATTACAATACACCCTGTATATGTGGCTCTGACGTCATTTTTACGTCAGCATGTGGTCACAATAGCCACATGCCGTATACTAGCTCTCTTTGTGACACTCACACATGGTACACATACGAATTTGTAGTGGTTGCATATATAAATTTATGGCAGTCACAATATATGTGCCTGCACGAATTCTTGACACAGCATATGGATCGTATGTAGCCCTCATATGTAACTTTTGAATGACATTTCAGCATAAGGCTCAAATCACGTAATCTAATTTTGACCCACTTCCCCTCATCTGTTTGACTTGAAGTTTTGCATACACGTGACTCCGATGACAATGCAACATGTGTTTTCTCGTGTATACGAGAAAAAAAATACAAAATGGTGGTCTACAGACATAATTTTGTCCAAATTGAACTGCCGAAATACCCATCGTGTGATGCCTTAAATGAAATAGTTCAAGAAAAATCTAATAAATGACGCTAATAAATAGCGGCGTTAGAAATTTTAAAAAAAAATTGACGTAGGTACTTGAAAATTATTCTATGACACGTATGAATTTCGACAAGAAAATAGACATAAAATTTTGGGCGGGAAACAAAATCTTAAGAAATCTGACTCGGATTTATTTGGAAATCGTGTTCTGGCAAATATATATTTTGGGCTAAAATATGGGCCAAAATCCGTCTCTCCTCCTTTTATAGCAAAATAGTCGGACGCCTAAAATTAAAAATACAATTTTTTTAACTGTTGTAAAATTTATTTGAATTTAACACTTTCAGAAAACATGTGAATTTTCAATTTTGAAGTGAATTACAGGAAATTCCATTGGGGCCCTTATTGTACTAACAAAAAAAAATTTTTATTGCACTGGTTCGCAAAAAATGCCTTAAATTCCATGCGACACGAGTTGGCAAACACCTGAATCCTAAACCAGTCAAATGTAATTTGACTTTCGCCAGCGAGAAATGAATTCTTATACCAAATATTTTTTAACTCTATTGATATTTCTTGTTTTATCTTCTCCCCTCGCCCCCATACAGTAATATCAAATTATATGACTGTATGGGGGCGGGGGGAAGGAGTAATCCAAAATAATTGCACTATATCTATACATAAACCATCCTTCCCCGCCCCATACAGGCATATCAAATTAATTTAAGACTGTAGAAATAATTTAAAAATTTACTTTTTAGTAGGCAACGTTTTATTTTTAATCAAAAAATAATTATGTGAATATCTTTTCATAATTGTGCGTGTGCTATTTTTGTGTTGTAGCGTAACAGAGCTGATGAAATGACATGAAAGGAGATTAAATGAGATGAAATGAGTCGGGAAGGAGATGAAATGAGATGAAAGGAGATGAAATGAGTCGGAAAGGAGATGAAATGAGATGACATGGGATGAAATGGGATGAAATGAGATCAAATGAGATGAAATGATATCAAATGAGATGAAATGACATTAAATGAGATCTAATGAGATCAAATGAAATGATATGAGATCAAATGAGATGAAATGATATGAAATGAAATCAAATGAGATGAAAGGAGATGAAGAGAGATGAAGTGAGAGGAAATTAGATGAAATGAGATCAAATGAGTTCAAATGAGATGAAATGAGATGAAATGAGATGAAATAAGATGAAATGAGATGAAATGAGATGAAATGAGATGAAAGGAGATCAAATGAGATGAAGTGAGATGAAATGAGTCGGAAAGGAGATGAAATGAGATGGAATAAGATCACATGAGATGAAATGAGTCGGAAAGGAGATGAAATGAGATATATATATATTAGATTGCCCACAAGATATATGAAATGTGTAAAGTTGTAATTTTTGTTGCTCCCCGTCCATTTTCGTGAAGTTTAGGTCAAAAAAATAAGATTTAAAAAAAAAAGTAGGAGCCTGTAGTGGAAAAAACCCAGTCGGTTTTTCATTGAAGTTTCAAAAATAGACTTTAAAATGGTGAATCGCTTTAACTGTCCGTAACTCCTACAATATTTAATTTTTCGTTGATGGTCTAAAGACAACTTTTGTAGAGGATAACTAGACGAACATCTAATTCTCACGAAGTTTTGACCTACGGTTGAAATTTAATGCTTTTTTGGTCCCAAAACAGCAATTTTTTAAGAACATTTTCATGAATTTTTTTCTTTAAATGTATTTTTTGCACTTTCTAAAGGGTGGAATATTTCTTCTGGTAAGCCTATGTTCTAGAGAATGAAATGTAGATTAATTTTAAAAAAAAAATGAAGCCGATCTAAAGTTATACGACATAGATACAGACCGACAAACAGACAGATTTATGGATATCCTAAATTTTTTGTCTGAAACGGATTTTGTACTGGTCAGATTTTTCAAAAGTAGAATTTTTTTTAAGTTTTTCCGATATTCTTATTTGTTATAAAACATTTTAACCCTTAATTTATGAGGTGAAAATCATATGCGTAAATGATGAGGTGGTTTCCAATGGACTTGTTCTAATCACATACCAAATCCGTGCTTTTAACTCGGCACACAACACCATACTGTATGAAAATACTGAAGATTTCAGAGTCACTGTGCTGAAAACATGAGAAATAGCAAAGAGAGAAAAGTCAATGTGGGTCCACTGGACCCACCTCATCAATGAAGGGTTAAAATATAAAATTTAATGGATTTTTTTTTAATTTTTTTCTTGAAATTGTTCATAATTTTTTGTTAAATATTCAATGAATTTTGCTTTCGAATAGCTTTGCATTGATATTTGTTTATAATGCTGTTCCAATGCATGCAGGATATACTGTTTTTGTTGCTCCTGGTGCGTTAGAACAGTATTATATCGAGTCATCAAAGCTACTCCACGCTCTGCTATATCATACACCACAAGTAAATTTTTAATCATTGCCTTCGCAGCGATGTAGTTCTCGTCTTCCTCCCATGTTGCTGGATCGGCAGTCAAAAAATTGTTCCTTATACCAGTGATTTCTTGATTTAATATTTTATCAAAGAAAAAGTATGTGTTATTACTAACAAAATCGCACAATTCTGATGACTCGATATAATACTGTTCTAACGCACTAGGAGCAACAAAAACAGTATATCCTGCATGCATTGGAACAGCATTATAAACAAATATCAATGCAAAGCTATTCGAAAGCAAAATTCATTGAATATTTAACAAAAAATTATGAACAATTTCAAGAAAAAAATTAAAAAAAAAATCCATTAAATTTTATATTTTAACCCTTCATTGATGAGGTGGGTCCAGTGGACCCACATTGACTTTTCTCTCTTTGCTATTTCTCATGTTTTCAGCACAGTGACTCTGAAATCTTCAGTATTTTCATACAGTATGGTGTTGTGTGCCGAGTTAAAAGCACGGATTTGGTATGTGATTAGAACAAGTCCATTGGAAACCACCTCATCATTTACGCATATGATTTTCACCTCATAAATTAAGGGTTAAAATGTTTTATAACAAATAAGAATATCATAGGAGTTACGGACAGTTAAAGCGATTCACCATTTTAAAGTCTATTTTTGAAACTTCAATGAAAAACCGACTGGGTTTTTTCCACTACAGGTTCCTACTTTTTTTTTTAAATCTTATTTTTTTGACCTAAACTTCACGAAAATGGACGGGGAGCAACAAAAATTACAACTTTGCACATATGGGCAATCTAATATATATATATATATATATATATATATATATATATATATATATATATATATATATATATATATATATATATATATATATATGATGTATTTCGATACCGGTTTCTTAATTACAGATGTACTTCCTCAAGGCAAAATGTCGCCAAGTCTCAACTCTTAAAACTCCCCTCCTGCAATCTTCTGCAATTCAAGAGGAATTTCGATCTAGTTTTCACGGTTAGGTAAGTCAGCCCCAAACGAAAATTTTTCTCCCACTAAAATCAACTCCGCTTCTGTGATCGTCTCTTCTGCTGCTTCCTAAACTACTCAATGGATTTTGATATGGTTTTGACCAATAGAGAGGTTTTCTCTCAAAAAAATTTTTGCTCGTCTAAAATCAACCCTCCTGCTTATCCTAAACAACTGAATGCATTTCGATGCGGTCTTTTTTTCCTTGGATTGGGCATTCCACAGGCCAGATTCGAGGCCGAAGCATAGAATAAGGAATATATAGAAAAAACTCTGCCGAACAAATTTTTGACAAATTTCCCCTTCGAAGGGGGGGGGGGGGGGGGGAATGTCCCTATCATTCACTAGCTACGGCCTAAAAGTTAATTACTTTTAGACTAGGGAGCAGGAAGCAGAGAGAACATTTTCTAATCATTTTCGTCGTATCTATTCAATGAGATGGAGGAATCGAATGGATAATTTTTTTCCGTGTTACATCGGATCCTCTTGCTTCATCTCACAGTGGAAAATTTTCTCTAAAAATTTGTTCTAAGAGTTTATTCTCTAGATTATTTGTTCTCTGGCCGAAGGCCGACGCGTATGGCGGGGATGAACCGCGGAGCGGTTCGGGCGGAGCCCCTAGTAAAAATATATAATTTGATTCTATTATCAAAAAAAATCTTGCTATCTGGTAACCGTGTGAAACGTAAAAGCGCAAAGCGAATTAACTGTAAATACCTTCAAACATGAAATCGTTATCAGTTCCGTGCACGTTTAAATAAAATTATTCTGTTACCGGCATTTCACATATCAGCCAAATCAGCGCGGATTACGATTACTGGTGTGGAGTGCTACAGGGAACTCCAACCAGAACTGTTGTATCTTTTTCCAGGACATTTTTATTGGATTTTTTTAAAAATTAAGTGAAAAATTTTTTTACGTGGATACGTCTTCGATTATGGTTATAGGGGTACAAATTAGAAAATCTGCCTTGCTGCCATGATAACAAATTTGCAATTGATGATACTCGACGGCCTACATTAAAGCATTGTTTAGGGTATTTTGTTATGTTAAACTATGTTCAATTATTTTTTTAAAAATCAAAATGTAAATTTTCACTGCCGCTGGGTATGATGCATACACATATCGCTCATTCAATGCAACAACGGGATAACTCCAAAAAATTGATTTCGAGAAAAAGGCAATGTAAGGTTTCGAAATGCTGTAATTCTGCTGTAAAAGTGATGCGACAAGAACGACAAATCATGATTTCTGGTGGCAAATTTTTGAGTTACAGATTTGAAGTTTCGGCAATCGAAAGTTAAAAAAAGTATATCAGCTGCATAAATACCTCAAAATTTGTGTTTTTTGAGCTATGCCGTTGTTGCATTGAATGAGCGATATATGTATTTCATTAGTAAGAGAACGATATTTCGCTCCCAGCACTAAAGTTCTGTTCTCAAAGAACGTAAAAACAAAACGCAAACGTAAAGATCTTAAGAGCAAGAACTTAAAAAACCATAATTTTGTTTTTGTTCTTTGGGGGGTTAAATTTTTATTTTCCATTGATTTCAATTCCTCCTTGGGAGCAGAACGAAAGACTAGAAATGGGAGCGTTTTGAACACTGTATGTATGATATTTATTTCATACATACTTATGATAAGCATAAACCAATTATAAATAAAATTACTTTTAATTAAAAATTTGTTTCCTTAATTTCCTTTTTACTAAAATTTCTTACTTAAATATCTATTGGCGATCGTTGTACGTCTTCTGGCCGTCTCTACGAGACAGACTTTTTCTCCAAAATTTGACATTCCGGCTAAATAAGCACGAATTACGATTACTGGTGTGGAGTGCTACAGGGAACTCCAACCAGAACTGTTTTAATCTTAATATTTTGGATTTTAGTAGTTTTTTGCATGATTTTTTTTACTAGAACTATTGAAAAAAACTATCAGGAACTGTAGAACTCTTTATCGTGAATCGATATATAGCATCAGAACTTTTTTTTTTGGAAAAGAGGTCGCTGCGTGAACTTGGCGACCCATTTTTTGTTTTCGGTTTTCCCCCCTTACAACACCAGAACTATTTTTTTTACTAATTGAGAACTATAGAACTATTCAAATACTACTCGATGCATCTTGTAGTTGTTGTAACATGAACGCGATTGAAAACACTTTTCATTTTCTGGCAATATGTCCTATTTTCAAAGCTTACCGTAAACGCTATTTGGGAAAATATGAGTTAACGAAAGATGAAATGTATGACTATTTAAACGGCTCGGACTATGACTCTTTGTTCCGCTATCTAGACATAGCTTTAAGATATAGAAGATTGCTCATAAATGAATTTAATTAATTAAAAAGATTTGCATATAGTTTCCTTATAATTATTCAAATTAATATTATAATAAAAAAAAAAATTGTTTTTTGCTAACCTGACAGACAACGCAAGTTATGTCAATACGGTTTTAAGATTCTAAAGATTGTAAATCAAATTATATTTTCTTTTGAATAAAACTTATTATTATTATTATTATTATTACTACTCAGAACTCTAATTTTTTTAATGATTTCCAAAATGAGGTCGCCAACTTGACATGAGTCCATTATTCCACCACACGCTATTCAATCAAATCAAATATAAGCTACGACTCATTGAATCTCCAAATAATAGGACTGTTGTCCAATTCTTTGCACAGAATTTCAAATATATTTAGTATTTTGAATACTAGGTCCATATAAACTATAATATTAAAATTTCCTCAGTTGGTCAATTGGCGATTGTCCAAGAATAGATTTCCGTCCTTGTGACAATTTTCAAATTCAAATAATATTTTTTAAAAAGATAGTTCTAAAAATAAAAGAAGAGAATGTGCAAAAAAGTGCATAAAAGTAAAATGGTGAAGTTCTTGAGAAATCCCTTAGCTTTTTAAAAGCTTTTATTTAGCTTGCCTTCGTGTCTGTCTGTCTGTTTGTCTGTCAGATCAAATCTTGCAACTCAATTTTGACCCACTTCCACTTGTCCGATTGACTTGAAATTTTGCACACTTATATAAGTCCGATGACAATACAATATTTTCACTACTTCGTCCTTGTAAGGATAACGGAAGGTCCTGTAAGGATAACGTGATTATCCTTTTCTCCAAATTTTCCGGAAAAAAATCTATTCTGGGGGTTTTTGGGGTCGCTGAATCCGAATCTGTCATTAAAAAACCAGTCAGGATAACGGAAGGTCCTGTAAGGATAACGTGATTATCCTTTTCTCCAAATTTTCCGGAAAAAAATTTATTCTGGGGGTTTTTGAGGTCACTGAATCCGAATCTGTCATTAAAAAGACTGTAAGGATAACGGAAGGTCCTGTAAGGATAACGTGATTATCCTTTTCTCCAAATTTTCCGGAAAAAAATCTATTCTGTGGGTTTTTGAGGTCGCTAAATCCGAATCTGCCATTAAAAAGTCTGTAAGGATAACGGAAGGTCCTGTAAGGATAACGTGATTATCCTTTTCTCCAAATTTTCTGGAAAAAATCTATTCTGGGGGTTTTTGGGGTCGCTGAATCCGAATCTGTCATCAAAAAGTCTGTAATGATAACGGAAGGTCATGTAAGGATAACGTGATTATCCTTTCTCCAAATTTTCCGGAAAAAAATCTATTCTGGGGGTTTTTGGGGTCGCTGAATACGATTCTCAAGTTAAAAAGCCTGTAAGGACATCTCAAATGTAAGGATATATATTCGAAGACTAAAAAGAACAAAATAAAAAAAAATAAAAAAAAAATTTAAAAAAAAGCTTTTATTAAAAAAGAATGCACTAAAAAGAAAAAAATAATTTTCTGGACGCTGTGTATCTCAAATATAAAAGCTTTTAAAAAGCGAGATAGAGCATAAAACAATAAAATAAAAATTTTTCTCGCTTTTAAAAAGCTTTTATATTTGTGATACACAGCGTCCAGAAAATTATTTTTTTCTTTTTAGTGCATTCTTTTTTAATAAAAGCTTTTTTTTTTATTTTTTGGTTCTAAAGTTAGTTTTTACTCTTTTCATCGTCTATCTGTTGCTCGAGAGCATTTTTGTACGAAGTTATAACACAAGGAAAAGAAATTTGATGACTAATCTTTTGACCCCTTGAATGGCAAGTACGTGAGACAAGTAGCGGGAGACCACTTATGCTTTTGTGTTTTATTCAGAACCTTTTGCGCCGGGAAATCTAAGAAAACTGATCAACGTTTGCTTAAAAAAACGGTGTCTTAAAATTTTTCTATTGAGTCCAGAAAAATTTCTTTGAGGCAGCAGTGCACAAACAAAACAGCTATAGGAAACAATTTATATAAATAGATGATAAATTTCCCATCATAAATTCGGCTATTTATTTAAAATTTTGAGTTAAATTTATTTTCAGGCTGCTCCAGGTTAACTTGAGACTTTTGTAAGAAATACTATAAATACCTAGTAAATGCTAGACTTTATTCACTAAAAATTAAATAAATGCTGGAAGACACCATCACTAGTAGTAAATACTAGAAACTTTTTAGCACACTTGTGGAATAGCAAATACTTCATACTTTATTCATTGCTTGCCTACTAAAATTGGCTAAAATGCTAGTAAAAGCATTTGCTACGTTTTATTCACTTGGTCCTATGTGCTAATTTCGTTTCTTTATGATGTCTGGCTCCTGATGGTCAGTTCCGTGTGCCTATGATTTGACCTCCTTCCTGTTTCGCGGCCAGTCAATTAGTAGGGCGCGTGTTCTTTTTTGGTTGTCTGCGATTTGAAAAATGAGGCTGACAAAAATAAGTCGGACTCTGAATCGGATTAAGAGAAACCGGTGTCACAAAAAGATCTATAAAAAAAATCGGCCAAATAACTGACTGCAAAAATAGTTTTCTGTCAAATTTTTCTCCTATGTTGTATTTTAGATCTATAGAGTCTTCGATACAAAAGCTTCAATTTTTATTTTGCTCATTTCGGTGAGTATTCCATTCGATGAGTTTGGTTTTCAAAGAGTTTGGATGTAACCAATTCAATTATAGGCTCATTTCCGAATTGATATTTTTCTCTTTCTAGTTAAGATTTAAGAGCCTCTATTTAACTGGGGTTAAGAGTAGAGTGACCAGTCTTTAAAAACGAAATAGTTGGTTTTGGAATAAAAAAAAGTTACTTGTGTACTATATGGGGGTATTCTGAAAAGTATTATATGAGGCATTCGGAACTGATATCTATCCAATGTAATATGGATCATAAAAATAGGTTCAGTTGTTTTGATGCAAATTAATTTTTTCCTCATTTCGATCTATTACGACCATTTTTCCATATATTCAATTTTGAATGGAATGCGCCCAACTTTGAATCAAATCACCTGACATAATTTGCGACAACAGAAAATTGATTGTTGCTGACGTCGTGAATTCAAGGAACTAATGTTAAGCAGTTTTAATCTAGTTGAGTATGGGGGAAGAGAGTTTTGATCTTTCCACGGTAGTAATTTCAAGGCAAAAAGAAGGAAACGTCTCTGAACGTTTTTAATACGCTTAATATGGCGGCGTAAAATGTATCAAGGACAGGACGGACAAATGCTAAATAAATAACAAAAGGATCATTAGGGTCCTTGGTCCTTTGCCATACATTTTACAAAACTTAACATAGAGTTGGCTTGATTAACTCTATTGATTTGTTAGTTAAAATTTAACTTCGAACGTGAAATCGGGATCCAGTCAAGTTTATATAAAAAACTAGCAGACCCTTCGTTGCCAGTTTAAAGTTTTTTGTATAAATTTTAGAATGTCAAAAAACCAAAAATAATTAAAAAAGATTTTTTATAGGACCTTCTGCCTTGAATTTTGAAAATCTAACATAGCTAAAAACCTGCTCCTGGCAACGCAGATCATTTTGCAAAAAACCGCGTAAAAATCGGTCCAGTAGTTTTTCAGTTTTGTAATCTCAAACAAACAGACAGACAGACAAACAAACAGACATAGACAGACAAACAAACAGACAAACATTAATTTATATATATATATAGATAGATTAATCGGGTCAGTGACGTAGCTACATATTCAGCACCCTACAGCAAATAAAAGTTGTGCGTCTCTGTCTCTTAGAATGCGTTGAGATTTTGTAGAAGCAGGCGAGGAAGTCTGCAATATTTTTGTTTAAAATACAAAAAACTTTTTGTTTGAGAGCATTTTTGGCATTATTTCAATTTTTTCTAACCCATCTTCAAAAGCTCGCAACCTGCTTGTTGTAGATCCATGGTTTTATATAGAAATGAAAGAAAAGTGTCTGAGGTTTTTACCAGGGATGAAAATATTTCTCAATTTTTATATAAAATCACTTCTTATGAGGAATATTTATGTCGACTAGAATAACACTCACTTCTGATGAGGAATATTTATGTTGAGCAGAATAAAACTCATTTTAAAAGAGATTTAAATGTCATGAAAAACTTATACTCTATGATAGTTTTATTCTCTTCTTTTTTAAAACTCAGCGCGTTGAAAAAATCCTTGAGTTGTATAGAAACTCTCTCTTCGAAGATAAATATTTATATTGAGTAAAATAAAACTCATGTGCAAAGAGATTTATGTGTCGTCAAAAACTTATAATCCATGTATAGTTTCTCGCTTTGTTTGATAAGTGGTATTTTTAATATTAAGGCCCGTTTGCTCATAATGTCCTAAAAAATTACGTTGCGCTTAGCCTACTTAACCTTCTTCCGTCCCTCGGGTCTAATTTGACCCAAACAGAAATTAGTTTGCTTGTACCTTTAAAAATATTTATATTACGAACCTGAAATTTTTTGACTTTGCCTTATTTATTGTAAACTAGCAGTATGCAAAAATTTGGCAACTTCCGATTACCCGTTACACTGCTACAAAAATAGTCACACTAAAGACCTTCGGGTCTAAAATGACCCAAGGCAGTTATTCGTATAAGAAATGTTTAATTTAGTCATATTATATTATATTAGTTAGTGTTTGTAAACTATATCTAGAATACGGATCTAAAATCTTTGACCGAACGGGGTGATTTCTCGGGTATAAGAAACCGATTTTGTTGGATGTCAATTGGGAAAAACTCAACTGCCATATTTCTCAATTTTTGTATGAAGTTTTTTGACCGCTATTTTCGGGGAGAGTTCATTAGAACAATATATAAGTCTTTTGGGTTATACATATGTTGTTGTATGTTGTAAAAATTTCAAAAAACATAAAAAAACTCGTTTTTTGATTTTTGTATACACTAAACCTTTATGGGTCAAAATAGACCCGAGGAACTTTAGTGTGATTTTTTTTGAGGGACGGATGAAGGTTAAACCGTAGAAATTCTGGGACTTGAACAATTTAAGTTAAACATAAGTCGCTAAGTTTCGTTGGTGCAAACGGCTCTAAGTTGCTTTTTTATTTACTTTTTTTTAATTTTTAAGTAACATTATCATATTCAATTAGTTGTTATTTTTGTTATTCTTGAAGAGAGACGAATTTATTCGTTTTAAGTACGCATGTACCTTTAAATTGTTTTTTTTTTTCAAATACTGAGTTTTGTTTTTCGGGTTAAAGTTCAGTTTAGCGACAATGACGCCTAAGATTTTTCGTGTACAGGGAGGGGTAGAGAGAAGCATTCCCTATCCAAAATGGGTATTTTTAGCCGTCGCTCGCCCCCTCCGGGGGTCCTCAAACTTTGTATGAAACTTTTTTCTGGGGGTTGGTAGAGGCGTGTGTGGTACCCAATGAAAAGTTTACGACCACTTTTATGAGGTTTACGAATTGTGCTAGTAAAAGTAGTTTTGTTGCGAATTTTGGAAGGTAGCAGTTTTGGAAAAAATTAGGAATTCATGTTTAGTGCACAAAACTCAGTTTTCTTCGCATACCAGTTTTGAATCTCTAGAGGAAATATAGGTAAGTGAATTTGGCATCTAACAAAAAGCAATTCAGAAAAAAAACTGGAGATTTTCTAATTTGTACCCCTATAACCAAAATCTAAGACGTATCCACGTCAAAACGATTAAAACTGTCACGAATCGATTTACTTGAAAAGTAGAATTGAATCCATTTTACGCTGTTAGGGTGAAATTAGATTACAATATTTGAATCTGACAAACAGACATATAATCAGACAGACAAGCAGATTCGAAGGCAAGCTAAATAAAAACTTTTTAACAATAAAAAATTTCAGTTTACATATATGGAATTTATTGGGGAAAATCCTTTAATGCCGAAGCACAACTTAGGATGGTTGGAAGAACCAAAGGAGATGTCGGTTTATGTTCTCCTTTAACCTCTGTAGGTTATAGTCCGGGGGGAACACATCGGATGGTACATCATTCCAAAGTCTTGTTGTTCGTGGAATGAAGGAACTCTATAGAAATAGAATATGCTGAGTATCCCAACAGAGCGACGATGCTCTAGAGACGGTAATAAATATGTCAAAGACTTGTCCCCAATTAGTCGGACCGAACGTTTTTGAATTCGGTCCAGCAGTTGCAGGACAGTTTTTGGGGCTCCAGCCCAAATGTGCGAATTGTACTCAAGTCTCGGTCGAATGTAGGTCTTGTAGATGCTGAGCGCGTCGATTGGTGTGAAATATTTTTGCAACGTCCCAGAAAGCTTAGGCACTGCGATGCTTCCTTTGCTATTTTGAAAATATGATCGCTCCATTCAAGCTTCTCGTTTATTTCGATGCCCAGTATTCTGATATTTTTAGAGTCATTAATGGACTCATACATAAATTCGACAGTTTCAGGGGATTTTTCACATTTCATCGACAATAGCATTGATTGGGTTTTAGATATGGTGAATTCCACACGGTTGATTCTGCCCCAAGACAGAATTTTGTTTAAATCAGAATTCAAAAATCTAATTTGCTCACTGCGTTTCGATCGAACTGGAATAGCGTCCGATTCTGCAGGTGAGTTGAAATGGTAAAAGGCGTCAAAAGGAAGCTGTCATCAGCGAAACAGAAAAGTGGATTGAGAGTTAAGAGACGGAATTTTAAGAAGAGCGTAGGTGCTAGAACTGAGCCTTGAGGAACACCAGATGTAATTTTGAGGAAATCAGATTTGAATCCATCTAGTACAACCAGTATTGAACGATCAGAAAGGTAGCTCTTAATCCATTTGGAGATAGGATTTAGACTGATAGCTCTTATTTCGGTCAGCAAAACGCAGTCGAAAGCTTTGCAGATGTCCAAAGCTATTGTTTTTGATTCGCCAAAACTATGGACAATTTTATTCCAACGCTCGGTCAAGCAAACGGACATGCAAAATTCAATTTTTTATATCCGTATGGTGAAACCAAAGGGTATATTAAATTTGCCTTACCGTTTGTAACGTTAAGATCCCGTTATCGCCCAGAAAAATCAATTACACCAGTGTGTTTAGAATGATAACAAAAATTGAATTTTGCATGTCCTTCCGTTTGTCCGTCTGTGGCGCGGATTGCGGGCGCACGGATTGAGCTAGAGACTGTTACGAACTCCCAAAAATTCAAAACTGTCACACTGATTTTCACCGTCTGGTTTAGAAATGTAATTCGTCCTCAGCGGTACTTTCTCTCAGCTGACCTCACCGGGGCTTTCTCTGACACGAGCACCCACGCACACAGGATATTAAAAAAAAAATTATAAAAAATTAAAATGCTTTTATTTAAAAAAAAAACACTAAAAAGGAAAAAAAAAATTTTTGGGTGCTGTGTATCAGCAATAAAAGCGAAATAAATATTTATTTTATTTCATTTTTCATGCTTTTATCTCGCTTTTATTTCTGATATACAGTGCCAAAAAATTATTTTTTCGTTTTAGTGCATTTTTTAAATAAAGGCTTTTTTTAAAAAAAAATTTAATTTTTTTTATCTTATCCTTTTTAGTTATTTTGTATTTAATTAGCATGACTAAAAATCTAGAATGACAACGCTTGTTTATACTTTTTAGTCTTCGAATATATACTCCATAATCGGATTCAGCAATTCCAAAAATCCGCAGATGAGTTTTTTTCCAGAAAGTTTGAGGAAAAAGATAATTACGTTATCCTTACAGGATCGTCCGTTATCTTCACAGGACCTTCCGTTATCTTTACAGGACCTACCGTTATCCTTACAGGACCTTCCGTTATCCTTACAGGACCTTCCGTTATCCTTACAGGACCTTCCGTTATCCTTACAGGACCTTCCGTTATCCTTACAGGACCTTCCGTTATCCTTACAGATTTCTTAATACCAGACTCGGATTCAAAGATCCCAAAAACACACTGAGATGCGATTTTTTCCGGAAAATTTGAGGAAAAGGATAATCACTCTATCTTTACAGAACCTTCGCTTATCCTTACAAGCACGAAGCACTGAAAATATATTATCGTCATCGAACTGTCATCGTGCAAAACTTCAAGTGAATCAGATAAGTAGAAGTCGGTCAAAATCGGATTCCAAAATGTGACCCTGACAGACAGACAAACAAACAGACAGACAAATGGACAAACATACAGACAGGCAAACAGACAGACAAATAAACAAACAAACAGACAAACAAACAAACAGACAGATAGACAAACAGACAGATAGACAAACAAACAGATAGACAAACAGACAGATAAACAGACAGACAAACAGACAGACAAACAGACAGACAGACAGACAAACATACGGACACACAGACGGACAGACAGACAGACAGACAAACATACGGACACACAGACGGACAGACAGACAGACAGACGGACTGACAGATGGACAGACAGACAGACAAATAGACAGACAAACAAACAAACAAACAAACAGACAGACAAACAAACAAACAGACAAATAGACAAACAGAGAGATAAACAGACAAACAGACAGACAGACAGGCAAACATATGGACAGGCAGACAGACAGACAAACAAACAGACAAACAAACATACATACAAACAGAGAGACAGACAAATAGACAGACAGATAAACAAAGGAATTTCCTTAAAAATAATTAGCCTGTAATTCGGTTTGCATGATTTAATCGGAGTTTCCTCCTCCACGAATAAAATCACAAGTTACTGTTCACATCAGTGAACAGCACATGACTTTCTTATACGACATCTACGTTTCTGCATAATTTACCTGACGAATAAAATATTAATTTACTTAATATGAATTTTTATTTGACAAAATCTGAAATATCTTTATAACGGTAAAAGATATCGATTTACAAAAAAAATGATTTTTTAAGATACGGTATATCTCGATAACGGCTTGAGATATGGAGCTCTAGTAAAAGACCAGGATGTAGAAAATGTTATTGTCTCCTACTTTTGTTATGCTGAAAAACGCGTGGTTTCGGAGTAATTAACAAGAAACGGAATTGTGATTTTTAAAAAGCCGCCAATTCGGATACTTCTGGTTAACGGATAGGATTGTCTCATTCCAGGACCAAACATGACTGTAAAATTTCATGGATATAGCTCTATTAGTTTTTGAGAAATCTTGTATTCAGACTGACAGACAGAAAGACATTTTTGTAATAATGCTCCAATCGACTCAGGAAATGTTTTCTAGACAAAATAAGGGTGTCGAAATTTTTCATGAATACAAACTTTATTATACTACGTATAAGAAATTGAAAAGGATTTTTCCAATATTTTAGTCTATTTTTGTATAAAGAGGGGATTTGTTATGTGTGTGAGTGTTGCGCAAAAATTGAAAAGTACATTTTTTGCTAGAGCTCATTTTAATTGAGTCGTTTAAGTTTCTTGTTTTTGACGTGGATACGTCTTGGATTTTGGTTATGGGGGTACAAATTAGAAAATCGGCTTGCTGCCATGATAACAAATTTTCAATCGATGAAACTCGATAGTTTGTGGTGACATCCGAACAGAAACTGTGTTATAAGATGAGGCCTACATTAAAACATTGTTTAGGGTATTTTGTTATGTTAAACTATGTTCAATTATTTTTTTAAAGATCAAAATCAAAATTTTTACTGCCGCTGCTATGCTGTGTTTGCTGCTTGTAGTACAGATTTCACATTTATACTCTTTTTATGCTTCTCCTTTGTGTGTATTAATTGAATCTGATGTATTGAATGTCATGTTATTTCGTTCTTTTCGCTCTTAACGGCAAAAGCGTTTGCTGTGGTTTCCGACTCTTGTTCTTGGGAACGAAAATGATTTCTTTTTAAGTTTTCGCTTCTTGTTCAAAGCGGTTTGTGGGTCTCGCATAAAAATGAATGAAAGCCTCGAGCGATGGCTGTTGAGTATGATGCACACACATATATAAGTATGTATTTCATTGGGCATTTCCACACACAGTTGTAACGACAACACATAACGACAACCAGTTCGAGTCCACACGCTGTTGTTACCAGTTGTGTCAGTTTTGTATGTGTAAGTGCGAATATTGTCATTTGTGGTTTGAACGTGAGTAGAGAAGCATCGTAGTGTGAGAAATCATAATTTCACCCATGGAAAAATTTTATTGCTGTTTACTTGTGGTAGTGCATGAGAACTTTTGGTCACTCTTGAACTTCGCCCAAACGTTCATCACTTGCAGAACCCCCTCCACTAGTCACTGACCAATCAGGACCCGATCCGCAGATGCAAGAATACACGTGTGGAAAGGCCCATTAGTAAGAGAGCGATATTTCGCTCCCAGCATTAAAGTTCTGTTCAGGGTTGTGAGACTTTTGATTTTCGAAATCGTAGTAAATCGGCCGAAAAATAGTAGTAGAATCGATGAAATAATAGCAAATTTATGTAAAACCTTCGTTATTATAACTAATTTGAACGAAAAACTAGAAATGGGAGCGTTTTGAACACCGTATGTATGATATTTATTTCACACTTCTCTTATCATAAACCAATTATAAATAAAATTATTATACCCGTATGGTGAAACCGAATATCTCAAAAACGGTGCATATTATCACAAAAGTACAAGAACAAAAGTTATTTAGGATATGATTCCACATAAAACTCCCATACATCAAAATCCGATTGGAATAAATTTTAAAAAAATCTTATTAGAAAGTTTGACTTCAAACTGGAATTTTGATACAACTGTTCGCCGTTCACTTAAATCACCATACGGATTTTCAATAATTGCCAGATGATAGCTTTTGTTATGTTTTAAATAAAAATTTGTTTCCTTAATTTCCTTTTCACTAAAATTTCTTACTTAAATATCTATTGGCGATCGTTGTAGGCGGATCCACGTCTTCTGGCCGTCTCTACGAGACAGACACCTGCTTTTTTTTGGAACAAATATTTAAAAATATTGTTTTGGAATTCGAAATGAAAAATGAGCTTCATAACATTCATTGTAACAAATCTATATATATATATAAAAATGGATGTTTGTTGGTTTGTTTGTTTGAGATTACAAAACTCAAAAACTACTTTACGCGTTTTTTTGCAAAATGATCTCCGTTGCCAGGAGCAGGTTTTTAGCTATATTAGATTTTCAAAATTCGAAATTGAAGGTCCTGTAAGGATAACGCAAATATCCTTTTTCCCCAGAAAAATCGGCATAAGGGGGTTCCCGGGGTCGCTGATCGCGAATCCGGTGTTAGATTTTTGAAATTCTAAACGGAAGGTCCTGTAAGGATAACGCAAATGTCCTTCTAATTTTTCTCGCAAAAACTGGCTTTAGGTTTTCAGGGTTGCTTCTCACGAATCTGGTGTTAGAGTTTCAACATTCGAAACGGGAGGTCCTGTAAGGATAACGAAAATATCCTTTTTCCCATTCTTTCCCGGAAAAATTAGCATTATGGGGTCGCTGATTACGAATCCAGCGTTTCAGTTTCAATAACTCTAACGAAAGGTTAGAGTATGTGGTCCTGTAAGGGTAACGCAAATGTTCTTTTTCCAACTTTTCTCGCAAAAACTGCCGTTGGGAGGTTTTCCGCGTTGTTTATCACGCAAATGTTGTTTTTCTAATTTTGTCTCCGAAAAACTGGCTTTAGGGGGTTTTTATGGTGGCTGATCACGAATTGGATGTTGCAATTTCAAAATTCTAAACGGAAAGTCCTGTAAGGATAACGCAAATACCCTTTTTTCCATTTTTCCCTGAAAAATTGACATTATGGGGTTTTTGGGTGTCGCCGATCGCGAATCCGGTGTTCGATTTTTCAAATGCTAAACGGAAGGTCCTGTAAGGATAACGCAAATTTCCTTTTTCCAATTTTTCTCGCAAAAACTGGCTTTGGGAGGTTTTCAGGGTTGCTTATCACGAATCTGGTTCTAATTTTGTCTCCGAAAAACTGGCTTTAGGGGGTTTTTATGGTGGCTGATCACGAATTGGATGTTGCAATTTCAAAATTCTAAACGGAAAGTCCTGTAAGGATAACGCAAATACCCTTTTTTCCATTTTTCCCTGAAAAATTGACATTATGGGGTTTTTGGGTGTCGCCGATCGCGAATCCGGTGTTCGATTTTTCAAATGCTAAACGGAAGGTCCTGTAAAGATAACGCAAATTTCCTTTTTCCAATTTTTCTCGCAAAAACTGGCTTTGGGAGGTTTTCAGAGTTGCTTATCACGAATCTGGTGTTGGAATTTCAAAATTCGAAACGGAAGATGCTGTAAGGATAACGCTTTTTTCCCAAAAGTTTTTAAGTTATTTATGATTTTTTGGCATTCTAAAATTTATACAAAAAACTTTAAGCTGGCAACGAAAGGTCTGCTAGTATTTTCAAAGATATCAGCACCTGACTTTCAAACACAAAACCTACGTTCTGGGGCAATTTACAAGCAACTATAACACGACCAAACAAATTTTCGTTTATATGTATATGAATTCTAATTTTACAAAATTTGAAATATATCGATAACGGAACAAAATACCGATTTACGGTCAAAAGCAAAAACGTAAAGAATTTTAATACCTATTCTTTTTTAAATGTTTTTTTTTTAAATTCTTCTTTAAATGAAAAGCCGTTAGTTTGCAAGCAATTCGCCGCAAAAATCTTTTTTTTTTTAATTTTTAATGATAATATCTCGATAACGATATCTCGGTAAAAGATAGCAGATAACGGTAAAAGAGAAAATAGTGAATTATATGGGAAAAAATATCTCATCTGGGGGTTTTTGGAGTCGCTGAATCCGATTCTGACATTAAATAACGGAAGATACTGTAAGGTTAACTTGATTATCATTTTCTTAAAATTTACCAGAAAAATATCTCATCTTGGGGTTTTTGGGGTCGCTGAATCCGATTCTGACATTAAGAAATCTGCAAGTACAACGCAAGGTTCTGTAAGGATAAACAAGGGTTCTGATAAAAAAAATTTCGGAGAAAATCTCAATTTGGGGTCTCTGAATCCGATTCTGGCATTAAAAAGTCTGTAACGATAATAACGTGATTATCCTTTTTCTCAAATTTTCCGGAAAAAATTCTCTTGTGTGAGGTTTTGGGGTCGCTGAAGCCGAATCTGATATTAAGAAGCCTGAGACGACAACGGGAGATCCTGTCAGGATAACGTTTCTCAAATATTCTTCATATGAGCTGAATTTGAATCTGGCATTAAGAAGTAAGGATATCTTAAAGACAAGGATATATATTCGAAGACTAAAAACTATATATCAGCCTACCGAAACACATACGTCGTTCTGGATTTTAAGCAATACTAATTAAGCACCAAATAAATAAAAAATATCAAATTAAAAAACTTATTTTTTTAAAATCTTTTATTTAGAAAAAAAATGCACTAAAAAGAAAAAAAAATAATTTTTTGGGTGCTGTGTATCAGAAATAAAAGCGAAATAAAGCATAAAAAATAAAAGCAGGTGTCTGTCTCGTAGAGACGGCCAGAAGACGTGGATCCGCCTGCAACGATCGCCAATAGATATTTAAGTAAGAAATTTTAGTGAAAAGGAAATTAAGGAAACAAATTTTTATTTAAAACATAACAAAAGCTATAATTGCCAATCTTGCAATTATTGAAAATCCGTATGGTGATTTAAGTGAACGGCGAACAGTTGTATCAAAATTCCAATTTGAAATTAAACTTTTCAATAAGATTTTTTTACAATTTATTCCAATCGGATTTTGATGTATGGGAGTTTCATGTAGAATCATAAACTAAATAACTTTTGTTCTTGCACTTTTTTGATAAGATGCACCGTTTTTGAGATATTCGGTTTCACCATACGGGTATAATAATTTTTTTTATAATTGGTTTATGATAAACGAAGTATGAAATAAATATCATACATACAGTGTTCAAAACGCTTCCATTTCTAGTCTTTCATTCAAATTAGTTATATATAATAATGACGAAGGTTTTACATAAATTTACTACAACTTCATCGATTCTACTACTATTTTTCGGCCGATTTACTACGATTTCGAAAATCAAAAGTCACAACCTTGAACAGAACTTTAATGATGGGAGCGAAATATCGTTCTCTCAGTAGTAAAATACATACTTATGTGTGTGTGTGCATCATACCCATGAATCAAATACAATTGATTCATGCATCATACCCAACAGTCATCGCTCGAAGCTTTCATTCTTTTTATGCGAGACCCACAAACCGCTTTGAACAAGAAGCGAAAACTTAAATAGAAATCATTTTCGTTTCCAAGAACGAGAGTCGGAAACCAAAGCAAACGATTTTGCCGTTAAGAACGAAACTTTTAAGAGCGAAAAGAACGAAATAACATGACATTCAATACATCAGATTCAATCAATACACATAAAGGAGAAGCATAAAGAGTATAAATGTGAAATCTGTACTACAAGCAGCAAACACAGCATAGCAGCGGCAGTAAAAATTTTGATTTTGATCTTTAAAAAAATCATTGAACATAGTTTAACATAACAAAATACCCTAAACAATGCTTTAATGTAGACCTCATCTTATAACACAGTTTCTGTTCGGATATCACCACAAACTATCGAGTATCATCGATTGCAAATTTGTTATCATGGCAGCAAGCCGATTTTCTAATTTGTACCCCCATAACCAAAATCCAAGACGTATCCACGTCAAAATACAATAAATAATTATCGCTTTTATTTCTGATACACGGCACCCAAAAATTATTTTTTCCTTTTTAATGAATTTTTTTCTAAATATCTTTTTTTATTTTAATTTTTGTATTTATATATAAGTTTTATGACTTCTCAAAAAATATTTTCCTTGTAAGGAAGCAGGAACTTAAAAGTCCGCACAGGGTCCAGAAACAACTACCTATGGCTCTGGACCAATTATCATTGAAATTGTGAATGTTAAATTTGCATAAAAACTGTGCTTAAATTTAAAAATATTTTTCACAAAAACCTGCATGCTGTTTATTTTTTTCACACAATTTTTGAATATTAATCACATTTAGCATTTTAGTGTATTACAAAAAAGTTAATACTGTCAATTATAAGAAGCGAAGTATAAGTAAAAGCAAATATTTTCATATTAAAAATTTAAAAAACAACACACAAAATCATATTAACAAAAGTAAAGTAGTGTTTACCCTTCGATATCATCACCGTAAGTATATTCCCATGTGTGACCCACCACTGGGGCATCGGCCCTATAATTTTCAAAATTGAAAGAGTTATAAATAAAAAATAGAACGGAAGCAAATTTGGATAGTAATATTATGACTTTTGTGTAAAAATATTTAGCAATAAAAAACGTAGGAGAAAATACGAATAATAATAATAATTAAAACACTACCAAATACCAAAATTTCTCGATAAAATATTTGTTACACGTATCTCTTTTTTTTGTTTTCACATTTATTAAACGTTTTACAATTTAGGTAGAAGGCATTGTAGTTTCTGTGCGAGTGGTGTTTGAAGCGGAAGTGCTAGAGTTGTACAATTAGACATCTAAATAATAAAGCAAAAATTACAATAATAACGCAAAAAGCCGAAGGTTTTTACAAACAAATAATTATAAAAAGCAATAAAAAATAATGTTATAAAATTATATGCAAATAAAGATAATCAATATATTTTTGTAGTAGTTTATTAGGTTGCTTTATTTACCCAGACTTTGTTGTCTCATCCATGAAGTATTCTTCCCAAAGGTGAGCCATAACAGCTGCATCTCCCCTTTATATTATTTAGTTATGATGACAATTAAAATCTCAATTTAAATAATGTTTGTTTTCATCAAAAAGTTATTTAAATTTGTTATTACAATAGTAGTAGGTATTCGGTAGTTTTAGGCAATTTTGTCACGTTTATTTGTTTTACATTTCAAATTCGGTGAAAAATTGAAATCAAAATGCGTATAGGCGAAATTAAAAATTTGTTAAAGCTAACTTACCAGGTATGTTCCGCGTTAAATCCGATACGACCATTATTGCCCACGCAGACTGTGAAACTTTTGTCAAACCATCGATTGTGGCCGTTGCCGTGCAGTAAAATTCTACCAAAGTGGTTAAGTTTGTCTGGATTCTTCATATCAAACTCATAGGGTTCTTCGTCCAACGATAAAACAAATGCGGCACTTTCGATAGTCATTAAAGAGGTTCGATTTGCTCCGCGTGAAAAATGAGTGTTTCTTACTTCAGCCCATTTGGTTCGGTTCCATGCAGTTAAAGCAGCTAAATGCTCCTCACCTGGAAGTGGTGTCGCTTGTGACTTCAAAATTTCTTCCATTTGACTGAAATATGGGAAAAAATGATTTAAGGTCAAAAACTTTTTATTGACGCTATGCTCTAACTGGTCTGATATGGAATTAGAAATATCTGGTGGCGCATATACATTAGCCTAGTCCTTATTTTGCACAAATCGTTTTGTTCAAGCTCGGGCCCTCTAAAGGCGATAGCTGGATAAGTATGGATGTGCTGCCCGAGATATAGCGACATGAAATTTTCACCAGTCGTTGGGACTAATATGTACCCAACTTTGGCATCCCCTACCCCCTTAAAACGAAATGGGGGAGAGGAAATTCAAAAAACTTTAAAGTCAAATACATCAAAAACGGTTCATCCGATTACCTTGAACAAAATATATGTTATCTATGTCAATTTTTAACCAACGGATATTAGGTGAAAATTCAATTCAAAACAGTATCTCTCAGTAGGTATCGATATGTATAAAATCGTTTGGTGGTCTGGCGTCTGCGGCAGGGGGGAATATGCCGACTGTTGTTGGCTGCGTAACCTGTTTAGCAGCATCGAGTCCTCACCTCTGTGCCGGTCATGTTTCGGGTAGGGGAGCGAGTCTCGATGGTTGTAACATATACCATGCTACGATTCGCAAGTGTACGCGTTGCCTCCTCGTGGCGACCAGCGGTAACTAGTTATCTAGGCTAAAACGCGACGCTAAAGGAGAACACCTTGACAAAAAACCCCATATTCAAGGTGGAACAGCATCAGCGAGGAATGAATGGCTAGGGGGTTATCTAGTCTCTAGTATGCGAACTCAGGATACCTGGCGACCTCCTGTTTTAAGTAGCCTTACGCCCGTACAGGAGCTCTGCGGGCGCGGACATATTTTCTCCACTACTCGTGGGACCAAGATAGAGTCTAAAAATGTAAAAGAGAAAGACCCCTCCCCAAATAGGTTTACGGAGACGGACCCCTCCGACAAAAAGTCCACCCCTACCTCGAGGGTCAAAAAGAGGAGAAAGAGGCTATCGGGTTGCCAACTGCGCAAACGACAGCTTCAGAAAAGGATGTTAGTAGCGGAAGCCAGCGTTAAGCAGGCAGCCACAGTAACAACTTGTTTAGGGACCCGACAGGAAAACCCGGGGCCCAGTCAGGAGGCCACTGACACTACCGACAAGCAACGGGTTCTTCAGTCGGAGAAGTCTTCTGCCGACTCTTGTAAGCAGAGCAGCTACAACGCTCGTAGAAGGCTGAAACGGCAACGGGAAAGGGTGAAGCAGGTTGCATCAGGAGCCAAAACCAACCCGGGCGATCTTTGTTCGACCGGGCAGGAAGCCGCTTCAGACTCTGCTACTCAACCAGACCAAGCAACAATGCCTAATACCAGCGCTGTTGCTTCAAAGACGCTAAAGAGAGGCCGGTCAGCGGACGAAGAGAAGAAAACTCCGGCATCAAAGAAGCGAAAGGAAAGAGGAACCCCGAAGTCCTTCGCGCGGGTAGTAAGAGGCGATGAGACTGCTGCTATAGAGGTCGCAATCATCGATTCCGGCTCACCTGGGGGAAGAATTCCGAGGGAGCGTCAGCCTGTCGTACTGGAAGCCCTTGAAGCAGCTTTTGATGATGCGGAGGCAGCTGCGGTAGCTACAGTGGACAGTCTGCCAATCCTCTTCCTACGCAGTGGATTCCGCAACGATATTTTCTGGGCGACATGTGTGAACCAACACACGGTTGACTTCCTGAGAACGAAAGTTGCGGAATTCAGATTTCCTGGGTGGGAGGCATCCTTGCGGGTTGTGGGCAAGGATGAAATTCCCAGACTGGAAAGGATGACCGTAATGGTGAAAGGCAAACCGCCCCGCCCGGTGCCGGACATCTTACGGGTCATCAAAAAGCAAAACAAACTCAACACCCAACTATGGGCGACCTATCACTCTGCGGAGGTCTCCGATGGCCTCTTCATTGCGGTAGGGGTCGACCAGGTTTCGGCTGAAGAGTTGAGGCGGGTGGATGGGCTGGTGCACTATCCGCTGGGCAGGCTTAGGTTTAAGCTGGGCTTCTCCAAGGAGGATACCAATGCACAAACCGTAGAGCCGGTGGCAGATCCGAGCAGTGCAACGGCATCTACAGTGGAAAGGACGGAACCATTGTTACCCCCGGTACAGGACGCAAATAAGGCGACCAGTACTGTGGTGGGGGCGACGGGAGCCGTAGGAGCCACCTCCGTGGCGAAGCCCGTAGAGGGAGGTTCACAGGAGGAGGCCTTCCCTTCTAGGCTACTCGCCGGACTCACGGTTAACACCGATGAGGCAGACGAGTTGCTGGAGAGTGAGGTTCTTTCTTCTGATGACACCCTCACGGAAGAGTTTGATATGGGGGATGCTCAATCTTAATATGAGTGTCCTCCAAATCAATCTACATCGTAGCAGGGCGGCTTCGGCTACCCTGTTTCAACTGTTCAAGGAGAATAAAGTGGACGTCGCTCTAATTCAAGAACCATGGACGTTAAATGAATGACATGGTTTCAGGATTCGGGGCCGCCCTACATATTTTTCAAGGAAGGAATATAGGTAGACCCAGAACGTGCATCGTAGCTAGGAAGGAACTGAACTTGTTCTCGATCCCCCTAGCTCCATCTACAGATGTAATGACAATATTGTGGGAATGGTCCGCAGAAGGTAGGAGGGAACAGATGGTATTGGCCTCCGTATACCTCCCATATGATGCACCAACCCTTCCACCATCCCGGGAGCTCGAGGAACTGGTAAGTTACGCCAGCAGTAACCGGAAAAATTTAGTAATCGGGTGCGATGCAAACGCGCACCACACAGGCTGGGGAAGCTCAGACTGTAACGATCGAGGTAAGTCACTTTTTGATTATGTATCAAGTACTAACCTACATATTTTGAATCGCGGGGTAGAGCCCACGTTCATAACCCGCGTCCGTAGGGAAGTCTTAGATATAACCTTGGCTAGCGGGAGCGCTGTGAATCTGGTTCAGGACTGCCGAGTTTCGGACGAAGCTAGCCTCTCAGACCATAGATACATTCGCTTCAAGCTAGGCACAGTAAAGAAAGTAGCACCCGAATTTAGAAACCCGTCGAAAACGAACTGGGCGCTGTTTGGGGAACTACTAGCTCAAAAATTGGAGGGAGTCAATGCCCCTAACTTTAATAGCAGGGATGACATTGACAACGAGACGGAGATACTGACGACAATTCTAAAGTCATCCTTCGAGTCTTCATGTCCTCTCAGAAAGACTAAGGGGGACTCAAGTACCCCCTGGCTGACTGGGGAGATCATGGAGAAGCGAAGAACGGTCAGGAAACTGTATAATAAAGCCAAAAATCACAACCGTGAGCAGGATTGGGATACATACCAATCTGCTCTTCGGGAGTATAAGGCAATGATACGCAGAGCTAAGAGGAACTCTTGGCGTTTATTCTGCGATAGCGTTAACAGCATCGGGGAGACCGCAAGACTAAAGAAATTCCTATCGAAAACCCATACACAACCTGAACTCATTGTTGCAAGCAATGGAAGCAGGGCTGGATCATGTGGGGGGGGGGGTCTTTGGAGATCCTGATGGAAGAACACTTCCCTGGATGTTTTGCGGGGCGAGACCGAGCTGGGGTTTTTGTAGAGGAAGCTTGGGTTCAACCAGCTAACTCTGCAGCTTTTATAACAGCGAGTAAAGTCAAATGGGCGGTAGACTCAATCCGACCATACAAATCACCGGGGAGGGATGGCTTATACCCAGCTATCCTCCAGCACGCCATGGATCACATCTGTGAAAGGATGGTCAATTTATTCAAGGCATGTTTGGACTGGTGCTATACACCTCGCCTTTCGCAAGAAGTTCGAGTGGTTTTCATACCGAAAGTCGGCCGGGTGGAGCATGCGTCAGCGAAGGCCTGGCGACCAATAAGTCTAACTTCCTTCATGCTCAAGACCCTGGAAAGAATTTGCGATAGGGAATTAAGGGAAACCCTGCCAGCCGGGCTGTTATCAAACAACCAGCATGCATACATCAAGGGCCAATCCGTGGAGACAGCTTTACATGAGGTCATACACAGGATAGAGAAGGGCTTCCTTTTTAAGGAATCAACCCTGGGGGTCTTTATCGATGTAGAAGGGGCTTTCAATAATATCCTTATAGGCAAAATAATAGAGGTTCTTGGCGCAAGCAATGTTGATCATGGAACGAGAATGTGGATCGCGCATATGCTTGAAAATCGCAGAATCTTCGCATCTCTGGGGGATCAAACTAGAGAGGGAATAGTTCACAGGGGGACTCCTCAAGGAGGAATACTCTCACCCTTACTTTGGCTGCTGGTGATGAATAACCTCTTACTTGATCTGGACAGACAGGGATTTCGAGTCGTCTGTTACGCAGACGACTTGGTAATCCTTGTAACCGGCAAATTTGAAACAGAACTCAGCGGGCTAAACCGGACAGCCATTAACCTGGTATGCAACTGGGCTGAAGGTAACGGTCTAAAGGTTAATCCGTCCAAAACCGAGCTCTGTTTGTTCACAAAGAAAAACAAATTACCAAGATTGACCACACCAAGGATTGGCTCCATCAGTTTAGAACTGAAAGACAAAGTCAAATACTTGGGGGTCATACTGGACAGACGGCTCACCTGGACACCTCATTTAGAAGACAGGGCGAGCAGAGCATATAGAGCCTTTGGAATGTGCAGGAGGGCTACAGGAAGGAATTGGGGCCTGCAACCAAAAATGGTCAAATGGCTATATACGGTAGTAAAGTTAATTTTAACTTATGGCTCTCTTGTATGGTGGAAGGCACTGGAAACGGCATCAAAGCGGAAAATACTGGAAAGAGTGCAGCGACAGTGCTGTTTGAGCACATTGGGCGCTTTAAGATCCACCTCTACAAGGTCAATGGAGGTTATCTTGAATCTACCCCCTATCGAGCTGCAAGTTAAACATATGGCGGCGGGGGCGGCCATAAGGCTACACCTCGCCGGAACTTGGACTCATGCGGGACAGGGAGTTCCACATGAGTCCATTATCGATTTCGTAAAGTCTAAAGTACCCGCTCTATCTTTAGAAAGCGACTTGCAGCCGGAGTCCTACCTGGAGGCCAATGTTTGTAAGAGCATTGATCTCCGGGACAAGTGGGAGACAGGAGTTGTCACACCACCTGAAGCGGACATAACGGTATGTACAGACGGCTCCAAGATGGATAACCTGACTGGCGCTGGACTGTTCTGCGAGGAGCTCGGAGTGGAGCGATCGTTCAAATTAGACAACCATGCTACGGTTTTTCAAGCCGAAGTAATGGCAATCAAAAAAGCGAGTCTGCTTCTGTTGGACCTTGCAGTGACTGAAAAGGATATCTGCATCTGCTCAGAGAGTCAAGCAGCCATCAAAGCGATTTCTTCACACACTGCCAAATCTAAGCTTGTGCAGTCATGTAAGGAAGACCTAAAGAGAAAACAACCACCTTAAAATGGTTTGGGTTCCTGGGCATAGTAATATTCCTGGAAATGAGAAGGCAGATGAACTTGCTCGTAAGGGTACATGTATGGACAGTCAATCCATTTCTGTTGGGTTTCCGATTCAAACCCTTAAACTGCAACTTAAGCAGTGGGCGGATCAGGAGAACCAACAACTTTGGTCCATGTGTCAGATCGGCACTACAACAAAGGAATTATGGGGTGGCTTAAATGCAAACCTTACTAAGAGCCTCTTAAATCTGGAGCGGAATCCCCTTCGTCTAACGACTTGGATTCTAACTGGGCACTCCCTCCTAAAGGATCACGCTTTCAAGATGAGGCTGGTGGATAATCCACAATGCAGGGGCTGCGGAGAAGAGCAGGAAACTGTGGAGCACTTTTTGTGTCACTGTCCAGCCTTAACCCGTACTCGCGTCAAATGCTTCGGCTATCTCTTTCTAGAGAAACTCCATGAGGCAGGAACTCAGGGCTGGGAGCCGATTCGGAAATATATAGCACTAGCGGGATGGCTAAACAACCGTACTTGAGCTCAATCTGCTCCAGCGAGGGACATCGGAGGTGTACAATGGGCCCAACTTGAGGCCTGCGTGCGTTGGGTTCCCTGGTAAACCCCCCTCCTATCAAACCAACCAACCATAACATCGTTTAACCTAACTGACAGATTGACTTACAGACTCATCAACGCCCAGCCCAAACTCCTGAAGCTAGAGACTTGAAACTTTCACAGTATGTCCCAACCATCGCGTAGGCGCTCACTAAGGCGGGGTTTTCCGAAATTTTACCCCTAAGGGGGTGAACGGGGTTTGGGTGTTTTTAAACCGTGATTTTCGCCATTAGGTTTCACTCGGAGGTTTTCGGGGTCGCTCCGGTATTAGATTTTCAAAATTCGAAACGGAAGGTCCTGTAAGGATAACGCAAATATCCTTTTTACCATTTTTCCTTCAAAAAAAAACTGGTAATAAGGGGTTTTCGGGGCCGCTGATCACGAATCTGGTGTTAGAATTTTAAAATTCGGAACGGAAGGTACTGAAAGCATAACTTTTTTTTCAAAAGTTTTTAAGTTATTTTTTTGTTTTTTGGCCGTAAGAAAATTTTTACAAAAAACTTTTACCCGACAACGGCATGTAGTGTTATTAGTTGAAAATGAAACGTACTCTATTGATTCAAGTGGTGAAAATGTCTTTCTAAGGAAAACATACAATGGGACAAAGTCACCCCAACCACTGGGTGACTTTGGCCCAAGCGAAAAACAAATTCTGCAAATAGCGGAACATAAAATGTTATTAATATTTTCAGCAATTAATGTTTAGAAAGGTCTAACAAAGAAAATAAATACAAAAAACTATGTGGTACTTACGTACAAAGAAAAAATTTAGTCGAAAAATTATTAAGACATGTTTTTTGGGCCAAAGTCACCTCAGTTTACGGTACATCAAAATAATTTTGAAAAAAAAATATTTTATTATTATGTTTTTTTGCAGGCTTCTCGGTCAGTGGGTGGGAGTGAAATAAAAATATAAAGTCTGCAAAAAAAACATAATAAAAATCATCAAAGGGTCACTAAACATCAACAAAAAAATATTTTCTTTCATATTCAAGACACTGTTTGAAATGTAAAGCGAAGCATTTAAACGAATACTTATTCAAAAATGTGGATTTGAATTTTCAATAGGATTCAGGTCTGGCTCATAAAGTCAAATGACCACGAAAACAAATTCAGCGAAAGGTGGCGCTTCGGAAATCCATAACTTAACTTGTTGGACTCTAAACTGTGATCTGTTTTAACGAATATGGTGTGCTAAAAAACACGCGCCAACATTGAATCCTTGAAAAAGGAACCCAACATTGTATTAGACAACTTTCCAATAGATCGAGCGCGTATTTTGCAGCCCTGTTGACTCCATCATAAGAGAACTGGTGTTAAATCAAAATGGAATAAAGTGTTCTATAAATTGTAGCTATTGAGTGGCAAAATAAAGACTTTTTTCTTTTGAGAAACTATCAATGTCTTCTCATTTGGCAACAATTTTTCCTTGTATCAGTATTTATGACTATAAACAATAAGAATACAATACAGTTATATAAATGTTTTTACGTCTGCAGTTGGCTTATGATATTATACCCCTCGATTCTACTTTAAATATTCTAGTCTTTTAGCCTTTTAGGGCGTCTTAAAAAAATTAAAATATTTCGAATTCCACTTCTAAGGTTAAAAGATTGTCAAAATCAGCTTATTTTATAACTGGTGTGGTGAAAATTCTTATAAGATTCCAGGGTCATTATACGAGGGCAGTCCGATAAGTACTTAGCCTCACCGCCCGAGGGCGCCACTATCGCAGGAGAAATTTACTATCGTGTAGTACATTCTCATAGACGGCTACAGTCAAAATTTCAGCCGAATTAAACTCGTAGTTTTGTTTTGACCGCGTATGGAAGCGGGCGTTTCTGCGGATTTCAGAAAAATGGAAAAAGAGCAATATCGGTCGGTGATTCGATTCTTGTTTCCGATTCTTGTTTCAGGTGCTACGAAAACGGCTACCACGGAGGATAACATAACAAAAATCCACGATCTCGTAATGGCACACCGCCGATTGAAGGTGCGCGAGATAGCTGAGACAGTAGGCATCTCAAAAGACCGTGTGGGTCATATCCTGCATGAAATTTTGGGCATGAGAAAGCTGTCGGCGCGATGGGTGCCCCGTTTGCTCACTCCGGACAACAAGCGCAACCGTGAAACCACTTCACAGCAGTGTTTGACGCTGTTTAAGCACAATCCGAAGGAGTTTCTGCGTCGTTTCGTGACCGTCGACGAAACATGGATCCACTGGTACACACCAGAGACTAAGGAACAGTCGAAACAGTGGACTTTACCTGGCGAACGTGCTCCGAAGAAGGCGAAGACTGTCCTACCTGCCGGAAAGGTGATGGCCACCGTTTTCTGGGATTCACAAGGTGTGATCTACATCGACTACCTGGAGAAGGGCAAATCGATCACAGGGCTCTACTATACCGAATTATTGGGCCGATTCGACGCCGAATTGCAGAAAAACGGCCCCATTTGGCGAAGAAAAAAGTGCTCTTCCACCATGACAACGCACCGGCTCACACCTCCGCCATCGCCACGGCCAAATTGGTCGAATTGGGCTACGAACTGCTGCCCCATCCACCGTATTCTCCAGATTTGGCCCCGTGCGACTTCTTTTTGTTTCCAAACTTGAAAAAGTCACTCGCCGGGCAGAAATTTGAGTCGAATGAGGAGGTCATCGCCGCTACGGAGGCCTACTTTGCAGACCTCGAGAAAACGTATTTTTCAGACGGGTTAAAGAAGTTGGAGCATCGCTGGGTCAAGTGTATCGAGCTAAAAGGAGACTATGTTGAGAAATAAATGGTCACTTTTCTAAAGTTTTCGTTTTTTTTGTAGGCTAAGTACTTATCGGACTGCCCTCGTATATTCTACAATCAAAATTAAAATACATTTCAGTTCTAAAAATTATTTTAACTTATAGGGTGATCTGAAGGTGCTTTTAGAATCTTTCACAGCAAACAGTGATGGCAACATATCCTTTTTTCCATATAAGATTCCAGTAACTTTGATTTTCTTGCTTTATGATGTAAACATGAGAAAACAAATTTTGACATGTATTTTTGATGAGTTTACCATTTGCTTGATTTAGACCTAGTTTAATGAAAAACATTGGATGTGAAAAATTGATGATTTGATTATTGAGTAACGATTACTTGGAAAACTCCGCCTAGGACGGTCCCAAGCCCGGTTGGAAAAGGAGGAAAGTAGCTGCGGGGTGAGCCAGTTCAGGGTAGATCACGACCGTTTTGCTGGATAGACTTTATATCGAAACAGTAGACTAGAGTTGCAACTCCTGGACTTACCAAGTACCTTAGGAACGCAACAGGGTGTGCAGCGTAAAAACACGAAGGAGCTAGTTCCTTCCAAGGTTGGCGCAAAACTACTATCGGGAAAGCCGAAAATAGCCTCAGAACTAGACTGGATCTAGAGCAACGACCCAGGCAACAAACACGGAATAATGATATTTGAATTTTCTGATGGAACGTACGTTCTCTGTACAGAGCCAGAGCTTTACAGAATTTAGCCGATACCCTGTCCCAATATAGTCAATATCACCGCGTTGCAGGAGATGAAATGGACAGGAAGTGTTGTTTTACAGAAGCGATGGTATGATTTTGTTATAGCGACCATGCAAAACACCACATGCTTGGAGTAGGCTTTCTAGTCGGCAACTTAGCTTTCTAGTCGGAATGGAGTCTACTGTTATCGGATTCGAAGCTGTATCGAATAGACTATCACAGTCCTACAGAAAAGGCGTCCATCGAGCAGACGTAACTTCTTGGACAGGCGTCTAGGACCTTTTCCACATATTCGTTTTCTACGAATATGTGGAAAAGGTCCTAGACGCCTGTCCAAGGAGTTACGTTAAAACCATCCTTGGTGATTTCAACGCCAAAGTAGGACAAGAGCCAATATTCAGGAGATACATTGGCACTCATAGTTTGCATGAGGACACCAATGACAATGGGCAATGGACAATAGAACTAGCAGCATCTAAGAACTTGGTCGTTGCTAGTACACGACTTGCGCGAAAATATATCCACAAAGCCACCTGGGTAACACCGGACGGAGTCACTCGCAACCAAATAAACCACGTGTTAATAGACCCCCGACACTACTCCAGCCTGATGGAGATAAGGATGTACCGCGGGGCCAATATCGACTCGGACCACTATCTTGTTGGAGTAGTACAGAAAAAGTCAAAGATTATAGATGGAAATCAGGTGAAACTCAACACGGTTGCTCTAAAGTACAAAACTGTCAGACCTCGAAGGAGAAAACCTTGAAGGAGAGGAGCCCGAAACCGAAAAGTCCTGGACAAGAGAAGAATTAGAAAGAAACAAACAAATTGAAATGGAACTAAATTCAGTTAAACTATCTTATCAGGAATTCAAACATTGCCAAGAGCTTCTGTTAAAGGAAGTAGAAATTCGAATCGGAAAAAATGAATTTAAAATTTTTTGTGAAGAATTTGGCAATGAAATCGAATCTAAGTTACTAGGGGGCGACGGAGTATCCAATAGACCACTACGGCGAATTGATTTCGGCGAATTGAGAAAAAATTGTTAGAGAAAAATTCAGAATTAACAGCGGAAATATTATTATTAGACAAAACGGTGAAAAATTATAAGAGATAAATACATAGAAAATGCAGAAACCTTAAACGAAGATTTAAATAAAAAACTAGATGAAATAGAAAAAAACTGTCACAGAGTTTAAGGCTGCACAAATACCTTCAAGCGATCCAACATATTGTGGAAAGCGACTCCGTCAATAAAAAAAACCATTCTTGAAGAACTAGAAAGCAATAAACACCAATTGCGTGTTGTGCAAGAACAAATCGTTCAAGTTCGGAAAGAAAAAGGGGCCTTGCTGTCTAATAAATCTTCTCATAGAGAAGTCCTACTATCTCGTAATACATCTTCACTTAGGGAAGCCTACCCACCTAATATGTCTACTGATAAAGACACACCTCTACTGATAAAGCCAAAGCCACTAGAAGAGGATTTAGGCTCATCATCAAGCATGCACTCCAATGATGATGATACTACTAGACTCATTCTAGAGTTTATGAGTCGGCAGCTACCGCCGTTTTCCGGTACGCCATCTCCAATTCGGAGAAACGAAATCCAACGCTATCATCAAATAACGAAGAGTTTCTACCACATCCTTCATTCAAAGAATCACCGTATGTACGTTGAATTTTTGTCAACCATGGGGTTGCAGAGGAGGCATAACATATATGCTGGCGCAGACAGCTAACATCAGAACATTCGAAGAATTGTGGAGCTAAGGGACGAATTAAGGCAATGTCGCCAAGCTCAGGGAGAAAGTGTACAGGATTTCGGCAGAAAAGTCCTGGATAAGGTTAACGAATGTAAACAGTCAGCAGCTGCCAAATACTCCGGAACCCTAGAGGCATTCATATCAGAATTTGAGCAAATAGCGCTAAGAACCTTCAAGTTAGGGCTTCGGAATCCATTTTTGAAGTAGTGCGCTCACACACAAGAGGTAGATCTAAAAAAATTGATTACGAAGGTTGCGAAAAAAAAGTTCGAAAGTCAGCCATAAACGACTACGCGCTGACTAACGATACCCGTACTTATCAACTGAATCTTTACGAACCTAGAAGCTTTCCAAATTTTCAACAAAACAGAAACTCTAACATTGTTTCTCAGCAACCTCGACTGGTCAACGGGAATTCTGAAAGAGTATGCTACAGATGTGGGAGGTTGGGACATATGCAACGAAATTGCCCCAACAACAAAAAACCCACTCAATCAAATCCTAACGTGATATGTTCATTATCTAATAAGCGCGGTCATATTCGCCAGGATTGTAGGAAGGGAAATGTAAGCACAACAAGGGTGGAGCATGTTACGCAGGCTCGGTATGGATGAATAAGCACGGTTCGGGCACCGATTCGGGAAACGGCTCGATGGTAGCCGCAAACACCTCGACGAGTCACTAAAGTCCTCTAACTTGGGGTGCAATCAGCGTTCAGGACTAAAGCCGCTCTCGACACCTATGATACGCCTACCATTAGATATACTTAAAAAGGGGATCGCAGAGTTTCTAATAGACACCGGAGCTGAAGTTAATCTGCTAAAAAAGAATACACTGAGGGAAGACATAGAAATAAGAGAAGATATTAATATGATAATTAGTGAGATGTACAGCAAGGGAAAAACTCTAGGAAGCTGTATTGGTCATTTTAACATCGGGGAAGGGATCAAGGGAGAATTCCAGGTAATTGATGATTACGAAAACATTCCAGAAGATGGAGTTTTGTGGAATCGTTTTCTGTCGACACATACGAAAATATTCGGGCCAAACAGATACGTAGTTTTCCCTAAACAAAGCGTTCAGTTCCCCATAGGGGATCCTAGTGTTCTAGAAACTGCTCGCGGCATCAAGAGAGTGAAAGGAAGTAACCAACAGAATCCCCAGGAGACGTTGAATGATTCAGTTTTTCGGGTCTTGAACAAAAGTTCAGGAACTGTAGCCTTGCATCCTGAGGGGAATGCAAAAACTACAGACAAAAATTTGAATCCACCACGTTTAAATATCTCAAAGCAGAGATAAATACAACCCTATAACTATGTCGCATTTAGGGATGCCACATCGTTCATAAAACCTCGATATATCGAAAATCGATGTCTTTTTTAAGGCGACATCGATGTCAAAAAACATCGTCCTGAAAACATCGATACCTCAATACCTCGATGTTTTCCCGATGTCTTAAAAAGGTTAAATTTAATAAATAATTTAGCCACCTGGCGGATGCTCTACCGTGGGTGGAGTGCACCCAGGTGGAATTAACACGGATTTAATTCTTCTTATACGTTGAACCACCAAAAACCCGTTAGTTTTCGAGATATTCGCAAAAAACTAATATACCGGCATATCTTCATAACAGCTTGAGATACAGAGTTCTAGTAAATGACATAAATGTATAGCAAATTTTATTGTCTCCCAGTTTTGTAATACATAAGACTACTGGAAAATGGTTAGTTTCGGAATAAATCGCAAAAAATGAAATCGTAGTTTTTAAAAGGCTGCCGTTTTGGTTACTTCCGGTTAACAGGTTTCCACATCAGGACCAAACTTCTCTGTAAAATTTCATGGCTACCTCTGGTATTTTTTGCGAAATCTTGTAGAAAGACTGACAGACAAAAAGACATTTTTGTGATAATGCTCCAATCGAATCAGGAGTGCTCGGGAAGTGTTTTTCAGGCAAAATTAAGAGATGGAAATTTTTCATGAATTACTACAACTTTGTATAAGTAAAAGACTTTATTTCATGAATTTTTACAACTTTGTATAAGCAAGACTTTACTTCATGCATTATTACAACTTTTTGTAAGTAAAATAATTTTTATTTGAAAAATTTCGGGCTACAGAATGAAACAATGGGGAGTAGGAAAAATTTGATAAGAACAATCAAGTTTCGATCCCAAGAATCCGAAGTGGATCATTCATCAGGCAAACGCTTCGAATCTCTCTTTGTGACTTGACCGCGGAGGATGCGGATGGGGAGGAGAGTTCAAATTTCCTCTATACAAGCTGCTTGCATTTACTTTTTAGTATTTGTGAATCATATAAGTAGAGTGGCTATATTAAATCTATCTAAAAACTAGTCCCTCTAGTCCTGAAATTAATTTCTCTACTAATTTTATGAAGAGTAATGTTCTAACATCGTGGATAACAACATCGATACTTTGATATATCGGCCTGTTCAACATCAAGGTTAAAACTCGATATTTTTCAACGATACCTCGATGTTTTGCAAACATCGACGTATCGTTGGCATCCCTAGTCGCTTTGGGACATACTTTCAGGGGTAACACTTACGCAACGCCGGACTACAGTTACGGGGTCCAACAACCCCCCACCGTTTTGCGCGGTTGTCCCTAGAAATCCTCAGACGAACATGCAAAATTCAATTTTTATACCCGTATGGTGAAACCAAAGTCATCATGAAAATCCCGTCATCACACACAAAAATGAATTACACCAGTGTGTTTAGAATGATAAAAATAATTAATTTTTGCATGTCCGTCCGTCCGTCTGTGGAGCGGATTCCGGGCACACGGATTGAGCTAGAGACTTGAAATTTTACGCAGATTCGTTTTTCGTAAAATGATAGACTAAGTTTGTTAATGGGCAAATATGGGCCATACGAACGAAAATGTTTTTTTTTCGAAAATATCTCAAAAACGGTGCATCTTATCAAAAAAGTGCAACAAAAGTTATTCAAGATATGATTCTACATAAAACTCCCTTACATCAAAATCCGATTGGAATAAATTTTAAAAAATCTCATTGAAAAGTTTGACTTAAAAGTGGAATTTTGATACAACTGTTGGCCGTTCACTTAAACTTCGAACAATACCATAGCATCATACGGGTTTTCAATAATTGCCAGATTGGCAATAAATCAAAAATTAGGATGGAAATATATAGGTTTTAGTAATTCGGACAAATCGATAATTCGGACAACGTACGGTTTGCAATTGTCTGAATTATCGAGCCACCACTGTATTATGAATACGACTAAGAAAGACGAAACCCTGGATTGTACAGACATTGACGTGGAACCCAAACAAAATTGGAACATAATAGAGGACTTAAAAATCGGGGATGCAAGCTGGGAAGAAAGCAACGTTAGAATAACACAAACGGAACGGAATAGTAGAGTGGAAAAAATTATAGAAAAATCGAAACTTCAAGCGGAATATAACTTGGAAGAAAGAGAAGCATTAAAACATATGATCTCAGAATTTCACGACGTTTTTCATCTGCCCGGAGACAAGCTAATCTGCACCCAAGCACAAGTGCATCACATACCCACCAAAAAGGATCATCCACCAATAAATACAAAGAATTATTGATTGCCGAAATCCAACAAAAAAGTTATACAACAGGTGGCTGAAATGCTAGACAACGATGTCATCGAGTTCAGCAAAAGTCCATGGAACTCGCCATTATTAGTAGTTCCAAACAAATGTAGTAGACTATCGCAAGGTCAACGAGATAACTATTGGTTGTTCATATCCTCTGCCGACAATTGAGGATATCCTGGACCAATTAGGACATTCGCGGTATTTTTCAACATTCGACTTGGTAAGTGGTTATCACTAAGTCTTGATTGCCGAACATGATCGACCTAAAACGGCGTTCAGTACTGCCTACGGGCACTATCAGTTCAAGCGCATGCCGTTCGGACTTTCGGAGAGTCCTGCCACATTTCAGAGCCTCATCAACGTTCCATTTTAGCCCTCTGGGCCGGAACCAAGGTAACACATGGTTTTTCTCGCTACCTATGCCCAAGCGGTTAGAAGTGTCGGGAGCAAACGGAAAACATGCTGAAGTGTTGTCAAATCAAGGGATACTAACCCTAACTAACGCCTTAACAGCGACCCTGGACAACCTTGAGCTACCCAGCGATAACACTAGGATCACAGATTATTCGCTGCAGTTTAACAATAACTTACGCGAAATAATTTAAGTCTTAAACTTAACTCGTTTAACTCCTAGTCGTATCGAAAATTCGAAAAAAATTGAATCACTACAGGTAATTTCACATCATTATTTTAGCGCTCAATTTAAAAGGGGGGCCCAAAGTCTAGATGAATTCCTAAAGGAAATCAATGACGTTCAGGACCAACGAAAAAGAGAACATCATCTTATAACGATATCCTGACATACTTGCGCCATTGGAGCAATGCTCACCATAATAATTACAATCTGGATCAAGCCTCGGCACTGCTTGGCTCGTCTGGCTCCTCAATACGCTAACATTTTTATTCAAATTTTACGAGATTACAATCAATGTATGAACGTTTTTACTCGACTCTCCAACGCAATGATACGTGTTGGTTGACGACGGCCACTTCGGCAGCCGAAATCAAACGATTGACTAACAATCGATGGAGCGAGCCTACGACAGTCATTCAGTATGATTTCTGCTGTTTATGCGTACGGGTGTATATATTTGCTCTCCAAAATTATAATTGCTTCCCAAAGAACACTGATGTACGAAATTTTTTCAGAAATTTGATTTTTTTAGTTTTCTTTTTCCATTATGAAGCGCTCATATTCAAATTCAAATACTATGTCGTGGGATTGGGAAAACAAATATTTAATAACCACAAATAATGATAACCGTCAATGTCTAGTTTGCAGTTACATGTCGAATAAAAAATTCAATCTAAAACGCCATTACAACAGCTGTCATAAGTTCGATTTTGCCCAATGCAATGAAGTAGAAAGAGTAAGACAGGTTGACAACTTAAAGAAAGTTTTTTTTAGAGAAATTTCCTTTAGGCGGAACAAATGATTCTGAAATTGCATAATGATAAATTGTGTAGTTCACTGTTCCTCAACGTCTCCATCAAAAGCGAAAGAGCGTAAAAAATGAAAATGATGCGTTTTCTCATTTTGTGTTATAGTATATGAAGAAACTTAAAATCTTTTCGAGTAGTAGTAAATCACTACATACATGGTGCCGAGGCCTGATCTGGATAATTATTAAAATAAAAAAAAATGCCGGGGAGATGGCAAAAACAGGAAAGAGTACAAGTTCCCATTAAAAGAATGGCTCCCATGTCAGACTCGGAAGTTATGGAGGACCAACCAAAAGGTCAGATGAACGAAGCGTCATTCACCACTGTGCAGAGTGGTTTTCCTAGATTGAAAACCTATTTTAACGAATAAATCCATAGGAGCGTTCAGTAATAAAAGGTGATCCAATTGGAGGTACTTTTTCCAATAGGGTTGTTTTGGCAGTTCTTATGTGTCAACTGGCTTGTCTATATGACGTTTGTGTATTCAGTGCCATTTCAACATGAATAGACTTACGTGTGAACAACGTTTACTAATTGTGGAAACTTATTTCCAAAATCAGTGCTAAGTTAGGAATTGTTATAGAGCTCTTCGTCCACATTTTGGTCGTCATAATCGTCCCACTGAACGCACTATTCGTGAAACCATCACCAAATTTCGAACTAATTTTACACTATTAGACATTCATCCATCAACCAGAGTGCGCGCAGCACTTTTTTGGTGTGGTTTATGGACAGGCGGCATCATCGGACTGTATTTCTTTAACAATGCGGAAGGAGTGCGTGTTAGCGAGATGTCCCACTGGCCATCAGCTCCTGCAGCTGACTGATCCCGATATCAGTTGCACATGTAATCCAATGGCGCATGACACACTGCAAAAAATGTTCAGCTACATGTCTGGGACACACAGCTGACTTTTGTGAACTGACCTAAATGTAACTGATATCAGAAACATGTCGGGTAGTTTCTAATGTCATTTTTGTTAGATTATTTACAATAAAATGATAATTTTCAATATTTTTTTCGTCTGGAGGTAATAATTGTTGTCAGTAGCACAGTTTATTAAGGTAGCATGACTACTCTCTAGGTTATAGGCTCTCTACTTTATATAATGTTGACTTTAAAATAATTACTAGTTGGGGACATCATAAAATTTTGACAAGTCTGTTTAACTAATAAACTTTTGAACAAGCGAAAATAAATACGATGTCCATCGAATAGGAGAAATTAAACACAGCTATCGTAAAAGCTGTAGGAAAAGGTAGATGCTTGTACGATGACACAGATTCAGTTTTTTAGCAGAGAAATAAGGGCAAGTTCTTCCTCCGAGTCCGACATTTTGACGTTTGAGGTCAGCTGATCCCAGTTCAGTGTGCCATGTCAAATGATCGAATCAGTTCATGCAGCTGCGCGACCTGATGTCGGGATCAGTCAGCTGCAGGAGCTGATGCGCCAGTGGGACATCTCCCTTACTGTCAATGGAGCTCGCTACAGAGCAATGATCAATGAATTTTTGTTGATATTGGTGTAGCTGACTTGTGGTTTCAACAGGATGGCGCTACATGTCATACAGCTAACGATTTAATCGCTTTATTGAGGGAAACGTTCGATGAAAACATCATCTCAAGAAATCGTACTGTTAATTGGCCACCGAGATCTTGTGATCTGACACCATTGGATTACTTTCTGTGGGGATATGTGAAATCTCTTGTTTACGTCGATAAACCCGAAACGATTACAGCTTTGGAAGCAGACATAACCCGTGCTATTCGCGGAATACCGACCGATATGCTTGAAAGAGTGGTCGAAAATTGGACCCACAGAATGGACCATTTAAGAGTTAGTCGTGGGCAACATTTGAAGGAAATTATTTTTTAACATTAAATGGCATGAACCAAACTAACAACTTAAATAAAGATTTTCCTCAATATATTATTGTTTTATTTAAAAAAAAAAAATAGGAAGCTCTTAATGGCTCACCCTTTATTATCGCCAGGAATTGGATAACAAAGATAAGAATGCTAAAACAAAAGTCAAAAAAAAAAACATTGAAATGACATGCGTTGTTTGATTAAGATAAATAAAGATAAGAAACAACGGAATTTTTATAGTACTTTTAAATGTGCGGAAAATACTATACAGTTTTCTTATCTTTATTTATCCAATCCTTATTACTTCTGTTGACAAAAGAAATATAAATATATTCACCCTTGTTCTAAGATACGGCGTTACGTTAGTTTGTTCGATATGTACTCAATCAGTACTCGATATCCCATTTCCGTTGTTCTTAAATACGCAGTGACCAACTTGAGTTGAACGCGGAGCAACGCATTCGATTTGATTCGATTTTCGTTGTTCTGAGATTCGCCGGGAGCTGATATTTGAGGTTAAATTGCTCACTTGAGTTTTCTCGCGTTTGGTGTTGGCTGTGATTAGAGAATACAGTCCCGGGATCCGGGATCCCGCAATACTCGGGATCCCGGCTGGTTTTTGATCCCGACAACCCCGGGATTGAAAACTATCAATCCCGGGATTATCGGGACTATGATAGCAATGAAAAATACAAAATGTGTTGCACTACAAATTTGTACTTTATTACCTACACAAAAGGTTTTTTGCTGCATACTTAAAAGTTTTTCTTAGCTCATGAGCTTAAAGTTCATCGTGTGAGAAATAAAACAAACGTTTTACTGCAATTTTGTTGGAAGTTGGACAAGTTTCAAAATATATCTTTTTAAATGTCCAGTGCCAATGATTTTATTAAACACCAAAAAGATACCGATACGTCATCCGTGTGGTATTATTTTTTAGTTGCAAAGGACAGAACAACCGCCCAATGCAAGCGATGTTTGGCTGTCCTTAAGACATTGGGGGGATCCACCAAAGGCTTACACACGCATTTATCGTCAAAACATAATATAAAAGTATCAAATATTCTATCTACCAGTCAAGAAAGCAGAGAATTTGATAGACCTTCACAGCCATCACCTAAACAAAAAAATAGTAGATTATTTTCCGACTACTCAAACTGAACCTTTAAATAAACTTTTGGCACGCATGACGGCATTGGATGGATTTTCATTCAGAGTTTTCATAACTTCTAACGATCTCAGAGAATTATTATTTGCAAAAGGTTACCATAACTTGCCAAAGTCTGCAGTATCAATTCAGAAACAAGTAATAGATTACAGTAATGTGATCAAGGGAAAAATAACTGATGAAATGTTTGAATACAAAAAGTCTGGAGGAAGATTCAGCTTGACCTTTGATGAATGGACTTCTACCGCCAATAAACGATATATGAATGTGAATGTACATTCATGCGGAAACTTCTGGAATTTGGGCTTAGCTCGTATTCAGGGATCTTTGACATCTGAAGCCTGCATTAAAATTTTAGAAGAACATATCGGACGATACAACATTTCACTTCAAGACGATATTGTCGCAATGGTCACCGACGGTCCAAATGTGATGGTGAAGCTAGGAAACCTCGTTAGCAACGAGCATCAACTTTGTTTCGCACATGGTCTCCATTTGGCGGTCTGCGATGTCCTCTATAATAAGAAAATATTATTGCAAAATATTAACGCTTGTTCTTCGGGAGAGACGGAATATTATCCACTAGATGTCAGTGACACTGATGATGAAGATTTAGATGATTTGGACATTGAAGAATCACGGATAACTTTAATCCCACAAAATGAACTAATTCAAGAAGTCCCCGCTTTTACCAATGAACAAAATATAAACGAACTGATTAAGAAAATTCGAAAAATAGTTGTATATTTTAAAAGGTCGCCTACGAAAAATGACGTTGTCCTTCAAAAATACGTTAAGTCAGAACACGGAAAAGAACTTTCGCTGCTACTGGACTGTAAAACAAGATGGAACAGCCTTCTAGTTATGCTAGATCGCTTCGTCCTTCTGAAAACCAGCATTCAAAAATCTCTTATAGATCTTAACTACTCGATTCGCTTAGAGAATTCAGATTTTGCTTTAATGAAAGAAATTATCGATGTGCTTACCCCTCTTAAACTAACAGTAGAAACACTATGTCGACGGGATTCCAACCTGTGTATAGCTGATGCGGCCTTAAAGTTCCTGATTAATCAACTCGTCGAAAAGGATTCAACGTTCGCAAACAAAATGTTGGCATCCCTGACTCGTCGTATTAAGCAAAGACGTCGTGAGGACCTATCTGGTGTACTAAACTATCTTCAAAATCCTCGCCGAAAACTCTCAGAAGGCTCAGAAATTTTAGATGAAATGTTCTTACGGCCTAGTAAAACCGTTATTAGGAAGCAGGTTCAATCTTTGCTTGAAAGGCTGAACAGTGGAACCAATTTAGAAGGTAATCGAGAAGTGGAGGTAGAAAAAAATCCTGGACAAACTCAGCGATGTCATCAACTAACTCTGAAGGAAAAATTGCAAAAAGAGGTAATGGAAAGTATGAAATCCATTGATATTGAAATGCAAAAAGAAACTGATTTGTTGGCGTTGGTCAAAAAAGAGATGGCTGTATATGAGAATGGGGGGACTCGTGGACACCATTTGGAGCTAGCATACCAATATCTTCTTGCAATTCCTCCTACAAGCGTTGAAGCGGAGCGGGCTTTTTCAGCGGCGGGATATATTGGCAGCAAATTAAGATCTAGACTTGGAGATCAGAGCATAGATGCTCTGGTATTTCTCCGTGCATATTTCCAGAATACTTCTTAATTAATTTTATGATTCTATTTTTATTTAGTAATTTATTTTATATTCAAAAAGAATATTGTTGTTTTGTTTTTATTCAATAAATGAATTATTTTTTTGTTTGAAATTGAATATTTTGCCGAATTCCGGGATTATCCCGGGATCCCGGGATAATTTTTTAACAATCCCGAAATCCCGGGACGAGAAAATCCCGGGATTTTGTATTCTCTAGCTGTGATTGACGAAATGCAAGTTGGGCAAATATTTTTTCAATTTTATGAATCATGAGTAATAAAGTGTTTTATTCAAATAGAAGGGGAACTCAAAGTTCAACTAATACTTCACAATTCAACCTATTAATCGACCAAATGAAAGTATAGTTACGAGTCTTCACTTAACTTCATTTCGTTCGAAGAATCTCTCAATAACCTTCTTTGGCTTTTCAGTGAATTTACCTCGTCGTGCCTCATCTATATATATAAAAATGGATGTTTGTTGGTTTGTCTGTCCGTTTGAGATTACAAAACTTAAAAACTACTGGACCGATTTTGACGCGGTTTTTTGCAAAATGATCTGCGTTGCCAGGAGCTATGGTAGATTTTAAAATTCGAAACCGAAGGTCCTTTAAGGATAACGGAAGTATCCTTTTTCCCATTTTTCTCCAGAAAAATTGCCATTATGGGGTTTTTGGGGTCACTGATCACGAATCTGGTGTTGGAATTTCAAAACTCGAAACGAAAGGTCCTGTAAGGATAACGAAAATATCCTTTTTTCCATTTTTACCGGGGCAAATCGGCATTATGGGGTTTTTGGGATCGCTGATCACGAATTCGGTATTAGATTTTCAAAGTTCGAAACGGAAGTTCCTGTAAGGATAATGAAAATATCCTTTTTCCTATTTTTCCCCGGAAAAATTTGCATAATAGGTTCGAAACAGAAGGTCCTATAAGGATAATACAAATAAAATTTTTCCGATTTTTCGCCGGAAAAATTGGCATTATGTTTGGGATCGTTGATCACGAATCCGATATTAGATTTTCAAAATTCGAAACGGAAGGTCCTGTAAGGATAACATTTTTTCGTAAAACTTTTTAAGTTATTTGTGGTTTTTTGGCATTCTAAAATTTATACAAAACTTTTTAGCTGCCAACGAAGGGTCTGCTAGTATACAGTGGCGAGAATATAAATAGGGATTTTTTTTTAAATTAGCATTTTACGGTTTTTTGTTCAAGTATACACTATGTGGAGAATATGTTTACATTTGTGTTTATATATAATTGTCTTCATCTACATAAGGCCAAAAATTTGAGGGAATTGGACATTTAGACTAGTATTCATTATGTACGAGAAAATAAATAGGGAAAATAATTTTATGTTTAAAATAAAATACTATTATTAGGTTAAAATATTTATTTAATTTTAACAAACTACTCAGTCGGCAGGCCCTTATTTTAGTACTTAGTCGGCAGACCCTTATTTTGTATAACTTTCGCACATCTACGCGGCATTGATTCGACTAACCGAATACAGCAATTGATGTCAATATTTTTCCATCCATCCTCGATAACGGCGAATAGCTGAGTCAAGTTGGTTGGTTTTTTTTCTTTGATAGCTTTGTCAACATCAATCCACAACATTTCAATCGGATTAAGATCAGGCGATTGCGCTGGCCACTTCATAACACTGACGTGATTGTCCTCCAAGAACTTTTTGGCTTTACGTGACGTGTGTTTCGGCACAGAATAACAGAAGGGAAACAATCGAGAATTTCAATGTCGCACGGTAGAGAGAAGAATCGGCGATAGAAAAAAATATTTTCAACTCGTTTTAAATTTTCGAATTTTCCGGAATTCCTTGTCTTGCCTTCATATTCAAACCGAACACGCAAAAGAGATAAAAAAAATATAACATGCGAAATTTGTTTTGTAGGGTTTGATACGGAATTTTTTTCATTATTCCAGCAATCGAAAAAATCTAACTTCTCCTCACACAAAACACTTTTTAGAACATAAAACGCAATGCGGGATCGATAAAATGACAATTCGATCGAGTTTTGGTTTCATCCATTCCAAGAAACTCATTTTCTCCCAAAATTGAAAATCAACCAAAAACGATTTCCATTGCAACCCTGTTTGCATTTTTTCTTCTTTTCACACAAACGCATATCACTTGTAAACAAAACGACGTTAGTTCAATTTTTCCGAGAAAGGTTGGAAGAACTATTTATTATGCCAAAATTGGAATTTTTAAAATGCCTCGTCAAGCAATGTTCCGCGGACAGCTTAAAAAATCCCGAAAGAACGTTTTTTAGGGTACCGAAAGCACCAGAAAAGTACACTTTTTCGATTAGACACAAAAAAAGGGGGAAAATTTAGGAAACACTAAAATTTTCTCGTAATTCCGAGGAAATCAAATTTTTTTAAAAGAATTACGTTATCCGCCGCTTCTCCGCGTATCACATAACGATAAACACGTCACAACATCCACGATTTTACACAATAAATCGGCATAAATTCAAAACGTTTCCGACATTTATCTCGATTTGTTTTTTTGTTGGGTTTGACATATGTCAAACCTTGGTATTACCTGATTCAAGGTTTCGTGATTTTGATCTTTTGGATTCATATGTACATTTAACGTAAATTTATATATAAATATATGTACATTTAAGCTTAATTATATGAAATATTGATTTTGTTTGGCAATCAGATGGATTTGTATCCTGTTGATTTATAATAAAAAAAAAAAAAAAAAAAAAAAAAACTGCAAAAGGCGCGTAGATTTGAATTTCAATAAATTTCTGAACTTTGAATTTCATCTTTTGGATTTGTAAGGGTTTTAAGTTCTCAACGAATTATTTGACGGATCTAAAAGCTTAGTCTCAGAATAGGGTATTGGAGTAATGTCGATTACATTAACTTTTTAATAAAAAAAGTTTTCACTAAAATCTGAGCGACGAGCATTAACGCTTCTTTAAAAAAATCAACGTAATTAATTCATAAAGGGTGGTTAAATTTTAAGGGCCGATGTTGATTTTGAATAAAACACGAATTATTTAGGAAATTATTGTCATTTATTTTTATTATGATAATATTGCTATGGTTCAATTATGTATGGAACAAAATATCTGCCAAATGGCCGCCGCGACCTCGGCGGCACACCTCCATCCGATGGTCCAAATTTTCGATGACGCTGAGGCATAATTGAGGTTCTATGCCGTTAATGTGCCGAATTATCTCATCCTTTAGCTCTTGAATTGTTGCTGGCTTATCGACGTACACCTTTTCTTTCAAATAACCCCAAAGAAAGAAGTCCAACGGTGTCAAATCACATGATCTTGGCGGCCAATTGACATCGCCACCACGTGAGATAACACGGCCATTAAATTTGTCGCGCAAAAGAGCGATTGTTTCGGTAGCTGTGTGGCAAGTGGCACCGTCCTGTTGAAACCACATATCGTCCACATCCATATCTTCCAATTCGGGCCATAACAAGTTCGTTATCATCTCACGATAGCGAACACCATTCACAGTAACTGCCTGACCGGCCTCATTTTGGAAAAAATACGGCCCGATGATGCCGCCAGCCCATAAACCGCACCAAACAGTCACTCTTTGTGGGTGCATTGGTTTTTCGACAATCACTCTTGGATTATCATTCGCCCAAATGCGGCTGTTCTGCTTATTGACGAATCCACTGAGGTGAAAATGTGCCTCATCACTGAAGATGATTTTCTTCGAAAATTGATCATCCACTGTTGCCATTTCTTGCCACCATTCTGACCATTGACGACGCTTGAAATGGTCAAGAGGCTTTAGTTCTTGAGTCAATTGCACCTTGTAAGCGTGTAAATGCAAGTCTTTATCATAATGTTCATCAACGACGAGCGTGGGAGGTGCAATTGTTGGGCACGACGACGAGTTGAGGTGGACGGCTCTTCAGCCACACTATCGCGAACAGCAGCAATATTTTCTGCAGTACGAGCTGTACGAGCATGCACTGGTGTTTTCACATCTCCTACAGACCCGGTTTGCTCAAATTTTTGCACGATTTTTCCGATTGTACGCACATTTGGACGATTAAATTGACCGAAAAAATCACGAAGTGCACGATATGCATTTTGATTTGAACGCCCATTTTCATAAAAAGCCTGAATAACTTTAACGCGTTGCTCGATTGTGTATCTTTCCATGGTTCAAATTGAGTTAGTCTGAAATTGAGAAATGTCAAATGAAATGCAGAAAAAAACTTGACGTTTAGGTGTGGTTCACATTCAACATCGGCCCTTAAAATTTAACCACCCTTTACATACTAACTGTTATTAAGGATATGAATTAAATTAAATTTCCGTGAATTTCCATTTTGTGATTTTAGCGGAATAAAATTATGTGCATCAACACATCCAATAGTTTAATTCTGGCAACCCCCTGGAATTTCATCCGCCATTTCTGGGCACACATATAAAGCAATTCGTGTGCTTACAAGGGAAATGAGATAGCTACATAAGGCTCGGAAAGTTCTTCGCACATCAAAAATTTTTGTTCCTCGATTCCCTTCTGTTATTCTGTGGTTTCGGGTCATTATCCGCTTGAAAAATCCAATCATGGGACATTTGATCATTGGCGAAAGGCAGTAAATGTTGCTCAAGGATATTGACGTAGATATGTTGATCCATTATCCCTTCAACTCGTACAATTGGACCAGTTCCGTTCATTGAAAAAGCGCCCCAAACCATAACAGATCCTCCTCCTCCTTTTATTGTTGGTTTTAAACACTTTGGTTGAAACTCTTCGCCTACTCTCCGCCTCACATAAGTTTTACCATCTGAGCCGCATCGATTAAATTTTGATTCGTCCGTAAATACAACTTTAGACCACTGCTCCCTTGTCCAGGAAGTATGAGTTTTCGCATATTCCAAGCGTGCTTTTTTATTTTTAGCTGAAACAAGTGGTTTCTTGCGAGCGACTCTTCCATGAAGTCCAAACTCAGCCAATCGATTGCGGACAGTGTGCACTCCTACACCTAACCCAATCTGTTTCGATAATTCGGTGTGGATATCGACAGCAGTCTTATGGCGATCTTTCTCCGATAGTCTGTGAATCATTCTATCGGTTTGCAAAGTCGTTTTTCGCTGTTTTGGTTTCCGGGGCTTATTCTCGATTGTTCCTGTTTCCATGGTGACATGTACTAAAGCTTGACGAACGGCATTGACCGATATTTTCATCTTTTTGGCTATCTCAACTAAAGTTAAATCCTTATGCCGCATCTTCAAAATTTTCAATCGTTGGAAAGGTGTAATATGTTTTCCTCGTCTCATTTTCTAATAACGCCGACCTTGAGGGATACAGAATAAGCCCAAGGAATATAATTTATTTAATAATAATTCAATTTATCTATTTTTTTTTCTCGTCAAAAATTATTAACTTTTTCAAGAATGTGTTGTTCTCGAATATTCAAAACACGGTTTGATCTAGTCAAATATGTAACTTGGTTTGAATTAGAGAAACTGTCTCAACACCAAAAGGAAAAAAATCACATTGTACTTTTTAAAACATACTAGATGGATTTTTTCAAATTTAGAAAAATTCCCTATTTATATTCTCGCCACTGTATATATAAATAAAATCAAAATTTGTTCAAAAAAAAATTTTTTTAAAATACAAAATGTTAAAATAAATTTACAAATGAAAAATATATGCAAAAATAAAGAGAAAAACATTGTACAACGAATTAAAAAATTGTAACAAAAAAATTACACTAACAAAAAGCATAATCTAAATAACTACATTAATTAAGATAAATAATACTGTAAGTAGATAGGACTATGAATCATAATCATTAAGCAATTTACATTTTAAATTTTAAACCTACTTTTATTAAAAAAAAAATACAAAATGAAATAAATAAACAAGTTAATTTCTAATAGGTATCAACAATAGAAATTATTTGCAAAAAAAAATAAGATACACAAAAAATGAAATGAAATCCGAATGATGGAAATGAAATGAAATCCGAATCTAACGGAAGAAATACATCAACAAAAAAAATATAGAATATAAAATTGAAATCGAAAATAAAATAAAATGTATTTTTTGTTATTATTGTTAAGGTTTTATATTTAGACACGTTCACGCTCACTTCGACTACGATCCACGTACCATCTGTATATTCCACCCAGAAAGCATTAGTTTTCAGAGGGGAGATGTGCTGCACGTGATCTCCCGTGACAACCCGAATAGATGGCTGGCGCACCGCAAAGATCAACATTAACCGGACTGATACCACGTTAATCGTTTTAACATCAGAGGGAGACGGCAAAATTAGCCACTGCCGGGGAAGTTGCAGGCGGAAAGAGCACGGCAAGAGTGCGACTCTGCTATAGGCTCGCAAGGGATGCAAGAAGACGAAGGTCAGCTCTAAAACTTTATGCCACAACCGCTACTGGCGAATCCGATCTACGAGGAGATCGCACTTTATTATCAACGTGCCGAACACCGAGGCCAATCGTCGTCATTGGGCCACCGAGAAAACTGGCCGTCATGAGCTGCGACAGCGACTGATAGCCAATTCAGTACGTTTCACAGATGCCGTACCACACACATCTCGAACCTGACAATATTCCTGGACAGGATTACCATTTCAACACAAGGGCTCAATTCGAAACTGATAATTTGGCACGGAAATTTGTGGGAAGGCCTATTACGGAACATAAATTGAAGCAATCGTCGCCAACGGAAAAATTTGTGTTTTGAACTTACACCCGCAGAGTCTGAAATTGTTAGGTCATCCGACTTAAAGCCTTACGTATTTGCAGTAGCTCCACCTAGTTTCAAACAACTTCGGCAGAAAGAAGATCTTAAACGGGGAAGCTTTTAAGGAAAATAAACTGAATGATATAATAAGATTAAGACCTCTTAAGAATAAAACCACTTGTAAACCTTTGGGAATTTTCTTCTCTTTAAACTAGTTCACCGGGAAACTAGTTTAAAAAAAAAAAAAAGCGGGGAGAAGTGCCGTGGCCATTTCCCATAATCACACATGGGAAATGTCTGCATTATTTGCTGAATAATCAAATAATCAGCACATGCAGACATCGCGCACCTGTAGCGCTGGCCTCGACACCCGAAACCCGCAGACGCAATACGATCGCGCATGAATTGAAGATTCGCACAGGTGGGAAGCAAAATGATTGTAGTGATTTTGGTTCCGAGCCGCAGTATGTGGAGTGTTTTGTCAGTGATAAGTCGGAAGTTGTAAGTTGTTGAGTAAATAAATCGAATTATAAAAAGATACACGCCTAGTCAGTTGAAGCTACCTAATTCCACTTAAAAGGTCACGACATAGGAAACCACAACCTTGAAGTTGCACGAAGCTTCAACTACTTAGGGTCAAAAATAACAGCTGACAACAATCTGAATAAAGAAATCCGCGTGCGGTTGCTTAAAGCTATAGCTTATCAAAACTCTTCAGGTCTAAAAACCTAACTATAATACCCACCTACAACTGTACAGGACCTTGATCCTGCCAGTCCTCATGTATTTCTCTAAAACTTATACTACTAAGCAAAAATAATTACGACCTCTTGTCCGCGTTTGAGAGCATGATACTCAGAAGGATCTTTGGCCCCATACAATGACGAGGTCTATGAGAGATATCAGGACGTGCCCGTAGTCAAGCTAATAAGACTCAACAGACTCCAGTGGGCTGGTCTTGTCACTCGAATGAGTGAAAGTGACGCGGCTCAGAAAGTCTTCTGCGGTAGGTTATTAACAAGACGACGAGGACCCAACCTCAGATGGCAAGACGGCGTTGACAAAGACGCGAAAAGAATTGGGATGCAAAACTGGAAAACATCGGCACGCGACCGGGACCTCTAGCGAGAGATATTGCGGCAGGCCAAAACCGGAAACCTGTTGTAGCGCCGAGAGAGAGAGAGAGATTACTTGGAAATCGTTAGTACTGTTTAAATACCGACTACTGTTCGGGTAGTGAAAGCAATCAAATTTCCCACCACTGTTAAAGACAGATTTTGGTTTAAAATCAAGATAATTACATTTGAATTTCACAGGGCCTCAGGAGTCTTCCTTTGTAATAAATAATAACTTTAAAGTAGCATCCTTTATGGAGAACAACAATATGATTTGAATCCTTATAATGAACAATTCTGTCGGTCTCTAGTCCAGGAGCGCGAACTGTGTTGAAGATACGTTCGTACTGCCATGAGCATAGTGGAATCATACCTTGGATCATGATCTGCAAGCACAATTTGATAATTATTGAAAGAAGATATACAAAAAAGAGAACTTACCGGTACAAGCTCTTGCCTATCGACCAATCGCCTAAATGCCAAAAGTAAATGTGTAACATTAGCTGCCCTAGCTGCTTGTACTGTAGTTAGATTCATAAAAACAGCATCAATGCCGTAAAAGTTGCTATTAACCATAAGCGGGCTGCGACCCCTAAGGTAAACGTATTCCTCCCACCAATCCGAAACGTAATTTGTTGACCACCAACTCTTGAGTAACAGATAGCGTTGCAGTTTCTTTGCAATTGTATTTTCGAATTCACTGGCCAAGTTTTCCATCCGGATGAAATTCTCATCATCAAGCAATGGACGGACTGATCGCAAATATCTGCGCATGGTTGAATGAACACTAGGCAAAGGCAGTCTTGGCAGTGACCCTTGAAAACTGTATAATCCGGGTGTATTCCAACTGGACAGAATTTTCACGAAAACACTCCAGATTTTTGTTGGAATTGAAATGCGGCTACCTCGTCCTCGAGACTCGTACATCCATCCTTTATACATTAAAAGTAGCTTCAGTGTGTAGCGCATTGTGTAACAAATACACAGCCAAACAAGCAATCCTGCTAAACTGCACGCTACCATCTGCCATTGCGTTGTTCTTCTATAGCAATAGCACACAAAAAGAATTTTAAGAAAAAATTAAATTTGATTTTTGAAAAAAACTTACGCTGGAAGATGTGGAATTATTCTATTAACTAAATCAAAAGGTACTCTAGATCCAGTAAAATGTAAACCAATTGCTATTGCTATAACTAACCACAGACTTTGTAAATGTGCCGGATACACACCATTTCTAATTCCATTCTAAAAAGTAAAATTGTATTTCAGTATGTAATTCATACAAAATGAAGTATTTGTTAATGCTATATAAAATTCACTTTTTTATTTATTTTTTATTATTTTGATAGTTTTTTTCAAAGTCGGCCTTAACCCTTTGTTGCATAGTGTTGTTGTACAACAACACCTTTTCTAATTCAGTTTTTTAATATTATAACATATATTTCATGCACTTATATTGACTAAATTTATTTCGTAAGTATCCTAGGGCATCAATTGTTATGAAAAAAAGTAATATGCACTTTTTTTATAATTACTGCATTTTATAAATAAATAAAGAGCAAAAAAGTAGCTATTTTGCAGATTAAATGTAACTGTGGCAAATCTATTACAGTTAAAAAATCGGTAATCAGCTTTATAAAGGTTTTCGGGGTCGCTGATTATGAATCTGAAGTCAAAAATTCAAAATGGCGGATCCAATATGGCGGCCAAAAAAGATAAAATTACGTACTAGTTTTCAGCGTAATCTAATGAATTTGATCTTTTTTGACCGCCATATTGAATCCGCCATTTTGAATTTTGAAGTTTTGACTTCAGATTCGTAATCTGCGACCCCAAAAACCCTGGGATACCAAAAACCGTGAAAATTAATTCCATAGAAAAATGTATGCATGAAAGAGTTAATTAAAAAAAATAAAACCAACTTTAAAAAAAACTAAAAAGAAAAAAAGCACGAAAAAGAAAAAAATAATTTAAAACTATGTCCATTAATAGCGCATTTAAAATTCGGCTTTTTGGGAGTGACGTTAAATTTACACTAAATAAAATCGTTGTAAAATTTCTATTGTCAAGTTTCGCACAAAATCAGTTTGTACATGGAGACAAAGAATAGGATACAAAAAATAGTAACATATGAGACAGTGGGCTTTTTTATAGCGATTGCTTAAAAATAGGGAATCCAATTTGGGGCATAAAAGAACTTAGTTTTGATGCTTCTAAGAGCAGTGTCTATAGTTAATCTGTTTGGCAACAATTTTTGGAGTCGATCTTAAGGCTTAACTATAATCGACATAAGAACGCATATGCAAATGTCAAATTCCCAACGAATGTTGACATGCATAGCTGTCAACATAAAAGCTAACCATAATAGGCATAGACTGACATAAGTAAAGTTAAATTTTTCTCGATAGTAATTGACAAAGTTGAAGGAAAAAATGAGTGAATTGAAAAAAATTAAAGAAATATTTGAAATTGTGAAGTGCTTAAAAGAATTAAGTGACCTGAAAGATGAACTGGATGAATACGGCAGAAATAAGCGTTCATGTTATGTACGAGAAATCAATCGCGACAGGAAAACGCACGGATAGTACGTAGTCACCTTCTTAAAAGTAAAAAGGCTTGATCCGGATCAATTTTTTATTCACACGAGAATGACCACAAATGTCTTTGACTATCTGTTGTCCTGCTTGAGTCCCTTTTTGGAAAAATTTTAGGTTATGTTCACTATTTACATATGCCAGTTCCATTTGTATCGAATTATTCATGCTTAACGAATGTTTAACGAAGGTTTGAAAGTGGCAACACTCTTGACACATGTCTATTGTGGGTAATAACATTGACTTTCTTATTCTGGAAATGACATATGCAGCTACATATGCGTTCTTATGTCGATTATAGTTAAGCCTTTAGTTCTTAGTGGCAGCAACAGCACGATTAGCCTTAAGGGTTAAAAAGTATGTAGTTGCAAATTTAACGCCACTCCCAAAAAGCCGAATTTTAAATACGCTATTAATGGACATAATTTTAAATTATTTTTTACTTTTTAGTGCTTTTTTTCTTTTCAGTTTTTTTTAAAGACGGTTTTATTTTTTTTTCTATTTTTTTTTATTTTGAACATTTTTTAGTTTCAATTTTTAATATAGGTAAAACTACAAAGGGTTTGAGGGAATAAATCCGCAGAGGAGAAATATATAAAAGAATCTTCCAGGTATTGTACTGAATACAATACAAAGAATTCAACTCGATATCTCAAGCGATGTAGAATCTAACAGGGAGGGGTTTGAAGGGGTAGGTTAACACGGGGGAAATATATAAAAGAACCTTCCTTGTGTTGTACTGAACACAACGCAAAAAATTTCAACTCGATATCTCAAGCGATGTAGAATATAGAAGGAGAGGGGATTTGAAGGAGTGGGTCAACAGGGGGAAGTATGTAAAATGTCCTTCCTGGCATTGTACTGAACACAACACATGGAACTTCAGCTCGATATCTCAAGCGATGTAGAATCTAGCAGGGGAGGGGGTATGAAAGCATAGCGCCACGGGGGGGAAATTTGCAGCGGGGCCCAACCAGGAACTTTCTCTACAACTTTCTCTTTGGGACGACCCAAAATCGGTCAAACCCAGTAAAAAGTTAGGCGTGAACATACATTAAAAAAAACATTCAGGTCGAATTGAGAACCTTTTCCTTTTTGGAAGTCGGTTAAAAAGATGGGTTACTCATGAGTGAGTGACTCGAAAAGAATGATTCACTGCACTGAATCCAGCGACGCGATTCATCAGTTCAAAATAAAACCACTCTCAATTCTCAATACCTCTAGCGAATCAAGAAAAAAAAAGTATAAGAGTACAGAAAAAAGTTTGGCGCCCGCTGACGTTTATTAGGATGTGAGGCACAAGCATTGCTTTGATCTGCATTGGAATGAGAACAAGAGCACAACACACAACACAAAGTACTTTGCCTTGAATCGCTCCTTGATTCGACGAGTGGATGAGTTATCACATCTACTGTGATCTTTGACTCTTTGATTCATTTGATTCACAGAGTGATTCTTTTTGAATATATTATTCGTCAACTTGCTAGATTCGTATTGATGTTGATTCTCGATTCATGTGACTTGCATTGACCTAGTCTGACTCTGGAGAATCAACTTTGAGGAGTATAACAGATTCTCATCTGTTTTACTTTATATAATTTCGTTTTCCACCAAAAGTTTATTTCTGAACCAGACATACCTATAAAATTCCAAGGCTCTAGCTCTAGTAGTTTTTGAAAAATCTTGTACACAGGCCGGAACACAATTGGGCCGACAAAACATTTACGGCGACAGTTTACGGCCACAAAGTTGTCCTCCATATACAATTCCACAAATTCTGTTCTAAACGTCATTTGCTTTTCATTTGATTTTGACAATGTGACGGTGAGCCATTTATAATATTTTTTTTGTTACCAATAATCATACAGAATAGGAATGTGAATGTAAACAACACAGCATACGAACTATATTTCCTAATACTTTCTTTAAGTGACGAAATTTAGATTTTATGACGCCCCCATAAGATTTCATTTTGAATCAACCCTGAAATTTTGTGGGCGAGCTGACCGACAAAAGTTAAATTTGATTCAACATTTTACGACGACAAAGTTGGTCGGATTGATTGTATATTAAATGTGTTACAAATTCAATCCAATGCAGTTTTGTTTAATTAATGAGAATTGTTATTTGGTTTTTGCGTTTATGAGGAATCATTTCTGTTTCATTAAGTTTTCGAATATAATTTTTTTCTAGTTTATATTTTAGCACTTCTGCCCCTCTTAGTACTGGATCAAAAGACATCTCTTCCTCCTCCCTTGAGCATAGGATTGTATTTTGCGCTTAACAAACAGAAAAATATTTTTACTTTTTTATAGGAAGTATAATAAAGTATTGTATTAATGGAAAATGTTGACTCTTAATTTTAAAAAGCTCTTGCCAGTGTTCAAAACGCTCCCATTTCTACTCTTTCGTTCTTCTCCCAAGGAGCAATTAAAATGAACGAAAAATAAAAATCTCTCTCTAGGGAACGAAATTCGGCATTTCAGTAAAACGCTCCATGAAACGAGAACGAAATTATGGTTTTTACGTTCTTGATCTTAAGATTTTTTATTTGCGTTTGGTTTTTACGTTCTTTGGGAACAGAACTTTAATTATGAGAGCGAAATATCGTTCTCTCACTAATGAAATATATACTTATATGTTTATAATAACCAAAAGCCATCGCCCGAGGCTTTAATTCATTTTTATACCAGATCCACAAACGCTTTGAACAAGTAGCGAAAACTCAAATAGAAAGAATCTATTTTGTTCCAAACGGAGGGAGATCGAAAAATTTCCTCAGATCGTTCCGAGTCCTACGAACAGTACCGCCGAGATCAAATCGTTTTCGTTCCCAAGAACGAGAGTCGGAAACCATGGCAAATGCAGGGTTGGGACTTGAGGATGTGTAAAAGGTACTATTTTTGCCCAAAAACGGTACTAGATTGAGATAATGTGGTACTAGATTTTTTTTAAACTATCGTGCAACCAAAATCGTTTTTTTTTATGCTTATTACAAAGGAGTAAAAAAAATCTAAATCTCGTAATTTTAGAAAAAAAAATCCTTAACCTATATGTTATGACTTTTGCGCTGTAAATATAACCGTTCTCGGTCAAAAAATACTCTAGAAAAACTCCAAAAAACCAATAAAAATTGTCTAGATGTATTTGTCTTAAATTTTCGCTTTTATTTCAATTTTAAATTTTTGTATAAACTTAAATTTCGAGAAGTATTTTGAGCTATTGCTAATATAAATCATATTTCCATGGCCTACGATTGATTTTCATATCTCCCTTAATAAGACGAATTCAGTAGTCTTTAATTAAAGAGTTGTGGCGGTATCATTTAAAAAGATACTTTTTTTTAATGCATAGAAAAGTGATGGCTTTTTAAAGAGAGCTATAAATTCAGATAAAATCGTTTTTTATATAAACCATGAAAAGGTACCAGATTCATGTGGTACTAGGGTACTAAATGAGTCAAAAAGGTACTAGATCTAGTACATATGTACTAAGGTCCCAACCCTGAGCAAATGTCCCTGGCATTGAGAGCGAAACTTTAAAGAGTGGAAAGAATGAAAAAATAAAAACATAACCAAAGTTATAATTGCCAATCTGACATTTATTGAAAACCCGTATGGTGATATTCGTATCAAAATTCGATCAGGTATACCAAAATTACACTTTAAAGTCTAACTTTCCAATAAAAAATTTTAAAACTGATTCCAATCGGATTTTGATGTATGGGAGTTTTATGTAGAATCATATCCTAAATAACTTTTGTTTTCGGACTTTTTTGATAAGATGCACCATTTTTGAGATATTCGCAAAAATCGTTTTCGTTCGTATGGGGGGTACCCCCCCTAATGGTCCATTTTTTCCCATTAACGAACTTAGCCTCGCATTTTACAAAAAACGGATCTGTGCAAAATTTCAAGTCTCTAGCTCAATCCGTGCGCCCGTAATCTGCGCCACAGACGGACGGACGGACAGACAGACAGACAGACGGACAGGACAGACAGACAGACGGACGGACGGACGGACATGCAGAAATTAATTATTTTTATCATTCTAAATACACTGGTGTAATTCATTTTTGTGTGTGATGACGGGATCTTGGCGTTACAAACGGTAAGGCAAAGTTAATATACCCTTTGGTTTCACCATACGGGTATAATCAAGCTTTGAACACTGGCTATTGCTCTTTCTCCGTTTGTGAAAATTTAAAATTGGATCGATTTTTGAGATATTTATACCCATATGGTGAAACCAAAGGGTATATTAACTTTGCCTTACCGTTTGTAACGCCAAGATCCCGTCATCACACACAAAAATGAATTACACCAGTGTGTTTAGAATGTTAAGAAAAATTGAATTTTGCATGTCCGTCCGTCTGTCTGTCTGTGGCGCGGATTGCGGGCGCATGGATTGAGCTAGAGACTTGAAATTTTGCGCAGATCCGTTTTTCGTAAAATGCGAGGCTAAGTTCGTTAATGGGCAAAAATGGACCATTAGGGGGGGTACCCCCCATACGAACGAAAACGGTTTTTGTGAATATCTCGAAAACGGTGCATCTTATCAAAAAAGTCCAAGAACAAAAGTTATTTAGGATATGATTCTACATAAAACTCCCATACATCAAAATCCGATTGGAATAAATTTTAAAAAATCTTATTGGAAAGTTTGACTTCGTAGTGGAATTTTGATAAAACTGTTCGCCATTCACTTAAATCACCATACGGGTTTTCAATAATTGCCAGATTGGCAATTATAGCTTTTGTTATGTTTTTTATATAAATATAACCGAATGTATATGATTCTCTTTTTTTGGAAAATGCACAAAAATGTATTTTATTTAACGGGTTTTAAAAAGTAATTTTATTACAATTACTTGTAATTTAAAAACAAAATAATTACAGGTAATTAAATTACTTGTAATTGAAAAAGATATAATTACGTGTAATTAAATTACTTTGTAATTAATTACGCCCAACTCTGATCTCAAACCGATATCGAGATATACCGTTATTAAAAAAACAGTTTTTGCAATTGTTTCGAAAACTAACGGGTTTTTGGTGATTCAATATACAAGATGAATTGAAGAAAATAATACTTGCAATGATTTTGTTTTTTACTATTATCCGCTATCTTTTACCTTTTCAATCTAGGGTTGTTTTCATGTACCTGTATTGGTGAGGTTTGATTGGAAAGCTGACTGGAAATTTCCCTAGAAATTTCTATATAGCCACCCATATTTAGCTGTCAGCTACACACCGAGATTTTAGGAGGGTGAAGAAATCCGTGATAAGTTATATAAACAATTTGCGTGGGGACTTAAGTCTTTTGAATTACCAAAAACAATTATGAAGATGAAAAAGCAGGTGTCTGTCTCGTAGAGACGGCCAGAAGACGTGGATCCGCCTGCAACGATCGCCAATAGATATTTAAGTAAGAAATTTTAGTGAAAAGGAAATTAAGGAAACAAATCTATCTATATATTTAAAAGGCAAAGCGATTTTGTATGGATTTCTTTCGACAGAGCTCCTGGAGTTCCTATTGAACCGATTTTGATGATTTTTTTTTTAAATGAAAGCTCTATAGCTGTAGATATGTCCGTTTTACTTTTTTCCCCATTTTTAATAATACTTTATTAGTAATTTGCCTTTCAAAATTATAAATATGACGCTAACTAAGTCTTCAATGTTAAAACGACATTTCGTACTGTTCGATTAGTGCAGTGAGTTAGAAGTTGGACTACCATGCGCCAGCACGGGTTCAATTCTTATCGGTGACAAAAAATTTTTTTTTTTTCATTTCAAATTTTTTTTTGTTGATTTATTTACTTTTATTAATATTTTATTACTTAATTTATCTTTAAGTTTACATTTTTACTCCTGAATAAGTGTTAGACTACAATGCGCCAGATGTGCGGGTTCGATTCCGAGTTTGGATAAAATGTTTTTTTTTTATTTTCTTTTTGACCTTAAATTACATACTTATTTTATTTATATTATACTTCTTTAGGCGCGTTGGGCGATTTTTGGATGGGTAAAATCTTATGAGTTCGCGTCACCGACATGCTAATTTAACAGCTTAAGAATGCTGATTTGCTTTCATTTGATTTTTTTATACAGAAAAAAATCGATTTTTTTTGGAAGACAGTACAGAGCAAAATAAAATTAGCGAGGAAATTTCTGAACAGCACGTGACTTTGTTATACAACAAAAAATCGATTTTTTTTTTTGGAAATTACATACGGTAAAATAAAATAAAATGAGACAGAAAATCTCTGAACAGCACGTGACTTTGTTATAGAACAAAAAATCGATTTTTTTTTGGAAAATATCATACGGTAAAATAAAATGAGACAGAAAATTTCTGAACAGCAGGTGGCATTCTTATACAGAAAAAATTAAATATCTAGCCATTTTTTGTATAAGAAAATCATGTGCTGCTCAGGAATTCAAACCTTAATATGCATATTGACTTTTATTTAAAATTTACTGTTTATTAGCATATATTTTCGAAATTTCAGGTTGAAAAATATATAGGTATAAATACACGACAATATAATTATTACCTTACATAATAATTATTATACTTATGCCAAAAATGACATTTTTGTACCCGTATGGTGAAACCAAGAGGTATATTAACTTTGCCTTACCGTTTGTAACGCCAAGACCCCGTCACCACACATAAAAATGTATTACACCAGTGTGTTTAGAAATTTAGGATATGATTCTAAATAAAACTCCCATACATCAAAATCCTATTGGAACAAATTTTAAAAAATCTTATTGGAAAGTTTGACAAACTGGAATTTTGATACAACTGTTCCAATTTTGATAGGAATATTACTTTACGAGTTTCTAATAATTGCCAGACTGGCAATTATAGGTTTTGTTATGCTTAAAATTTATGTTTGTCCGTCTGTCTGTATGTCGGTCGGTATTTCTGTCTGTTTGACTGAATGTTTGTTCCGGCATCACGCAAAAACGGCGCGGCCGATTTTGATCAAACTTTGCACACAGGGACAGTTATTGACAGAATAAGGGATCTGATTCTTTTTGATGTCAATCACCGTTTCTTCTGATATCTCTTACTCAAGGGTGTCGGATCCAGTTTAATAGCAACCCCTTTCCCTCTCTTGAAACCTCTTTATGCGCTTAAGGGTTTCGGATCCGATTTTCACCACGAGAGAGGTCAGCCCGCAGGGAAAATTTTTGCTCACTAATATCTACCCCTCCTTTTTATGTATAGCTAACGATGGTATCTTTTTTCGGACAAAAAACAGTATATTTCACCTAAAAATTTAAAAAAGCAGTAAATCGATTTGAAAAAACAGTATTTTTCGCAGTATAAATTTTATTCAATGAAAATTTGTGTCTTTGCTTTTAATTTCGACATTTTTATTCTTTTAAATTAACAATGGAAAGCAAAATCAAAGTAACGCGTTCTGAAGAAGGATGAATAATGACAAGACAGTAATCGATGGGGAAAGGAAGAAGCGAATCTATATGACATGTTGCCATCAATACTTCGCTGTTCGTCGTTTGAATGTATTTACACTTGCCATGTGTTGCGACTGTTTTGTGTTGCCACTGACGTTTTGGATTGCTATTAATAAATTTGAATTTCGAAACGTTAAAGAATTAAAGTTTTCTGAGTATTTAAATACAGTATTTTGGGGAAAAAAGCAGTAATGCAGTATTGGAGTCTGAAAAACAATATAATACTGCGAAAAACAGTATAGATACCATCGTTATGTATAGCCCTCACCTGCTATCTTCTGCAATTCTAAAGGGATTTGGTGCTTCAATGTATGACATGAATTAAAAAGAATAACATTTCCCACAATATTGTCTTTCCCCGTGTGGATAACCATCTTTTACCGTTATTGAATATATTGTAAGTAAACAGTACGATTTTGTAATACACCGTTGGGTTACAAAGAAAAATGTCTCTAAAAAAAATTTCCGTTTTTTGGGTTAACTATATGCATTTGAGTCGAGGCCGAAGGCCGAGTAAAGAGGAAGGCGAGAGCTGAAATATATTTAAATAATTTTACGTAACATCTCCATACATCAAATTCCAACAATTCAAGCGTGAGGGGCGAGGCCGAAGGCCGAATAGTTGGGGAGGCCGTAGGCCGACGGGGGCAGGGAGGCCGAAGGCCGACCTGCGGAAGGGGGATGAACCGCGAAGCGGTTCGGGGCGCAGCCCCTAGTTTTTATTTAAAACATAACAAAAGCTATAATTGCCAATCTGGCAATTATTGAAAATCCGTATGGTGATTTAAGTGAACGGCGAACAATTGCATCAAAATTCCAATTTGAAATTAAACTTTTCAATAAGATTTTTTAAAAATTTATTCCAATCGGATTTTGATGTATGGGAGTTTTATGTAGAATCATATCCTAAATAACTTTTGTTCTTGCACTTTTTTGATAAGATGCACCGTTTTTGAGATATTCGGTTTCACCATACGGGTATAATAATTTTATTTATAATTGGTTTATGATAAACGAAGTATGAAATAAATATCATACATACAGTGTTCAAAACGCTTCCATTTCTAGTCTTTCATTCAAATTAGTTATATATAATAATGACGAAGGTTTTACATAAATTTAGTACAACTTCATCGATTCTACTACTATTTTTCGGCCGATTTACTACGATTTCGAAAATCAAAAGTCACAACCCTGAACAGAACTTTAATGATGGGAGCGAAATATCGCTCTCTTACTAATGAAATACCTACTTATTTATGTGTGTGCATCATAACCAACAGCCATCGCTCGAGGCTTTCATTCATTTTTATGCGAGACCCACAAACCGCTTTGAACAAGAAGCGAAAACTTAAATAGAAATCATTTTCGTTCCCAAGAACAAGAGCCGGAAACAGGGTTGGGACTTTAGTACCAATGTACTAGATCTAGTACCTTTTTGACTCATTTAGTACCCTAGTACCACAGCCCATGAATCTGGTACCTTTTAATGGTTTATATAAAAAATGATTTTATCTGAATTTATAGCTCCCTTTAAAAAGCCATCACTTTTTTATGTATTGAGAAAAGAAGTACTTTTTTAAATGATCCCGCCACAACTCTTTAATTAAAGACTACTGAATTCGTCTTATTAAGGGAGATATGAAAATCAATCGTAGGCCATGGAAATATGATTTATATTAGCAATAGCTCAAAATACTTCTCGAAATTTAAGTTTTTAGACGGAGTTTATACAAAAATTTAAAATTGAAATAAAAGCGAAAATTTAAAACTAATACATCTAGACAATTTTTATTGGTTTTTTCGAGTTTTTCTAGAGTGTTTTTTTTTTTAACGGAGAACGGTTATATTTACAGCGCAAAAGTCAATCCATATGAGTTAAGGATTTTTTTTTTTCTAAAATTACGAGATTTAGATTTTGCTTGACTCCTGTGTAATAAGCATAAAAAAACGATTTTGGTTGCACGATAGTTAAAAAAAATCTAGTACCACATTATCTCAATCTAGTACCATTTTTGGGCAAAAATAGTACCTTTTACACATCCTCAAGTCCCAACCCTGGTCGGAAACCACAGCAAACGCTTTTGCCGTTAAGAGCGAAAAGAACGAAATAACATGACGTTCAATACACACAAAGGAGGAGCATAAAAAGAGTATAAATGTGAAATCTGTACTACAAGCAGCAAACACAGCATAGCAGCGGCAGTAAATATTTTGATTTTGATCTTTAAAAAAATAATTGAACATAGTTTAACATAACAAAATACCCTAAACAATGCTTTAATGTAGACCTCATCTTATAACACAGTTTCTGTTCGGATGTCACCACAAATTATCGAATATCATCGATTGCAAATTTGTTATCATCAGCAAGCCGATTTTCTAATTTCTACCCCCACAATCAAAATCCAAGACGTATCCACGTCAAAAAATACATGTGAAGTATTTAAAGACTTTTCGATTCAGTTGTGTTGAACATAATAGTTGCGTTTTTTTAATGTTCTGAAGCAGTTCAGAACAAGCTTTCCATACAAAATCCTGCACCACCTTTTCAACTCGAACAGCGCTTGGAACAAAGGAAAATTTTATACGGTAATGTACGGTAATGAAATGCTGCTAACTTCAACATAATAAATCTGACATTTTATTCTCAATTGAGGATTTTGTGTTGGTGGTTTGTTGGTTCTGTTCGACAGCGAAATAGTTTCAATCATGGGAGATAGCGAATCGTGATTATATCAAGAAAATATAGCAGTAACGGCCTACTGATGTAACCAACATGAAGTTAGTTGCCATTCGAACTCATTGAAATTTCTCACTTACTCTGGATCGTTTTTTTAATGTTCCGTGTTCTAGAACATTAAAAAAACGCAACTAATATCAACTAAGTTATGTTTATTAAGTTAAAATTTTAAACCAGTCAATTCGAAAGCTGAAAACCGAATGAAATTGTTTATTAGTTATTTTCGCACCAAGAGTTTTTCATTTGAATATTACCGCGTTAGCAAGACAGATACATTTTCGTGTTTTCGGGGTATAATTCCCCTACCTTGTATATCTCTGAATTGAGATTTGAAAAACTTCCCATTTCATTTATCACGGAAAAACTTACGAAAAAATTATCACATTTTGTACCAAGTTCGCTATACAGATATTTGTAGTAACACTCCAATCGACTCCGGAATGCTCGGGAAATGTTTTTTAGGCAAACTAAAGAGGTCAAAATTTTTCACGAATACAATACTTTATTATATCGGGTGTTCCAATTTGTTTGGACCGATGTTTTGAACATCTCCGCAACCACGGTACATCGAATTTTGAAGAAAGATTTGTCTCTACACGCTTACAAAATTCAATTGGCACAAGAACTGAAGCCTACTAACCATTTGAAGCGTCGTACGTTCGCCGACTGGGTGCACGAGCAAAGTCAAATCGATGAGGATTTTTCACAAAAAATCATCTTCAGTGACAATTTGACACTTCTGGACTTCTTACTTTGGGATTATCTCAAGAGTAAGGACTATGCCAACAAGCCAATAACAATTCAACAGCTGAATTGTTATTGGCTTGTTGGCAAGAATAAAATCCACAATTGAGATAACCCCAAAGTAAGAAGTCCAGAGGTTTAAAATGAAATCCACAATTGAGAATTTCATTTATCGAAGTAAGGTCTATCCCATAATACAATAAGTAATAATGGCAAGATATTGCGCAGGCCTCAGTCTGGCCGGTTTCAAAAATTTAACGTCATGTGCATCTTTGTTTTTGAAGTCAACAATACGTTTTCTTTTAAAATTTTTGGAAAAACTCGTAATTTATTGGTTTTTGGAGTTTAAATAAAAAAGTAATGATTGTTTTTGCTGTGTTTAGTTGTAATATCAATAGTGACAAGTGAATCCTAATCGTGTGAACAAGTGAGTCGTAATCAGTGTTGCTGCCAGATAATTATTTTTTTATCTAGATAAGATAAAGATAAATGCTCGTAATGTTTATCTAGATAAGATAATAGATAATGAAAATTTGAAAGAAAGTAGATAAGATAAGATAAAAAAGCCAAATTATCTAGATAATTTTTAAATAAATATATATTTTAACGTTGCACAAAATTCAAAATTATGTACTAAAAAAATAAATTGCACAAAATTATTTGTTTTTCTTTTTATGTTGATTTCCAATTTAAAATGGAGTTTCAATAGCCCGGCTTACACTTGGCAACGGTTGCTGGCAAACATTTTTGTTTATGTGCAAGAGAAGCGAGGGAAGGAATGACAATTCGCTTCTCTTGCCCATAAACTGTTGCCAAGTGTAAAACGGTTCTGAAAAAAGGTTCTTAGGTTTTCATAAGTATGCAAAAAACAATTTCGTTTCAGCATTTTTATACCCGTATGGTGAAACCAAAGGGTATATTAACTTTGCCTTACCGTTTGTAACGCCAAGATCCCGTCATCACACAAAAAAATGAATTACACCAGTGTTTAGAATCATAAAAAAAATGAATTTTGCATGTCCGTCCGTCCGTCTGTCTGTGGCGCGGATTGCGGACGCACGGATTGAGCTACAGACTTGAAATTTTGCGCAGATTGGTTTTTCGTAAAATGCGAGGCTAAGTTCGTTAATGCCCAAAAATGGACCATTAGGGGGGTACCCCCCATATGAACGAAAACGTTTTTTTGCAAATATCTCAAAAACGGTACATCTTATCAAAAAAAATGCAAGGACAAAAGTTATTTAGAATATGATTCTACATAAAACTCCCATACATCAAAATCCGATTGGAATAAATTTTAAAAAATCTTATTGAAAAGTTTGCCTTCAAAGTGGAATTTTGCTACAACTGTTCGAATTTTGATACGAATATGACCATACGGGTTTTAAATAATTGTCAGATTGGCATTTATAGCTTTTGTTATGTTTTTAATTTTCGTAACGATTATCTCTAGATCAGTGGTTCCCAAAGTGGTCCCTACGGACCCCCAGGGGTCCCCGGGATCATTCAGGGGGTCCGTGGAAAATTAAAATTGATTTGGGGGTCCCTGAACAACGTCAGGGGGTCCGCGCAAGGTTTAATATGAAATAAAAAAATGGTGACACATTTTTATTAATATGGAAGTTAAAAAAAATAACAATGAATAAATTATTAGCGATTTTTACGTCCTAAGTAAAATATTTATAGTTAGACATATTGGGTTTTATTATTTAATATAATGCACCCTAAAAGTTATAGCTTACTATTTTATATTTTTGTTTAATTTGTTTACTTCTGCGAATACCCAAATCCGCGAATGTTTGGAATTACTGTATATTACTGTATTATTATATTCTGTTGTGAATTAATTGGTACAAAATGAGTACCTACACAATATGTGACATTTACATGAAATTTTATCCTCACATCTCAAAAAATTAATTAAAGAGAGCGTTACATTGCAGCATTCAATTTTTATTATAATTAACAGTGGTTTGTTGCAAATAAAATTTTTGATATTGTAACGTTCCACGGGTAAAAAGTTGCAAGGACATTCGAGATCTGGCGTGAATGCTTCGAGAATGTTTGAGATCTGCACACGAGAACGTTCGAGACCTCGGCCGAACATACAGGAACGTTGGCAAACGAGCCGCGAATATAAAAGGCCGCGTCTTCGGCGGAGATTCAATAAATACTTCTTCAACAAAATGTTTTATTTATATTTTATTTTTACATCACCATTTACCATTCAAGACATTAAAGTTAAATTTGTAATTTTTCTATTATGTATTTATGTAGTTTTTCACCCAGGGTCCGTGGGCAAGTTTTGACTATGAAAAGGGGTCCGTGGGCAAGTTTTGAGTATGAAAAGGGGTCCGTGGGCCAAAAAAGTTTGGGAACCACTGCTCTAGATAAATGGGAATTTCCTTTATCTAGATAAGATAAAGATAACATTTTTTTTTATTTAGATGATTATCTAGATAAATTGTATCTAGATAACCGCAACACTGGTCGTAATCGTGTGAAAAATAAGGAAATTCTAGTGAAAACCGTGTGAATAATGAGGAAAGGCTTATTAAGATGACGCCAAAAATTCTCAACGAACTTCTGCAAAAAAAATTAAAGAAAATGCACTTAAACTCAAATTCTGATCCGATTTCTGAACAAAATTGCCGGCAACAACAAAGGGGCCTCAAAACAGGTGTGCAAAATTTATTCTAAATTAAATGTTTGTTAACAAATCTAATTGTTGTACTCCCATTGGAATTCCTTGGATTAAAAGTCATTAAAATATATATAAGTGGCGCGGTTTGCGGGCACACACACCAGTGTGTTTAAAATGATAAAAAAATTGAATTTTGCATGTCCGTACGTCCGTCCGGAAATTTTGAGTCACAGGATTACTTATAACAATTTTTATGGTATATTTAGGGACTGAATTGAATTTTCTACCAAGTTTTTGGTCTTAATTACACGACCAAAATTATTTAGTATGTCTCCGTTTGGCTTTTTCAATCAAAATAGAATTGCAAAAGTCTATTTTAAAAATTATAACCAGAGTCCATTTGTCATATTATTATTTTGAAAAAATAATTTAAGTTAAAAATCAAAAGTTTTCATACAAAAAATTTAAAACAGCCATGCAAGTGACGTAATGCGTAGAAATGAACCAATTTAAAAACTCGGATAGCCTATCATTAGTATTTTTTGTATCATGGGTTAGTATTTATACCCGTATGGTGAAACCAAGGGCATATTAACTTTGCCTTACCGTTTGTAACGCCAAGATCCCGTCATCACACACCAAAATGAATTACACCAGTGTGTTTAGAATGATAAAAATAATTAATTTTTGCATGTCCGTCCGTCCGTTCATCTGTGGCGCGGATTGCGGGCGCACGGATTGAGCTAGAGACTTGAAATTTTGCACAAATCCGTTTTTTGTAAAATGCGAGGCTAAGTTAATGGGAAAACGTGGACCATTAGGGGGGGTACCCCCAATACGAACGAAAACGTTTTTTGCAAATATCTCAAAAACGGTGCGTCTTATTAAAAAAGTCCAAGAACAAGTTATTTAGGATATGATTCTACATAAAAATCCCGTACATTAAAATCCGATTGGAATAAATTTTAAAAAATCTTATTGAAAAATTTGACTTCAAAGTGGAATTTTGATACAACTTTTCGCTGTTCAATTAAACTTCGAACAATGCCATATCACCATACGGGTTTTCAATATTTGCCAGATTGGCGATTTGAATTCGTCAGAAGTGTCTCGTTCACTTGTTACCATCGATCCCCGTAATAGCGAAGGATCTACAACATTCTCCGGGACATGCTTAAAATCCGATTGGAATAAATTTTAAAAAACTTTTGTCACGGTAGCCTCGGAGTCTGCTCGCTCGTCCGTCGGCCTTGGCATGCTTGCGGTGCCGGGCTATCGCTCGTCGGTGGGGTAGGATCTTGCCTACGGACTAAAGCGGATTGATAACATCCTTTATCATGCCTATACTAATGGTTCTAAAATTTACGAAATACATATGTCCAAGCCGAACAGAGAAAGAAAACTAATAAAATTAGGGATAGATCGAATAAACTCAAGAAAATACTAAATGAAACAGATATCGGAAATGGCCCCAATGCCATCGAACAGGACTTTTTGTTGCACTATTCCGAATCATGATAAAATGAGGAATTGGTTGATGCCTACATTAATTTTAACAGGTTTCGCCCTCGCGACCCCTTACGGCTCCCCGATCCGAGAAAACTTAAACCTTCAATTTGAATGATTCTAATCCGCACACTTTATGAAACATTTTTGAGAGAAACACACGAATACATAGCACACAACAATATTAATTTCAGGACTCAAGTATGTGGTGTTTAAGTGTCGTTTTATTCTTAACAATTCTTTGAACAAAAAGATTGCTCTGTGATACATAAATTTTTGATAAACAAACTGAAAAACTGTGATAATTTTTGATTCATAAAAGAAAATCTATCTGCGATATTTTATAAGTAAACTTTCTGTGATAACTTGATTTTTAAATAGTTATAATTTTGACACGTTAAAATTTTATGTAGGACTCAACAAATAATGGTAAAACCAACGCGCATAGACTCTAGCGTAAATTTACAGAGCTTTATTCACGTAGACTATGGCAAAATTCTTCACAACCTTCTGTGATCTCAAATTTTTAGTTTTATTCACTCACTTTTTTGATTTTTTTAGAATTTTCAATCCCTTGACTGATAAAATTGTCAACACTTCATGCATGCGATAATAATTGATAAAAACAACTTACAAAATTCGATGACTATAAATTTGTGAATACTCTTATAATCCTTAAAGTTAATTATATAAGCCTGTGTCCGATGATAATGTGCACACCATCTCAGGAACAGATATTTCTCCTTTTTATTCAAATTTTTCCTAAAAAAAAATGCAAAAGGTGTCAACAAAAGAAGTCTACCAATCAAAGTGGGATTAACATTTTTGGAAAATACTTCCTTGGTTTCTTCGAGATAATTGATTCCACAAAAAAAACCTCTGAAGAATTTTGCCTTACAATATTCGTTTGTAATTGACACTGAATTTAAGTATTCTCCACAGCTCGTTTCTCGATGTCTCCCCGACGTGTTTTAATCCTGGAGCAACTTCGGAAAATTCGGGTTTCGGAAATCCAGGTTTTTTTCGACAAATCTCCGTGAAATTCAAGGAACTTCAACGGTGTCGAATCTTCAAATACGTTTTGTGTGTCGAATCTTCAAATACGCTCTCAAAACTAGAAATTGACGTCAACTACGCTTCGATGCTTATCATTCGAAATAGACTAAATTAAATCTCCTTTCCGGATATTAAAACTAGCTTCGTACAGCAAAAACGTAACTAAAACTAGCTTCGTATACCAAAAATGTTAATCCTAAAGTTTTTGGATGGTTAAACGAATTTTGCCGAATTTATAACCACAAAAATAATTACCTAAAGTCTTCTTAAACTAAATGCATGGCGATTTGCCGTTTCTCAAGTCTTCAATCCTTTCGAATTCATCCCTTAATCAATTTGATTTTGATTAGCTAAATATTATTTAGCTCCTTAAAAATCATATAAGACCAGCGGATACCACATATGGCAACAGCGAAGGTTAATTTAAAAATCTTTATCCGACTTGATTTTAATACTAGGTCAGAACTGCTGAGCAGCTCACAATTATTTAAAAAACTGTTCAGTTGAAATTTTCGTCTGCCTATTGTCTTTGCTGGGTGATAGCGGAATCGGAACAGCAATAACCGAATTTTTATAATTTCAAGAACTGACTAATTGTTTTAAATATAATCGAATTGTTCTTTTCATTGCTGGCTTTTTGAATAGGCTAACAATTTGCTTCAAAATTACCGCTGTAACTTCTCTAAAACATTTGACCAAGTTGATGAATAATACAAATTTTGGTATTATCCGTTTCTTTTCATTTCACCTAAGTGAAAAAAAAATGAGACCATATGAAGTTGATTACAGGTAACTTTTGATCTTATGTTAAGATTTACACTGTCCCATAACACACTCTTTAGGTAAAATTTAATCTTCCTTGTTACCACATTTAGATCAGCTGATCCGTGTATAAAATTTTCTATCTGTGAACGAAAATCGCCCTCAAATGATTTTCCCACTGAAATGGGCTCAAGTTAAGCTTCTAGGTTAGTGGTTCTTAACCGGTGTTCGATCGAACCCCAGGGGTTCGGTGAGTCAGTCTCCAGGGTTCGGCGGAGGTCAAAACACACACCCGACTCTCACCAGCGATTGTAGTAAATCTACTACTATTTTCGCATTCAAAGACTGTGTTTATTAGGACTCATTTTGAGGCTGCACGTCTTTCGCTCCGGCCAAGTGATGGTGAGGGACAAATTCTCTTCATAGAGGCTAGCCTCCGATTCGTACAAATACGTTAAGTGTTGAGACAACAGATGTCAATAATGAATACCTCGATGAAATCATTGAAATTCAGCAGAGCCAGATTCAACAGCAACTCTTCAGAACAACAACGCTCTCAACGTTTTGGTGTCAACAAATGGTAACGTACCCTGTTATTGCAGGGTCCGTTACCATTTGTTGACACCAAAACGTTGAGAGCGTTGTTGTTCTGAAGAGTTGCTGTTGAATCTGGCTCTGCTGACCCCTATGTCATGAAAATTTTGTATTGCTCTTTCATCCGTCCTATTCTAGAATATGCCTGCATAGTGTGGTCACCTTTTTATTCAGTTCACTCCAACAGAATTGAGGCAGTTCAGAAGCGTTTTCTACGTTTCGCTCTACGTAACCTTTCTTGGGACGACAGGTTGATACTGCCACCATATCAAGATAGGCTCAGACTAATAAATTTGCCTACCCTTACTCAACGTAGAGAGACTCATCGAGTGTTATTCATTCAGGGTATCTTGTCTGGTAATGTTCAATCTCCCCAACTGCTTGAATCAATCAATATTAATGCTCGTTGTCGTGCCAATCGGAATTCTCGATTTATTTATGAACCTTTTCATAGAACGAACTATGGTCAATATGAACCAATGGCTGCCATGTGTAAAGCTTACAATATAAATCAAAACATAGTTGACTTCAATTTAAGTAAATTTTTTATTAAAAAGAAATTGTATAATTAGTTGTTTGTTTCATCTTTATATATTCAGATGGTTTAATAAATAAATAAAGTCAATAAAGTCAAGAAAGCTCTGGAGATTTTCATACCGTTTGTTACAACATATCTTTGCGAGCAATCCTTTTCGAGGATGCTGGACATAAAAACGAAGAAAAGGAACAGACTTTGTTGCGAAAATGACATGAGAGTGGCACTTGCCAAGGTAAAGCCGGGCATTTCTGAACTGGTCTCTGAAAGGCAACAGCAGACGACACACTGATTTGCAGTAAATATTCATTATTATGTTTTTGATTTTATGTGAAAATCATGTTATAATGGTTTTGTTTCTTGTTCCGAATGGTTCTGTTCATTTTGTACACCCGTGTATAAATATATACCTATGTTTTGAATTTGAAAAAATCATATATTATTTTTCCAATTAAGAAGGGTTCGGTGAACGCCCATATGAAACTGGTGGGGTTCGGTACCTACAAAAAGGTTAAGAACCACTGTTCTAGGTATTCAATGCTTAGGGGAATTTTTTGTCAGTTTTTAAATTCACACATTTTCTAATTTCGTTTTGTTCGCACCTAAGATTATAGTTAATACTATTAAAATCAAGTTCATTGTCAACTTTAAATTATTTTATGAAGTTGGCAATGAACATGATAAATTAATGACGCAAAGTATAATTGAATTGAACAATGAAAATTGTATCACTTCGATAAATAACCATGTGTTCTTAGTTGAATTAATCACAAACTAAGTTCCCGCAAAATAAACCATGAATTTCTCTTCTAATAGCGTGACATATTTTATGGGCAACCCCTGAAATCGAAGAAAAATACGGAATAGGATGAGGTGACAGGGGCAAAAATTTAGGTTGAAATAACTGAATATATTCACTGCTCATTATAGTGAATTTAATAGTGGAACCACAAATACTCCTTACCGCGTGCGTCAGGGTTCACATTTCAGTGCACTAAACGCAATTTGACACTTGAGAGCCTTGAAACGTCTGCGTTAAACCATAATACGCTTCTTGTGAACTGCACAGTTCAATTTTTTACATTGAATAAAAAGGATTTGTGAGATATATTAATTTGTTGCAGGAGTGATACGCAAGGCACTTGAATTAAATACAACGATTAACAATGGCGGATTCGAGACCCAAACATTGAAAATAATACGGATAGTTTATTCACCAAAAATTTTAAGTAAATGAAAGACATAATAATCGGCAGCATTTTTTAAGGCAGTCCCTCAATAGTTCTTTACCGCGTGGGCCAACGTTAAAATTCCGACGTTTAAAAGTAAAACCAAACCGTATGATTATTATTATATATACTTTTTACTTACTCTGGCTCTGGCTATCCGTTTTTTCCACGAACGTACGCCTGATTCCCAAACGAGGTTTAACACTTCTTGGTCATAGTTTATATCCCAGCCCTCGTGCGTAATTGAAAATGAAAATGCTACAGCTGAATGAGCTTCGGCCATAGCGCCGGTTTAAAACTATTCTTTTAATTTTAAATCTGTAATGAAAAAAAAATTGAAGCATATTAGCATAGCGTTGATTGACAAAAATAATGTTATAATACTATTTAAGAAAAAATTAACATCTACTGATAACGTAAATAACAAATTTTGAGTAACTTGTAGTTACAAACAAAAAAATTAAATGAAAAATCACGACTTTCTTTAATCAACATATTTGGAGAAAAACTCTTTGAAATTCACTAGAAAATTATAAAAATAAAGACATTATTTAATTGACAGCTTGGCCCCAGATTGACCAAATAGTGGCGCTTTTAATGCGAAACTAGCCTCTACGAGGCCTGCTCTAAAGTTATCATGTCACAAACCGTTGTTTGGAGAAAAAGTAGTAAGTGCTAGAAGACCGCAAAAGATTTCGCCAGCACTTAGTGTTTTTCTCCCAAAAAATAGTTTGTAACGTGATAACTCTAGGGTAGGTTATCACTCGTAGACGCTAGTTTCGTACTAAAAGCCCACTGTTTGGCCAAGCTCAGGCCAAGCTAGTTTTATTTTAAAATTGGTCAATATTTAAGTTTTTCGTTTGATTGAATTTACTGAAATATCTTATGTGAACAATTTTTTCAAATATTTCGGGAAGCGTTACAGATATTTTTACCCGCGAAAAAAAATTTCCCTTTCGGGCGTCCACTATATTGTATGCCTATATAACGAACGTCCAGTATAGCGAACAGCAGTTTCGAATTATTATTACGTATTATTATTATATTATTGTATTATAATTATTATTATTATTATTATTATTATTATTATTATTAGCATCTCTATAGTGAAAGACGAAAATTTTTGTTATTCTATATAACGAAAAACTATTTGTTTCGTAAATAATGTGTGTTATACGTGAAATCGTCGCGAAAAATTAAACTTTTAAGGTAATGTAATCAGTTTAAGTTGGATTTGTGACGCTTATACATACATTAAAGCATTATACCACTTAAGAATAAATCGTATTAAAATTTACCTCAATCTAAAATCTCATTATGATAATGTTCATAAAAACATATGTGGATATTTAATGCGCATTTCGTTATAACGAACCCGATTTAACGTACGGGCTGAACATTATATATGTAGGTCGATATATTGGGCCTCCACTGTATTTTGCAGTCACTGAGTTTCAGTTCATACAAAATTATTGGGCAAAGTGACTGTAGATAGAGGTAAATCTTTTGCGGTCTTCTAGCACTTACTACTTTTTCTCCAAACAACGGTTTGTGACATGATAACTTTAGAGCAGGCCTCGTAGAGGCTAGTTTCGCATTAAAAGCGCCACTATTTGGTCAATCTGGGGCCAAGCTAAGGCCAAGCTAGTTTCACCTTAAAATTTCACCATATTTAAGTTTTTCGTATTTTAGTTGTAATTTTTTACACAATCTATTCTATTCTAACATGGGTTGTCTTTAAACTTTGATCGACGTACATATTGTGTGACACAAGGTGGTAATAGCAAGCCTCGTAGAGACTAGTTAGGCCCTATATTCACCATTAACATGAGTTTTTTTTAAATAATGTATCAATCGGGTTATTTACTTTAATAAAAAAAAGTATGACTTCAAAAAAATGTATACAATTTTACTGTGCCATACCTTTTTTAATTGTATAAATTATTGTATTTTGAATTCTATAACTCCAACATCTACACATTTTTATACACATTAACACATCTTTAGATATTCGCGATTGGCATGATTAGTAAATCTCCCTGGGAAAAGCATTTCTATATTTTATTTCAATTTTCCTGACCTTTTTAGAGATAAGAAAAGTTGAAATTAAAAACATAACATTATTTTTCACATCGAATGGACCATTCCTTAGATTTTTTAGATACAGTTAAACCTGTATAAGCCGGGCCCTGTATAAGCCGGAAACCTACCTAAGCCGAATAGTTTTCAAGTCCCGTGATTTTGAAGTGGTTTTCCATGAATCTGGATAAGCCGGAACCTGCTTAACGCGAACCCGGACATAATTTTTTTTGTATAATAATTGACAAAATTCATTATGAATTGAAATATAATTAAATTTATGCACAAGTAACTGGCAGATTTTATTGTCTATATATCTCTAGAGACCAATTGTTAACAGTACACTTCAAAGACTTTTATCGCTTTAGTTGATAACATCGTCCGACACGATTTTGCACGCATGAAAAAACCCAACAGATTCAAACAGGGCTAAAAAAGATACCCGTGTATCCAGTTTTTCTTCGTTTTTTAAACGCAAAATAATAAAGGGTCTTTCAACAAGGACATAACAATTTTGTATTTAAATATAACACAGAATAATTGAGATATCGGGCTGAAATTTATTCCAGGTTTAGTGGACATGTTATATGAAAGTATGAAATTCGATGTCGTTCATATGGCCACCGCGAGCACGTTTGCACTGATTGATTGTTTGGAGCCAATTTTCCACCACTCTTCCACACATATCGGCCGGAACGTTGGCAATTTCGCGTTCGATATTGTTCCTGCGCTCCTCTAACGTTGTTGGCTTGTTGGCATAAACCAACGACTTAACATAACCCCATAAAAAGAAATCCAACGGCGTTAAATCGCATGAGCGAGGTGGCCATTCGACCGGACCATTTCTCGAGATAACACGATTACCGAACTTCTCCTTCAATAGATCAATTGTTTGACCAGCTGTGTGGCATGTGGCACCATCTTGTTGGAACCACATATCACTGATGTCAAGTCCATCCAATTCTGGCGAAAATAGTCTTCCAATAGGGCACCATAGCGAACTCCATTGACAGTAACATGACGATCATTTTCATCGACGAAAAAATACGGTCCAATCACACCTCCGGCATGAAATCCACACCACACGGTCACTTTTGGTGGATGCAATGGAGTTTTTTGAAGCATTGTTGCTGTCCAGTAACGCATATTTTGCTTATTGACGAAGCCATTAAGCCAAAAATGAGCTTAATCGCTGAAGATGATTTTTCGATGAAATTCAGGATTTTCTTCAAACTTTTGTAGAGCCCAATCGGAGAAGTTTCGGCGCTTCAAATGATCAAGAGGCTTCAATTCTTGAGTTAATTTGATCTTGTAAGGGTGTAGACCAAGATCTTTACAGAAAAATTCGCCACAATGTGGACTGAGAGATTCCCAATTCCTGTGAACGGCGTGAAGTCGACTCATTTGGCTCATTTTGAACTGTAGCACTTACGGGTGCGATATTTTCGGTACTTCGACCGGTGCGTTGTCTCACTGGTACAGGAACATTCAATAGTGAATATGTTGACTCAAATTTATCTACTATAGTACGCACAGCCTGTCTGGTGGGACGACCATTACGACCGAAAATTGGAGTAAGCGCTCTTAAAGTTGCGACCACCGACTCAGAATTTCGGCAGTAAGTTTTAATAATTTTCAAACGTTGCTCGTTCGTGAACTTCACCATGATAAAAATGTAAACCTTGACTGGCGTTTTAGCATTGCCAGATCATAAAAAAGTTTTAGGGTGCGTTTTTATTAAAATACAAAATTGTTATGTCCTGGTTGAAAGACCCTTTATTTTATGTAAAATTACATTGACCATAATTAAGGAATTTTTTCTTCTAAGTTAAACATTCATGTATTCTCAAGTGAAAGAGCTTCTTGTATCCGATTTTTACATTAAAAAATCTGTAAGGACAATGGAAGGTTCTGTAAGGATAACGAGATTATCATTTTTTCTATACTTTTCCGGAAAAAACTTCATCTTGGGTTTGTTGAATCCAATTCGGATGTTAAGAAATCTCTAAGGACAACGGAAGATCCAATAAGGATAACCTCATTTTCGTTTTCCTCAAATTTTCCGGGAAAAAAATCTCATCTGGAGGTTTTTGGGGTCGCTGAATCCGATTCTGAAGTCAAAAAGTCTGTAAGGATATCTCAAAGGCAAATATATATGAGACTGAAAAGTATAAAATAAAATTAATTTAAAAAAAAAGTTCAGAATGCACTAAAAAGTACAACAAGTTTTCCCATTGATGAACAAGTTTTCCTATCGATGCTTTCAAGAGGAATATTTTTTTAAATTGTCAAAAAAAAATATCACGCCAAGTCTGTGGCGTAGGGACAGTGTGAAACTTCATCGCCACTGCGATTTACGGCTATTACAGTAGCTGTGTGATTAAAAAACTATCTGTGCTCTGTGCAAAAAGCAAATGAAACGCCACGCAATTGTAAAAACATAACAAAAGCTATAATTGCCAATCTGGCAATCATTGGAGACCCGTATGGTGATATTCGTATCAAAATTCGAACAGTTGTACCAAAATTCCACTTTGAAGTCAAACTTTCCAATAAGATTTTTTAAAATTTATTCCAATCGGATTTTGATGTATGGGAGTTTTATGTAGAATCATATCCTAAATAACTTTTGTTCTTGGACTTTTTTGATAAGATGCACCGTTTTCGAGATATTCACAAAAAACGATTTCGTTCGTATGGGGGGTACCCCCCCTAATGGTCCATTTTTGCCCATTAACGAACTTAGCCTCGCATTTTACGAAAAACGGATCTGCGCAAAATTTCAAGTCTCTAGCTCAATCCGTGCGCCCGCAATCCGCGCCACAGACAGACGGACAGACAGACGGACAGACAGACAGACGGACGGACATGCAAAATTCAACTTTTTTTATCATTCTAAACACACTGGTGTAATTCATTTTTGTGTGTGATGACGGGATCTTGGCGTTACAAACGGTAAGGCAAAGTTAATATACCCTTTGGTTTCACCATACGGGTATAAAAAAAACATTTCTATTGAAACCCTGAAGTGAGGAAATTTGTTTTGTACTTTTTGCCCCATTTGAAACTGTAGATAAAATAAGATTATAAAACATATTTTTTAAATGAATTTTTTTCATACTTTTTAGTCTTCGAATATATGAGCAGTTTATTTTGAAAGTGGCCTAAATCCTTTTTACAAATTGTTATTGTTGACTGTAGTGACGTTTATAATTTGAGGTTAGCTGTCATAAACAACCATTTGTGGTTAAGTATATTAAGGTATTAACTCTGAAAAATCTGCAAAAATTAACTCTGTCACTGATTCAAAAGGTTGGTGGGAGCTAGCTAGGGAGATAAAGGGGAAAAAATGTGTTGTCGGCAACAATATATCCATCCAGGACTTATTTCATTACTTCAAAAACCTGTTGGAAAATAGCTACAGACCTTATGATATTAGTTATGCGGAACCTTACATATCTGTACCCGGTCTCGACGAAGAAATTAAAATCGAAGAAATTAAGGCAGTTTTAAGCAGTGTAAAAGATAAAAAAGCTCCGGGCATGGATAGAATTCCGTATGAATTTTATAAGAATGCCAATGATGGTTTGTTGAACGAAATAAGGCATATTTTCGAGGATATGTTTCAAAAAGCATACTGTCCCGATGCTTTCAAGAAAGCCGTTATTTTTCCCCTATTCAAGAAAGGCGATCCTAATGGAGTAGAGAATTACCGCGGTTTATCTTTCTTGGATACTTTATATAAACTCTTTACTGGGGTCATACTAAATAGAATATCTTCGTGGATTGAACAAGAAAAGGTACTGAACGAATTCCAAGCTGGTTTTAGAAAAAATTATTCGACGGTGGACAACATCTTTAACTTGGCGAGCCTCATACATTTGAAGCTTAATAAAAAGAAAAAACTTTATGTATTCTTTGTAGACTTAAAGGCGGCGTTCGACACAATAAATAGAAACGCTCTTTTCTACAAGTTATCAAAGTTGGGAATGTCGTCTAAAATAATTGCATCTCTGAGAGCAATCTACTCTGACATCAAATGTGCTGTCTGGGATGGTGTACTGTTGTCTGACTTTTTTGAAGTGCATCAAGGAGTTAAACAAGGATGTTTACTGAGTCCAATTTTATTTTCGCTTTTTCTAAACGATCTTCATGACGAGCTTACAGGTGGAGTTATGTTTGGGGCTTTAAATATTAAAATTCTACTATACGCAGATGATTTAGTTCTATTGGCAGAGGATCCAGAAACGCTCCAAAAGATGATAAACCAATTTGAAATGTACTGCAAAATGTGGAACCTGCAAGTAAATCTTGAAAAATCTAAAATTGTAATTTTTCGCAATGGTGGAAAAAGAGCAGAAAACGAAAACTGGACTTACAGTAGTACTCCAATCGATGTAGTCAACAACTATAAGTATCTTGGGGTCAATTTTACTTTTAATATGTCGTTCAACAAACACCTGGATGAAAAACTTACTGCATCAAAAAATGCGATCAACGGCGTCTGGTCCTCCTTCCTAAAAAATAAGAGAATCTCCCATTCAGGGAAATACAAAATCTTCAATGCATCAGTGAGGTCAATTATGAGCTACAGTGCACAAGTGTGGGGCTTCAAAGAATACGAACAGGTTGAGAAATTACAAAGATACTTCATCAAATCTATGTTTCATCTTCCTAAAAACACACCCAATTACATGATTTCGCTGGAAACTGGACTACCCAGGCTCTTCTGTGGCACCCTAAAAACGCACTTTAATTATATAACAAAAATTTTGAGCTACACAGAAGATAGGTTACCTAAAGTTCTAGCAGAAACGGCGATAACTGAGAATGTGTTTTGGGCAGCCGAATGGAAACAAATATTTCGTAGAGCTGGTGTAAACTTTGATTTCGAATACCGAACTAACTGGAAAACTCAACAGTCTGAGGCACTAAAAGCAGTTAAAGTTAGGCATTGGGAAGAATGCGTTGAAAAAGCTATTACATCTCAACACCATGACGAGTATTGTAACTTGAAATATGTGGAAATACCAAATTACTTCTCTGATACGCATATTGTTGATATGGTTAGCCTGATATTTAAAGTAAGAGGAGGCTTACTTGATGTAAATGCTAGGTCATTCAAAAATACTAACGATGCATCTTGTAGTTGTTGTAACATGAACGCGATTGAAAACACTTTTCATTTTCTTGCAATATGTCCTATTTTCAAAGCTTACCGTAAACGCTATTTGGGAAAATATGAGCTAACGAAAGATGAAATGTATGAATATTTAAACGGCTCGGACTATGACTCTTTGTTCCGCTATCTAGACATAGCTTTAAGATATAGAAGATTGCTCATAAATGAATTTAATTAATTAAAAAGATTTGCATATAGTTTCCGCATAATTATTCAAATTATTATTATAATAAAAAAAAAAAAAAATTGTTTTTTGCCAACCTGACAGACAACGCAAGTTATGCCAATACGGTTTTAAGATTCTAAAGATTGTAAATCAAATTATATTTTCTTTTGAATAAAACTTATTATTATTATTATTATTATTATTAAGGTATTTAGAATTTTCCATAAAACACCAATGGATGAGGATGCAGAGGTAAAAAACCTGAATTTATTACCACGTTGGGGCCAAAGTGCTGTTCGGCGGCCAAAAATACAAATTTTGAATTCTGCCTTTGAAGGATTTCGGTTATGTCATTGTGTTGGGAATACTTGGGAACCTAGAAATCCAAAAGGACACTCTCCTGGGACAAGTAATTTCCGAACGCCATGGGGTCAAAGTTGGTAAAAATTCTGGTTTTTTAAATTTTCGAATTTTCAACAAATTTTTTGAACTTTATTAAGTCACTTAGTACAGAAAAATCGATTTTATCATCAACCTGAGGACATATTTAGGCAATTATAATAAAAAATAAAAATTTGTAGTACAACATTTTTTTTTATACCCGTATGGTGAAACCAAAGGGTATATTAACTTTGCCTTACCGTTTGTAACGCCAAGATCCCGTCATCGCACACAAAAATGAATTACACCAGTGTGTTTAGAATGATAAAAAAAATTGAATTTTGCATGTCCGTCCGTCTGTCCGTCTGTCCGTCCGTCTGTCTGTCTGTCTGTGGCGCGGATTGCGGGCGCACGGATTGAGCTAGAGACTTGAAATTTTGCGCAGATTCGTTTTTCGTAAAATGCGAGGCTAAGTTCGTTAATGGGCAAAAATGGACCATTAGGGGGGGTACCCCCCATACGAACAAAAACGGTTTTTGTGAATATCTCAAAAACGGTGCATGTTATCAAAAAAGTGCAAGAACAAAAGTTATTTAGGATATGATTCTACATAAAACTCCCATACATCAAAATCCGATTGGAATAAATTTTAAAAATTCTTATTGGAAAGTTTGACTTCAAAATGGAATTTTGGTACAACTGTTCGAATTTTGATACGAATATCACCATACGGGTCTCCAATGATTGCCAGATTGGCAATTATAGCTTTTGTTATGTTTTTCTTTAAGAATACTTTTTTTTCGCGAAATTTCGTATATATATGGTCCTGTAAAATTTGTTCCGGCTTGATCCGGTCAGATGTCAGTTGGAAATGATAGCCAAGGTCAATAACTTCCGAAACATCCATATTTCATCTACTACTATGTGCAACTCTAGTCACCGTAAACAAAAGTCTGATTTCTTACATATTATTATACCCGTATGGTGAAACCAAAGGGTATATTAACTTTGCCTTACCGTTTGTAACGCCAAGATCCCGTCATCGCACAAAAAAATGAATGACACCAGTGTGTTTAGAATGATGAAAAAAGTTGAATTTAGCATGTCCGTCCGTCTGTCCGTCTGTCTGTCCGTCTGTCTGTCCGTCCGTCCGTCTGTCCGTCTGTCTGTGGCGCGGATTGCAGGCGCACGGATTGAGCTAGAGACTTGAAATTTTGCGTGGATCCATTTTTCGTAAAATGCGAGGCTAAGTTCGTTAATGGGCAAAAATGGACCATTAGGGGGGGTACCCCCCATACGAACGAAAACGGTTTTTGTGAATATCTCAAAAACGGTGCATCTTATCAAAAAAGTGCAAGAACAAAAGTTATTTAGGATATGATTCTACATAAAACTCCCATACATCAAAATCCGATTGGAATAAATTTTAAAAAATCTTATTGGAAAGTTTGACTTCAAAGTGGAATTTTGGTATAACTGTTCGAATTTTGATACGAATATCACCATACGGGTCTCCAATGATTGCCAGATTGGCAATTATAGCTTTTGTTATGTTTTTTTTTAAAAATGTCTTACTTTGTCACAACCAAGGACAAAGACATTTCGTCTAATAAGTTAGAAAATTGTTTTAATTACTTTTAATATACATACATTAAAGCGGAATATTTTTCATACCAGCATACAGTGAAACCATTAAATGAGGGGGTTAGAATGACAGTGAAGTAAGTCACTTTTCATTTTTCATGAGTAATCAAGGGTTTTGTGAACATGTATGTAAAAAACTCATAATATTGCTTAACCCTATTCACCGCAAGCGTCTTATCAGTAATAGTGTAGTTATTAGTATTTATTACAAACAATAATTTAAGTGAAAAAGTAAGTCACTTTTTCACTTAAATTATTGTTTGTAATAAATACTAATAACTACACTATTACTGATAAGACGCTTGCGGTGAATAGGGTTAAGCAATATTATGAGTTTTTTACATACATGTTCACAAAACCCTTGATTACTCATGAAAAGTGAAAAGTGACTTACTTCACTGTCATTCTGACCCCCTCAAATGTCACCCTTCTTGACAGTAAAACCTTTTAAAACTGATAATCTTATATGAATAATTAGGGCAATAAAAATCAATATCTCAGATATACATATGTATATATGTTACAAAAGAATATTAAGAAATTTACCATTAAATGTAAATATCTTAAACAAAAACAGAAAAAAATAACAAAAAATACAAAATGAATTTCGAAAAACACTTGGAATAATCGTTTATACCCCTAAGCAAGGATCTGGAAGCAGTAACGATGGAAATACCGCAAGGCGATTTTTCGGGAATGCAAAAATTTCTGCTGATAGGGTCAAGGGGGATAATTGTAAACGATTTTCACTTTTTGGATATTTTTTCAACTTTGTAATGGTTTTTTTTAAATTAAATTACTATCAGCGGAGTTTTGATATATTATGTTAAAATTTGTTGTCTATTTATTGCCCATTCCATGTGATTTCAAAATTATAGGTCCTTAATTTTTTACAAAATTGGATGTTTACTTTTACCCCTATATTTTTTTTCAAATTTTTGGAAAATGGGGTAAATGTAAACACCTTTTTTGGTTCGATGCCATATTGAAAGAAAAATCTCGGGGGGGAAAGTAACCTAAACAGAAAACCAAACATTTATGATATATTATAACATTTATGATATTAGCCAATCTGGCAATTATTGAAAACCCGTATGGTGATATTCGTTATCAAAATTCGAACAGCTGTATCAAAATTTCATTTTTGTGTGTGATGACAGGATTTGGAGTTACAAACGGTAAGGCAAAGTTAATATACCCTTTGATTTCACCATACGGGTATAAAAAGGGTGTTTACTTTTGCCCCAAGTTGTTCACATTAACCCCATTATAGTGTTTACATTTGGACATGAGGTTAAAAATTAGGGGGTAAATGTAAACAGACAATAACTTTTTACAGTTTGTTTATAGACAAAAATTAACATATATAACCGATCTCAAACAACTATAATGTTCGTATATAAAGTAAAACATACATACTTTCTTTTAAAAATTACTTCAAAAACTAATTCTTTTCACTCTTAGAAAAACTGAAATCACACTAAAAAGAAGCACTTTTTTTGACAGCTCATACACAACGAACCCTTTCTTAGATCTATTGTGCCACGTGTCCGCAGTGAGACAAAAGATCAATTTCCAATATATTGTCTAGATAAGCTAAGAAGGAATAGCAGTTTGGGGACAACCAATAGTGTTTACAATTACCCCTGTTTACATTTACCCACTTTGACCCTATTACTAAAGTGGACGAGACATTAATTCGACGATTGAAAGTTATATTATCGGTGCTTTCAAGCAAGCAGGCAATAAATCCAGATAAATTCGAATCATATGCCAAGTCCACAGCTGATTTGTATAATAGACATTACAATGGAAGAAATATGTCTGCAACAATGCATAAAGTGCTTTTCCATGGCAAGCTGATAATTGAAAAAAGCATTTTACAACTTGGGGAGCTTTCAGAAGCTCAGGAATCGAAAATTAAAGACTACAGAGATTTTAGGCCCCTATTACACGGGGCAACTTTAAGCGGCGACTTTTCTTAAGTATAGGCGCGAGAAGTGAGGGAAGCGGTGGTTAATGTCGCCAGTTCCGAAAGTAGAAACAAGACGACAAAATACCCACACAATCACAAAGAACGGGCTCGTGAAAGTTTTTTGCGATTTGACAGTTCGTCCAACTTCACACACACATGAAACACTCACTGTGTAATATACAGAAGTTTCCGGCAACTTGTCTCCGCGTGTAGCACCTATGAGCAACTTTTTGTATCGTGTATCGGTTTAAAGTTGCCGTGTGTAACATAGGCCTTAGACTAACTTAAAAAACGATAGAATCAACCAAAATGAATATTTGATGAATATAGGGTCAAGGGGGATAATTGTAAACGATTTTCACTTTTTGGATATTTTTTCAACTTTGTAATGTTTTTTTTTTAATTAAATCACTAACAGCGTAGTTTTGATATATTATGTTAAAATTTGTTGTCTATTTATTGCCCATTCCATGTGATTTCAAAATTATAGGTCCTTAAATTTTTACAAAATTGGATGTTTACTTTTACCCCTATATTTTTTTTTAAATTTTTGAAAAATGGGGTAAAGGTAAACACCTTTTTTTGTTCTATGCCATATTGAAAGAAAAATCTCGGGGGGAAAAGTAACTTAAACAGAAAACTAAACATTTATGATATTAACATGGAGACATATACTATGTTTACATTTACCCAAAAATAAAAATTTGTCATAGGTAATACTGTACAAAATGAACAAAAATACTCTTTTTATTTTATTCTGAGATCAGTTCTATAATATAAAACATAACGAAAGCTATAATTGCCAATCTGGCAATTATTGAAAACCCATATGGTGATATTCGTATCAAAATTCGAACAGCTGTACCAAAATTTCAATTGGAAGTCAAACTTTTCAATAAGATATTTTAAAATTTATTCCAATCGGATTTTGATGTATGGGAGTTTTATGTAGAATCATATCCTAAATAACTTTTGTTCTTGCATTTTTTTGATAAGATGCACCGTTTTTGAGATATTAACAAAAAACGTTTTTGTTCGTATGGGGGGTACCCCCCCTAATGGTCCATTTTCGCCCATTAACGAACTTAGCCTTGCATCTTACGAAAAACGAATCTGCGCAAAATTTCAAGTCTCTAGCTCAATCCGTGCGCCCGCAATACGTCCAACAGACTGACGAACGGACGGACATGCAAAAATTTATTATTTTCATCATTCTAAACACACTGGTGTAATTTATTTTTGTGTGTGATGACAGGATTTGGAGTTACAAACGGTAAGGCAAAGTTAATATACCCTTTGGTTTCATCATACGGGTATAAAAAGGGTGTTTACTTTTGCCCCAAGTTGTTCACATTAACCCCATTATAGTGTTTACATTTGGACATGAGGTTAAAAATTAGGGGGTAAATGTAAACAGACAATAACTTTTTACAGTTTGTTTATAGACAAAAATTAACATATATAACCGATCTCAAACAACTATAATGTTCGTATATAAAGTAAAACATACATACTTTCTTTTAAAAATCACTTCAAAAACTAATTCTTTTCACTCTTAGAAAAACTGAAATCACACTAAAAAGAAGCACTTTTTTTGACAGCTGATACACAACGAACCCTCTCTTAGATATATTGTGGCACGTGTCCGCAGTGAGACAAAAGATCAATTTCCAATAGATTGTCTAGATAAGCTAAGAAGGAATAGCAGTTTGGGGACAACCAATAGTGTTTACAATTACCCCTATTTACATTTACCCACTTTGACCCTATTACTTCTATCGTCAGATCCATTTTTGGCTTCTCTGCGTTCGAAATGGACAAATGCAAAAGATGAATTGGATGACGAGGAAGATCAAGAAATCCTACAATTGTTAGAATATAATTTTTCCTCAACTTAATGTAATATTAGCGATTTGTATTTGTATCAAATTATATTAAATAATCGTATTAAAAAAAGTTATGTCTTTAAAAATGCTATATTTTTTATAACATTTAAAAAACAACTTTAAAACAAAACAAAAAAAATTATTACAACAACAAATATTATAGTCTATATATTTAAAAGGCAAAGCGATTTTGTATGGATTTCTTTCGACAGAGCTCCTGCAGTTCCTATTGAACCGATTTTGATGATTCTTTTTTTAAATGAAAGCTCTATAGCTGTAGATATGTCCGCTTTATTTATTTTTTTATTTTTAATAATACTTTATTAGTGATTTGCCTTTCAAAATTATCAATATGCCGCTAACTAAGTCTTCAATGTTAACACGACATTCCACACTGTCTGATCAGTACAGTGAGTTAGAAGTTGGACTACCATGCGCCAAGCACCGGGTTGAATTCTTATCGGTGACAAAATTCTTTTTTTTCTTTTCAAATTCTTTTTTGTTGATTTATTTACTTTTTTTAATATTTTATTACTTAATTTATCTTTAAGTTTACATTTTTACTCCTGACTAAGTGTTAGACTACAATGCGCCGGATGGGCGGGTTCGATTCCGAGTGGTGACAAAATGTTTTTTTAAATTTTTTTTTTACCTTAAATTACTTATTTTATTTATATTATACTTCTTTAGGCGCGTTGGGCGATTTTTGTATGGGTAAAATCTTATGAGTTCGCGTCACCGACATACTAATTTAACAGCTTAAGAATGCTGATTTAGTTTCCTGTGATTTTTTTATAAAGAAAAAATCGATTTTTTTTGGAAGACAGTACAGAGCAAAATAAAATTAGCGAGGAAATTTCTGAATAGCACATAACTTTCTTACACAACAAAAAACGAGTTTTTTTTGGAAAATATCATACAGCAAAATAACAAAAAAAACGATTTTTTTTTTGGAAAATATCATACAGCAAAATAAAATTAAACAGAAAATTTCTGAACAGTACGTGAGTTTCTTATATAACAAAAAATCGATTTTTTTTGGAAAATATACAGCAAAATAGAATTACACAGAAAATTTCTGAACAGCAGGTGGCATTCTTATACAGAAAAAATTAAATATCTCTAGCCATTTTTTGTATAAGAAAATCATGTGCTGCTCAGGAATTCAAACCTTAATAAGGATATTGACTTTTATTTAAAATTTACTGTTTATTAGCATATATTTTCGAAATTTCAGGTTGAAAAATATGTGGCTATAAATACACGACAAAATAATTATTACCGTACATATATTCTTGTTTTTACTTCTGTTGGCAGTCCCCAATGACTACCTGTTTTTTATTACTTCATTTATCTTTAAAATTTATATTCTTACTACTGAATAAGTGTAAACTACATCGCGCCAGGTACGGGTTCAATTCTGAGCGGTGGCAAAATATTTTTATTTTTTTTTTTTTGTTGAAATTGAGTCTTTATTGGAAAAAGTGAAAACCATCTGCTCTATATATAAAATCGTTTAACCTGACGCCCAGCCCAAACCCCTGAAGATAGAGACTTGAAACTTTCAGAATATGTCCCAACCATCGAGATTTTTCGAAATTTTAGCGCTAAGGGGGTGAACGGGGGGTAAAGTGGGTTTGGGTATTTTTAAACCGTAATTTTCTCTATAAATCCTGCTCAATAGGAGGCTGAAAAGTATCACTCGGGGGTTTTTGGGGTCGCTGATCGCGAATCCGGTGTTAGATTTTCAAAATTCAAAACGGAAGGTCCTGTAAGGATAATGCAAATGCAAGAAATAACTTTTAGAAAATTATCTTTAGATGTGTCCATTTTACTTTTCCACCAATTTTTAATAATATTTTACTAGATGCAGACCCATCGTTGTCGGGCTAAAGATTTTTTGCACAAAAAACTTCCAGAACTAATTTTTAGAAAATAAACGTAAAACTCTAATACCCAATTAGTTTTGCCAGCCTCCTCATGGGCAAGCTAACTTCAGTCATAAAATATTATCATCACGGACAATGGTGAAAATCTGATCAAAATCGTTTTCGGTTTATAATTAGTGTCTCTATTTTTGTTTTAAACAGTTTTCACATACAAAAAAAAACACAAAAATCACAAAGAAAAAAATTTGTTTTAACTAAATGAAAAAAAAATTAAATTAAAAAAACAAAACCTTGGCACCAGCAACCCTGGCTTCGAGCATGGGTATTTTACCCCTTCATTAAACGCCCAGCTGCGATCCGTGTTGTTAAGATCGAAGACTCATCTATATATTTAAAAGGCAAAGCGATTTTGTATGTATTTCTTTCGACACAGCTCCAGCTTAGAATCGATTTTGATAATTCTTTTTTTAAAGGAAAGCTCTCTATCTGTAGATGTGTCCATTTTACTTTTTTCCCATCTATATAATAAAAACTGTAAGGGGGACAATTTTTGTAATTTTGGATTTTCTCAAAAATATTGACATACATTGATGTATTTGGTCGTATAATACTGATGCCAAAAATGACATTTTTATACCCGTATGGTGAAACCAAAGGGTATATTAACTTTGCCTTACCGTTTGTAACGCCAAGACCCCGTCACCACACATAAAAATGTATTACACCAGTGTGTTTAGAATGATAAACAAAATTGATTTTTGCATGTCTGTCTGTGGCGCGGATTGCGGGCGCACGGATTGAGCTAGAGACTTGAAATTTTGAGCAGATCCGTTTTTCGTAAAATGCAAGGTTAAGTTCGTTAATGGGCAAAAATGGACTATTAGGAGGGTACCCCCCATACGAACGAAAATGTTTTTTGCGAATATCTCAAAAACTGTTCATATTATCAAATAAGTGCAAGAACAAAAGTTATTTAGGATATGATTCTAAATAAAACTCCCATACATCAAAATCCTATTGGAACAAATTTTATAAAATCTTATTGGAAAGTTTGACTTCAAACTGGAATTTTGATACAACTGTTCCAATTTTGATACGAATATCACTATATGAGTTTCTAATCATTGGCAGACTGGCAATTATAGGTTTTGTTATGCTTCTGTCTGTCTGTATGTCGGTCGGTATTTCTGTCTGTTTGACTGAATGTTTGTTCCGGCATCACGCAAAAACGGCGCGGCCAATTTTGATCAAACTTTGCACACAGGGACAGTTATTGACAGAATAAGGGATCTGATTCTTTTTGATGTCAATCCCCGTTTCTTCTGATATCTCTTACTCAAGGGTGTCGGATCCAGTTTAATAGCAACCCCTTTCCCTCTCTTGAAACCTCTTTATGCGCTTAAGGGTTTCGGATCCGATTTTCACCACGAGAGAGGTCAGCCCGCAGGGAAAATTTTTGCTCACTAATATCTACTCCTCCTTTTTATGTATAGCTAACGATGGTATCTTTTTCGGACAAAAAACAGTATATTTCACCTAAAAATTTAAAAAAGCAGTAAATCGATTTGAAAAAACAGTATTTTTCGCAGTATGAATTTTATTAAATGAAAATTTGTGTCTTTGCTTTTAATTTTGACATTTTTATTCTTTTAAATTGACAATGGAAAGCAAAATCAAAGTAACGCGTTCTGAAGAAGAATGAATAATGACAAGACAGTAATCGATGGGGAAAGGAAGAAGCGAATCTATATGACATGTTGCCATCAATACTTCGCGGTTCGTTGTTTGAATGTATTTACACTTGCCATGTGTTGCCACTGTTTTGTGTTGCCACTGACGTTTTGCATTGCTATTAATACATTTGAATTTCGAAACGTTAAAGAATTAAAGTTTTCTGAGTATTTAAATACAGTATTTTGGGGAAAAAAGCAATTATGCAGTATTGGAGTCTGAAAAACAATATAATACTGCGAAAAACAGTATAGATACCATCGTTATGTATAGCCCTCACCTGCTATCTTCTGCAATTCTAAAGGGATTTGGTGCTTCAATGTATGACATGAATTAAAAAGAATAACATTTCCCACAATATTGTCTTTCCCCGTGTGGATAACCACCTTTTACCGTTATTGAATATATTGTAAGTAAACAGTACGATTTTGTAATACACCGTTGGGCCACAAAGAAAGCGGTTCGGGGCGCAGCCCCTAGTTTTGATTATTTCATCATATAGGGTATGAAAGTTTCTCTTATTCGATTTTCAGGTACTGACGATATATGTAAAATGGCATTCTAAATATTTTCGTCATTAATGATTTTTTCTGTACGACCAACCGTGCTCGAGATTTTGGTAATTTTTGATTTCAAATGCAGATGGGTAGGAGAGGGGAGGGGGTGAACTGATTGTGAGGAAATAAAACTTGGAGTTATCTAGCCAACAAAAAAAAATACCATTCAAAAATATTGATCCGTTCAAAAGTTATGGATTTTTGGCCGCCGAATAGCACTTTGGCCCCATAGTGCCCAGAAAATTCGAAAATATTGAATTGGCACCATTTTATAAAAATATAATACCAATTACAACATCGAAATACAAGAACATGTTGGACATATTACAATATGTACCACCAGAACACCAAGATTTATTCAAATCTCTCTCTCAAATTTTATAACAAATCTAATTTTGAAAGTTGTGGTAAGAAAACACATATCATTCATTTAATAAATGCTGTTATTTTAATATTAATTATAAATTTACCTATCTTTGAAACACTTGAACAGTGTGACACATTAATATCCTATAGGTATATTTTTAATTTTATTGAAACGAAAAATCTTAAATATCTTAATTTATAAATACAGTTTGTGTCAGAAGAAAAGAACCGTGTTTTTTGCAAACTAGAAAAGATATTTGCGTGGGCCCTTATGGTCACGATCGTCCCACCAAAGGACTACGACGCTGGCATTGATTCATTTTAGTGTCGCTCGAAACCTCGTAGTGAACGCAACTTAACCAAAATGAGTGCAGTGTACGCAAAGCGTTACGAGGCAGTATTTTTATGTTCGCACCCAAAAGGACCATAATTGTTCTGAAACTATGAAACCTAGAAGGATGACTAATTCATCATTCTAAGGATAACAGAACGTCCTGTAAGGATAAAGTGATTATTATTTTCTTCAAATTTTGCGGAATTAAATTTCTTCCTGGATTTTTTTGAGTCGCTGAATCCGATTCTGAAGTTCATTACCAAGCATTACCAAATTACCAAGCATTACCAGCATTACCAAAAGACACTTGGCAAAGTTCCAGCGAAACCAAATTCAAATCATCACTTCAAAAAGCAAAATTGATGGTTGAGGAAGTAATAGGCACGCTACCAAAAGGACTTGAAACGGTGAAACGGGATAGTTACGGGGCAACTTTAAGTTACCGCAACTTTTTAATCCCAGGTATATCAGAAAAGAAAAACACGTGTCCAATCAGTATACGAAAAAGATTCGGTAGCTTCCTAGATAAACATCAAGGGTGGACTTTCATCTACACAGACGGATCCAAAACAGCAGATTCTACATCTTTTGCTATAGTAGTCCAGACTCCACATAATCAGTATTCTCTGCTAGAAGGAGAGGTACTTGATAATAATTGCTCTGCTTTCGTTGCAGAACTAATGGCAATTTATAGGGCAACGCTACATTATCAATCCAGATCAAAAATAATAATCTTCTCTGATTCGCTGGCAAGTATAAAATTGATTTTCAATCATACAAATAATGATTCAGTACCTTCGACTATTCGGTCCTGGTCACAAGGGGACGAAAGAAAAATAGGTGTCCATTGTGATTATCGTCAAATGGTCGATCGAATGTCAAATCGAAAGTTTGGTATTGTGAATATCGATTGCGAACCATGTATTTCGATTGTGAACGTATTTTGCTTTCGATCAAATTGGAGTTCTCGAATATCAGCCTTGCGGTTTTGTTTGCAGTGTCATTTCGGCAAATATATTACTTAAAGAATAATGTAAGTGGCTAAATTAACAACTATAAGAAATTCAGCTAAATGAAATATGGCAATGCTTTTGTGTGCCTTCGATTATGATACGCAATACTGAAATTATTTTCAATCGAAAGACGAACCGTTCATTTATTGAAAGACGAATCGATAATCACAATGGACACCATAATCTGGATCCCTGGTCATGTAGGGATCCCAGGTAATTCAGCGGCAGATTATGAGGCTAAGAAACTTCATCGACATCCGACTATCTGGCTTTCTACTAAATTTGATCAAGTCAAATGTGGCACGGAAGTCTATAGAAGAATGGACATCCAGCTCTTTGTTCCTCAAAGAGATCAACCCGGACGGAGTAAAACAAACCTATAGCAGACAACTCAGCAGACAAAAATGCATCCTCCTGTTTCGACTACGAATGAACCATACACGATGGGCCAAGGAACACCTATGGAACCCAGAAGTCAATGAGACATGCAATTACTGTTATGCACCAGGCTGCACAAAACACCTCCTACTAGATTGTCCTAAAAGCAAGGCATTTCTTCCGATTGATACAACTCTTCAAGAACTTCTATCAACAACTCAAGGACCCAATTCAATTCTGTTCAAACTCTTAAACTTTTTACAAATTCAAAAATTAATATAAATATATTTTCCTTTTTTCTTGTAAATCAACTCTTAAAAAAAACTTTTATGAATTTCTTTATAGCATGATATTGTTACTTTTGCTAATCTCCAATTTTCTTTTTCATTTCTAAAAATTGTCATAAATATAGAAAGAGCGCCATATGACCTTAGTCGTCCAGTGCGCCTAAAAATAAGCTATGTACATTTATGTGCCTAGTTGTATTAAATAAATAAATAAATAAGTCCGGAAGAACATCTCATAGGCAAGGATATATATTTGAAGACCAAAAAGTATAAAATAACAAAAACAATTTAAAAAACGAACTTTCTGGTGTTTTACACATTCAAAATGCACTAACTTTATATTTTCTCCAAAATAAACAATTTAAAAAAAACATTTCTTTTGAAACCCTAAAACATTAGTAGGAAAACTTGTTTTGTACTTTTTAGTGCATTTCTTCTGCTACATTTACACGAATGACAAATTTGTCATTTTTTTCTTGTCATTATGTTAATTCCCATGTAAATGGCATAATTTTTGTAATTTTTTCTGTCAGAAAATGTCAATCTCTCATAAAAGAATGAACTTGTCCATTCTTTTATGCCAGATCGTCATTCGTGCAAACGCAATATTAGTTATGACAACTTTAGTATTCAACTTTTGTCATAACTAATATTGCGTTTGTACGAATGACAATCTGGCATAAAAGAATGGACAAGTTCATTCTTTTATGAGAGATTGACATTTTCTGACAGAAAAAATTACAAAAATTATGCCATTTACACGGGAATTAACATAATGACAAGAAAAAAATGACAAATTTGTCATTCGTGTAAATGTAGCATTCTAGAAAACATTTGATTGGTATATAAAAATATATTTCAGCTCAAAATTTCAAGAGGCGTTTCTGGCAGAAGTCTTAAAACGGACTTCGTCAATTGTTCTTGATAAAAATAAATCGTAAGGAAAACGAAAAAATAGTCTGAATATATTCATGGAACTTCGTAAATGCCTCGTAAACTTCGTAAGTTTACCACCTCGCAAATGAAATGTGAACATTTGTACGGAAAATCTTTTACGGGACCTTCGTAAGTTTATGTAACGATTTTGGTGTGCTAAAAACCTCGTAAACTTACGCAAACGTCACATATGGATTTGGAGAAATGGTGAAGTTTAGCAACAATAAAAATTTCTTTTGTACCATTTGTAGCCCATATTTTATTTTTCATTGATTCCTGGCATTTTCAACTTCTAATTTTGTGGTGCTGAAAGAAGACCGCTTTAAAAACAATATTTGCAGAGTGCCGTGCATGAAGCATTCCGCGTATAAATACGAGTGATTCAATTTAGTTTTGATATCAACGTATCCACTAAAATCGATTTTTTTTAGATTTTTGGCGTCTTAAAGGTTTTTAATGTGCACTATCGATTGATGAAATTTAACACATTTGCATCATTTGAAAAAGTGGAATAATCACCATTATGAAAATTTTTTTATCGTATGTATCTAAAGGAATTTTGCTTAAAACGTGAAATAACTATTACTTCAATTATTTCTTGTTGACTGCTTATAAAGAATTCAATTTGTAATTAACGCAAAATAGTATATGGCATTCATTTTTCTACGGGAATAAAAACATTCAGAGGCATCACACAACGTGTCGCACAACACTTAAAAGCACATTTAATGAGTCCTGGATGCCAAAAAAATGCATTTTAGTGGATGAAAAAACAATTAAAATCCAAAAATAAAAATCCAAAAATAAAAATCCAAAAAGAGTATTTGCGTTTAGCTTCCAGGTCCTTCCGTTTTGAAATTTGTAAAACTGTTTGTCGGTGAGCACCTTGAGGTAAGACGAATCTGTGTGCAAAATTTCATGGGAATCGGTTTAGTGGTTCGGGAGATACTGTGATGAGTGTGTGAATGGTATTTGGCTTTATATATATACTAGCAGACCCTTCGTTGGCAGCTAAAAGTTTTTTGTATAAAATTTAGAATGCCCAAAAACCATAAATAACTTAAAAAGTTTTGGGAAAAAATGTTATCCTTACAGGACCTTCCGTTTCGAATTTTGAAATTTCAAGTCCAGATTCGTGATAAGCAACCCTGCAAACCTCCCAAAGCCTCTTTTTGCGAAAAAAAAAATTGGAAAAAGGACATTTCCGTTATCCTTACAGGACCTTCCGTTTAGCATTTGAAAAATCGAAAACCGGATTCGCGATCAGCGACCTCGAAACCCTCTTAGTGTCAATTGTTTCAAGAAAAATTGGAAAAAGGTCATTTGCGATATCCTTACAGGACTTTTCGGTTAGAATTTTGAAATTCCAACACCAGATTCGTGATCAGCGACCCCAAAAACCCCCTATGTCCGATTTTTCCGAGGAAAAACGGGAAAAAGGATATTTATCCTTACAGGACCTTTCGTTTCGAATTTTGAAAATCTGATATCGGATTCGTGATCAGCGATCATGGGAAAAACGATATTTGCGTTATCCTTTCAGGAACTTCCGATTCGAATTTTGCAAATCTAATACCGGATTCGTGATCAGCGACCCCAAAAACCCCCTTATGTCGATTTTTCCGGGGAAAAACGGCAAAAAGGATATTTGTGTTACCTTACAGGAGCTTCTGTTCCGAATTTTGAAATTCCAACACCAGATTTGTAATTAGCGACCCCAAATACCCTATAACGCCAATTTTCCGGGGGAAAATGGGGAAAAGGATATTTGCGTTATCCTTATAGGACGATCCCTTTTGAATTTTAAGATTCCAACAGCAGAGCCGTGATCAGCGACCCCAAAAACCCTATAATGCAAATTTTTCCGGGGAAAAATGGGAAAAAGGATATTTTCATTATCCTTACAGGACCTTCCGTTTCGAATTTTGAAAATCTAATACCAGATTCGTGGTCAGCGACCCCAAAAACCCTATACTGCCAATTTTTCCGGGGAAAAATGGGAAAAAGGATATTTGCGTTATCCTTACAGGACCTTCCGTTTCAAATTTTGAAATTATAATACCGGATTTGTGATCAGCGACCCCAAAAACCCCATAATGTAAATTTTCCCGTGGAAGAATGGGAAAAAGGATATTTTCGTTACCCTTACAGGACCTTCTATTTTGAATTTTGAAAATCTTACGTAGCTAAAAAACCTGCTCCTGGCAACGCAGATCATTTTGCAAAAAACCGCGTAAAAATCGGTCCAGTAGTTTTTGAGTTTTGTGATCTCAAACCAACAAACCAACCAACAAACTTCCATTTTTTATCCCCGACGGAACGGAGATGGTGTATGCGTTTGGCTCGAAGTTTGTGCGTCCTTCCCTCATAACTTTTAAACCACTAAACTGATTCCGATCCCGCTTTCGGCATTCGGTTGTAAATAATGAAAGGAATATTTTAGTGTACAACAATTCTCCCTCCCCCCTCAATTTACACCCCCTCTCCTTGTATCTTATCTTTAAAAAGAATAAAAAAAAACCAAATTAAAAATTTTGAAAAACTTTTTACCGACGCACACAAATTTTAAATTTACTGTAATGATTATTTTATTTCGGGAGTTTTTCAATTTTTTAGGATTTTTCTTTAGTCGGAGGTTTTTCAAAATTTTTATTTTGTTTTTTTATAGGTTAGAAAAAGATTCTTTTACACGATATAAAAGTTGGTTCCTGTTAGAGATGTTGCTGGAAAATATATAATCCATTTAATTGGCGTCTATCTCAGTCATAGAAGAAAATTTCTCAAAAAAACATAACAAAAGCTATAATTGCCAATCTGGCAATTATTGAAAACCCGTATGGTGATTTAAGTGAACGGCAAACAGTTGTATCAAAATTCCACTTTGAAGTCAAACTTTCCAATAAGATTTTTTTAAAACTTGTTCCAATTGGATTTTGATGTATGGAACTTTAATGTAGAATCATGTCCTAAACAACTTTTGTTCTTGCACTTTTTTGATAAGATGCACCGTTTTTAAGATATTCACAAAAAACGGTTTCGTTCGTATGGGGGGTACCCCCCCTAATGGTCCATTTTTGCCCATTAACGAACTTAGCCTCGAATTTTAGGAAAAACGGACCTGTGCCAAATTTCAAGTCTCTAGCTCAATCCGTGCGCCCGCAATCCGCGCCACAGACAGACGGACGGACAGACGGACAGACGGACAGACGGACAGACAGACAGACGGACAGACGGACAGACAGACAGACGGACGGACATGCTAAATTCAACTTTTTTATCATTCTAAACACACTGGTGTAATTCATTTTTGTGTGCGATGACGAGATCTTGGCGTTACAAACGGTAAGGCAAAGTTAATATACCCTTTGGTTTCACCATACGGGTATAAAAAATACCTTTCGAGGTCAACAATCAAAAAAAAAGTTCCATACTCAGTTTTTGTAATAATTTTGGCGTTTACGCTATTTACCCGGTGTTAAAACTTACAAAAAAAGACCCCAAACAGCCCAGATGAGATATTTTTGCAGAAAGTATGAGGAACCTTCCGTTATATTTAATGCCAGAATCGGATTGACCGATCCCAAAAACCCTCAGATGAGATTTTTCCGGAAAATTTGAGAAAAAGGATAATCATGTTATCCTTACAGTACTTACCCTATTCCTTACAAGGACGAAGTAGTGAAAATATTGTGTTGTCACCGGACTTACGTATGTGTGCAAAATTTCAAGTGAATCGGATGAGTGGAAGTGGGTCAAAATTTGACCCCAACAGACAGACAAACAAGATAGCGAGCTAAATAAAAGCTTTTTAAAAATTGCTAAACTTAGTCAACTGAAGGCGGAAAACTTGTATTGTATTCTAATGGTTTTCCCACAACGCACTTTTATTTTCAAGTCCTGCCAAAAAGATTATTGTACAAAGATGTTCGAAAAAATCTGTATGTAGTGTCGTTTTAATCGAGACGAAATCTTACCGTGGAAAATATTTTTAAAACCGGTATTCATCCAAAAGAAGTTTTTGGAAAACTTGAGTTTAAAAAATAATACGTCTAACCTGCATCGACTCTGTTTTTATCAGTCAGTATGTTGACTTGAAACTTATTACTAGGGCTGCCAAAAATATGCATTTGCATATTTCTTCTCGTTATGATTTCGGCTCCGGGAGTTTTTTATTCATCCGAATCAATAAGTTTAGAAGCGAATGAAGGTCACTTGTTGTTGCATATTTCGCATATTTGACACGTTAGTGCATATTTGCATATAAATGCATATAAATGCATATAATGCATATTTAGTTGCATATTTTACAACTTTCATGAACAACCAAATTTTTTTTGTACAATTCAAATTATAATTCGACTGTTTCAGCTAGAATAAATATTAAAAATAAATAAATATGTGTTTTTACTTTCTTCTACGAAGTATAACAAAGTATTGTATATTTCGACCTCTTAATTTTGCCTAAAAAACATTTCCCGATCACTCCTGAGTCGATTGGAGTCATATTAAAAAAATGTCTTTTTGTCTGTCAGTCTGTCTGTCAGTTTGTGTACAAGATTTCTCAAAAACTAATAGAGCTAGCGCAATGAAATTTTATAGGCATGTTGGGTCCTGGAATGGGACGATCCTATCAACTTTTGGTGGAAATCCGTTAACCGGAAGTATCCAAAATGGCGGTTTTTCAAAAATCGCAATTTCGTTTTTCTCGATTTACTCCCAAACTACGCGTTTTTTGGAGAAAATAAAATTTCCCACACTTTTGTCTTTAGCTATAACTCGATATCTCAACCTGTTATCGAGATAAACCGTTATTTCAAAAAAATTAATTTTTTTCCATTATCTCGAAAAAAAATGGTAGCTTACTGTATATATGAGATGAATTAATGAGAATGGCATTCTGCACAATTTTGTCTTTTACAGTTATCCATTATCTTTTACCGTTATTGAAATATTTTTATTAAAATGTAAAAAATATATTTTTGCGAATTACTTGCAAACTAACAGTTTTTCGAAAAAACTTTTGAAAAACGAATTAAAGGCAATGAAATTTTCTACATTTTTACCTTTTACCGTAAATTGATATCTTTTACCGTTCTCAAGTTATTTCAAATTTTGTACATTTTGAGGTCGTCTTTGGTTGACAAAACGATAGGGATAGCGTAAATTGCGCAGGGTCGTAGATTTTGTGGAAGAAAGTTTTGTGGTAGCAACAACTGAGATTTTTCTACAAGTTTTAACCCCGATTATACCATAGACAATATGAAGTATTGAACATCTTTTCGAAATATCTTAAAATTTAACAGTTGCAATTTAGAAACAAGTAAAAAAAATTTTTGTCAGTCAAAATGTCAATCTTTTTTACAGACTATTATTTTTTCAATTTTTTTATTTTCCACATAAGTCGAATTAACCACATTTTAACAAGTTCCGTTCACTATTTTGGGTGAAATATACTATATTTCGGATTTTTAATGTTTTTAAAGTGCATATTTAAGTGCATATTTTGCCGTTTTTAGTGCATATTATATGCGCATATTTCGCCTTTTTTAGTGCATATTTTTGGCAGCCCTACTTATTACGAATAAGGAAGCATCGTTTAGCTATTCAAAGATCAAGTTCAAATTTTTCTTTATGTGCTTTTAGTATACTACTCGTATTTCCATATTAAAATGGCTGCATAATAAATACTCGACTGTGGTTAATTGAACTATTTCACAGTGGATTGAATTTTCATAGTAATTCTCCACCTTGAAAGCAGCCAGAAAGTACAAACCAGACTTATTTTTGCATACGTAGATGTAGACGTAAACATTCGGTGGGTTGTTTCTTTCATTAACTAAGTGTAGCTCTTCAGTAATATATTCAAATATATCCTGTGACAAATGTTATATAAAATGACTGGTGCACTATTGCATATGTGACAATAAATGAAGCCTAGCCAAAAAGTCAAAATTATGTAGTGTAAATTTTGTTTAGTTGATCAACGGTTCGCTGAAATGCTGAATCGAATTAAATTAGTACGACTGCGAGGCTAAAGTCTACAAAATTTGATTGCGAAACGATTTTCATGACACATGATGCCCGTGGATTTTTTTCGTTGACATACTTCCTAGCGAACTAATATTTTTACGAATACCCCCATAACACACTAATGGCGTTTTCGACTGGCAGTTCAGATTTCGAGCAGATCTCGAGCACCTCTACTTGGGAATCTAGCATTTCTTAAAAAAAACAAGGCCTCTCGCGGCAACTATTCTTAAAAAATTATATTATGTTTACCCACAACACCTATGTGTTTACCTCTACTTAAACCAGCGGTGGCCAACAGCATGCGGCCCGAGACGTTTGAAAATGCGGCCCGCCAAATGATTTGAAATTTACAAAAAAAATATGTAACTAACAAAATACAAAATACTAAAACTGCTCATAAAGTTTATATGCAATTTTACAATTGAATTTGTATACCCGTATGGTCAAACCAAAGGGTATATTAACTTTGCCTCATCGTTTGTAACGCCAAGATCCCGTCATTACACACAAAAATGAATTGCGCCAATGTGTTTAGAATGATAAAATAAATTAATTTGTGCATGTCCGTCCGTCTGTCCGTCTGTGGCGCGGAGCTACAGACTTGAAATTTTGCGCAGAATCGTTTTTCGTAAAATGCGAGGTTAAGTTCGTTAATGGGCAAAAACGGACCATTAGGGGGGGTACCCCCCATAACAAATGAAAACGTTTTTTGCGAATATCTCAAAAACGGTGCCTCTTATCTAAAAAGTACAAGGACAAAAGTTATTTAGGATATGATTCTACATAAAACTCCCATACCTCAAAATCCGATTGGAATAAATTTTAAAACATCTTCTTCGACAGTTTGACTTCAAAGTGGAGTTTTGATATAACTGTTCGCCGTTCACTTAAATCACCATACGGGGTTTCAATAATTGCCAGATTGGCAATTTTAGCTACCCCACGACTCCATTAGACACTTTTCCAGATTGGATTTAAATCCAATCACGAAAAAGTCTAATGGAGACTCAAAAAATCTTGCATCATGATTTAAATCTCCTTACTGTCATGATTTTTTCGGCTACTGAAAAGCAGGATTTTTTTTACATTTGTTCAGTCAAATTAGCTGATTTCTAGTTGGCTGCCTTGATTACCTCCTGGTTGACATTTCTAAGTACGCTATGGAGACACGATAAATATGAAAAATCATGACTGAAGATGCCCACGCGGTGATTTCTTTATTCGCCAAAACATGGAGTAGGAGAAAAAATCATGATTTTTAAAAGCCCAATGGAGTCGTGGGGTTATGCTCAACTTTTTGCATTTTGTTCTAAATTTTTTTTTAAAACAAGTGACTGTTAAAAAACAACAAAATATTATTTGAAAATTTTACTAAGAAACGGCGGTTATTCTATTTTTTCATGTGCGGCCCGCCAAAAAAAATGAATCATCAGATTGGCCCGTGGAACGATTTGGGTTGGCCAGGCCTGACTTAAACCATAGAAATTTTGGGACTTGAATAAGTTTTTTTTTCGTTTTTATATTGGGTGTGTAAATATGTTTTCGCCGTTTTTCATCAAAAATTGCGCATTTTTTGTGAAAGATTGGTTGCCAATACTTTTTCCCATCTTTCCATTGCTTGCCACTACTTTTTTCCATCTTTCTGGAAGCACACGGATACTGCGTCGGAAGAATGCTTCATCTTTTGAGACTATCCCCGAATCGACCCAATTTTTCGATTCTTCGTAAGAACGGAAGTGCTGCTCAGCCAGACCATGTGTCATCGATCTAAACAAGTGGTAGTCGGAAGGAGCGATGTCTGGAAATTACGGCGGGTGTGGTAGGAAGTTCCATTTTAGTGTTTCCAGGTAGGTTTTGACCGGCGACGCAACATGTGGACGAGCATTATCATGCAGGAGAATAAGTTTGTCGTGTCGGGACTAGTAGTAGGCGCGTTTTTCCTTGAGTCTTCGACTCAATCACATCAACTGTGTTCGGTAGACAGCCCCAGTAATGGTTTCGTTAGGTTTGAGCAACTCATAATACACGACACCAACCTAATTCCGCAAATGACGCTTATTTGGCTCAATACTCGACATTTTCGCACACAAAAGAATAAATTATACTGATAAATATTCACTATTATTTCAAGGTTATGTTGTCGACCGATGTCAAACCTTACGATAATGACGTTTTATATCTGACAATTTTAACCATAACTTACTGGTGTGTCAACTTTTGTCAAACGGCGGAAACTTATTTGTACACCCAATAGTTCCAGCCAGAGCTTAGGAGAAGACCCTTTAATGCCGACCCTCAGGATGGTCGCAAGAATGAAATTAGAGACGGTAATAAATCTGTCAAAGGCTTGTCTCCAATCTATCGGATCGCATGTTTTTGAATTCGGTCCAGCAGTTGCAAGACAATTTTTGTTGTTCCATTGGAGTTTCTCATTTATTTTGATGCCCAGCATTCTGATGTTTTTCGAGTCACTAATGGACACACTCATAAATTCAACCGTTTCGAAGATAAATCCAACCGCTTCGCATTTCATCCACACGGTTGATTAAGCCCCAAGCCAGAATTGTGTTTAAATCAGAATTCAAAAGGTCTAATTTGCTCACTGCATTTCGATCAAACCGCAATGGCGTTCGATCCTGCAGGTGAGTTGAAATGGTAGGAGAAGGCAAGGAAGCTGTCATCAGCGAAACAGTAAAGCGGATTGAGAGTGAGAGACAGTAGATCATTAACTATTAAGATAATCGTAGGATCTAGAATTGAGCCTTGAGGGACACCAGAGTTAATTTTGAAGAAATTAGACCCGAAGCCATCCAGTTCACCCATATTGAACGATCAGAAAGGTAGCTCTCAATCCATTTGGAGATAGCAAGATTTCAACCGATAGCTCTTATCTTTGTCAGCAAAGCTTTATGCCAAACACGGTCGAAAGATCGCCTGTGGAGCGGCGCGCACGAAAGCCATATTGGCGATCGTTAATTATGTTATTGCGCTATAAGAAGTTTATGATTTTTCTATTGATCAAAGTTTCCATAACCTTGGCAAGTACGAAAGTCAGAGCTATAATTCTATAATTAAAGGGTTCGCAGTTGTCTGCTTCGTTGAGAATGAGCTGGACATTAGCTGCATTCCAAGGGATAGATTCCCTTGGAGAAGCTCAGGTAAAATAGGGAGCGAAGAGGTCCATTTTTTCAAAACATGAGGAGAATGCCATCGGGTCCTTTGGATTTGTTCACGTCAATTTCTTTTTAAATTTTCACTATTTGTCTTCTGGGGATGGAAATCCGAAATGGTGGGTTATGGCGTAATTGGTTGGATACTGGAAGACTCGAGTTTGCTGCGAACTTCACGGCTAAAACGCTTGCCTTGCCAACAGGATCGACAACCACTTCATTGTCACAAATTACTGGAGGTATTGAAATTTTGTGAAATTGTTTTTTTTTTTGCCGCTTTCACTGTTGACCAAAAATATTCTCTTCTTTATAATATAGGGACGTCAACGTCCCTATCCCTAAACCAATCGGACCACTTGTAAGCTGCAATATACTGATTCAAGGAAACCAACAGAATCAGAATGACATGAGAAAGAATGCCACTTATCACCGGCAACAAGAATTCAACGTCAGGATTTGATGTTTTATATAGTTTTCAGCACAGGCGGCGGACGCTATTGGTTTTGTTTTTTATGGTTGTTTTTTATGCTGCTACACTCGAATTTATTTTTTGTTTGCATTGAACTGCAACCACGTCCGATAGCTACAATGTCTTCGTATGAATCTTTTGGACTTAAGTTGCTAAGTTTCGTTAAAACAAACGACCATAACGCCGGCCGTACACTTGAGCTAAGCTATGTGAGCGAGGCTAGCTATAGTTACATAGCTTAGCTGGGTTAGCTCTATCGTTGCACACTTGAGCTAAACTACGCGGCGATATTTAAATAAATGTATGCCATCAGTTGTATGCAATTGGCACTTACACTTTTATGTCCACAAAATACTACACTTTTGCAAACACCGATTCTACACTGTATAACGCCGAAAATATTTATATGTGAGTGTCAGCGATGCCAGCGAAGTAGTTCGCGTAGTTGAGGTCTGAACTACGCAAGCGAACTTAGTCCCCGTCGCCCATGACTACGCGATGTAGTTTCATAGTTTCGCTGAAGTGTGCGGTCACCAATGCAAATGCTAAGGATTTTACTTTCAGCGAAAAACTTAGCTCACGTAGTTCAGCTCGCTTAGCTCAAGTGTACGGCCGGCGTAAGAGCTGTGTGCAACAACCAAACTTATGGTCGTTTGTACCAACAAAACTTAGCAACTTATATCGAACTTCAATTTTTAAAGTGCTAGAATTTCTACGGTTTAAGTAGGCTAAGCACAACTTAATTTTTAAAGAATTCTACGCTCAAACGGGCCTAAACGCTGATTCTGACTATATAAGTATTTAGTGATTAATTTGCGATTAAGTGCTTTAGTAGCTAAAACGTGTCCGGACATAAGTACGTTAGTACATTAGTGAAGGGTGTTGTTAGACAAGACCGATTTTAAAAAGCACTAAATTTTATCAGCTACCAGAGACACATTCAATAAAACACAGATTATTGTTAAACAAATTTCTTATTTATTTTACTCGTGGCGTGAAGCGCTATAAAAACTTTTAGTGTTCACCGGTTAAAAACTTCCTAACAACTAAACTATAAATTTTGATTTTATCAATTCAATAAAAAGAAAATGCTACTTGTATTAATATTCAATTATGTACAAAGTAAAATAAATTTAAAGCTATCTTTGGTTGAAACAAAATGATCATAATTAACAATTTACAAGTAATTCGAAATTTCTACAATTCATATTATAAAATTAAACATAAAGTTGATACTTCCGTAACATTTCTTCCCCCGGTAAGAGACTTCAGCTTACAACATTGATCATGGACACCTTCTAACATCTAGAACGGCTAATTTCGATGCTGGTCGTTCATAAATACCGTCTGTTGTTTGCACTACAGCTCGACCCACTTGACTATTCTTCCTCTGGGTAACATCTATGACAATCCCTTTCTTCCAACAATTGCGCGATTGATTGTCGTCAATTATGATTACTAGGTCATCTTTAGCAATTGACTTAACTTTGTCGAACCACTTAGATCTACGGGTCAATGTGGGCAAATATTCTTTGATCCAACGAGTCCAGAAGATATCAGCAATCCTTTGTGCCAGTTTCCACTGTTTCCTCAAAAACAGATGATGGTCCTCGAATTTGCCAGGTGTCTTGCTGCCATTGGACGAGCCCAAGAGAAAATGGTTTGGTGTCAAAGCTTCATCATTTTCACAATCTAAAGGAATATAAGTTAAAGGCCTTGAATTAATTATATTTTCGATTTCTAATAAACAATTCTGCAGTGATTCATCTCTAAATCTCTTTCCAGGCATAATTTTATATAACGTTTTTTTTACGGAACCTATTAACCTTTCCCAGCTCCCTCCCATATGAGGCGCAGCGGGAGGAATAAATGACCACTTTGTATTTTGTGAATTAAATTCTAGACAGATTTTATCATTATCAATAAGTTTCAAATTTTCTCGTAATTCCTTTTCAGCTCCTTTTAGATTAGTGCCATTGTCTGAAAAAAATTCGATCGGCATTCCTCTTCGAGCGATAAAGTTCCTTATTGCCATTATACATGAATCTGTAGTTAAACTATGAGCAATTTCGATGTGTATTGCCCGTATCGTCAAACAAGTAAACAATACGCCCCAACGTTTTTCATGTCTCCTTCCATTTATGACTGTTAAAGGACCAAAATAGTCCAACCCCACGAAAGAAAACGGCCGAGTGAATGATGATAACCGTACAGCAGGTAGTTCAGACATTTCTGGAGGTTTTGGTTTTGCCAAATTGTTTTTACACTTCTGACAGTTATAGCGTACGCTATTTAAAACTACTCTCATCCTTGGTATGTAATATTTTTGTCGAAGTTCGTTGATTACAGTTTCATGGTTTAAATGGTGATAAAACTCATGATATGACTGAACGATTAGATGTGTTACATGATGTTTCCTTGGTAAAATTATTGGTCGTTTCATCTCTTCTGATACATTTGCTTGATCGATTCGACCTTTGATTCGAAGAATGTTATTTTCGTCCAAATATGGCGACAACTGATAAATAGAATTTGAATTTTTGACTTTTGCTGGTAAATTTCTTCCCATTTTGAGCGTTTGAATTTCAACCGCATAAACTTCTTGTTGAATCAGACTATAAGTTAAAGTTAGACCAGAATTTATTTCTGCAGATGTCAATGGTCCAACGATGATCGATTCCTTGCGACGTTTAGCTCTAATATTGATAATAAATCTTTGAACATAAGCGAGAGTTCTATATAAACGGTGCCAATTTGAGTAACGTGTAAAATCCAACATTTTTGAATTTTCCGATTGAACTAACAAAACTTCGTTTTCTATACATATTTCGACATCAGTTTCAGGTTCCTTTCCAATTAAAATTTGTGACCAAATATTTTGCGATTCATATAAAAAACTTGGTCCTGCGAACCATCTGTCAGATTGTTGAAAATTTTCTTTATTTTGCCACTTGGTAGCTTCATCAGCCACATTTAATCTCGATGGGATCCAGTTCCATTCAGTAATCTGTGTCAATTCTAATATTTCACCAACTCTAAATTTTACGAATTGAGGTTGCTTCTTGGGTTCAGATCTTAGCCAGGATAAAACCGTGCGAGAATCCGACCAGAAATAAGTCTTTTCAATGTTGAATTTATGTCCATCTCGTATTTGTTTGGCAAATCTAGCTCCTAAAACTGCAGCTTGCAGCTCTAATTTAGGAATAGATAGTAGCTGTAACGGTGCAACTTTGGTTTTTGCCCCAATCAAAACACATTTAATATTTTTGTTACTCAGAATCCTAAAATAAGATACAGCAGCGTATGCATCCTGACTGGCATCAACAAATACGTGTAGCTCAATAGTTTTGTTTTCAACAAATATATCCTCGAAATAACATCTTGGAATTTTAATATCTTGAATCTCAGGCAAGACCTTTATCCATTGTAACCATTTTTTCAAAGAATCGTCCGGAAGTTTATCATCCCAACCAATACCACTTCGCCAAATTTCTTGAAGGAGTATTTTTCCTTTTATCAGGAAAAAGGCTAGAAATCCTAACGGATCAAATATGGACATCAAAGCTTTTAAAACTTCTCGTTTTGTTGGACACATTTCGCCAGTTAAAACCGATTTATTGACTTTATTGAATTTAAACGAATAAATAAAAACATCGGAGGATGGTAGCCACCACATGCCTAATACTTTTTCGGTTTGCGTAGGATTCAAACTGTTTAAACTTTCAAATTGTTTATCCACACTTTCCTTTTCACCTAAAGCCGCTAATACTTCCGCTGAATTCGATAACCAATTACGAATTTCAAATCCTCCTTGATCGTGAATGTATTTGACTTCTTTTGCGATTTGAATAGCTTCTTCAACAGTATCAAAACTGTCTAATAAATCATCTACGTAATGATTTTCTTTGATAGCCAACACTGCTTTTGGATATTTAGAATCGAACTGTGAAGCATTAGTGTTTTTCACAAACTGAGCTGAACTTGGAGAACAAGTTGAACCAAAAGTCATTACTTGCATAATGTAGACATCCGGAGACCTATGTTGCTCACCATTTCTCCAAAGAAATCTCTGAGCGTGTTGATCTTTTTCAATTATTCGGACTTGATGAAACATTTCACATATATCACCGCAAATAGCTATTTTGCGTGTACGAAAACCGTATAGTACATGTAACAAATTGGTTAGTAAATCAGGACCCTTTAGCAAAACAGAATTTAAAGAGACCTCGCCAACTTTTGCCGCAGCATCCCAAACAAGTCTTATACGGTTTGGCTTATTTGGATTTCGGGTTATAAATATCGGAAGATACCACACTCTTTCATAATTTCCCTCCAACTCTTCTACCGATAGCTTTCGTGCATATCCTTTGTCAAGTAGATTCTTTATTTGGTCATTTACATTTTCCAAAAGTAGAGGATCCTTCAGAGCTTGTCTTTCTAAACAACTTAGTCTTCTTAGAGCCATTGGATAGCTATCGGGTAAGTCAAATTTGTCGTATTTCCATAACAGCCCTGTTTCAAATCTTTGATTGATACGGGATGTAGTTGATTGTAACAAAGATATAGCTCTTTGCTCGACAGACGACGGTGGCGGCAGGACTTGCTTCACGCCTAAACTTTCAACCGCGAAAAAATCTTTTACTAGCTGGTGGAGATCATTTTTTTCTTGACAATCACAGATAGTAAAACTATGATAAACTACAGACATCTCCGAGGAACTTTTTACCTGTGACTGATGGCATCCTTGAATTATCCATCCAAGACGTGTTTTTGCAGCAATCGGGTTTCCCCAATGTCCTTCTCTAACTTTCAAGGGCAAGCCTAATTTCCAGTTGTCGATACCAATCAACAATTTAGGTTTTGCATTTTCATATGGCTCAAAGGGAATATCTGACAAATATTTATAATGTTTTGATATTTCATCAGAAGACAATGATTGCTTTGGCAGATTAAGATTCTTGATAGTTCTTACGTTATACAGCTTATATTGACGTGCAGTGCTATTTCGCTGTGATATTCCAAGTGATACGCATTTAGAATCGTTCTCATGTCGTACTGTATCACCTGTCCATTTGAGGCATAGACTTTCAGGTACTCCGCTCAAATTTAGGTCATTAGCTAATTCTTCTTCAATTAATGTGAGAGATGATCCCTCATCTAGAAAAGCAAAAGTATCAATAGTTTTGCCATTCCCATGCAATTTTACAGGCACAATTCTAAACAAGATCGATTTTATATATTTAGTATCTTGATGTGCATTGCAACTAGAATTTGTAGCGGCTGGATTAGTCTCACATTGTTGATTATTTTCACATTGTTGATTATTTTCTCGATTTGTATCACGAGATTGAGTTTCAGTGATATTTTCCTTTTTATGTAATAAGGGATTGTGTTTAAATGTACAATCGTCAATACCACAAGATTTAACATTCTTGCATTGTAAGAAATTATGCTTCTTTAGACAGCATCTGCATAGCTTAAACGTTTTAACAATTTCCCATTTTTCAGGCAATTTTAAATTTTTAAACGCATTGCAATTAATTACTTCATGGCTTTTCTCACAATATACACAGTTTTGTGTATTCTTTACCGGCTTATATTGGCTTCTGTGAGTGTGGACCTGTCCACTAGATTTAAATTTCTTTTCGACAACAGCACTTGTATCGGTAGGAAAAGATACCATACTAGCCGCTCTAGCCATTTTATATAGCCACTCACTGAACTCCAATAAATGGTTATCCAGGATATTTTCTGCATGAAGAGCCCAATTTAATTTTATTGTTGATGGCAATTTATCAACAAGTTCTTGGAGCAACAATGGATTGTTCAAGTGAGATGGTAAACCTGACGCCTGAATAGTGGCACATAAGTTACGTACGGACATAGCAAAATTAATTAAAGTTTCTAATTTTTCTGTTTTAGGTGAAGATTCTTTTCTTATGTCCTGAATTAATGAATTTATAATTAACTCAGGTCTGCCATACAACATTCGCAAAGTTTCAATTACTTCAGGAACAGTGGCTGGAAGCAACAATCGACTTCGTACTGACTCTAATGCTCTTCCACGAAGACACCTTTGAAGCCGTATCAAATTTTCGTCATTCGAAAACCCACAAGTTTTGGTACTATTCTCATAACTACTGATGAAAATTGGCCACTCTTCTGCTTTACCACTAAATATAGGCAGATCCTTTGAAACTGCATGCCGTGCAGACAATTGATGCTTTGATGGAACATCGGACTTTTTTTCAAAATAATTAAAATTTTCTTGATACCTGTTTTGTTGTTGGCTAGGTTCAACAACATTTACCCAATCACAAATCCTTCGCTGTTTCGCTATTGCATCGTCATCACCTAAATCTTCAATTACTGAATTTCGCTCACTTTGACTTGCTATGCTGGACTGATTCAGAAGCTCGAATTTCTTTCTTAAATATTCTTGTTCTATCTTCTTTTCTTCTTCTAATCGCTGTAACTCCAGATTTAGTCTTCTTGTAGTAAGTACGGAACTTTTTGTTTTTACTGTAAATTGCGTTTTCCCGGATCGCAATGAAGTTTTCGACCGTGATTTAGAAGGTAAACTCTCGATTTTAGAACTACTATGTTTTGTACGATTAGCCGGATTTGAGTTAATACCGCAACATTTATCGCACATCCAGTCTTTACTTCTAATCGAATTAGAAACATCCACGCAAGAAAAATGGAACCATATATCGCACTTATCACACTGCACCATTTCGTTAGAGTCTCTTTCTTCACACAAACCACAACATCCTTTTTGCGCACAATTTTCTCTTTTAGACGACATATTCGTAATAAAATTTCACACAAAGTCACAATTTTTTCACACAACTACACAAATATCGAATAAATTTTTCAAGGAATGTTTCCGAATGTTCCAATAGAAAAAATATGTAGACGAAACACGAAATTATTTGATTCCCGAAAACTGTCCTATAGAACTTTTCCGAAAGTTCTAAACAGATTGTTTTTTCGTATTTGGAAAATTATTGAATAGAATTTTCCAGATTTCCTAAAACCGAAAGTCCTTTAGGAAATCACAAATTAAAAGTTTTTATAGAATGTTGTTAGACAAGACCGATTTTAAAAAGCACTAAATTTTATCAGCTACCAGAGACACATTCAATAAAACACAGATTATTGTTAAACAAATTTCTTATTTATTTTACTCGTGGCGTGAAGCGCTATAAAAACTTTTAGTGTTCACCGGTTAAAAACTTCCTAACAACTAAACTATAAATTTTGATTTTATCAATTCAATAAAAAGAAAATGCTACTTGTATTAATATTCAATTATGTACAAAGTAAAATAAATTTAAAGCTATCTTTGGTTGAAACAAAATGATCATAATTAACAATTTACAAGTAATTCGAAATTTCTACAATTCATATTATAAAATTAAACATAAAGTTGATACTTCCGTAACAAAGGGTTTGTCAAAATGAACAGAGTTCAGCGGAAGAAAAGGAAATCCCGATATATCCATTGCATTCTGTAAATTATTATAAGCAGACTGCTTTGCTTACTTATAGTTATAGAATGGAAATTTAAAATTTCAAAGACACTCATGGTTTCAATATTCACCAACAAACTTTAAAGTTTGTTTTTCGTTTCAAAGAAGCGACTTGTCGGGAAATGAGCTTGACAGCTAATGAACTTAACTAAAAATCACACGTATTTAACAGGATACGGATAATCATTCAAATTCATAAGAACTGTTAGTGACAAGCGAATAAACGAATACTCCAATTCTATTTCATTCTTTTTCATTCGCGAATCGAAAAGTTGAGTTAAAGGAGGTTTCGATTCGCTCGCGATCGAATTAAACAGCTAAAAATCGGTTTTAACCCATTCGCAAGCGAATCAAAAAAAAAATATTGTGTGAAAACAATCATTTGCAAATTTTATTTTCTAAAATTCGATTCGCGAATGATTTAAAAGCAAAATAATTTTATTTTCGATTCGAGAATCGAATTTTTCCGTGCCCTGAGGCCCTCACCGAACACGGAGCGATTGGTTCGATTCGTTTTTACGATTCGAACCAATTATATCGTGTTCAGTGATAGGGTCTCTGGTATTTAGAGAGACACAGTGGGGATAGCTACTTGACTGAAAAAATAGAATCAAATGGTTTTAGTTGCTTTAGTAGATTAACTAAACGTATCAATTTAACTAAATGGGTATGTTCACACCAGTTTAGTTACTAAATTACTTGCTAATTGACTAAAATACTTGTATAATCTGAACCGACCTTAAGTGACTTATGTCCAACTCAAATTATCTAAGTCCCAAAATTTCTACGGTTTAAGTAGGCTAAGCAGATATATGATATTAACATAGAAAAATATATACTACGTAAATAGAAGGATCTCTGTTAATAAACTTTTTGAAAAAATTCCCCTTCAAAGTGGGGAAATTCATGCTATCTATTTTTAGCAGCGATAGTAGTAGTGCTCCTCGACACGCTTTAGAAAGAACGAGAAAAATGTACCACCATTTCGGATAATTGAAAGCAGGCTTTACCAGAATACATTTATTGGGGTTTAGTACATAACCAATCCTAATAAAATTCTTGGTGAATGAATTTATAGAAATTAATGAAAGAAAAGTATTTAGTAATCGTTGGTATTCGATTTTTATTATATGATGCACATTTCATGTCGAATAACAGTTATTTCATGAAACCTCAAACTTTTTTTGGCAAGGGAATTACAATGGGCGGTTTAGTACGGTCCCAACTTGGCAGTATTTTCAATGTAGCACCGGTCAAAACGCCATCTACTTCGGCAATGCCTGCCAGCCGGATTTTTGGCATTGGTAACTTTAGGCGCTGCCGTTTTTAGACGGCGTAAACGTTTTTTTTTCTGGCAGTGCTTTTTTAACCTAAAAAGTTAAGAGATTTGTGATGGCTTATGTATTTCGTCTCAATTTCTGAAACCAAGTATGTAGTTGCAAAAAAGTTAAAATCAATTGGTCAGTAAGTGAAACGTAATCATCTCCAAATCTGATGGATATTCATTTTGCCCTGTCGTTCAATCAACAGAAAACTACAGATTTTGATAGCGGCTGCTATAGACGCTTTTATGATAGCATTGCTAGAGTGGTAACGCTAAAGTGGCAGGGACTAAACGCGCCCAATGAAAGATAATGTCTTTAAAATAAAAAAGCACCGGTTTCCATGTTTATAAGCATATCTCTCTTGTGTATGTGTATGTACAAATTTTGAACATTTGTCAAAATCATCCTGCCCTATCGATGTTTCATACTGAATGCACGAATGGTGATATCATAAGGTATTGGCTAAAACTCATGCATTTTAACTATCCAAGACACAGACACATAAGGTGAGCGATGGAAATTTCTTAGACTGAATTTATTTTTAAAGTCATGACTGGCGGTCATTTTGTTTTGGGTAGTCACATTTTTCTTGTCATCCATTCGATGTAAAAACTTTATCTGCTATAACAGATCTCCACCAAATTTTTTTTAAATTGTTAAAAAAAATAATAAAAATACATATCTAATGATAAATTAAAATTCTTATTGCCTAAATTTATTGAAAAACGAAAATAAAAATAGGAGAAATATTGAACGTCAGCTCAAAGGCACATAAAAAAATTTTTTTTTCAGATATCACGCCATTTAAGGCCATCTGTAATTTTTTTGGTGTGTACTAAAAATTTTAGTCAGTTGGCAATGCCATCAATTTGACAATTGGTTTGACATTTCAAAGTTCTGGCTCAGACGCTGGCTCTATTAGATGCAGAGCTGTGAAATCAGCCGATGGCAAGCATTACGTTTTGAATGGTTGAAAAATTTGGATTTCGAATGGTGGAATTGCAGACATTATGACAGTATTTGCGCAGACCGAAGTCACTGACTTAAAAACGGGCGAGAAACGCGATAAAGTGAGTACAAAAAAAACAAACATCTAAATAATTGATAAGTGACTTACAAAATTGCGATTTCAATGTTTTAGGTCAAAGCGTTTATCGTGGAGCGTGGTTTTAGATGTGTGACCAGTGGGCCACCAGAAAAGAAAATGGGAATTCGATGCTCCAATGCAGCAGAAGTTTACTATGAGGATGTTAAAATTCCAGTGGAGAATGTCCTTGGAGGGGAGGGAAATGGTTTCAAAGTTGCGATGAATGCTTTAAACAATGGTCGCTTTGGTATGGCGGCAACTTTGGGCGGAACCATGGGGTATGCATTGAGGTAAGTTTTGATTTATATAGTTTTTTGATAAAAGCAAGTGTAAAACTTTACATTCTTTTAGGCTTCGGAACGAGCTCGTAAGAACCTTAAAAATATCAGCGGTCCAAAACACGAACTATTGTACAAAAACTATGAGAATATTTCCCGAGTCGTGATCGAAAATGAGGGTGTGAAATCAATACATCCGATCGAACAAGCTTAAAACTTTCTGCCTTTTTTATGTTTTGTAAATTTTTAATTTGTGCCTGATGAGATGCGGATGCTAGTGTGAAATTAGCGATTAAATCGACTGAATAACAACTAAATATGATTCTATTTATGTTCATACAATTTTATGGATTTTTATTCCCAGTAAATATATTATTTTATTATAAAAAGTCTTTACATTTCTCATAACCGTATAATATCCACAAACAAATATTTTGGAACTGAACTGAAGACTTTCAAACGTCAAAGTAACTAGTTCAATGGGCAACATGAGGTGCGCGGTAAGCGGAAATTTTTAGAACAAATTTGCAAAACTCATTCAAAATTTGAATGAATTTTGATTGTACATAATTTATCAAACTTTTTATCTCAATAATAATACAGTCTAAAATATTTTTGCGCATTTTTAACTGTGTCAAAGGTAAAATTTTGTCACATTTTTATGCAAATCAATTATCTTTTAGTACATTGTTGTGCAACCCTAATTTTATACTTTTAACATGTTCGTGACGTCATCCTATCTATTCAATGGGATAGACGGGCAGAACTATAAATGTCTATCGCTGTGTCCTGCTTCCTCTACATTGGTTTATGGACAAACCCGAGAGTGCAACTTCTATTTACGTAGTATATATTTTTCTATGATATTAAGCTGTAGTATTGTAAAAAAAATTGGTATTTTGAAATTATTATGTTCCTGTAAAACCATAATGTTTACTTGATTGATTTTTTTTTTAATTTCTCCGCTCACAGTTTTACATTTCTCGGGTAATAACGGTTAGCGACCAAACATTACGAGGAACTTTTAGGTGTGAAAACATCAATAACCTGTGTAATTCTAATATAATTATGAAGTTATTTTCCAAAAGTAGCCATGAATTATCTATAGGGAAGCAAAAATGAAAAAAATGTGCCGCATGCAACACTTTTTATAATTCTGACCATTTATATGCTGCGATTCTGTATCTATAACTTCCTATTAACTTCTCGTAAATTTAGAAAAGGAATGGAAAATTACTTTCATTAAGATACACCCGTTGTTCGACGAAAAAATTCTAAATATTTCATATGGGTGTACAGCACTTAAACGAGTTGCTCATCTCTGTATTTGCGGAGTGAGGCATTTTTTTATGTTTTTATTATACTTTGTGCATTTGGTAAGTACCTAACCTAATACAGTGAAAGTTTCCTTGAAGGCTTGCACAGGCGGACAATGCCCTTAAAAGTATAGATTTCCTGTTGGAGCTGAAACCCCGACGAACATAAAGACCAAATTTCAGGCCAATTAGCACCATAGTTTGCCCGCAAAAGAATAACAGAGAACAAAAACTAAGCTTCGTATTCACTTTACCCCTCCCCTTATCCACTTATCCGCCATCCGGGCTACTTTTAAATGGGTCTGTGTTAGAGCCACACCGCCGAGGAACATCTATGCCGAATTTTGGGCCAATCGGCTTGGTAGTTTTGTCGCGGAAGAGTAACATATAGGAAAAACTGAGCTTCGGATTCACTTTACCCCTACCCCTAACTCCCACACTTTCCGAGCCCCAAGCTATGTTGGAGCGGAACTCCTGACGAACATCTACGTCGAATTTCAGGCATCGTAATTTTCCCGTGAAAAACTCTCATAGAAGAAAAACTAAGCTTCGGACTCACTTCATCCCCTCCCATCTTACTTTCCACACCACTTCCAATAGGTCTGTGTTGGAACAAGACTTACAACGAACAGTCATACCAAAGAGCCTGTGCACATTGGTTGAAATAGTCCGCCTAATTAGGACTGCAACTGGCAACATTAAGGCAAGGTGAGGAAGTGGGACTGCTGATAGGAAAATCATCCTCAAAACTTAAAATCTCCGTTCTCAGAGTTCCGCCTGTCGTGCTCTGTTTGGTTGGCTGCCACACTGAATGTGTTCCATTGCACAGATATCGGAATTAGAATAGATACCGTGTTTTGCTATCTCAAATAGGCCACTGAAATGTCAAAATATTATTATGGAGAAAGGAGATAAATCAGTGACGTGGCGTGCTGCTTTCAGTAGGGTGTTCAATATTAAGTTTCTGTTAAATGATAGACGTCTACTCTTAGTTTTATCCAGGATCACGTCGGGGACGTGATAGACGAAGATCCAATTTTTTTCTTTTTTAATTTTTTTTAAATTTTTTTTGTTTTTGTATTTTTTGTTATTTTTTTCTTTGTCGAGTAATAAATCAACGCGTGTATTTCCATAAGTTTTTAATGTAACGCTATTATTAATGTGCACTTGGGAGACGGTATGTTTTGTTATTGCGGCAGTTAAATGATTTAAATCATTGTAGCCTGTAGTCCAAACACCCTTTTCTTGATTACTTGAAAAAAGTAAACATGACCAACAAAATAATTTATTAATAGCAGAGCAACCGCATAGCCAGCATTTTGATTCATAAGAAGAAGGCTGAAAATGTCTACTAAAAGATTTTCCTTTCGATACTACTTTGCAAGTTAAGTCGGGAAGTACCGGTGTCGGCTTACCTGAATTTATAATTTCCAATTTTTCCTCGATATTTAATTTAGAAAATGGTTTCTCAAACAATTTTTCGATTGCGCATCCGCATCCACAAGCCATAATATTAAATTAATTATTTCTCATACATAAAAGCCAACTGAACACCTGTAAAATCAGAAACCGACTGAGCTGATGAGCAGGCAATATTGCTGTTTTGCTTGGCACACACACCCACACGCATCAGCACGTCAGCCGAACGGCCATACGATGGTCGGTTTTCTATTGTCGGGTTTCGCAGCATCGCGGCCAGCAGCAAGCAACATCGCATCGGTTCGCCGTGCGGCTTTTTCTGGAGCACCCAAATTCATCGTTGTGTGCGGTTGCTTCTTGTGAACTTTGTGTGTGGTGAAACGTTTTTTATTATAGACTTTTACTTAGTCATATGTGTTTTTACTTTGCTTTGGTGCGCTGTAAATTGGAGAACACTCAAGTCGGTCGAACGACCGAAAGAGTCGGTATTGCGTTTCGAGTGTGTTTCGCTAAGGGGCGAGTAGGAAAGAAGGCCACAAGCAATTTTTACTTTGGTTCGCTGTAAAGTGGAGAACACTTGGTTGGTCGAAAGATCGAAAGATAAAGAAACAGGTTGGTAATGTAGGGTGCGGGTGCTTTAGGCAACCATTGCCATTGGTAAATTGTCGAAAGAATTGGCACAAAAAAAAGAAATTAATTAACAATAGATTTCCGATACATATTGGATTTCAGTAGGGTGTGCAGTGAACACCCTCGCACCTTAGAAGAAACGTCACTGAGATAAATATATCATGCTTCGTTTTGGAATATAGAATGTTTGTAGTTCACTTAAAAGCTAAAATTCATTTTTAATTTGAAACTTGATAAAAGCAAAGTTGGCAATTCTGGATTCATTTCACTATGGTATGCAAATAAATTTTAGGCTTATGAAAATAGAGAAAGCATTAGTGTTTTTGGCCCATTTCTTTACACGGGCTTTTCAAGTAAGGCGCATTCTATGGGATATATTTCTGTGGTTCCATTGTCATTATTGCTGCGGCCGCCTTCGATGCAACACGTCGCAAAGCCAAAGGCAGCTACGTATTACTTGCAATTCTTCAACCGGTTCAGCAGTTTCCAAGTGAAAGAGAAACACACATACAGACAGACACCATCTCATTTTGACGTGGATACGTCTTCGATTTTGGTTGTAGGGGTACAAATTAGAAAATCTGCCTTGCTGCCATGATAACAAATTTGCAATCCATGATACTCGATAGTTTGTGGTGACATCCGAACAGAAACTGTGTTTTAAAATACGGCCTACATTAAAGCATTGTTTAGAGTATTTTGTTATGTTAAATTATGTTCAATTATTTTTTAAAAAATCAAAATCTAAATTTTCACTGCCGCTGTTATGCTGTGTTTGCTGCTTGTAGTACAGATTTCACATTTATACTCTTTTTATGCTTTCTTTGTGTGCATTTTTTATGCTTTCTCTTTCGTTCTCTAAAGAGAGAAATTTTGAGCTCCGCGGTACTGGCAGAGAACAAATAACATAGAGAAAAACTCGTAGAACAAATTTTTAGTGAAAATTTTTCCACTGTGAGATGAAGAGGATCCGATGTAACACGGAAAAAATTATCCATTCGATTCCTCCATCTCATTGAATAGATACGATGACGTCACAATGTAAAATCAGGGATATACAAATATGTTCTAAAAGTTGATTTACACAAAATGTTAATAAAAATAAACCTTACGTAAATATAGTGGAAGTGCTTTTTCATTATATTTATAAACCAAAAGTTATATTTATAAAGCTTAGATTTAGAATGAACGCATGTTTTATTAAAATCTAATGATATCTTTACTTGAAATGCGTGTCTAGCCTAAAAACGACATATATGCTTGTACTAAAAATTATTACTCAACCCTGAAAATGATTTTAAAATGTTCTCTCTGCTTCGTGTTCCGTAGTCTAAAAGTAATTAACTTTTAGGCCGTAAAGTGAAGTGTGCGGCAGAGGGGTTGATGTGATTTTGACATTTGGAACTGTCACTTGTTATTCAATTGTGCAGTTTGTTTATTCGTGAATTTGTGATTGATTAGATCGGAAATATGTTCGCGTAATCTATAAATGATAAAAGTTTCATGAAAATTAAGGTACATATTTAAGTAAATATCGGCATAGATATCGGTTGATCGTCCAAAAAACTTCGCCACATAGAATAGTAAACAACTGAGAACTGTCAAATGAACGACATTGCCAAACGACTTTTTCTTTTTAGTACAAAATCAAAATGAAAACTAAATCAAGGGCGCAATATTTGAAATTTAAACTTATAATACTATCTTTTTATAAAATTTCCGTCACCGTGTTTTGTAAAATTACGCGGTAGCTTTTTTCACTTAACAAGCTTTTTTTTGTTAGAAAATTTAATGTTCGAAAAAAGAAAATTTAGTTTCATTGTTTTATTAAAAGTAAAGACACTAAACTAAAACTCGTGTCCGTTAAAAAATTTGAATTTTTTCTTAATCGTCACAGATTTTGTTGAAAATTATTTCAATTCTTTGAACGTAGTCCAGTGTTCATGGTATGAAGGCTTAGAAAATTTAAAGTTGCCCAAATCATTAAGAAAAAGTGGACAACTTCGAAATTAAATTGAACAGTTTAATTTCGACTGTTCGAAGGAGCCTGGGCAGTCTCTAGTTTTTAGTGCCTCTAATTAAAAGTAATGATTTTCAGTCTTATGCCTTATGTACAAGGCTCACTCAATTTGTGATATTTGTCTATTGAGTAAGCCTTGTACATAAGGCATAAGACGCTTTAAAAAACTACTCGACATTAAATCATAGGGAATAATTCTTCAGGATCACGTAGGCTTGTAAATGTAAAACAATTTTTTTTTTCTGAAAAATGATTTTTGTTATTTACGAATCTAACCTAATGAAATATCACCGATCTAATATTTTATTATTTGTTGTAAACAGTTACGAGCAAACTAAATGTTTGATTAGTACTAAATATACGAATCAGAAAATTATGAATCTGGCAATGCAATTCTAAAGAATTATCCAAGACAATGTATTTCACCCGTTCTATCTAAGGTGCGCAGCGGAACCCATGTGATATCACCGCTAGTGAAGGATAGGGACATTTTTCCCCTTTTCGAAGGGGAAATTTATCAAAAATTTGTTAGGCAGAGTTTTTTCTATAGATTCCTTATTCTATGGTACTGGTCGTAGGAGTCGGAACGATCGATGCACATTTTTCATTCTCCCTCTCAAGTTAAGAACGAAATGGTTTCTATTTAAGTTTTCGCTCCTTGTTCAAAGCGGTTTGTGGGTCTCGCATAAAAATGAATGAAAGCCTCGAGCGATGGCTGTTAGCAAAAATAATGAAGGTATAAAGATATTGCATCAGGCGACCCAAAAGTTTTCTTTGTGGGCTCTGATATCAGTGCCCAGATCCTAATATGCTCTGAAACTTACTCTCTCATTGATGAAAGCTGAGAGAAATACAAAAAAAAGTGTGCCTGTGTGGTGCCTCGTCAGTGGCAGAAGATCCCGTAAGCAATTCACTCACTAGTAATGGGAGAGGTGAAGAAAGGGTGGGACAAGTTGCTGTGATCGGCTGCGTTCAGACGAGGTTGAAACTGGTTGAAGTCAACCAAGTTACTCTGGGTGAAAAAACCTGTTTGCGTTCTCACGTAGTGTTTTTCAACTTTTGGACTGCAGTATATTTACACATGCTATGTCAATGTGTGCATGTAGCAAGAAAAATTTTGTGAACCCCCACCATTGAACTCTATGTGTATGTGTTTTCAACCAAGTTCACCCGGCCTAGCCAGCAGGTGAATTCCCCGCATACACCCGATAGCGTCTGGCCCGTAAAATCGAGTCGAAACTTGGTGAAGTCAACCAGTTTCAACCTCGTCTGAACGCAGCCATCAGATGGAACAGAATACAACTTTTGCAAATAACTACCGCGGCCTAAAGCATCGTAAATTCATAAAACGTACACACATATGCACTTTCTGTTTAATTCGACTCTCTCATTTTGAGCTTTCTTACCCTCCGATGGCGACCGAAACGACCTATCATCATAAAAAAATTTCGATCTACGTTTTGTTCTCCGCAATACCTCTTGTAGATTTTATAATCTCTTTGCTGTTAGGTATGATGCACACACATATATAAGTATGTATTTCGTTAGTAAGAGAGCGATATTTCGCTCTCAGTATTAAAGTTTTGTTCTCAAAGAACGTAAAAACCACAATTTCGTACTCGTTCTTTAAGGCAGTGCTCCGCAACCAGTGTGCCGCGGCACACTGGTGTGCCGGGAAATGATATTAGGTGTGCCGCGGTAAACATTTCAAATAGCTATTTAATAATTCTTTCAGCATTTTTTTTAAAATTTTTTCATTATAAATATTTTATACACAAATTTTTTTATATTTTATTTTGTGGTGTGCCCCGGATTTCCAGAAAAAAAATTGGTGTGCCGTATGCAAATAAAGGTTGCGGAGCACTGCTTTAAGGGGTTTACTGAAATGCTGAATTTTTATTTCCCATTGATTTCAATTCCTCCTTAGGAGCAGAACGAAAGACTAGAAGTGGGAGCGTTTTGAACACTGTATGTATGATATGTATTTCATACTTTTCTTATCATAAACCAATTATAACTAAAATTATTTTTAAATAAAAATTTGTTTCCTTAATTTCGTGTTCACTAAAATTTGCTACTTAAATATCTATTGGTGATCGTTGTAGGCGGATCCACGTCTTCTGGCCGTCTCTGCGAGACAGACACCTTCTTTTTATAAATTAGTATAATTTTTTGTCATCATATTTTAATCGTGTTGTACTTAAATATCTTTAATATTAAAATTTGAAGACTTTAACATCAAATATTATTGAAAACATAACAAAAGCTATAATTGCCAATCTGGCAATTATTGAAAACCCGTATGGTGATATTCGTATCAAAATTCAAACAGTTGTACCAAAATTCCACTTTGAAATCAAACTTTCCAAAAAGATTTTTTTTTATTTATTCCAATCGGATTTTGATGTATGGGAGTTTTATGTAGAATCATATCCTAAATAATTTTTGTTCTTGCAGTTTTTTGATAAAATTTGCCGTTTTTGAGATATTCGCAAAAAACGTTTTCGTTCGTATAGGGGTTAGGTTACCCCCCCCTAATGGTCCATTTTTGCCCATTAACGAACTTAGCCTCGCTAAAAACGAATCTGCCGAATCTGCGCAAAATTTCAAGTCTCTAGCTCAATCCGTGCGCTCGCAATCCGCGCCACAGGCGGACAGACGAACGGATATGCGAAAATCAATTTTTTTATCATTCTAAACACACTGGTATAATTCATTTTTGTGTGTGATGACGGGATCTTGGCGTTACAAACGGTAAGGCGAAGAGAATATATATCCTTTGGTTTCACCATACGGGTATAAAAATATTTGAAATCCAACGCATATAGGATTAAAATCTAATCATTTTAAACACTACATGAACACCTGCGCAATTTACACAATAACCCGACAAGTAAAATTTTAGCTTATATTGTATAAAAATATGATTTTTTACTTTATTGTACGAAGTAAAGGGTGATCCAATAAGAGCTTCCAATTTTTTTTTAAATAAAACACAAAATAATTAATATATTGAGGAAAATCTTTATTTAAGTTGTTAGTTTGGTTCATGCCATTTAATGTTTAAAGACAATTTCCTTCAAATGTTGCCCACGACTAACTCTTAAATGGTCCATTCTGTGGATCCAATTTTCGACCACTCTTTCAAGCATATCGGCCGGTATTCCGCGAAAAGCACGGGTTATGTTTGCTTCCAAAGCTGCAATCGTTCCGGGTTTATCGACGTAAACAAGAGATTTCACATATCCCCACAGAAAGTAATCCAATGGTGTCAGATCACAAGATCTCGGTGGCCAATTAACAGGACCATTTCTTGAGATGATGTTTTCATCGAACGTTTCCCTCAATAAAGCGATTGTATCGTTAGCTGTATGACATGTAGCACCATCCTGTTGAAACCCCAAATCAGCTACACCAATATCTTGAATTTTTAACAACCAAAATTCATTGATCATTGCTCTGTAGCGAGCTCCATTGACAGTAACACGCACTCGTTCCGCATTTTTAAAGAAATACGGTCCGATGATGCCGCCGGTCCATAAACCACACCAAAAAAGTGCTGCGCGCACTCTGGTTGATGGATGAATGTCTAATAGTATAAAATTAGTTCGAAATTTGGTGATGGTTTCACGAATAGTGAGTTCAGTGGAACGATTATGATGGCCAAAATGTGGACGAAGAGTTCTATAACAATTCCCAACTGAGCATAGATTTTGGAAATAAGTTTCCACAATTAGTAAACGTTGTTCACACGTAAGTCTATTCATGATGAAATGGCACTGAATACTGAACACAAACGTCATATAGACAAGCCAGTTGACACCTAAGAACTGTCAAAACAACCCTATTGGAAAACGTATCAGCAAATGGATCCCCCATTATAATAGAAATTTGTATTCATGAAAAATTCCGACGTTTTAATTTAGCCTAAAAATCATTTCCCGAGCACTGCTGAGTCGATTGGACCATTATTACAAAAATGTCTTTCTGTGTATCAGTCCTAAATATTAGGTATACAAAGATAAGAATCCTAGAACAAATATTGAGGTACCAAAAAAAAGGAATTTTAGTATGCCTTGCAAAACGATTATTTTCCTTTATATTTTGACTCATAACTGTCAAAAAATCAATAACAATATTTAAATGCGTCACTTGATTCAGATTTATAACTCTACAGTATTTTCCATACATTTTAAAAGTTATTTGAAAATTTCTTTTGTTTCTTATCTTTAGTTATCTAATCTTTGCTGTCAGACTGACAGACTGACAGACGGACAGACAGGCTGACAGACGGACAGACAGGCTGACAGACGGACAGACAGGCAGACAGACGGACAGACAGACAGACAGACAGGCTGACAGACAGGCTGACAGACGGACAGACAGGCAGACATACGGACAGACGGACAGGACAGATAGGCTGACAGACGGACAGGACAGACAGGCTGACAGACGGACAGGACAGACAGGCTGACAGAGGCTGACAGACGGACAGACAGGCTGACAGACGGACTGACAGACGGACTGACAGACGGACAAAGTTCATAAACCGGTCGTGCACATCACTGTACCTTATTTAACTAGTTAAGTACAAAAAAGAAAATAAATTATTAAAAAAGAAGTAAAATACTTCAATCCGTGAAAAGTGACAAAACTCGGTTTCAAATATTCTTTATCGCAAAATTTTGCCAACAGTTATGAGTGAATCTTCTAATAAAAATTTCGACACCCATGAAACTGTGAATTGGAGTTAGTATTGCTCTTGCGTAGTTTAAATAGTATTCAATCAGTTTTAATTTAGAGCATGGACAACAAATGATTAGAGCCCGCGACTCGAATAAAAAGCTATAAAGTGCACTATGAACTTGAAAGAAGATATTAAAACCAAAAGATTCCCGATACGTTCTGTTTTACTAAATTTAATTTTGAGGCAGGCTAAAACAATTTCTTACGTTTGACTGTAATTTGCCATAGAGGTGTGTCTGAATAGACTAGATTGTCTTATTTTTAAATGTTATTATAAAATAAAATAACTTTGAGCACTTTCTGTTTTTACCCGACAGAACCGGAAATTCAAGGTTGCCATAATAGTTTGAAGATGGTACAAACCAACACAACATAATGGAACAACAAAATTATACACCAGTCGATATCGAAAACGCCATTTAAGATTTTTTTTTGTTGAGCTTGTAATCTATTTGCAAATGCTTGCTTCTCCAACTGATTACCTTTTCGGTTAAAATATGATATACCTTTCTTTAGCAATAAAATATTATTGGCATTTAATGGGTAAGAGGCATATTCTCACATAAAAATGAAATCTGCAAATTTTTCAATGTTGTAGTATGCAAAGAAATTTTACTATCATTATTTTAATTTCAAAATAAAGATTGCTTAAAAAACATATCAGTAATATACTTTTAAAACATGAAAATAAAAAAAAATGTTTAAAATGGGTTTGCCCCGCAATGACGTGATTTAAACTTAGTAAGTGCAAATTCATACAATTCTTTATTACTTTTTGCCAGATAATCGTGTGGTTTCTGCAAATTAGCTATAGAAATATACGTTTTGAGCGATATTGATAACATTAAAATTTCTTTAACTTTCATTTCCACTAATACTTTGTGTGTACTTAACTATAATAATTGATGAATATAGATGAATGTAACGAACATCTATTATAATTATAAGAAATAAACATATTATCTTAAAAATTTAGGAAAGGTTAAATCTACCTTAATTAAACTTGAGTTTATTTTTTTAAATATTGCCTAATTGTTAAAAACAATAGCTAAAAAAGTGCTAACTAATTCCTATTCAATTCTTTATATTTCATATGATTTTTAAGCCACGCAACCATACCCATATAACTCGCACATGTGAAATAAATATTTTTTCGCGATCAGTTTATCTCATTTACCCGCTTCCTATATCCCCCTTTCTCTATAGAGCAAACTATATATACATTTTAGTGGTGTGTGTACGTGAAAGTGTTTCGCGAATTCAAGTTGTGCAAAGCGAAAAAATAGCAAATCGCCACTAAAAGCTCGCGCTGGCAAGATTTAACACTTGTGTCCAAAGTTCAGCCCCGCCAAGGTCCCTTACAGCGCCCCCACGGCCCCGTTTGCCAGCCACTATCTCAATCACATTCATGTGAGAAACCTGATAGAGTGAAATGTGTATGCCTGCTAGCAAAAGCAACTTAAATGTATTTGCGAATACTTTTGTGAAATCTTTCACTAAAAACGTCGTCGACCTTTGTAATCTATCCCATAGATATTAATTCATTTTCCGTATTTTTGCCGTTTCGTTTTATTTTAATAAATTTATTTGCATCTTTTCTCGTTTGATTTTTATACTTATATCATAAGTTGGAAAAATTTGATCATTTAATGACGCCCAGTGTTTTGCCAAATCCAAAGATTTCGTTTCGTATTTTTACTTTTTCATACGTCGATAACAAAGTACACATCTATAAAAAACATTGGGAATTTTGCTAAAATGTTTGGTTGGTCCCAATATTTTCAAAATGCTTTTGTTTGTTATCAAACTAGTCCTACGAATTTTCTTGACCTATAAAAATCATTTATGTTTCAGAAGTTTTTTTATAAAAAAAAAATCATTTATGTTTCAGAACTTATTTTTAAAATATTGCCTCGCTGTTGAGAAGTGTTTCATGTCATACCTCAACAACCCGACTTTTTATATTTGTGTACATTTGCATACGAAATAGAAAATATATGTTTTATGCAGAAATTTAGATAAACGTACCTGTTCTTTTCAATCTTCTATCCTCGATTTTTATTCTTTTGGGTTGCGATTTTTTACCTAACGGAAAAAAAAATTTTGCTTGTTCCAAATGCTCTTCAGAGCAAACATGTCTGATCCTGTTAGAAGAAATTTTTCTGGTGTGAAAACGTTAACAATTTGTTATATGATCAGTAAGCCAATACCCAAATAGTAAAATTTGATTTATGTTTTGTGTTCTTTCAAGGCATCACAATGACTCAGTAGAAAATAATATAATTAATACCTTTCTTATATCTAAGAAAAGTAAAAATAATACAATCGGTTCAGTAGTTCTTAAGTTATAAACGAACAGATAAAAAAACAAAATACATAAATCGAGGAAACTGGTAAGAAATAAGGGGAACCTTAAGTTGATCCGTGCTCTTAAACCTGCTTATTGATGCTAGTAACCTCCTCTGAAAGTTTTATCTTAATTGGTTTTTAGGTTTTAAGCGAAAAAACAGACACACAAGCCTATTATATAATATAAAGGGTCTTTCAATAAGGACGCTCGATTTTTAAATGTACGTAAAACATGTTGCGTATGAGATATCCACTCTTTTTTTTTTGTTTGAAAGAATATGTTATGGCATTAAGTATGGAATATAACGTCGTTCGAATGTCCGGCGTGGCTTTGCTTGGTGGCACGTATTCGGGAGGCTCAACTTTAGAAGATTTTGTCGCATAAATCTGGCTGAATTTGCAGGATCTCGTTCGTTATGTTGGCTTTGAGAACATCAATTATTTATGATTTAAGGAAGAACTCCAATTGAGCAGAGGCAGCAGCAGAGGCAAAAGCAGTAGCAGTGGCAGAAGCAGAATCTTCTTTCTGTTCCACAATGAAATTTGAATTCTGACGAAAATAGCAGAAACCTGTCAAAACGTTGTACGTATTTATATCCGCGGCATGATTTGTCGTATAATATTTTGTTCTTTTCTAAGTATTCAATTAATTTCTCCTCCATTTCAAGTATTACAAATACAGCCTTGGCCAAAAGTATTGAGCACCCTGTAAATTTTACTAATATACAAAATCTGATGCTCCAAATCAATGGTATTGTTTATTAAAGTTTTGTCGGCATCTAAAAAATAAAATTTAAACAATAGTCAAGTGGCTGGTTAGTAACAAAACATCTAGAACCTTAAAAATTTGCTTTTGTGGTGTTTTTTGATATCCGATTAGTTCGCTTTCTCAGCTCGCTGTGAAGACATACAGTTGTGTAGTGCCTTGAAGTGATTTTTTTTCAATAAATTAAATATTTTAATGTAAATATGGCGAAAAAAAGAGAACTGACATTGCAACAGCGGGTAGAAATTCAACTTTTGAAGCAGCAAGGCAAGTCCCAAGTGGAAATTTCTAAAACCGTTAAATGTTCGCGTTGAGCTGTGCAATATGTTATCGAACGGTTCGAGAAGACTGGATCGCATAAAAATAGACACAGATCTGGACGAAAACGACTTACTATAGATCGTGAAGACAGAATATTAGTAAGGGATTCACTGAAAAATAGGAGAAAAACGTCTTTCGAGCTCGCTGCTGATTTTTCAGTAACAATTAAAAAGCCAATATCTGCCAGGACGACACGAAGAAGACTGCAGAAAGCTGGTCTAAATGCCTGCAAAGCCAGAAAGAAGCCGTTGCTTTCCGAAAAAAACAAAAAGGCTCGCTTCCAATGGGCTCTAAAACACAAAAGTTTAACAGAGCAAGATTGGTCAAATATTTTATGGTCGAACGAATCAAACTTTCAGGGGAGTAAAACAATTCCTTTTTCTGTAGAAAAACATTATTTTCGACCCGATAAATATGTGAAGTGTAGTAAAATCCAACGGTTTACAAATCATATTTTTTCATTATTTTTTAGGTTTTCGGGACACCCGGTGCATCGTATGTCCGCCGCCGAATAGGCGAAGAGTATAATGTCGAATGTGTTGTACCAACCGTAAAATACGGGGGTGGCAGTATAATGGTTTGGGGCTGCATGGCTGGATCTGGAGTTGGTGAAATGTTCGTATGTGAAGGCAAAATGAACTCCAAAAAATACATAAATGTGCTCAAAACTACACTTATGGCGTCGTTTTCATGCATTTTTTGGAGATACAAACATGGATGGCGTAAAGTTTCAGCAAGACAACGCACCATGCCATAAATCCACCGAAACAAAGAATTGGTTTGAAGAAAATTGCGTCGATGTTTTAGAGTGGCCTTCGCAGTCTCCGGATTTAAACCCCATAGAACATTTATGGGCTATACTAAAGCGTAAGGTGCGGGCACATCAAATTTCGTCAAAAGAAGATTTAAAAAGGCACCTCCAAGAAGAGTGGAGCGCGATAAGCAGCGATGAATGTAAGAAACTCGTCGCATCCATGCCTAAGAGGGTCGCTGCCGTTATAAAGGCGAAGGGTGGCCCCACAAAATATTAAATTTTTATCATACAATAAACGATTAACTTCTACTAAAACTATTTTTATTTGACTCCATCTAAATATAACGGTTATTTTGCCATATATCATGGGTGCTCAATACTTTTGGCCAAGGCTGTATTTACTTCTGTCCATATATGCAAAAAATATCAATAACGATTTGTGAGGTTAAATTGAAAGCAGAAATTTAGAGATTAGAGCTAAAATGTGTTTCTGCTTCTGCCGCTGCCTCTGCTGCTGCTTTATTGGAGCTCAACACATAAGACGCTATGTGTTCTAAAGTTCTGCTTCTGCCTCTGCTGCTGCCTCTGCCCAATTGGAGTTCTCGCTTTATTCGCACAGACCTGCGATTTAGGATAGCCCCAAAGGAAGAAGTCTAAAGGCGTTAAATCGCACAATCTCGGTGGCCAATTTTCGTCGCCGCCACGCGAAATAACCATGCCCTGAAATCGCCCGTGCAAAATATCCATCGTGGCATGCGTCGTGTGGCATGTAGCGCCGTCCTGTTGGACTAACATGTTGTCGATATCCATATCATCCAGTTTAGGCCACAAGAAGTTACTTTTCATCAATCTGTAGTGCTCGCCGTTGAAGGTTATGGCAATACCAGTTTTGTGGCATTGACTTTCTCGGGATGCATTTGGTGCTGGTGTATCTCGTGTGCATTAGTATCGCCCCAAATTCGACATTTTGCTTGTTCAAAAATGAGCGTCGTCGCTAAAGGTGATGTTTTTGGCGAAATTTGTGTCAACTTCCAACTGCTCCAAAGCCCAATCATTGCACACGTTGTTCAACGCTATAACCTTCCATGGTGATTTGCTTACACTACTGAACAATTCACAACAAATTTGACAGATATTGCTTTAACAACATGCCCGCTATAACCTAACAAACTTCGAGCGTCCTTATTGAAAGACCCTTTACAAAAGCCTGTTCCGTGCCAAATTTCAACTTTCTACATCAATAAGTTCTCGAGTTTTTAGGTGTTGTTGAATAAAAAAATCAACATTATACCCAGCATTATTATTATATTCATCATATGAAGTTTGATTATGTAAAAAAAGTATCATCTGACCGATAGGTAAACTGAGCTGTGTTTTCTTATTTAAATAGATAAAATTTTCCAATTTACGTTAAAGGGGTTTACTGTAATGAGACTTTTTTGGTTTTCAATGGTGGATTATAACCGCCACATTTGGAACACGCAATGAAAACGAATTTTGGCTTTCGGTAAACCAGGCGCAACAATTTTTTTTTTATAATTTTTTTCATTGCATTTTTTTATTTGTCATCACAACCTCTGCAATATGAAACCTCATATAACGAAATCGAGAAGATCCGCAAATGGATAATATTTTCGCAAATATGTGACGGGGCGAGTCCAAAGAGCTGATAGGTCAATTAAATTTGGTAGAACGTAACTTTGAAAATATAATGGTCAAATTTTTCCACAACTTTAACGGTAATAATTCATTGATTACCGAATTTCCAAAAAATAGTTTGCTCTTCAATGATACTATTAATGAATCACTAACCTTCGCATAGGTTTTTTGCTAGATCTGGCCTTACATTTTAAAGAGTTCAAGCGACCAATTTAGAGAAATCGATTAGAAATTGTGACGTGAAGGGCATTGTAATAATTCAATTTGTCTTGATTTAAAAAAAAAATATTTTTGCGAAGAAAAAAATAATTGGCTATAGTGAACAATTTATGCAATGAGTTTTAATTTGGATGAACTAATATTATGATTACCATTGGTCGAAGAAACGAATTTCAAAAATATTCAATGTTTAGATTTAGTATATCGTTTGTAACACATCGAACTAATCATCGGATACAAAAATGAACTACACCAGGGTGTTAGGGATGACAAAAGATTTTGATTTCAGCATGTCCGTCCGTCTGTCTTAACCATAACTTTCGAAAATATTGAGCTAGAGACTTGAAATTTCGTATAGTTTTGTTTCTCGTAAATGACTAGGCTAATGGACAAAATCGGACCATTCCTTCCCCTCTCCCCCATACAAACGAAACAGTTTTTTGCAATTTTCTCGAAAACCGTGAGTCATATTGAAAAATTTATAAAAGTAAATTGTGTCTCGAATAGGATATTACTCACTCATACATCAAAATCCAATTGGACCACTGCCCAAATTTTGCTTGTCCGTCCATTCGTCCGTCTGTAGCGCGGATTGCGGGCGCACGGATTGAGCTAGAGATTTGAAATTTTACGCAGATTCGTTTTTCGTAAAATTCAAAGCTAAGTTCGTTAATGGGCAAAAATGGACCATACGAACGAAAACGATTTTTGCGAATATCTCAAAAACGGTGCATCTTATCAAAAAACTGCAATAACAAAAGTTATTTAGGATATGATTCTACATAAAACTCCCATACATTAAAATCCTATTGGAATAAATTTAAAAAAATCCAAAACTCCACTTTGAAGTCAAACTTTTCTGACTTCAAAGTGGAATTTTGGTACAACTGTTCACCGTTAAATTTCGAACAATGCCATATCACCATACGGGTTTTTCAATAATTGCCAGATTGGCAATTATAGATTGGCAATAAATTGCCAGATTGGCAATTATAGCTTTTGTTATGTTTTAATAAACATTTTGTCTGTCATTATATAGAGTACAGTAGACTCACGATTATACGCACACTCTATTATATGAACAGCTGTATTAATACATTTGATGCATTTGAGATTAAATATTCTAGTTTATGAACAGCTTAAAATTTCATGTTCATATAATCGCGAGTGTGCTGTATTTGATGATTAATACAAAATGTATTCAAACATTGTGTTCAAGTGATTAGAATATATAGTTCTTACGGCCAATTTATTCACTAGAAGTTAAGCCGAGTTACGGCCAATTTGTTCACTAGGAGTTAAATCGCCTTAACTCCCTTAACTCACCTTTAACATGGAAAATAACGTTAGCTAACTCCCTTAACTCACTAACTCGGCTTAACTCCTACCCCTATTTTATTCACTAGGAGTTAAGCCGAGTTAGTGAGTTAAGGGAGTTAGCTAACGTTATTTTCCATGTTAAAGGTGAGTTAAGGGAGTTAAGGCGATTTAACTCCTAGTGAATAAATTGGCCGTTAGTGAATAAATTAGGGGTTAGTGAGTCAAAGGAGTTAGCTAACCTTATTTTCCATGAATTTCATTTATTCACGCTGAGTTAAGGTGAGTTAAGGAAAATTTAACTCGTTGAGTTAAGATAACTCGGAGTTTGCGTAACCCAGCTGACAAGGTGGGTTAAACGTTGTTAACTCAGAGTTTAGCCCAAAAAACATTTATTCATTGCATTTCGATATTCAAATGTCATTTTGTCAGTTCGATATCGGTTTTCTGCATTTGGTTTCCTCAAGTTGCATCATTTCCTCGGATTCATTTAGCTTCGCTTTTGGCGTTAGTGCGCCTCCACCCGTGGCCATAACTTGCTGTCGCTCGAAAGACTTTTGCTTTCGTAGGTCCTTTTTCAAATTTTTATATTTATTTTTCAAATTATTTTCACCACGAAACTGTTGAGTTCATTGAAAAGTAAGACAAATAAGTAAAACCACGACACAATAATTAAAAACGAAACGAAATACAAATACGTACCTCAGATACAGATATCGAATTGAATTCATTTGAAATTTTGTGCCAAACGGCTTTTTTGTCGACACCGGAATTGGTTTGACCGTTCTCCAAAATATTTTTGTAGTTAAGCGCCAAGCGCAACAATAACTTTATTTCTTCCTGGTTGAAATTTCCGGATCGTTCCTTTTTCACTTTTTTCCATTTTCTTTCTTGATTCGATTTCTAAAGACGAAAATATTACTCAACTCACGCGAGTTAAATTAGTGACGTTTCACAATATTTCTGACGTAAAACTTCAAAAATTCACAATAACTAAGCCAACTGAGTTAAATCGCACCAATAATTTTAACATTTTACCCAGGCGCTAACTCGCCTTAACTCTGGTGAATAAATGTAATTTTTCAATTCCCTTAACTCTCCAGTAACTCGCATAACCTCGCGAGTTAGGAGTTAAGGAAAGTTAAGGGAGTTAAGGCGATTTAACTGCGAGTGAATAAATTGGCCGTTAGTGTTTTAAGTGATTTTGTGATTAGTGCAAATAATTAGAGTGGTTTCCGAGAAGAAAAAAAACGGATCAAGTGACAAATGTGAGTGAAAAACTTTAACAAAAGATACTCAGTGTATTCACAGTCCTCTTTTAATTTTCGGTATTCGGTGTTTTTGGTAATATTAAGACTGAAAATATTCTGCTGTGAACATCCCACAGCACAGATTTGAAAACAGCGCTTTTATTGGATACGTGACCAAATCATGAACTGCGAATTTGATTGTTACATACCTTTAAATCCATGTTTGATGTATTCTTTTGAATTTCTATTGGGGCAACGGCTATCAAAATTGAAAAAAATTGCAGTGCGATGAGATTAACAAAAAACCAGCGAGAAAATTTGACAACTAAAAACATTACTAGCGCCACTCGCGTTTGATTCTTGATACCGAATAACCGGGCCGGAAAACACGACTCAAGGCATGTCTACAATTACCGAATCCGATAATTCATTTTTACATGAACCAAGTTACCGTCTCGGTAAAAATCTGTTAAATTTCACTGAGGGTATTCACAATCCTCTTTTAATTTTCGGTATTCGGTATTTTCGGTAATATTAAAAGACTGAAAATATTCTGCTGTGAACATCCCACAGCACAGATTTGAGAACAGCGCTTTTATTTGATACGTGACCAAATCATGAACTGCGAATTTGATTGTAAAATATGTCACATACCTTTAAATCCATGTTTGATGTATTCTTTTGAATTTCTTTTGTGGCAACGGCTATCAAAATTGAAAAAAATTGCAGTCCGATGAGATAACCAGCGAGAAAATTTTACAACTAAAAACATTACTAGCGCCACCCGCGGTTGATTTTTGATACCGAATAACCGGGCCGGAAAACACGACTCAAGGCATGTATACAATTACCGAATCCGGTAATTCATTTTTACATGAACCAACTTACCGTCTCGGTAAAAATCTGTTAAATTTGACTGAATTACCGAGCGGTAAATTTACGCGCAATTTAAAAGACGACTGTGAATACCCTGACTGAATTACCGAGCGGTAAAATTACTCGCAATTTAAAAGAGGACTGTGAATACCCTGCCTATTTTACGACGATAACAGCTATTTTAATAACAAAAATCGTACAAAGAGAAAAAACAAGGTAAATTTAACCAAAACGCCTTGGTTGAATAATTTTTGTTTGGGTTTACCGAAATTTTCAATTTATTTAGTAATCGTACCAAAGAATTGGTTAAAGTAGAAAAAATAAATTGTTTAAATTATCTAAAGTCTTGGTAAATATTTTACCGAATGTTGTGTGGCAGGGCAGTACATGACCAAACATCTTAATTTTTAACGCTACCGTCAAAAGAAATGTGAACAGCCTCGCGACAAAAACATAAGACCCATGTAATGAAGTTCACAGATTCAAGTCCCGTCGACGGAATTTTTATTTTCTGTTATTTAGATTTTTCTATATTTTTTTATATCATTTTATAAATACAAAAAAATTTACAAATTAATAAAAGTTTTTTGTCAAAATAATGTAATTTTATTTAAACTAGTTTTTTATGTAAACTAGTTTGACAAACATCTTTTGAACTTAACCATCACCCTCATTCTGAATGGCGAATTTCACGACAAAATTCACGTCACACGGATTTTGGTATTCTTATTGGCGACAATCAGCAAATAGCGGCAGGTTAACGTGACACGTGACGTTCTGTCACCGCCAAATTCGAAGTGATAACACTTTTTTGCCGCCCATTCAAATATGGATTACAAGAAAACGTAAGTTAAATATTTGGAAATTTTTACTGCATTAAAATCCTAATAAACTAAAAGGTATGTAACAAATATTTCCTTTGATAAATTTCAGTGTGAAGATTAGAGTGTGAAGATTGGGTTGTTTTCATCTACTATTTGCAGTAATCACTTGTTTTGACACTCGAAAGAATGTTTGAAAACTGAAATGAAATTGCATTATGTAGTTGAAAAAAATATCACGTCACAACTTACGCTTGATCTGGTAAATCCAAAGGATCTGAGTCATCTCTCAGGATTCTTTTTACTCGTAAATTGACGAGTATTTCTTCATCCTCAGATGATGTTTCGTATAAGTCCGGACACAACATTACAGTTTTGTGGAAAGCAAATAAAAACATCTGATTGATTCGATTAAGTGTTAAACTAAAATAGTCTTTAAAACTTCAGCATTCGGAATATATTAGCGTTGTTCGATTGTGCTGCCGCGGCGAATACTGTAAGCTCAATATTCAGTGAAACAGGTATTTAGACATGGAATTAAATTGCCTATTATCGCGACTATGAGAATAGCAAATTCGACGTGACGTGACGTGACAATCGACACGTCGAATGAAGTGTCGCGCCATTCAGAATAGTTTATATTTAACTATGATTCACCAAAAAAGCAAGCGAGGCGCGCAGAACAAACTATATGAGATCAAACATGTGATTTGGCGGTTCAAATCCCCACGAGAATTTTTTTATTAAAAGTAATGAATAATTATATGTATTTCATGTAAAAAACTTCTTTGAAAGAAATGTTAACGAAATTGATTTTCTTCCGAAATTAGACTACCAAAAATTTTGGGTAAATTGTCAAAGGCAATTTAAATCGGCTCCTACGCATGTTAAATCGGCTCCTACTTCGATTTCGCTGACATTTTTTTCGGGAGTAGCTTATCATGAATCTTATGTCGTAACTTTCAGTTCCAAAAATTCATACTTTTGGAAAAAAAAATATTTTTTTTTATTTTCAAAAAAAATAAATTCAATTCTCCGGCTATACGTACAAATCTTCTTTCTCTTTCTATCCCATTGTCAAGGTGTGCTAGGATCTACCATGTTTCAAGGAAATTGCATTTTAGTTTTGTATGGGGAATTCGAATGAGATAGCTCTTTTTCTTTAAACGTTTCTATTCTTCTTCGTCTTTTCGCTCCGGCGATAAAGAACAAGTAATTTCAAGCTAAAATTTCTCTCCTCGATTTGAAAAAGCTATATTCTTTGAGAGTGAAATGCAAAGGATTTCATTCTCAAAGAATATAACTTTTAACTCAGGGTTTATTAGTTGATTGAGATTCTTGATACTGAAATAATTGACAGCGTTTTAAATATTATCGTACGTTGGAGTAAATTTTAAATTAGTATAAAAAGAGGTTTTTGATTTGTATAAATTTAAATTCGTCAGATATTTTGGAAACTCGATTCAGCCAAGAAAAACTAGCAGCGAAACTTCTTAAGACAGTTAGAAGGAATAAAACCATATTTACAAAATCGTATAAAATCATAATTTTGGCCTTTATAGGTAAAAAAAATCTTCGAGAAAGCTTCATTAGAAATATATGAAACAGATATTGAAATGATTGAAAATAATTTCCTGTTCTCTTAGGACCACTGTTTTACAATATCTGATATTATGGACGGAATCTTTTGAAGAATTTAAGAGCTTTATTTGCATGACACTGAAAGAAGTTCCTACATGGGAACAAATTTGAAAATCAATAATATAACTTAAAAATATCAGTTGTGGTCAACACAAAACTTTCTTCTACAAAATCTACGACCCTGTGCAATTTACGTTATAGCCCTGTCGTATTGTCAACCTAAGACGACCTCCCAATAAATTCTTGATTTATTCAAAAATATCAAAAACGTACAAAATTTGAGATAACTTGAGAACTGTAAAAGATATTAATTTACGGTAAATGGCAAAAATGTAGAAAATGTTAACATCTTTAATTATTCTTTTAACTGATTTGTCGAAAAACCGTTAGTTTGCAAATTATTCGCAAACATATGATTTTTTACATATTAATGAAAATATCTCAATAACGGTAAAAAATAACGGATAACGGTAAGAAACAAAATTGTGCAGAATGCCATTCTCATCAATTCACTTCATACATTCAGTCAGCAAAAACCCGTTAGTTTTCGAGATAATCGCAAAAAACTGTTTTTTTTTAAATAACGGTTTATCTCGATAACAGGTTGAGATATCGAGTTGTAGCTAAAGACAAAAGTGTGGGAAATTTTATTTTCTCCAAGTTTTGTCATACTTAAGGCCACTAAAAAACGCGTAGTTTGGGAGTAAATCGAGAAAAACGAAATTACGATTTTTGAAAAACCGCCATTTTGGATACTTCCGGTTAACGGATTTCCACCAAAAGTTGATAGGATCGTCCCATTTCAGGACCCAACATGCCTATAAAATTTCATGGCGCTAGCTCTATTAGTTTTTGAGAAATCTTGTACACAGACTGACAGACTGACAGACTGACAGACAGACTGACAGACAGAAAGACATTTTTTAAATATGACTCCAATCGACTCAGGAGTGATCGGGAAATGTTTTTTAGGCAAAATTAAGGGGTCGAAATTTTTCATGAATACAATACTTTATTATACTCCGTAGAAGAAAGTAAAAAGATGTAACTATAAATGACTTAAGAGCTATAAATCGGTTTTCAAATTTAAAGAGTTTTCAAAAAAAAAGTATAATCACATATTATCTAATGAAAAATGGTCAAAATAATTTAAATTTGTTATTGAAGAAGAAATACATTCTGAATTTTTAAAAATGTTCATATTTTTTTGCTGCTCCTGGACATTATTCGAGTGACCATATTCTGGGACAAGAAAATCGGGGGGTAAAAGGGAACAACATATTTATTATAAAAATTTTAATATTTAAGAAAACTTAGAAACAGAAAAATTGTATATTGATGCACGAAGATACACGGCGAGAAATAATTCGGAGACGACGGATTCCTACAAAAAACTGCAATATAACACATGGATCAATAAGTCCCGAGACTAACCCAGAGATGACGCTCGTAGTAAACCAGTAACCACGTCTTTCTAGAGTACTAACCTTTGCTTGAAACGTGTCAAAATTTTAAGTCGATCGGACCAGAAACAGCTGAGTTATCGAGGTTGGAGTAAAGTCGTTTTGTAGTTTGTTTAAAAAATGGAAAAAACCGAGTTTCGTGTTCTGATAAAACATTGTTTTTTAATGGGTAAAAACACCGTGCAAGCGAAACAATGGATTGAAAAATGTTACCCGGACTCTTGTCCATCAAAAGCAACGATTTGTCGGTGGTTTGCCGAGTTTAAACGTGGTCGTACCGACACAAATGACGCGGAACGCTCGGGTAGACCTGTGGAAGCCGTTACACCGGAAAATGTGAGTGAAGTGACAAAAATTATAATGAAAGATCGTAAAGTGAAGCTCCGTGAGATTGCTGAGATAACACAGATATCATATGGAAGTGCATTTACTATCCTTCATGAAAAATTGAGCATGAAAAAGGTTTTTTCCAAGTGGGTGCCGCGATTGCTTTCGATGGAACAAAAACAGCAACGAGTCGATGATTCAGAAAGCTGTTTATCGCTATTTACTCGCAATAAAAAAGATTTCTTGCGTCGTTACGTGTCCATGGACGAAACATGGATACATCACTACACTCCAGAGTCGAAGCGGCAGTCATCTGAGCGGCGCACAGCTGGCGAAAGCCGTCCGAAGCGTCCGAAAACGCAGCAGTCAGCTGGCAAAGTCATGGCGTCAGTTTTTTGGGATACGCATGGCGTGATTTTCATTGACTACCTCGAAAAAGGTAAATCGATCAACAGTGATTATTATATTGACTTGCTGGTGCGTTTGAAGGAGGAAATCGCAAAAAAACGACCGCACATGCAGAGAAAAAAAATCCTTTTTCACCAAGACAATGCACCCTGCCACAAGTCGATGAAAACAATGGCAAAATTGAACGAATTGGGCTTTCATCTGCTTCCCCACCCCCCATACTCGCCAGATTTAGCCCCCAGTGACTACTGGCTCTTTGCTGATCTTAAAAAAATGCTCCAGGGAAAAAGATTTGGCTCAAATGAGGAGGTCATCGCTGAAACTGAAGCTTATTTTGAAGCGAAAGATAATTTTTTTTATAAACATGGTATTGAAAAATTGGAAAAGCGTTGGAACGATTGTATCACCCTAAAAGGTGATTATATTGATGAATAAAAAAAAATTTGGCAAAAAAAATGTTGTTTTCATTGTTAGTCTCGGGACTTATTGATCCATGTGTTATGAGTGCTTTTTTGAAACAATACCATAGAAATAAAAAATTTATCCTGAAATTTTTGGGAGAATTTCCTATTTTTTAATATGGATTTCCCTCTTCTTTTTTATGGGAGTCACTACAAAAAATCTCATTGTTTTTACCATTTTTATAGGACATTGCAATTTTTATAGGTATCATTTCTCTTCGTGTATATGCGCCTAAGGTAAAAAAAAAACCCTTTTTTTAAAGCCGAAGTACAGTAAATTATGCGTATATAATAATTGTTTTATTTAGTGTTAAATAATTTATAATTGCAAATTGTATAATCTGGGACGAAAGTTAAGTTTCCGGGACACCGGCCCTAATTCCGGGACTGTCTCGGCACATTCGAGATGTATGGTCACCCTAAACGTAATGCAAATAACGGATATTTTTCGCAATAAACACACTATGGATTGACGAAAAAAATAAGCTATTAACAAAATCAGTAAAAGGAAGTATTTTGACCCAATATAATTTTAAATTATTGTCATGTACGGACTTTTGGCGTGGATACGTCTTCGATTTTGGTTGTAGGGGCAGGGAACAACCATTACATAGAATGGAAAGTAAGGCCTTTTCTCATTAACTTCCACTAGAGTAAGCACTACACTATAGAAATCGGGTTTTTTATCTCACTTCCACTTTCCGCTGTCATACACTCGACAAAAAAAAAATCAAATAGAATTCCCTTTTACAATACATACAGAAAAGTGCTGGCACTTTTGTTTACATTTTGCATGACATTTCATTGCAACATTGATTCATTTCATTGCAACGATTGATTTTGATAGATAATTACATTTTAGCGTGTTAACATTTCATAATTTCACATCAAAATGAATAAAGCACAAATTCACCACTGTTTAGTGAAGGAATGTTCCGCTAATTCCATTAAAAACCCAAACAGAAAGTTTTTTCGGGTCCCATCAACAACAGAAAGGTAAAGTATAACGAAAGATCGACAGAATTGCACATGAACGGGCCTTAAAACAATTAAAAACTAAAACTAAATTAAATTTAACATCTTTCAACACATAAGAACATTACTAATTTAATGGAAATATCAAATTCTCCATAAGACATTTCCATTATCCGATTTTGTTTTGATTTGTTTTCATTTCAAGTGACAGATGGGAATCCATATTGCCACACACCACCAAATCGCTCAGTGTTCATGTACACTGTCATGTAACAGCTATAGAAATCCTCGGATGTACGCTCCCAACACAAAAAATTTTGTTAGAGCTTTCCATTCTATATAATCTGCCTTGCTGCCATGATAACAAATTTGCAATCGATGATACTCGATAGTTTGTGGTGACATCCGAACAGAAACTGTGTTATAAGATGAGGTCTACATTAAAGCATTGTTGAGAGTATTTTGTGATGTTAAATTATGTTCAATTATTTTTTTAAAAATCTAAATTTTCACTGCCGCTGTTATGCTGTGTTTGCTGCTTGTAGTACAGATTTCACATTTATACTCTTTTTATGCTTTCTTTGTGTGCATTTTTTCTTCTTTAAAGAGAGAAATTTTGAGCTCCGCGGTACTGGAGTGAGATTACGTAACTTGGTTCGACTATTCCGTATCGAGTAAAAAAAAAGGCGAAACGACTTGAATGTGGCATTCCGTAATTGAATCGACTCGAAATAAGGCATTACCTAATTCCACTTATACTAGAATACTGCAAATTAGCGGAAATCTAATACATATAATTATATATCGCGTGAATTTTGTTTTATCATAATTCTCCCATCCATATAGACGCGCTCTCAGGTTATCTCTTTCTTGTTTTACCCTCAAAAATCGAAAAAATTGATAATCCAACGGTTGGAATTGGGAATTATCCGCTATCTGTAGTTTCTGTCCGTCTTTCCGTTTGTCCGTCTTTCCGTCCGTCTGTGAACACCATAACTTTGGAAAGGATTGAGCTAGAGATTTTAAAAATTTTTACAGTTACCTTTCTCGTAAATGGCTAAGCTAGTTCCCCCATCTTCCATACAAACGAAACAGTTTTTTGCAATTTTGTTGATAACGCTGTGTTCTATTGAAAAATTTATAAAGGTAAAATGTGTTTAAAATAGGATTTTACATAATTTATATATACATCAAAATTCAATGGGACCAGTGCTTCCCCCTTACCCTATACAAATAGAACACTTTTTCCTTGTTTTCTCGAAGCATCATATCGAATCATCATCATCATACTAATATATAAAAATTAGTTGGTGTCTGTCTGTCTGTCTGTTCCTCTTTCACGCAAAAACGGCTGAACCGATTGACTTGAAATTTGGCATGAGTGTCTGTGGCAGTTCTGGTTCCAACATAGGCATACGGAAAAGTAGCACAGGGATGGGGGGAGCAAGGGGAGGGGGTAAAATGATTTCGAAACTTAGTTTTTGCGCTATGTTACTCTTTCGCGGGGAAACTACCTGAAATTTGGCATATATGTTCGTCGGGGGTCCAGCCCCAACATAGACCCATTAAAAAGTTTTTAATTTCTTTCCGGTTTTCTTCGTATTCTAAAACTTAGACAAAAAGCTTAACGCGGCAACGACGGGTATGCAAGCTAGTTTCTAATATTTTTTTGGTACGATAATAATTTTTCAACTGCAAGTATACAATGTTGAGGTTAGGTTCTCTTCTGTAGAGAATTTCGGTTACATTTACTTAATTTTTAAAGCCACAATACCGCGTTATTATGCTAAAAAGGAGAAATCAATTGATTTCGACAATATTTTGGAGGCGATGAAGCCGGTGAAAATTCACAAGAGCTCACTCCGGCTAGTTTCAACGGCGTTCAAAATTCCAAAAACCAATTTGATGCGAGCATCGCGAGTTTTGATTCGGCGAAGATCGACGTTGCTACTGCTGATGTGGATGTAATGAAGAATTTTTTGAATGTAATGATTAAATCGGCCGTTTTGACATCGCCAGAGGTTGTAAATGAGCTTCGTGAGAAGGCAAAAAAATGAACCGTCGAAATACCATCCATTGCAACGTGTGCGATGGAGCTGTTCACTTGGGATGCTCCGGAATGACTGCAAGTTACTGGACTTGAGAACATTGCGTTTCGGACTGATTTTCATTGCAATTTTTCACTTCATTTCACTTTGTATGTTATATAATAAATATATGAATAAAAAAAAAAGTTTGTCTATCACATTTTTAATCGATTTACAAAGTGGTCCACAATACCCTGAGATTTTTCAAAATCGCAAAAACGCCATTTTTGCGCCAACTGATATAACTTGTATAATTTAATACAATTTGACCGAACTGCTGTGACTAGGGATTGCAAATTTACCGAACTTTGTCATTACCGGTAACGCGGTAAAAAAAATTAAAATTACCGGTAAACCGGTAATTACCGGTAAATTAAACATTTTCTAAAATTATTAGGAAATGCACAATATTATATGATAGAGAGGGTAAAAAATAAGAAATAATGTGTAATTGAAAGTATCCTTTATTTGTCTTCAGAAAACTAAAATATAAAACGCAATCAGGGTATTCACAGTCGTCTTTTAAATTGCGGGTAAATTTACCGCTCGGTAATTCAGTCAAATTTAACAGATTTTTACCGAGACGGTAACTTGGTTCATGTAAAAACGAATTACCGGATTCGGTAATTGTAGACATGCCTTGAGTCCACGGTATACAAATAGAAGGTAATATCTTCCGAGTGTCCAAAATGGTATTCTACTGCGCATGTACGTCACGTGAATTACACATTTTTGACAGCTGGCCCATTTTGTATGGAAATTTTTTGTTGTTCGTACGAAGTTCGGTGTTTTTTTAATATTTGTGTTTTAAAACTTGACTTGATATAAAAAAAACTATATGGCTATTTGTTCGGTGTTTGGTTGTGGCACAGACAATAATAAGCGTAGAAAAAAAACCGCAGAAATCAGGAAATCAGTCAAGTCTCTCAAAAGAAAATTAAATAAAACATGCAATTGAATTAATTAAATTGTTTTTATTTCATTTGTTTTTATTTCACAGCTTTAAAATCAAATAGTACACCATTTACACCTTATTTTATTGGCCAGGGAAGTAATTTCACTAGGTTTTCTTATGTATCTGCTACAAAAGTGTAATTCACGTGACGTCATTGTGAAAGAAAGAGAGAGAATGAAACATGCGCAATGTCTTACCTTGTGTTATTATACCGTGCCTTGAGTCGTGTTTTCCGGCCCGGTTATTCGGTATCAAGAATCAACCGCGGGTGGCGCTAGTAATGTTTTTAGTTGTCAAATTTTCTCGCTGGTTTTTTGTTAATCTCATCGGACTGATGCAAATTTTTTCAATTTTGATAGCCGTTGCCACAATAGAAATTCAAAAGAATACATCAAACATGGATTTAAAGGTATGTGACATATTTTACAATCAAATTCGCAGTTCATGATTTGGTCACGTATCAAATAAAAGCGCTGTTCTCAAATCTGTGCTGTGAGATGTTCACAGCAGAATATTTTCAGTCTTTTAATATTACCGAAAATACCGAATACCGAAAATTAAGAGGATTGTGAATACCCTCAATGTTTTTACCGAATTTACCGGTAATGAGCTGTAAAATTACCGGTAAAAAATTATGCATCTTCAGCCGATTTACCGGTAAACCGGTTTACCGGTATTGCAATCCCTAGCTGTGACCCAAAGAGAGGTTATTTATCGTACTACAAATTCAAGCTTTGAAATTTTCAGAAAGTTATTTTTTTACGATTTTTTAGCCAAAATTAAAAAGCGGTCCAGAATATCCCAGCCTCCCCTACGAGCTGAACATTCAGCCCGTTTACGGCTGTCGTTTTATCTGTCGTTTTCTAACGACGGCAAAATTTGGTATTACTGTTGTCGTTGCGATGCGACGTTTGTCGTATCAATGCGACGTTTTTTGTCGTTGACATTTCTCTTCACGACAGCTGGCAGTTATGTTTATAGGGAGGCGAAACAAGAAGTGAGAATCACGAACAAAAAACAATTCGAATGCCTGATACAATTCTTAGAAAAGAATCGAGACTTGGCCAGAGGCTATTACAAAAGCGGTGCAAACGTAAAGATAGACATTAAAAGTCTATGTAAAACTGTCTGTGCCCAGTTAAATGCATTAGGACCGCCAAATCGTGAAATAGATGCTGGATGTCTGTTTTCGGTGCCAATATTCTTATGTTCGTTCCGTCCACACATCCTACAATACCTGGAATACCACATTTTATATGATAAAACATTTTGGCCACTAGTTTTTCGTCATCGCTCATTTAAAATATGATATATTTCGTACACAAAAAATCTTTCATGACGTTCAGCAATTCTTTCAAAATTTTGGACCTCCGGTTTGGTAATTCCCTTCTGCAAAAAACCGCAGTACTGCAGCCAATTTAATTATGTTCAGCACAGACGACATTCTTTTTTGGTCATAATGAAAAGGCTGGATATCATTTAGCACCGAAATAAAGACTTCCTTGGACAAGCGAAACAATTTTCTAAAACTAATAAAAAAGATAAATAATTATCCAAAGTTTTTGCCATAAAATGCCTTCTATTATCCATTTCCAGTGGATTCAAGCTATCCCGAAGTTCTTTTCTTATCTCTGCTCTGCTATTTATGCTTTCCACAGCAACACCAATAAAGTAAATTTCCGTTGAAAGAAAACTCTTTTTTTTGACAGATGACAGCCTGTTCATAGTGGCGAAAATCACAATTAATGCATATTTCCATGAGGTTCACATGGCAATATTTTTTAGAGCTGTCGAAGTTTTTACATAATTCCAAATGGCAATCTATACGACAGCCAATATTTTAGTCGTGTCGTTTTCGATACGACAACCGTAATCGGGCTGATTCTGGGTCAAACCAAATTACGTACTCTATTTAAAGAACATTTTTATATATATATAAAAACAAAGTGAAGAGTTTCTTATAATTATTTCTAGTTATTGGGCTTTTAACCTTCCAGCAATAACATTATTGTATTCCAATTTAATAGCGGAAAAGATAAAGAAACAGTTGTTCATAAGAGGCATCAATGCTATCGTTTTTTCTCAGATTTTAAAAGACTTCACAAGCAAAAAAAAATCAAGGCTATAACCTTTTAAATCATCTCGAAATTAATTTTGATTTCTGGCTAAACATAATAAAGAAAAATATTAGCCTTCACCTTAAATTAATCTCCCTATCTGTTTTTGCATAACTCAGGTAAAAAACCTAATGACACTACGATTGCTAGACAATCGTGAAATACCCTACACGAAAAAAATATACATAGGGATATTACTCAAGACGTTTTGGGTAAATGAGTTTTGTATGAAATTTTGATCATCTATTTTTTTTTGTTAAGTGATCAAAAAAATTGGTTGAAATACATACCTGAGTGCAAAGTCTGGGAAACCAGCTAAAAAAACATTCATCAGATTTTGTAAAATCATCAGATTTTGTGTAAAATATTTCGAAAATCATAAAAATGGTTCCAGGGAAGAATGGTCCGAATTTGTCGGTAAACGAATTCGACTTCCCATTTTACATAAAAAAAACGGCTGTACCTAATTTTAAGTCCCTAGTCTAATTCATTCTCTAAATATCGTATCCACGGACAGATAGACCAACTATATATATATATATATATATATATATTAGGGCGGGTCGATTTTTTTTCGACCAAAGGGTATAGCATATTCTGATTCTACACTAAATTCTAAGAAAAAATGCAAAAGAAACCATAGGTCAAAAATGAATTTTGATGTCCCCAAAATTGGATTGAAATTTCTCTTTTTAAATTATCGGGAAATGTATTTGTATTAGTTCGAATTTTTCGAAAACTATTTAACCAATCGACGTGCTGAGTACTACAAATAAAAGCTAAGGACATAATCTTTAAAATGGCGTTTATAATAATTTGATCGGAATTATAGTTTTGGGGAAATGGGGGTTTGATTAGAAAAAAAAAATTTTTTTTTGTGAATTTTACACCAACTCAAACTCGACTTGTATGGAGCTTGGAAATCACTTTTGTTTAACTTTTTTCATTCGGATGTAGTTAGGGACCTAAAAAAATCGACCCGTATTTTTTTGTTTGGGGGAATAACGTTCGGTAGGCGGAGGGGGTGATTTCAAAGTCGGCGAAAAATCGACATGACAAAAACTTTAAAAAATTTTAACTTTTGAACGGCTTCACCGATTGAGATGATATTGAACATTTTGGAAAGGTAATTAAATTTCCTTTTCACAAAAAAATATTTGCTGACTCCCTCCCCCTCACCGTCATATTGTAAAATTCAATTTAGTGACAAAATTTAAAATATCTCGAGAACATTTTTTTTTCTTTTGAATTTTTTTCTGTAAATACCTACCATTATACCACACAAATTCGCTAAATAAATTTTGGGGGTAAATGCGTTTTTGATTTTTAAAAAAATTTCGAAAAAATCGAATACAAGAAAAATGTGTATATTTTACTGATTTTTGATTGGTTTTTATGTTTTATGTACATAATACAGGTATTCCTCGAGTTACGCGGTTAATTGATCCAGCGTAATTCGAAACCGCGTAACTGGAGACTCAGGATTAGTGCAAAACAATACATGCCTATTATCTTTTTTATATAAATTACATTCATCTATAATTACAATATTTTCGTTTTAAATAATTAATTAAATAATTAATTTTTAAACAAATTTTTCATTTTTAAATAAATTTTTAATTAATTAAATAATAAAAATTGCTCCAAACTCGTACCGCGTAACTCGAGGACTGCTACAATTTTTTCCGCGTAACTCGGGGGATACCTGTATTAACGCAAAAGTTTTTGGAGATTAAAAGTAATTAGAAATTCATTTAAAAGAAAAACTTTCAAATATATCAGCATTAGAAAAAAAATTTCCTTTGAGAAAGATTCCGCCTAGAATAAATCCGTGAAAATTTTGAGTTCCTGGAAGTGTTTTGACACTTTTAAACCTTCGTTGAAGTTGTTGCTGTTTTACCTCATATTCTCTCTGTGTTATAAATTCAAAAGCTGTTTGTATGTTTAAGCCTTTTTGTCCAATTGGACAAATCTTGAGCTGTTGTTATAGTATGGCGGAACTTAAAAAAATTTTTTGAGTTCCGCTGTAATACAGGTATCCCCCGAGTTACGCGGAAAAAATTGTAGCAGTCCTCGAGTTACGCGGTACGATTTTGGAGCAATTTTTATTATTTAATTAATTAAAAATTTATTTAATTAATTAAAAATTTATTTAATTAATTAAAAATTTATTTAATTAATTAAAAATTTATTTAAAAATGAAAAATTTGTTTAATTAATTAAAAATTTATTTAAAAATGAAAAATTTTGTTTAAAAATGAAAAATTTGTTTAAAAATTAATTATTTAATTAATTATTTAAAACGAAAATATTGTAATTATAGATTAATGTAATTTATATAAAAAAGATAATAGGCATGTATTGTTTTGCACTAATCCTGAGTCTCCAGTTACGCGGTTTCGAATTACACTGGATCAATTAACCGCGTAACTCGAGGAATACCTGTATTATGTACATAAAACATAAAAACCAATCAAAAATCAGTAAAATATACACATTTTTCTTGTATTCGATTTTTTCGAAATTTTTTTAAAAATCAAAAACGCATTTACCCCCAAAATTTATTTAGCGAATTTGTGTGGTATAATGGTAGGTATTTACAGAAAAAAATTCAAAAGAAAAAAAAATGTTCTCGAGATATTTTAAATTTTGTCACTAAATTGAATTTTACAATATGACGGTGAGGGGGAGGGAGTCAGCAAATATTTTTTTGTGAAAAGGAAATTTAATTACCTTTCCAAAATGTTCAATATCATCTCAATCGGTGAAGCCGTTCAAAAGTTAAAAATTTTTAAAGTTTTTGTCATGTCGATTTTTCGCCGACTTTGAAATCACCCCCTCCGCCTACCGAACGTTATTCCCCCAAACAAAAAAATACGGGTCGATTTTTTTAGGTCCCTAACTACATCCGAATGAAAAAAGTTAAACAAAAGTGATTTCCAAGCTCCATACAAGTCGAGTTTGAGTTGGTGTAAAATTCACAAAAAAAAATTTTTTTTTTCTAATCAAACCCCCATTTCCCCAAAACTATAATTCCGATCAAATTATTATAAACGCCATTTTAAAGATTATGTCCTTAGCTTTTATTTGTAGTACTCAGCACGTCGATTGGTTAAATAGTTTTCGAAAAATTCGAACTAATACAAATACATTTCCCGATAATTTAAAAAGAGAAATTTCAATCCAATTTTGGGGACATCAAAATTCATTTTTGACCTATGGTTTCTTTTGCATTTTTTCTTAGAATTTAGTGTAGAATCAGAATATGCTATACCCTTTGGTCGAAAAAAAATCGACCCGCCCTAATATATATATATATTAGATTGCCCACAAGATATATGAAATGTGCAAAGTTGTAATTTTTGTTGCTCCCCGTTATAGCATTCAGCACCGAGACAATTTTAAGGAACCGGGTTTCGGTGCTAGAATCTTCGAGAACCGGGTACCCGGTTCTGGAACCGGTGCTGAAAATGTAAAAAAAAAATAAGAAATTACCAAAAAAAAAATAAGAAATTACAAAATTTTTTGCGTTGGAAGCGTACATCCGAAAATTACAGTTGAAAAATTCACCTTTTGAATTACTCTGTGGCATTATAAGAAAACATCATATTTGATTTTTTTCATCGAGTGTATGACAAAACCAATTTCTATAGTGTAGTGCTTACTCTAGTGGAAGTTAATGAGGAAAATTCTTATTTTCCATTCTATATAATAGTTGTTCCCTGCCTATACATAAAAAAAACCATTTTAACTTTACAGGAAATTTAATACTTTCTGTGAGCGCATATAAATCTATTATATTGTCGTTGTTTTAAAGAGACTTTGTAAAGAAAATGTAATCGGATGGCTTAATTATACCCGTATGGTGAAACCAAAGGGTATATTAACTTTGCCTTACCGTTTGTAACGCCAAGATCCCGTCATCACACACAAAAATGAATTACATCAGTGTGTTTAGAATGATAAAAAAATTGAATTTTGCATGTCCGTCCGTCTGTCTGTCCGTCTGTCTGTCCGTCTGTCTGTCCGTCTGTCTGTCCGTCTGTCTATCCGTCTGTCCGTCTGTCCGTCCGTCTGTCTGTGGCGCGGATTGCGGGCGCACGGATTGAGCTAGAGGCTTGAAATTTTGCGCAGATCTGTTTTTCGTAAAATGCGAGGCTAAGTTCGTTCATGGGCAAAAATGGACCATTAGGGGGGGTGCCCCCCATACGAACGAAAACGTTTTTTGCGAATATCTCAAAAACGGTACATCTTATCAAAAAAGTGCAAGAACAAAAGTTGTTTAGGATATAATTCTACATAAAACTCCCATACATCAAAATTCTATTGGAAGAAGTTTTAAAAAATCTTATAGGAAAGTTTGACTTCAAATTGGAATTTTGGTACAACTGTTCGAATTTTGATACGAATATCATCATACGGGTCTCCAATGATTGCCAGATTGGCAATTATAGCTTTTGTTATGTTTTTGCATTAATCTTTTAATTTACAGTTATTATTAACAGAAATATGTACTTACAAATATGTATTTCGTATATATTCAGCAGCGAACGAACAGTATTTTGATATTTTAGCAAGTAAGAAATTGCTTGCTTTCAGCACCGAAAACCGGGTAATTTTACCCAATTCAAACCCGGTTTTCGGTTCCAGAAAATGGCCGGGATTCCCGGGTACCCGGGTTTCGGGTACCCGGGATTGAATGCTCTACTCCCCGTCCATTTTCGTGAAGTTTAGGTCAAAAAAATAAGATTTAAAAAAAAAAGTAGGAATCTGTAGTGGAAAAAACCCAGCCGGTTTTTCATTGAAGTTTCAAAAATAGACTTTAAAATGGTGAATCGCTTTAACTGTCCGTAACTCCTATAATATTTTATTTTTCGTTGATGGTCTAAAGACTACTTTTGTAGAGGATAACTAGACGAACATCTAATTCTCACGAAGTTTTGACCTACGGTTGAAATTTAATGTTTTTTTGGTCCCAAAACAGCAATTTTTTAAGAACATTTTCATGAATTATTTTCTTTAAATGTATTTTTTGCACTTTCTAAAGGGTGGAATATTTCTTCTGGAAAGCCTATGTTCTAGAGAATGAAATGTAGATTTATTTAAAAAAAAAAATTAAGCCGATCTAAAGTTATACGACATACATACAGACCGACAAACAGACAGATTTATGGACATCCTAAATTTTTTGTCTGAAACGGATTTTGTACTGGTCAGATTTTTCAAAAGTAGAATTTTTTTTAAGTTTTTCCGATATTCTTATTTGTTATAAAACATTTTAACCCTTAATTTATGAGGTGAAAATCATATGCGTAAATGATGAGGTGGTTTTCAATGGACTTGTTCTAATCACATACCAAATCCGTGCTTTTAACTCGGCACACAACACCATACTGTATGAAGATACTGAAGATTTCAGAGTCACTGTGCTGAAAACATGAGAAATAGCAAAGAGAGAAAAGTCAATGTGGGTCCACTGGACCCACCTCATCAATTAAGGGTTAAAATACAAAATTTAATGGATTTTTTTTTAAATTTTTTTCTTGAAATTGTTCATAATTTTTTGTTAAATATTCAATGAATTTTGCTTTCGAATAGCTTTGCATTGATATTTGTTTATAATGCTGTTCCATCGCATGCAGGATATACTGTTTTTGTTGCTCCTGGTGCGTTAGAACAGTATTATATCGAGTCTTCAAAGCTACTCCACGCTCTGCTATATCATACACCACAAGTAAATTTTTAATCGTTGCCTCCGCAGCGATGTAGTTCTCGTCTTCCTCCCATGTTGCTGGATCGGCAGTCAAAAAATTGTTCCTTATACCAGTGATTTCTTGAATTTAATATTTTATCAAAGAAAAAGTATGTGTTATTACTAACAAAATCGCACAATTCTGATGACTCGATATAATACTGTTCCAACGCACCAGGAGCAACAAAAACAGTATATCCTGCATGCGATGGAACAGCATTATAAACAAATATCAATGCAAAGCTATTTGAAAGCAAAATTCATTGAATATTTAACAAAAAATTATGAACAATTTCAAGAAAAAAATTTAAAAAAAAATCCATTAAATTTTGTATTTTAACCCTTAATTGATGAGGTGGGTCCAGTGGACCCACATTGACTTTTCTCTCTTTGCTATTTCTCATGTTTTCAGCACAGTGACTCTGAAATCTTCAGTATCTTCATACAGTATGGTGTTGTGTGCCGAGTTAAAAGCACGGATTTGGTATGTGATTAGAACAAATCCATTGAAAACCACCTCATCATTTACGCATATGATTTTCACCTCATAAATTAAGGGTTAAAATGTTTTATAACAAATAAGAATATCGGAAAAACTTAAAAAAAATTCTACTTTTGAAAAATCTGACCAGTACAAAATCCGTTTCAGACAAAAAATTTAGGATATCCATAAATCTGTCTGTTTGTCGGTCTGTATCTATGTCGTATAACTTTAGATCGGCTTCATTTTTTTTTTAAATTAATCTACATTTCATTCTCTAGAACATAGGCTTACCAGAAGAAATATTCCACCCTTTAGAAAGTGCAAAAAATACATTTAAAGAAAAAAATTCATGAAAATGTTCTTAAAAAATTGCTGTTCTGGGACCAAAAAAGCATTAAATTTCAACCGTAGGTCAAAACTTCGTGAGAATTAGATGTTCGTCTAGTTATCCTCTACAAAAGTTGTCTTTAGACCATCAACGAAAAATTAAATATTATAGGAGTTACGGACAGTTAAAGCGATTCACCATTTTAAAGTCTATTTTTGAAACTTCAATGAAAAACCGGCTGGGTTTTTCCACTACAGATTCCTACTTTTTTTTTAAATCTTATTTTTTTGACCTAAACTTCACGAAAATGGACGGGGAGCAACAAAAATTACAACTTTGCACATATGGGCAATCTAATATACAGTGGCTCAATAAATTGAGCGTACACCTTAAAATTGTTGGAAAAATCATGTTTTTAATCCTATCCATTGCATAAACCAGCCGGAAAAAAATGTGTGTCTTTAGTTATTATGTTTTTTATTAATAATATTTTATTTTTAAGCAAATATGTATCTTAAGTGTAACTATTAAAAAAAAATTAACAAATTCTTCTTATTCAAAATACAATAAATTGAGGGTACACTTTTATGAAACCAAGAAAATTTAAATGAAAAATTATAAATTAATATTTTGTTGGGCCTCCATTGGCTTTAATAACAGCTCTCAGACGTCTTGGCATTGATTCCACCAGATGTTGAGTAATTTTAACTGGTATTTTGTTCCATTCCAGTAACACGAGATTTTTGAACGCTGATTTCGATGTAACGGGATTTTTTCGGATGTTCCTGTCCAATTCCCACCACAAATTCTCTATGGGGTTGATATCTGGTGACTGTGGAGGAGTTTTCAACAAATTTGGGATTTCCTGTTCCAACCAATCTCTTACAATATGCGCTTGGAATCGTTATCTTGCTGAAAATAATATTCGTCCCCCATTTGCAATTTAAGCGCTGAAGATTTTAAATTTTTGTCCAAAATATTTAGGTACAGATATTTATCCATCCTGGTGTCGATGAATTCTAAGTTACCAACTCCTCCGCTTGCGAAACACCCCCAAACCATCACAGAGCCACCACCATGCTTTATTGTTGAACATGTGTTTTTCATTTCAAGCTCTTTATTCGGCAATCTCCAAACAATTTGTTTTCCATCCGAACCAAAAAGATTAAATTTACTCTCATCACTGAAAATAACTTTTTTCCAGAACTCTAACGGCATATTAACATATTTTTTGGCAAATTCAATCCGTTTTGTTTTGTTGACTTTGGATATGAATGGTTTTTTTCTCGCAATTCGTCCATTATAACCAGCAGATCTTAAAGTTTTTCTGATTGTTTCGGCACATATTGGTTGATTAATCATTCCCCTCACTTCTGACGTTAACTCACGTACAGTTTTTTTAGGATTGCAACGAATTTGCCTAACAATAAATTTTTCATCTGCAGTTGATAAAATTTTTTTTCGTCCTCGACCGGCCTTATTCTTTAAAGTTCCTTCGTATTTCCACTTATTAACAATTTTCTGAATTGTACTATGTGTTCTGCCAACAGTTTTTCCCACTTCGCGTAAACTTTTTCCTTCACAAATTAATTTAATTATTAATTTTCTTGTACTAATATCCACTTGCACTCGCTTCTCAGACATTTTGAGTTCTTCACTATGAAATGGCAACAGAACTACCAAATTCAATTGTTTTGAACATACTAAAGTCCCGTTAGAGCTCCTCGTATAAAGGAAAAATATAAAAATGATTTTACCGTTCCATATTAGTCAATTTCAATAGGGTGTACGCTCAATTAATTGTCCCTCAGAAGGAAGCATTTTACAAAAACTTTTTTTTTTGTGATGAAGGGTTATGTTTTAAAACTCAAGACTCAATATTTTGATAACAAAATAATTATAAGTAAATACACAATTTTTTCCCCATCTATTTATGTGCAGGTTACGATTTTTATGGTAGTTGTTCCAGAATATCTAAGGTGTACGCTCAATTTATTGAGCCACTGTATATATATTGGCACAAAACTCGACATCTAGTCAAATATTTTCGTTTTGACAACTCTATTCTACGTACATTTCGGAATGAGGTAAATATGGTGAATATAATTCCGAAAGATAAACATTTCGTTACCAGAATACGATCTTTCAAACGTTTCGGATTTGGATTACGGAAAAAAACATTTCGGCGAGATTCATAATCCGTAACGTAACGAAATATCCGAAAAAAATTTGACTTAAAAGTTTCACGACCCTGATTGTTTTTGAGATAATTGTAAAAAACTGTTTCATTTGAATGGCGGAGGGGGGAAAGAGTGGTCCGATTTTCCCCGTCCAATAACTTAGCCTTACTGTTTACGAGAAACGCGACTGTACGAAATTTGAAGTCTCTAGCTCAATCCTTTCGAAAGTTATGGTGTTACTTTCACTTTATATAATAATTCCATTTCTGAATAATTCTTTTGCGATAAATTCGTGAGCGAATTTTATTTTTCTATTCCCCTAATTTTCCATTCCATTCGCGAATAGAAATTTAAAAATACGAGAATGGAAAAATAAAATTCGTGAGTGAATGGAAATTAAAATTCTCGTGCTAATTATTTGCAAATGAATGAATGAAAAAGAATTATTCTCCGTACTATGCTTATTACACGATTAAAATTATGCCCGCATCGAATAACAATAAACAAGGACGCGAAACGACAACTCACAGCACACAAACGTTTCGAAAAGTAACATTTGAACGTTTCGGATGGATCCGAAACGTAATGTTTTGTTATGTTTCGGATATTTCCGTAATGTAAGTCCGAGAATACGGTTTCGTATAAAGTGGTGAATTGCTTCGTAATGTTTGAGACGTCATTTGGAGCAATATAGGCAGTACGTACACCAAATAGAGGTCTTTTTCCACTGCACCACAAACGTTTCGGAAAAATCCGTAACGTTCCGAGAATAGCCGCCCAGATTCCTACAAAAATAGGAATATACGAGACAGTGAAATTTTTTGGTAATGACTCTCAAAAAAATGAGGAATTCATGCCAAAATATAGGAAATTTTCACAAAATTTTAGGAATAATTCCCTATTAGAGAATCATTGCAGAAGAGCCTACTATCTCCAATATATTCCTATTTGGATTTCTCTCCGTGAAGTCATTGCGGAATTGGCCCCCTTTTATACAATATCTCAACACTTTTATGGTGGAACAGTTTAGGATCGAGAACTTGGCTACTTTCGCTGCGCTGCACGAAGAAAAATTGTCAGAAATACTGCAGCGGCTGCAAAAATTGTGTTTTTCTGCTTTGATTATCTTCAAATATTGTTGTGAATTTGTTTCCTTTCCAATCCAAATCATTTAACAGCCGTTGAATCCATTTAGATTCCTTACAACCTTGAGCTAAAGAAATAAACACAGCCTCTGTTATTGATAACGCTATGCAGTCTTGACGCTTATATAAACAAGATATTTATTCACCAGCAATGAATATACAGTAATCCCCCGCTTTACGGACGGGATGCGTTCTACGGAAACTGTCCGTATATCGAAAATCCGTAAAACGAAACCTATTTTAGTATGAGATTGTACTGGGAATAAATAGATGTGTTCCAATCAATAGAAATGTCCGTAAAAAGAAACCTATTTTAGTATAAGATCGTATTAAAAATAGATAGATGCGTACCAAAAAAATCCGTAATACGAAACAGATTAGTATAATATATTAAAATAATTATTTAACCACTAGAATAATGAGAAAACTATATAATTATAGAAAAAAAATATTTATACTACTTGAAATGGAGCATAAATCAATTGAATATGTTAAAACCAACAAAATATTATGGGACAAATCATGCCGCAGACAAAAAAACGTCGCTGTTTCTACGTAGGTTTCTGCTAGTTTCGCCAGAATTCAAATTTCATTGTGGGACAGAGAGCAGATTCTGCTTCTGCTGCTGCTTCTGCTTCTGCCTCTGCTGCTGCCTCTGCCCAATTGGAGTTCTCGCTTAAGAATAGCAAATAGATTTTTTAAAAATACACCGCACTGCAGTTTTTTATTGCCTTTTTTAATTCTCTTTTGTGTATACACAAAATGTGTCAGAAATTTCAGAGAAATTAAGTATGTACATTTACAATAAATACAACATAATTATGGAGGACTTTTTCTTGATTTTTTTCTGTGATTCAAAAAAAAAAATTTTTTTGTCCGTAATAGCGAATTTTTTTATCCGTATAGCGAATTTGTTCCTATATTAGTCATGTCCGTAACTTCGAATTTCCGTAAAACGAGCGTCCGTATAGCGGGGGATTACTGTATATCAAAAATTTGACTTAAAAGTTTCACGACATTTAGCCCGACATTTAGTCTGAGTAACCAATCAAATAACCAATCAAATTTTGTTAATCATTTAAACATCCCAATTTTAATCCCAATTTTAATTTAAAAAATACTGTATTTCAAATGTGATGTGATAAAATTGTAACTGCAGCCGCAATATCAGGACGATTGTTAATGAAAATATAATAATAAACATCCAATTGGAACCCGATATTTTTCCGTATCAAAAAAAAAGTTCATCACATGGATCCTTATGATACGTCAGACTAAGAGAAATCTCTGACTTTTTTGCCCAAAGTTTTTTTATTTCTAAATAATTATTAACTTCGCCCAAGTTTTCAATAACAAAATTACGTTTTGATTTTTCAACTTTTTTACAACTTCTTCACAATTACTTGCAATCAAAATGTCATCCACATAAACTAATACATATATTGCCATATTATACGAAGAGTTATATAACGCACACAACTATCAGCAGAACATTGCTTAAAATTAGCTTCAATTAAAGCATTATGTAATGTATCGTTTTATACTCAAGCGGATTGCTTCGAACCATATAAACTTTGCTTAAAAAGACATACCTTATTTTCTTCTTCTCTAATAAAACACAGTGGTTGACGCATGTAAATTTCTTCCTTCAAATCACCATTCAAGAAAACAGTTTGACATCAAAATGGTAAACTTTCATTTTTCGACTTGCGGCAGTTAATAACCAAATTCATACAGTTACTTGTCGTGCGACTGGTGCGAAAACTTGATCATAGTCACATCCAAACTTCTGACTAAAACCTTGCGCAACAGCCTTGCTCTATATCTTTTGATGTTACCTTCTGTATCCATTTTTGGTTTGTAAATCCATTTACAACCTACAACATTCTACCGGTTGATAAATCAACTAATATTCAGGTTTTGATTATCTTTTAAAGTGGCCATATCCTCTCGCATTGCCTGGATCCAATTATTATTTTGATGACTCCAAATTGCATCATTGTAACTTGCTGGTTCATCATTTATTGCAAAACTTGTTTCCATATGGGAAGGTATCAATAAAAAAAATGCGTTTGCTACTAATGTGACATGTAGCTCTTGAATCTAAAATTCAATCATCGCTTTTACCGGTAACAAAAAAGTATTCATGGTGACCTTCCATTCATGTTCCACTACATTTGGATTTTGATCATTCTTATTTTGTGGATATGATGACTTACTATTTTCCTGTGACTCAATAAACTTTCGGCAACTCCGCTAAAAATCTCCAAAACCACCACAATAATGACAAACGATTTTCTTTTTGTTTGAAAAATTTGCGGGTATACTTTGATTATTCTATGTTGCAACTTTTAATGCAGTATGTTCTTTTTTCATGCCATCCCCTCAAAAAGACATCTTCTTCACGCTTACCTCCAATTGCAGTAATTAACGTATAATAAATAGACGGCAAAGACCCAAGTAATGTAGCGCCCATAAATAAACTGACCTTTGATTCGCCGTCACCCAAAGCTAAAAATTGTTAATAAAGTTCATTCATATGTTTGATGTGAACTTCGATGGCATGGCTTTCATCACCCTTTTGAATCATAATCTGACGAAATAAACGTACTCGACTACCTGTGTTTACCCTTCCGTGAACATTGTTTAATGCATCCTAAGCTCTTTTTGCTAGAGTTTTACCTCATAAAGGCCTCTTCGTTCTTTGCATCCTAGTACTTTTAATATTATTTTTGAAATTGAAATAATTTCGGTCCGTCAATAATGTAAATGAAAACTGAAATAATTTCCGAATTGAAATAATTTCCGTCCGTCAATAATGTAAATGAAAACTTAACATTCCCTAACACAGGGACTACATTGACTTTTATTTCTGGTATACCAGCTGGTAAGCCTTTTAGTCGCAATCTGTCAAATTTGTTAGGTGGGCAAATTCTGGTAAAACAATTCAGTAGGCTCAAAGGTAAAATTGTTTTGTAGCTCAAGTTTTTTTTCGTCAGAAAAGTGAGGTTATATGAAAATTTTAGAATGAAATTTTGTAATTAAAACAGCGTCAGCAGTCATTTCAAACCATTTTTATAAGGTTTGCGAACCGAAATTGTGCTAGTAAAAGTAGTTTTGTTGCAAATTTCAACTGTTTTCGATGGGGTATAAATCGAAGGGTGAGGGGATGCTATATATTTTTGGAATGCACTCTTCATTACCTTTCATTTCAGGTACCACACACCCCCGGGAAAAGTTTCATACAAAGTTTGAGGACCCCTGGAGGGGGGCAAGGGGGGCGAGCGACGGCTAAAAATATCCATTTTGGATAGGGGATACTTCTCTCTACCTCTCCCTATACACGAAAAATCTGTAGCGCCATTGTCGCTAAACTGAACTTTAGCCATCTTATTCTGCTGCTTTGCTTGAGAAAACATCTTTAGTGATGTTGGAAAACGGTTTTATCTTGAAAAAATAAAAATTTTGAAAAACCCGCGACTAAAGAAAAACCCTAAAAAATTGAAAAAATCCTTTAAAAAGTATAAAATAATCATTACAGTAAATACAGTAAATTGGGGTGGACCGCAGTAATTTAAATACCTCGAAAGTTATACCCCAAACAGATGAGGCGTCAACGTCGGCCTTATGACACCAGCATGTGTGTATAGAGCCCATAATATAGAGAGTAGACATCCGGACTAGAGCGACATGAGTTTTTTTACTTATATTAAGCGATTTCCGTTATTTATATTATAGGCTCTCTACACACACGATGGCGTGTCAACAACTACAACTTTCCAAATTGATATTGACCGATTTCAGTTATTTTACTAATTATTTGTGGCAAAGGATTAAATTTTTAAAGCTCTTCTTACTGATTTTTCAGCTCGGCGGCTATTTTTACACGTCCCATTGTTTATTCTCTAGATTATAGTCCAAATCCACACAAATTCAACGACCAATAGGCTTTCCCGACGCACACAAATTTTAAATTTACTGTAATGATTATTTCATCCTTTTTAAAGGATTTTTTCAATTTTTTAGGGTTTTTCTTTAGTCGGGGGTTTTTCAAAATTTTTATTTTGTTTTTTTTTTTCACTCTTTTCAAAGATAACAGTGAACAAACTTTTTATGTCCGATTGAATTTAAAGTTTTTTTGTAACAATTTTGTATTGTAATAATCATTTAAAGATTAACAATTTTTTTCAAGTAATGTCACTCGAATGCCGAAGCGGGATCGAAAATGGTTCAGGGAATCAAAATACACAGGGAGAGGAAAGGTCACGTTAAGATGAGAGTGAATTCTTCCACACTTTGCTTATTTACAACAGAATGTCAAAAACAGGATCGAAATCGATTCAGAGGATCAGAAGATACAAGGAGAGGGGGTGTAAATTGAGGGGAGAGAGGGAATTGTTGTACACTAAAATATTCCTTTCATTATTTACAACCGAATACCGAAAGCGAGATCGAAATTGATTAAGTGGATCAGAAGATAGAAGGAGAGGGGGTTTAAATTGAAGCGGGAAGAGGGAATTTTTAAACGCAAGAACGATTCGGCACCCATATCCAGCCGAATGCCAAAAACGGGACCGAAATCGGTTGAGTGGTTCAAAAGTTATAAGGGAAGGACGCACAAACTTCGAGCCAAACGCATGTACCATCTTCGTTCCGTCGGGGGTTACGTATAATCACAATAATACTAAAATAAATGCGAAGAATTAAAAATTTTATGACAAGTACAATTTCCTGAATACAAAACAAAACTAATTGATTGAACACAAAAACTCAGTTACAGTTAGTTACAACAATTAATATATTTTAGATTATTATTCTAACAGAACGAAAAGCCTTGCGGCCGGCTGTTGGAAATCCCCGCCCTATATAAATTGTGATTTACCTTATTTACAATTGCTTTTTGTTACTTATGTATTATGAAAAATGAATATTTATATTTTCTCAGTCACCAATGAAACGAATTATGTTCGAGTTCTGTGATAAACTTCGGTGACCTTGAGCTCTGACGTCGAAAAGCACATGATTTGAATTTCTATATAACATCAATTCATAAAATGCACAGCTAAATTAAATTGATGTAAAAGAAAATAATATACAAACAGAAATAACAAGAGTCCAAAAGTCGAAATGAAATTTATAATAAAAAACAAAGCTTTTAAAAAAGGTCCGGTTATCTTGGGTTTGTAAAACGACCGTTTTAAAGAAAAAAAAACCAGTTTCAACTTGCATTGATTGGTAATTACATCAGAGGGACTGTGGAGAACTGGCCGTATTGGATAACTGGGGGCTTGTCGAAAACAAATCAAAGTCCACTCATCAGCGACAACTGCGCGCCAAATTTACACAATTTGTAGCACGAAATAAACGAAAGTATCTCTTGCGACTCTTGTGGTGATAATCGATTTACAACCAAATGGGTTTTTAAAGTGTCTTCCAATGGAAAATTGGAGAACGGGCTAAGGAAATTGTAGTCGAGAAATATTGAGAATAATTTCGATTTAATAAATGTGTTGCTAATACAATATTGACTGCCACCATGCTATTTCTCAGGTAAACAAAAAAGGTGAAGCGAAAAGGGACTAGCCGGATAACTAAGGGAAAACGGCCTAAGAAGATATCATCTTGAAACTTTTACCAGATGTTGGTACTAAAGTCTTTATTGTTTCTGCAAAGTATGAATCCTGTACCCCCTTTATTTTTGGTGGGAGAGGGGTTCAAAGCAAAATATAAAAATATTTTTTTCTCGAAAACGGCTGAACCCATTTCGATGAAAAAAAAAATGTATATTGTACAGACCAATGGGGCTATGTTGCAGAAAATTAAAAAAAAATGGACAAAAAAAAAGTTGGTGAAAAAAAAATATTAGTTTTAAAAAAAAAAAAATTTTCTTAGATCCTCTAAATTGACCACTCTGAGTTTTCCTCGAAAGAATCCGTGGAAAGTGTACTTTCAATATATATAGGGCTGACCGGGGCTAGTTGGCTATAGGGGTAAGTAGACTCATTGCGGTTAAGTCAACCACGGTTGAGAACAAGACTGCGTGAATTGGACTGTTTATTCAGTCAACTGACAGCTCTCAGTGAACCAATGTCGTTAGACCACAGTGCTCTTGGAACGAACTGTGAGGGGAAAAAACGAAATTTCAAGCGTATGAGTAATTTTTTTTCTTGTTAATTAAATTGTTTTGTAGCTTACACTTTCATTGTATTGAACTCGTCAGTGATTTATGTATGAGTTAACAAGTTAGTGAAGCATTTTCTGACCCATAGTTTTTCATTTTTTTTTCACGAGTGTGTTAAAAATAAAATGGCGGCTTGGAGCTATTTGACTCACAGTATACTGGTATTAAATGACTTGATATGAATTACCTATATTTTTTTTGTTAGGATCAAGGGCGATAATTGTAAACGATTTTCACTTTTTGGATATTTTTTCAACTTTGTAATGGTTTTTTTTAAATTAAATCACTAACAGCGAAGTTTTGATATATTATGTTAAAATTTATTGTCTATTTATTGCCCATTCCATGTGATTTCAAAATTATAGGTCCTTAATTTTTTACAAAATTGGATGTTTACTTTTACCCCTATATTTTTTTTCAAATTTTTGGAAAATGGGGTAAATGTAAACACCTTTTTTGGTTCTATGCCATATTGAAAGAAAAATCTCGGGGGGAAAAGTAACCTAAACAGAAAACCAAACATTTATGATATATCATAACATTTATGATATTAGCCAATCTGGCAATTATTGAAAACCCGTATGGTGATATTGGTATCAAAATTCGAACAGCTGTACCAAAATTTCATTTTTGTGTGTGATGACAGGATTTGGAGTTACAAACGGTAAGGCAAAGTTAATATACCCTTTGGTTTCACCATACGGGTATAAAAAGGGTGTTTACTTTTGCCCCAAGTTGTTCACATTAACCCCATTATAGTATTTACATTTGGACATGAGGTTAAAAATTAGGGGGTAAATGTAAACAGACAATAACTTTTTACAGTTTGTTTATAGACAAAAATTAACATATATAACCGATCTCAAACAACTATAATGTTCGTATATAAAGTAAAACATACATACTTTCTTTTAAAAATCACTTCAAAAACTAATTCTTTTCACTCTTAGAAAAACTGAAATCACACTAAAAAGAAGCACTTTTTTTGACAGCTCATACACACACAACGAACCCTCTCTTAGATATATTGTGGCACGTGTCCGCAGTGAGATAAAAGATCAATTTTTAATATATTGTCTAGATAAGCTAAGAAGGAATAGCAGTTTGCGGACAACCAATAGTGTTTACAATTACCCCTGTTTACATTTACCCACTTTGACCCTAATTAATTTTATTTTTTTAAATTAGATGAAATTTTATTTATGTTAATCTGAAATGTTATTAATTTTTTAAAGAATATATTTTTTCAGAACTATTATAGTTTTTTAATATGTTCCAACACATTTTCCCCATAAAAAGTATAGAGTCAAATAACCCCGTTCACAGAGTCAACAAGCCCCAGACACGGGGTTAGTCGACTCATCGAAGAACTTTTTTTTAAATGAAAAAAAATATTTGAAACACTTATAATTAGTCAAAATAAAAGATTGACTAAGAAACACAATAGAATAAATCAACCAAAAACGTCTTTACTACATCTGAAACAATTACAGTAAAACCTCTATAAAGTAGATTATAAAAAGTGGGTCTACTAGCCCCGCTCTACCCTACAGTAATCCCTCGAACTGCGCGGTTAAGTTTTTAATACCAAAATTTTGAACTGCGCGGTAAAAATTTCGCAGCTGCGCGATTTCTTTTATAATTTCCGTTTAAAAAACATGTTCTGAACATATATTTTGGTGAATCCCCGACAAGAAGGAATCAGCTGGTAATTTGGTATCTTCGTACATATTTGGTAATTTCGTGCTTATATTAGTGTTTATATTTAGTGAAAATTGGGATATTAGGTAAGACAATTGATGGGGACAAATTTCAAGACTTAGAGTCAGAAGATATCATGGAAGTCCTTGCAAGCAATGAAGAAAATATGACTGCTGACGATATTTTAACACAGTTCGGCGATAATTATAGCGACGAAAATGATGAAAGTGAAGTTATAGAGATTATAAGAAAGAAAAACCTTACGCACGAAAACTGGCAATTTTTTTAATGCTTGGTAGTCAACTTTAACAAGAAGCTCTTAATATGGACCCTGATATGGAGCGTGCCTTAAAATTTCGGTGAAATTTGATAGCCGCTTTAGCCCCATACGTAGAAATGCATAATGAAAAACAAAAATCGGGTAATCAATCACTAATTTTTCAAAAAGATTAGTAATACATATCATATCTTTGTATTGCTTTAAATATGTCGTTAAATAAAAACTTTTTTCTATTTTTTTTTTGAATTTTTCTAATATCTGGGACCTAACTCCAATATTTCATACAAAGTAGGGTTCACAGTGCGCGATCTTTTTGTGGAACGTATCTACCGCGCAGTTCGAGGGATTACTGTATATATATTGGAATGGTCACTGATGTGGAACTATGAGAAATTCACGCATATATGGGTGTCTACAGATTGGTCCACACTGGCTTTTTAGCAAACAGTTTTGCTGGTCCACCACAAATAAAAGTCAATGTAGTCCTTGTGTAACCCTTTAAATATAAAAATCCGAGCCCGTTACAATACAAAGTCATTTATGATAGCGCTTTGCTTTGACGCTTCAAAGTGTCCTAAGGGTAGTGTTAATTCGATGCAAATAAAAGCTCTATTACGCTGGAACACAAAAGTAGCACACAAGAAAATTTTTTTCCACAAGTTTTGCCGCATTTTTACCGCTATTTACTTCAACCTGAAGATGGAAAACAGCAAATATCTCGAAATCGGCTGGAGCAGCAAATTTAATTCTTGCGCAGTAAAAGAGCAGCAAATTTAATTCTTGCGCAGTAAAAGAGCAGCAAATTTAATTCTTGCGCAGTAAAAGAGCAGTAAATTAGCAGTACATTTTCCATATTTTGTTTTTTTCATTTTTTTTTGCTGTGTTCCAGCTTCAACCTGAAGCTGGAACACAGCAAATTTCTCGAAAACGGCTGCAGCAGCAAATTTGTTTTTTAAGCAGTAAATAGCAGTAAAAACGCAGTAAAACTTGTGGAAGAAAATTTTCTTGTGTGCTATTGTTGTGTTCCAGCGTAATAGAGCTGCAAATAAATACGAGTACATATTCGATACTTTTGTTCCGGTTTTATGATCGATACCCCTATGCCGATACCAAGTAGGTATCGATACTTTTTGACTGATATCGAAAAGTGAGTACTTTATAATAAATATTTAGGCATTTTCACCCTTATGACCATGGCATCAAACTCGCATTCTTTGCCAACTTTTACAATGGAAGTATGGAGCTCATATAGGGACTTCATGACTTTTTTTATAGTTTTTGGTGAATATATCAAGTTTTTCTTTACTTCAGCTTGGTCGTTTCATCATTAAAATCTCTTCCACTTGAAGAATAGGAGAAAATAAAATCAATGTTTCCTTTATTATATATACATGCCGGAGCGTTTTTAATAGTGGTTGCATCGTCAGTTCCTTGTGAAATATTGTTTTCAAAGCCGGGTGCAACCATTACTCAAAAGCGCAATCGACTCTCCGGAAAACACCTTGAACAGTTATTGTTTTTGGGAAATGTTCCAAAAAACCATTTTTTTGACTAGTGTGAAAGGTTTTTAGTTCAAATACCACCTTTTGCACATGAAAATTGTTATTTTACAAATTAAATTGGTGTTTTTGAACCTTTAACTGACTTTCTGCAAGTCGAATTAACTACCTTCAATTTAATTTGAAAAAAGTAACTTAGATGTGCAAAAGAATCAATTTAATTTGTAGCACAGCCAATTTTATTTATCAAAGGTGGTATTTGAACTAAAAAACCTATGCTAGTTTTCCTCCCATTCTTCAATTGAAAGAGATTTTCTTATGAAAATCTAATTCAATAAATCTAAATGAAAGTAAGACAGCTATATTTTTATACCCGTATGGTGAAACCAAAGGGTATATTAGATATGCCTTACCGTTTGTAACGCCAAGATCCCGTCATCACACAAAAAAATTAATTACACCATTGTGTTTAGAATGATAAAAAAACATAACAAAAACCATAATTGCCAATCTGGCAATCATTGGAGACCCGTATGGTGATATTCGTATCAAAATTCGAACAGTTGTACCAAAATTCCACTTTGAAGTCAAACTTTCCAATAAGATTTTTTAAAATTTATTCCAATCGGATTTTGATGTATAGGAGTTTTATGTAGAATCATATCCTAAATAACTTTTGTTCTTGCACTTTTTTGATAAGATGCACCGTTTTTGAGATATTCACAAAAAACGATTTCGTTCGTATGGGGGGTACCCCCCCTAATGGACCATTTTTGCCCATTAACGAACTTAGCCTCGCATTTTACGAAAAACGGATCGGCGCAAAATTTCAAGTCTCTAGCTCAATCCGTGCGCCCGCAATCCGCGCCACAGACAGACAGACAGACGGACAGACGGACGGACGGACAGACAGACGGACAGACAGACGGACGGACATGCAAAAATTAAATATTTTTATCATTCTAAACACACTGGTGTAATTCATTTTTCTGTGCGATGACGGGATCTTGGCGTTACAAACGGTAAGGCAAAGTTAATATACCCTTTGGTTTCACCATACGGGTATAAAAAGTTGAATTTAGCATGTCCGTCCGTCCGTCCGTCTGTCTGTGGCGCGGATTGCGGGCGCACGGATTGAGCTAGAGACTTGAAATTTTGCACAGATCCGTTTCTCGTAAAATGTGAGGCTAAGTTCGTTAATGGGCAAAAATGGACCATTAGGGGGGATACCCCCATACGAACGAAAACTTTTTTTCTGAATATCTCAAAAACGGTGAATTTTATCAAAAAAGTCCAAGAACAAAAGTTATTTAGGATATGATTCTACATAAAACTCCCATACATGAAAATCCGATTGGAATAAATTTTAAAAAATCTTATTGGAAAATTTGATTTTTGTACCAAATGAAAGTGATTCAAATGATGAAGATGAACGGATCAATATTTTTGAATGGGGTTTTTTTTGTTGGCTAGATAAATATCCAAGCTTTATTTCCTAACAATCTGATCACCCCCTCCTTTCCCCTCCCCTCCCCCACCCATCTGCATTTGAAATCAAAAATTACCAAAATCTCGAAAACGGTTGGTCGTACAGAAAAAATCATTAATGACGAAAATATTTAGAATGCCATTTTACATATATCGTCAGTACATGAAAATCGAATAGGAGCAACTTTAATACCCTATATGATGAAATAATCAAAACTATAGTATTTGTTGTTGTAATATTTTTTTTTGGTTTTGTTTTAAAGTTGTTTTTTAAATGTTATAAAAAAATATAGCATTTTTAAAGACAACTTTTTTTTAATACGATTATTTTAATACAATTTGATACAAATACACATGGCTAAAATTCGATTAAGTTGAGGAAAAATTATATTCTAATAATGTCTTGATCTTCGTCGGATTTTAACAATTGTAAGATTTCTTGATCTTCCTCGTCACCCAATTCATCTTTTGCATTTGTCCATTTACAACGCAGAGCTGTGCTTCGGCATTAAAGGGTCTTCCCCTAAGCTCTGGCTGGATCTATAAAAAAAAAAAAAAAAAAAAAAAAAAAAGAGAAGCCAAAAATGGATCTGACGATAGAAGTAATATATTCATCAAATCTTCATTTTGGTTGATTCTATCGTTTTTTCTAGTGTTGGTTAGTCTAAAATGTCTGTAGTCTTTATTTTTCGATTCCTGAGCTTCTTCTGAAAGCTCCCCAAGTGGAAAAATGCTTTTTTCAATTATCAGCTTGCCATGGAAAAGCACTTTATGCATTGTTGCAGACATATTTCTCCAATTGTAATGTCTATTATACAAATCAGCTGCGGACTTGGCATATGATTTGAATTTATCTGGATTTATTGCCTGCTTGCTTAAAAGCACCGATAATATAACTTTCAATCGTCGAATTAATGCAAATTTCTTAATATTCTGTTGTAACATATATACATATGTACATATGTATATCTAAGATATTGATTTTTATTGCTCTAATTATTCATAGTACCAGGAAGACCGAGCCATGCTCGACGATCTCAAAATCCGCCTTCTACCTCTGTCTCTGAGTAGTTGAATCCGATTGTAATTGCAACATGATTCGTATAATGAGGTTGAGGGAACTTGATTGTTTTGTAATTACTATTTATCGCTGCCGATAGATATCTAAAAAGTGATATTTTTAGAATACATATCGCAAAACCTTACGCCCTAGCAATATTGCGAATTTTCATTAAGATACCTTCACGTAATTCGAAGACACCAAGCGAGGGGTATCGAGGGGAGGGAAAAGTCAGGTTTGTATTCGAAAAATCGAAAGCCCTTAGTCCGCTTAGTAATACTGTAAAGTTGCATTAAGATCGGACTACCCAATTCGAAGATACCAGGCGAGGGGTATCGAGGGGAATTTTCTCACAGGTGAGACCTATCTAGATCGATTCCTTGTCCCCGAAAATCCCTTACCACCAAGTTTCGTGAAAATCGTTTGGCGGGTTTTCGAGATCGTTGTGCAGTCATTTCTCGTATTATATTATAGGATAAGATTTCCAGTTTTAAACGGTTTTACTGTCAAGAAGGGTGATATTTAATGGTTTCACTGTATGCTGGTATGGAAAATATTCCGCTTTTATGTATACTAAAAGTAATTAAAACAATTTCCTAGCGTATTAGACGAAATATCTTTGTCTATTGTTGTGACAAAGTAAGACATTTTTAAAAAAATAATATGTAAAACATCAGACTTTTGTTTACGGTGACCAGAGTTGCAGGTAGTAGCAGATGAAATATGGATATTTTGAAAGGTATTGACCTTGGCTATCATTTCCAACTTACACCTGACCGGATCAGATTTTGCAGAGCCATATATATACAAAATTTCGCGAAAAAAATAGTATTTTTAGAATGCCCAGAATTCCGGGATAACAATTTTAAGAAAAAAAATTTAGTACTACAAATTTTTAATTTTTATTATAATTGCCTAAATATGTCCTCAGGTTGATGATAAAATCGATTTTTCTGTACTAAGTGACTTAATAAAGTTCAAAAAATTTGTTGAAAATTCGAAAATTGAAAAAACCACAATTTTTACCAACTTTGACCCCATGGCGTTCGGAAATTACTTGTCCCAGGAGAGTGTCCTTTTGGATTTCTAGGTTCCTAAGAATAACCGAAATCCTTCAAAGGCAGAACTCAAAATTTGTATTTTTGGCCGCCGAATGGCACTTTGACCCCATAGTACGGCGTTGGATTTCATAGGCTGCGTAAAGGCGGCGTTGGTAGTACTCCCAGCATAAGCGAATGACTGATTTCCAGCCAATGCATTTCATTTTGAAATAAGCTAGAACCTGAATCGTACGTCGATGCATCCGTCATGCGTGCGTCCGGTTGACAGTTCGATGCGGTGACAGTTGGGTACGGCAACGAATCTGGAGTTTATTCATTGTTTTGCACTTCTATTAGTTTATCGTCGAAACAATTACTTTCAATTTGTTCCATTGCTTAAATCGTAAACAAACTTTTTTGCGAAATGACATTTCCGTGCGTTGCCGCATGTAAAAGTAGAAATTCGACTTACTCTATGCGGTTGCCGCATCGAAAAACGTATTATTAGGGGAGTACTCATAGCAGCCCGTTGATTCTACTCGAACTGTCAACGTGACGGACGCATGACGGACGCATCGACGTACGATTCAGGTTCTACCTTTAAAGTAATTTGTTCGGGAAAATACTTTAAATAAAACAAAACCAACCAGCAGTATGGCAAACGACTAACTACACCGTACTCTTTCGTGTTATGTTTGTAGATACGACATTTTTCGCCACATGAAGGCTAGAACGAGAGAAGTATCGATTGGCACGAGTGATGTTCAAAAAATAATGCATGCATGCTCAACAATAGCGATGCGATTGTAGTGGGTACCAGGGTTGGGACTTTATTACATATCGCTACTTCGGAGAAAAACTGTCACAACTCAAAAATTGTAAATTTTGGGAAATGACGTTTTAAAGTTATTCTGATATTTTGTGTTAGTATTTCTGATATTTAGAAAATATCTACAGTAACAAAAGCTTTTGCATGGTTAATAGTATGTACTAACTTTTAAGCATGCTTTCACTTTTAAACATGCAGCATGCTTTCACCTCAAATAACGATTCACAACTAAACATGTGACACTGTTGAAAAAACTTTCGCAACATCTGCTCTCTGGTGGCCAGAATTATAAGTTACAATTGTGACACTCTTCTACAACAAAGTATACCATAATTACCACTCTTCCGCACCTTTAGTACAAATTCGACATTTTTTGAGTTGTGACAGTCTTTCTCCGAAGTAGCGATATGTACTAGATCTAGTACCTTTTTGACTCATTTAGTACCCTAGTACCACAGCCCATGAATCTGGTACCTTTTCATGGTTTATCTGAATTTATAGCTCTCTTTAAAAAGCCATCACTTTTCTATGCATTAGAAAAAAAGTACCGTTTTAAATGATACCGCCACAACTCTTTAATTAAAGACTACTGAATTCGTCTTATTAAGGGAGATATGAAAATCAATCGTAGGCCATGGAAATATGATTTATATTAATAGCTCAAAATATTTCTTGAAATTCAAGTTTTTAGATGGAGTTTATACAAAAATTTAAAATTGAAATAAAAGCGAAAATTTAAAACAAATACATCTAGACAATTTTTATTGATTTTTTGGAGTTTTTCTAGAGTATTTTTTGACCGAGAACGGTTATATTTACAGCGCAAAAGTCAACCCATATGGGTTAAGGATTCTTTTTCTAAAATTACGAGATTTAGATTTTTCTTGACTTTTATGTAATAAGTAGGGCTGCCAAAAATATGCATTTGCATATTTCTTCTCGTTATGATTTCGGCTCCGGGAGTTTTTTATTCATCCGAATCAATAAGTTTAGAAGCGAATGAAGGTCACTTGTTGTTGCATATTTCGCATATTTGACACGTTAGTGCATATTTGCATATAAATGCATATAAATGCATATATTGCATATTTAGTTGCATATTTTACAACTTTCATGAACAACCAAATTTTTTTTGTACAATTCAAATTATAATTCGACTGTTTCAGCTAGAATAAATATTAAAAATAAATAAATATGTGTTTTTACTTTCTTCTACGAAGTATAATACAGTATTGTATTCATGAAAAATTTCGACCTTTTAATTTAACCTAAAGAAACATTTCCCGATCATTCCTTAGTCGATTGGAGTCATATTACAAAAATGTCTTTCTGTCTGTCGTCTGTCTGTCAGTCTGTACAAGATATCTCAAAAACTAATAGAGCTAGAGCCATGAGATTTTATAGGCAAATTTGGTCCTGGAATGGGACGATTCTAGGAAATCCGTTAGCCAGAAGCATAAACAAACTATATAAAGACTATTTTTTTCTAACAACTCAACTTAGTGCAAAACCGAAATTCAAAATAATACCCCATCAGCTGCCGACTAGTTGGCAGCGCCCACGAGAAGCCACGAGCAGCCGTGGTGATCGCCTATACATGTTGCTGCTTCAGTTCGCCCTTTGTTAAGACCGGTTTTCTTTCCTAGTTTTATTCTCGTTGAAGTCTTATGGAAGCGACACGAAGCGGGGGCAAGTGTGTTTGGGTTTGGGGTATTTTTTCCTTCCTCATAGGTTTTCGATTTGAATATTTTGACTGCTTACAATAATTATGTGACATGACAAAATTTTTAGTTTGTTCGATAATTAAAAATTTATTTTGAATTTTAAACGTTAAAATAATCAGCAAACTAAAAATTTTATCTTGTTATATTTTGTTCATATTTTTACATTGCTTTGTTAAAAATTTTAAGAATGTAAATATCAAGTTTTAGCAAATTTCCACAGAATTGTAGTTTAATAAAGCAAGTAAATTTATGTTCGTTAAACAATTTAAAGCATAATTTAAATAATTGAAAAAAAACAGATATGAGCATCACATGACTCCTCTGCAATATTTAAAGTTTCAAAAGAGAAAAATTATGTTTTTCAAATTTTCTCATGAACCGTTAGAGATATGTAAGAACCGTTAAAGGTTAATTCCACACCAACTCATACTCGACTTGTATGGAGCTTGGAAGTCACCTCTGTTTTTTTTAACTTTTTTCATTTGGATGTAGTAAGGGACCTAAAAAAAGTTACCCGTATTTTTTTGTTTGGTGGAAAAACGTCCGGTAGGCGGAGGGGAGGGGGTCAAAGTCGGCGAAAACTGGAAATCATAAAATTTTTAAAAATTTGTAACTTCTGAACTGGTTTACAGATTGAGATGATATTGAACGTTTTGGAAAAATAATTAAATTTCACCGTCACAAAAAAATTTTTTTTGACACCTTTCCCCTCACCGTCATTTGTAAAATTCAATTTAGTGACAAAATTTAAAATATTTCGAGAAAAACAGCAACAACTTCAAAGGTTTCAAAGTGTCAAAACACTTCCAGGAACTCAAAATTTTCACAGATTTATTCGAGACGGAAATTTTCTCGAAGTAAAAAATGTTTCTAATGGTGATACATTTAAAACATTTTCTTTTAAATGAATTTCTAATTAATTTTAATCTCCTAAAACTTTTGCAATAATATTATGTACATAAAACATAAAAACCAATCGAAAATCAGTAAAATATATAAAAAAAATTTGTATTTGATTTTTTTTGAAATTTTTTTAAAAATCCACAACCCCCAAATTTTATTTGGCGAATTTGTATGATATAATGGTAGGTATTTACAGAAAAAATCAATAAAAATGTCTTTTTGAGATATTTTAAATTTTGTCACTAAATTGAATTTTACAATCTGACAGTGAGGGGAAAGGTGTCAAAAAATATTTTTTTTTGTATCTTTCCAAAATGTTCAATATCATCTCAATCGGGGAAGCCGTTCAGATGTTACAAATTTTTAAAGTTTTTGCGATTTCGAGTTTTCGCCGACTTCGACCCCCTTCCGTCCACCTCCCGGACGTTATTCTCATAAACAAGCTAGCGATACTTTCCCAAAAGTTGTAGAAAACTACGATTTCGGTAAAACTTCATTTGAAGACGATTTCAATGTTTTTCTTCGGCCAAGCGACATGCTCCGCTGCTCGTGTGCGCTGCCAACCGCATGCATATCTGCTGCTTTGGGGTATTATTTTTCAAAGCTGAGTTGTTAGAGAAAAACAGTCTTTATATAATTTGTTTATGCCAGAAGTAACCAAAATGGCGGCTTTTTAAAAATCGCGAATTGGTTTTTCTCAATTTACTCCGAAACTACCCATTTTTAGTAGTGTTAAGTATGACAAAACCTGGAGAAAAAAAAAATCCTACACTTATGTCTTTTGCTAGAACTTGATATCTCAAACTGTTATCGAGATACACCGTTATTTCAAAAAAATTAATTTTTTTCCATTATCTCGAAAAAAATGGTTTTTTGCTTGCTGTATATATGAGATGAATTAATGAGAATGGCATTCTGCACAATTTTGTCTTTTACAGTTATCCGTTATCTTTTACCGTTATTGAAATATTTTTATTAAAATGTAAAAAATATATTTTTGCGAATTACTTGCAAACTAACAGTTTTTCGAAAAAACTTTTGAAAAACGAATTAAAGGCAACATTTTTACCTTATACCGTTCTCAAGATATTTCAAATTTTGTACATTTTGAGGTCGTCTTTGGTTGACAAAACGATAGGGATAGCGTAAATTGCGCAGGGTCGTAGATTTTGTGGAAGAAAGTTTTGTGGTAGCAACAACTGAGATTTTTCTACAAGTTTTAACCCCGATTATACCATAGACAATATGAAGTATTGAACATCTTTTCGAAATATCTTAAAATTTAACAGTTGCAATTTAGAAACAAGTTTTCCTGTAAATTTTTTTTGTCAGTCAAAATGTCAATCTTTTTTCACAGACTATTATTTTTTGAATTTTTTTATTTTCCACATAAGTCGAATTAAACACATTTTAACAAGTTCCGTTCACTATTTTGGGTGAAATATACTATATTTCGGATTTTGAATGTTTTTAAAGTGCATATTTAAGTGCATATTTTGCCGTTTTTAGTGCATATTATATGCGCATATTTCGCCTTTTTTAGTGCATATTTTTGGCAGCCCTAGTAATAAGCATAAAAAAACGATTTTGGTTGCACGATAGTTAAGAAAAATCTAGTACCACATTATCTCAATCTAGTACCCTTTTTGGGAAAAAATAGTACCTTTTACACATCCTCAAGTCCCAACCCTGGTGGGTACATAAGAACTGGTGAATTTTTGCCATCACGAAAAGAGTATATTTAATTCAAAACTGATACATAAAATTTATTGCGGAAGTAGTACACAAAATACATGAATTAAAAACATCGAACGACAATGGTAGATTCGGGAACCTAACTTTGAAATCGATATGGACTTCTGCACCAAGAATTTGAATTAAATCTTGGTGCATGATTCACAGAATGTTTTAAAGTTACTAGAATGATCAGCGAATTTATTTATTTTCATCTGATTTTTTGTCTTCTGATTCTGTATTTTTACACAGTTTCGATTTTACATTGCATAAATTTTCGTTATTTCTCATTGCTTCAATTAATGCTTCCTTAAATTATTGATTTGCCTCAAAACACAAAATTAATTTTTTTTAAATCCTTTAAAATTGAAAAAATCTCAGAATTAAAAAATGCTTTAAAAAGGATAAAATAATATAATCATTGGAGTAAATTTAAATTTTGGTGTGCTTTGCTACACAAATCCAACTACAAATAGGGTTTCCCGACGCACACAATGACGCGTTAGCTTTGATATTTTGAATACGCTAAAGGAGCCTCCACACCTTCAATGTTACTTGACAAGTATTATTGATGAAAATTTTCGTCAAGTAACAATGATGGAAATTGCCAGCAAACGTAACATTGAAAAGCATCCAAACGATCAATGTTACTTGAAACATGAGTCATTCAAGTAAAAGTGTCAAGTAACATTGAACGTGTGGAGGCGCCTTAAAGGTTGTGGTCCAATAGAAACTTTGCTTGCTTCGCTTGCTTTGCGTTGCTTTAAGCTGCCCCTACACGTTCAATTTTGCAGTCAATCATCGCATGCTGTGACAACATTTTGAACGTCTATGGTGATGCTGTCATGCAAAATTCCATGATTGCCAGCATGCTGGCCAATATCAAAATCATTTTGATATTTTTCAAGGGAGCTTTGTGAATAACAGCATGCTTGAACGTGTATGGCGAAGCTGTCAATGTCTTTGTAATTTCAGCGTAAAGGGCCAAACACATGCGGCAGCAACTGCGACGTCAAAAAAATTAGAAACCATGAATTCATATGGGGCAGCCTACATGACGGCTGCAACTGCGACTGCGGCTTCGGCTTGAAAATAAATTTAGCAAACTCTCTAAATTCGACGCCGTCGTCGTGGGGGTGCCACTGAAAATTTTAGAGAAAATGAAGACTGACAACACCGATATATAATAAGTGAACGTCAAAAGTGTTTTGTGCAATATTGTTTTTGCCGGAGTTTTCCTTAAAAGTATTTTAAATAAAGTCATTAACATGGGAGAGCAGGGAAAAACATTTGAAGAGCAGCTCGTGTTGTTGGTCCAAGAAAAGAGTTTATTGTACGACCAGACCAGGAAGTCGTACAAGAACACCGAATTAAAGTCGAAAGCTTGGAATGAGATCGCAACGAAATTGAAAGTACCAGGTAGAGTTTTTGTGTGACGATGGAAGAGCCTGCGAGACAGGTACCATAGGCAGAAGAAAAAAAACGAAAATACTCCTTCTAAAAGTGCGGCGAAAGCACCACCAAATAAATATAGATATTTCGATATAATGGCATTCTTGGACGACGTCCCAACAGCAAATATGAGGTAAGATAAGTATCTAATGAAGCGTTTTAGGGTTCCTTTATCGAGATTGTACGTAATTTCTAAAATTACAGGTTTTCGTTTGGCTAATATATTTTTTTGTGTTTTTAGCACATCCAGCAATTTTCAGAGTTTTGAAAGCACCTCTGAGGACTCTTCAATAACATTATTTCCGAATGACGTCCTGCAAGGTACTTCAACCCCATTGAAGCGGTATGCAGAGGGATTTGATTTTTTGGAATTGGAAGATGACTATGACGTGGATATCCTTAATGAGCAGAATTCATCTGAGCCCTCTGTCAGCACTGCAAGTCCGAGAACTTCATCGGGACACAGCGATTTTCGGCCTCCACCTGGCAAACGAAGGAATAAGAGCCTGGAGGCCGATTTGTTGCTAAAAAAAAATGCACACAAACAAATGGGGGAATTCTTAGAGATAGCGAAGATTAACTTGTGCGCCCCGAATCCTACTGTTGCTTTTTTCAACAGCGTCGCCTTGCGACTCGATGCTGCCAATTTGACTTCGGAGCAAATGTCATCAGTACAAATAAAAGTGTTACAACTTGTTCAAGCAGAAATAACAGGATACACACAAAATGTATAGTCGTTATAGTAAAATAATATATATAGATGAGCAGAGCTCTAAGATACCTGTGGAACGATTTAAGACACAAATTTTCAGTTTTCTAACTTCAAAAATATCAAAATTGGTGCCCGCTGTCCTGTATCTTAGGTTATGGTTTTTATTGAAAAATGTACATAGGAATAAATATGTATGTAATAACAGTAATCTAGTTTTTTTTATAGGTTTTGAATATAATCTTTTTGGGAATCTAGTAAACCATACGCATCGCTTAAACAGCTTTTATCGTGGCAACGGCACCACTTTTTTCCTCCAAAGTCCCTCCACAACTGTGTCATTCGTAATAGTATCGGAAAATTCTGGGGGACAATACCCTCCATCATGCATTTTTGCGAAGTTGCGTAAGACGGCAACAGCTTTCACAATTTTTTCAGCATTTTCTGGAAAGCAACTGATTGTGGTTGTCAAAACTCGCCATTGAGCGACCATGATGCCAAAAGTATTTTCTATATTAACTCTTACTTTGGACAATGCTTTGTTAAATTTAACACGATCTGCTGCAATGCCAACTCCAGTGCCAAGGTACGGACGCATATTTCGTTTTAGCGGGAATGCTGCTTCGCCAACGATATAGTACGGGAATTTTAAGTTTTTTGTTTTGAATTAATTCATCCTTTGGCAAGTTTATAGTTCTATTCAACAGGTGTTTTCCAAATCCACTCGCAGCTAAAATACCACCATCACTTTGACTGCCATATGCTCCTATGTCAATGGCAGTAAAACAATAGTTGCTGTCACAAGCAGCTAGGAGGACAATGCTGAAGAAATTCTTATAGTTATAAAATAGTGTCCCAGAGTTTGGTGGGCATTGTATGCGTATATGTTTTCCGTATAGAGCCCCCACACAATGAGGCAGACCTGACGTGTGCTCAAAATCAAGAGATATTTTCTTCCACTCCGCTGTATTGGGCTCCGCTAAATAAATGCCGGAAAATTCTTTCCACGGACTGTTGAGTTTTAGTAGTGAAAAGATGTCGCATATAAAAGACAAAGTTTTTATACCCGTATGGTGAAACCAAAGGGTATATTAACTTTGCCTTACCGTTTGTAACGCCAAGATCCCATCATCGCACAAAAAAATGAATGACACCAGTGTGTTTAGAATGATGAAAAAAGTTGAATTTAGCATGTCCGTCCGTCCGTCCGTCCGTCTGTCCGTCCGTCCGTCTGTCCGTCTGTGGCGCGGATTGCGGGTGCACGGATTGAGCTAGAGACTTGAAATTTTGCGTGGATCCGTTTTTCGTAAAATGCGAGGCTAAGTTCGTTAATGGGTAAAAATGGACCATTAGGGGGGGTACCCCCCATACGAACGAAATCGTTTTTTGTGAATATCTCAAAAACGGTGCATCTTATCAAAAAAGTCCAAGAACAAAAGTTATTTAGGATATGATTCTACATAAAACTCCCATACATCAAAATCCGATTGGAATAAATTTTAAAAAATCTTATTGGAAAGTTTGACTTCAAATTGGAATTTTGGTATAACTGTTCGAATTTTGATACGAATATCACCATACGGGTCTCCAATGATTGCCAGATTGGCAATTATAGCTTTTGTTATGTTTTAGGAATCCTTTTTCGAGTTATACAGACAAAGAAGTGAGTTGTGGATTACGAAAAGCGATAAATATAAGGACGAAAATTGTATAAATTCATATTTGTGTTGCGTGCATGATTGAGCGTCTAGTGCAAATAAGCTTTTTGCTGTGACAGCATGACTGACTGCAAGATTGAACGTGTAGGGGCCGCTTTACTTCGTACGCTTTTGCATTGGGCCGGTTCGCATAAGTAAACACAGAGTTCAATTCAACTGTCAAAGCGAGTAAAGCAAGCAAAGCATCTATTGGGCCATCACCTTAACCCTTGGAAGTGTCTGCGATATAACTTAATAGCGTTTCATGAGAAGTACACGTTTCACTACTTTTATTTTAAAAAAAATGGAAAAAAAGATTTTTTTTTATTAAAAAGTATGTCTAAATCAAGACATTAAATTAAGAAGTGTCACACAAAGCACATGAATTAAAAACAACCATTGATAATGGTGGTTTTAATAAGTTGAAAAACAAAAACAACTCCTCAATTTCAACGTTTTAACTAATTCAAAATATTATAAACTTCGGGTTAATTTAATTCAATAGAAGTAAATATGGAAAGAGATGCGGACAACTTATTTACCAAATATTTTAATCAAATAAAAGCCACGATCCATAGCTTATTTTAAAGTCACTAAAATGATTAACAAATATATTTGATTTATTTTTAACTGATTTTTTGTCTTCTTATCCCGTATTTTTATACAATTTCGATTTTTCATTGCATAAATTTTCATTCTTTTTCACTTTTTCAATTACAGCTAGCTACCTTAAATCTTCATGTGGCTCACAATTTTCTAAAAATCACTCAAAAACACAATTTTCGTTCAAATATCAAAGCGCTCTCGCCTTTAAAACACTAAAATAAGAGCGCTTTGAAGCATCAAGGAAAACGCCATTATTGGCTGGGTGCGTGATGGCAGCACCATCTAGTGGTTGCAACTAGGGCGTAATTTTTGACATTTGAATGACCGAACGAGAATCAAACAAATAAATAATTTCTGATGTTTCGTCACGCACACACACCGGCATTCGAGGGACATTACTTGAAAAAAATTGTTAATCTATTTATTTATTTAACTAATATTCCTTCAAGGGAGAAAACCCATATGGCGTTACAATTTTGTTATAGTAATTTATTTAAGTGAAACTGTAAAAGTTATTTTATTTTATCTTATTTTTATTTATTCATTTAATCTTATTTTTTTAATAGGAATTTATAAAATATTGTACAAATTGTGGCGAGAGAGGTGTAGGAAGAGAGGACTAGGATGAGAGGTCTGGGTCGAGAAGGATATTTAGTCTAGGAATTCCGTTAGGGAAGGATGACAGCAGTAGTCGACAGTCGGGAAGAATATGTAAGACGGTTAGCGTGGTATTGCAGACCGAGCATAAAGGTCTGTCAGTCCCTGTCATGTAGTGGCTGTGAGTTACTCTTGTGTGTCCCAATCTGAGTCTTAGGAGTTTGGTCGCCCAATTCCTTGATAGATTTATGTTGTACTAGCTTGCGTACCCGTCGTTGCCGGGTTAAGTTTTTTCAATTTTTTTTATGGTCTATGTTGGAGCTAAACTTTAGACCAATCGGCTCGGTAGTTTCCCCGCGAAAGGGTAACATAGAGGAAGAGCTAAAGGTGCCTCCACACGTTCAATGTTACTTGACAATTTTACTTGAATGACTCATGTTTCAAGTAACATTGATCGTTTGGATGCTTTTCAATGTTACGTTTGCTGGCAATTTCCATCATTGTTACTTGACGAAAATTTTCATCAATAATACTTGTCAAGTAACATTGAACGTGTGGAGGCTCCTTAAGATTCGAGATCACTTTACCCCCCCCCCTTACTCCATGCCAATCGGTTCAGTAGTTTCCCCGCGAAAGAGTAACATAGCCTAAAAACTGAGTTTCGAAATCACTTTACCCCCTCCCCTTACTCCACCCACCCCTCGCGCTACTTTTCCGTATGCCTATGTTGGAACCAGAACTACCACAGACACTTATGCCAAATTTCAAGTCAATCGGTTCAGCCGTTTTTGCGTGAAAGAGGAACAGACAGACACCAACTCATTTTTATACCCGTATGGTGAAACCAAAGGGTATATTAACTTTGCCTTACAGTTTGTAACGCCAAGATCCCGTCATCACACATAAAAATGAATTACACCAGTGTGTTTAGAATGATAAAAATATTTAATTTCTGCATGTCCGTCCGTCTGTCTGTCTGTCTGTCCGTCTGTCTGTCCATCCGTCCGTCCGTCCGTTCGTCTGTCTGTGGCGCGGATTGCGGGCGCACGGATTGAGCTAGAGACTTGAAATTTTGCGCAGATCCGTTTTTTGTAAAATGCGAGGCTAAGTTCGTTAATGGGCAACCCTATGGCCGAGCGACTAAATTTTTTTTTGTTTTTTAAATCCATTTGACCTCATAAAACTAGGAAAAAAATATGAAGATCCTAGTCAACCGCGCCCCTAAAGTAAAATTTCGCCTATTTTTCTTTGCATATTTTTTTTCCGAAACAAAATATTGCAGAGGAAAGTTGTGTTGATTCCAACTGATATGTTTTCATTGTTGCAACATTTGAATTTAATTTGAGTTATGCTAAGCGGAGCAGGACAATCAAAGTCTAAATTTCAATCGAGAGACAGACGCTAATGTGTCGTTCCATTAAAACATCTAGAGGCGCAAGAATGTACATAGCATGACAATTTCCTAGAGTTTTATCTATCACCGAGTTGAGGAGAAATAAAATAGCAATAAATATGATTGCGACTATTTGTCACTGGGCAAACGGGTTGATTTGAGTTCTTTGACCTAAAAACAAATTCATTTAGCAGAATAAAAGTGCAAAAAATCTGAATGTTTACAAGAATCTGTGCAGTGTATAAATAAATTGTGGTAAAAGGACAGAAGTTTCGAAAACTTTTTTAAATGTCGAAATAACCTCAAAAAATACTCACCGTGTTATTGTGTAAAGTGAATAAAAGTTGATTGAAAAAGAAATTTTTATCAATTGATTTAGGGCACAAGAATTACTAGTAGAACTGAAAATTTTACCACAATAAGGCTATAATGCAAAAAAAAAAGTATTTTAACGAAATTTTCCGTATCTGATTAAATTTCTCCTTATTTACAATTTTTGCTACACACACAATTTACGTGTTATTTTCAACCAATGATAAGCCGAAGAAACTTATTCTTCACTATTCGCGGTTTAATTCAACGCAATAAAAAATACAACACGATTTCCTTAATTACACAGTAGACAATTTCTCATGAAACTAGAAAAATTACAGTGAAGATGTTGTAACAATTTTCACCGTACTATGATTGGCATAAAAAAATACTTTCCAAGATTGTAAACTAATGTTACATAAAACAGAACTGAACGAAAAATGTTAAAATCGCTTTAATTCGCGCTCGCAATACCAATTAAATATCCTCGGAAAATCTAGTTTTTTAACTTCTCGATCCACTTTCAACTCAACACGCGTGAGCCTTCCCAATGAATGCAAAACGTTGAAAAATTGAGTTTTTGAATGCTTTATTCTACACTTTAAGTAGGAATTAGAGCTGTGACAGATTCGTCGACAGTAGCAGTGGCAGTGAAATTAGAAATTGGGCTTATAAAATACATTGCATTTCACATAAGCCCATATCAGAATGCAGCAGCGTTTTCGGGGCAGCGGGCAGCAAAAGTTTCCCATTGGCTAAGAGCAAAATTATGACGTACTAAAAGCAGCAAAAATTCTCGATGCTTTTTTAGCGCTATTTCTATTTTTACTGACGCTGCCCGAGCAGTAAATTTTCCATATACTTCGAATATACGCTATACGCCGTCAGAACGCTTATGCCTTCATTAATTTTATCCAAATCATCAAGTACTGTAGACATTTTATGAATGAATAGATAAATTAACAAAATTTCACGAGAAAATCAAACAAATCAGAACTGTCAAACTGGGGCCCTATCGGCCAACACGAATCGAAACGTGTGGCACACGAATTCGACAAAATGGTATCGGCGAACACGAATTCGTGCATGACTGACTCGTTTTCATCGAGTATTTTTCTCGGTGACATTTCAGCTGCCGTGTGTTGTGTCGTTGGAGGACAAAGTTTTGTGAGGTTGAAAATATGTAAGTTTTGTTAATTATTTAAACTAAAATTGTTATGAAATGTTATTGTCTTGTTTAGATAAAGTTAGTGAAATATAAATTATAATGCAATTGTATTGTTTCAACCAAAATAATTGGTTGAAAAATTATTTTATTCGGCGAACAAATGATTTTGCATTATTTGTGATATTTTAACATAAATAAAACCTTTTCAGGCCAAAGGTCACGAATCGAAAACAATATTCAATATTGGTGTCCTTCATGGAGACCCACAAAGACTTGGCTGTGGGCTTTTTACACAGCACAAGTGCAAAAATCACTGCACAAAACTTGTGGCAAGAAGTAGCAGAGATCCTGAACAAAAATGGTGCTCCAGAAAGGGATTGGACGGCCTGGAAGAAGGTACTTGAAAATACTACTAAAAATCATAGAATTTTATAATTTAAAGTATTTTTAGGTATGGTCAGACTACAAGTTCCAGATTAAAAGAAAATTAAGGCATAACAAAACGGAAATGACTGGTACCGGCGGCGGTCCAAACAAACAATTAACGTTTTCTGACCTCGAAGAAAAGGTGATTGAACTTGTTAATCTACGGGCTGCTGTGGATGGCATAGCAGGCGCTCGTTCCTTCGGGGGAAGTTCGCAATCGCATTATTCCTGTGACAGTATCAACAGCGAACAACAGTGTTCGGCCGCAACACCGGGATCATTAAATCAAATAGAGAATTCACCGCATCGTTCTAATCATTCACCTAGTCAAGAAACCAATGATGTATTCGTCAGTAATGTAATGCCACGAAGACGAAGTCATAAAAGGGCTCTTACATCAACCCAAGAGCGGTTGTCGTGCTGTTTGCGGCAAGATTCGTTTTACGTGTTTTTAGTGCCTTTCTACCATGGTACACTATCGTAATCCTAACTATCGGAACTTGCCTGTTGCTGTTAGTGTTTTCTACTAGTGTATTTTAATAGTGATATGAAGCAGACTGAATTATTTTAAAAATGATATATTTAAGTTTGAATAAAACATCTAAGTTTTTGGTTTAAAAATTTGTTTAATTCGGGAGCTCCAGCGGATTTGAGTGGTCGCGAATTCGTTTTCGTATTAGGGAAACATTTTCTTCTTCACTCTCACTGTCAATTTCGAAATTCGCAACGCTAAACATTTCGCTCCTTGTCCCGATAACTTTTTAATTTCAAATTGCAAATTAATAATTTTTGGAGTTTAAAAAACGCGCCTTCTTCGACTTACAAGACACATACAAGTGAGGTTAGGGATAGTTGTCAAACCATAATGGCAAATTGGCAATCTAGGAAAATAGTGGCACTACTATACACACGATACGAACGAGTTCGCCGATACCGATTCAAAATAAATTCGTGTGCGCAAATCGTATCGTGTGTCGATTCGATTCGTGTTCGCCGATAGGGCCCCTGATTTTACTCCGGATTCGTGCTGCTCCATTCCGTGATGGAAGTCAGGAAAACCAATTTTACTGCCAAGGCAGTTTTGCTGCCGCAGCGAATGCTGCTTCATTCTGATATGCGCTATACAATAGTAGTAAAATTTTGACATTTGGCTAGTTCTTACTATTAAGTGGCTTGTAATTTGAATTTAAATAGTTGCCCTGAAAAATCCATTTGCCTTTGATTTTTTCTACAATACCCAGTGAACAAAAAATGTCTTATTAAGGCATTATAAAGGCATTATCTTAATGCATTATCTTTACCTTATTGTTGCCTTAGTTTTGTATAGGCCATTTCCGCGTATATAAGGCCTTACAACTAAGGCAACATTAATAGTAGATGTTTTTTCCCCGGTGATGGCGCTGATTGCTTAGATGGTAAAAATTTCTTTATTAAAACGATCTTTAAGCCTTAATCTATTACTTTTTCTATAAAAATATTTACCGAGTCGTTTAAATTCTCCTGATAGCCAACACAAAACTTCAACAAAAAATAACTTTTTTAGTTCACTTTTCCAACACACGCATAAAAGGCGCGTTTTTCCTTCCATCTCATTTTAATTTGGAGGCTTTTATATTATTTGTCTCATGTCTTAAAGACACCTTAGCGATAATGCCTTAATAATTTTTCACTTGGTAGCTGCATTCCCGACCCATGTAAAAGCTACTGCGAAATTCTCGCTACTACAAATCCTCCCAGTATGAATTAAATTTTCGTGTGCAATTTTAACAAAAATATCCGCCAGATTTTTTTACTTTACGGTATCGAGACCTTGCTTTCGATGTTAGTACTTTTTGTACTTATAGCGAGTGAACAATCGGCTATTTAAATAAATGCTGGGTTCTATAACAAAGACAGAATTTATTGTTATGAATACTAATAATTACAAAAACGCAGGGCCGTACCGACTGGGGGGGATGGGGTCTTCAGTTGGGAATAATAAGTCTTCAGTTGGGAATTTGACCTTTAGGAGTTGGGAAATCTCTTTAGTTGATTTTCCAAAATCCCAACTTGTCTTTTTCTACCTCAAATTTTCTTTTAGTGAACATACGCGTGTTTTTTGACGTGTTTGTTTTTTCACATGCCATTCTGCTTTGGCAACAGCGTCACAGCGAATTGGGAGAGAATGAATAAAAGGCTTTGAAAGAGTAGACACTCGACCGTAAGAGGAGTACAGTAGAACGCGCTTAAATGCAACACGCGTAAATGCAAAACTCGTGTAATTGCACGCAAAATTTGTGCATGGAGGATTTTTAAGCATTTTTCATATAAATATACACGGATAAATGAAACACGCTTAATTGCAATACTTGCTTAAATGCAACCATTTTCACATCCGCAAAAGTATAAGTTATATGAAATTTTACACGCTTAAATGCACATGTGCAAAAATGAAATGTAATTACACAAAAAAAATATTCGGGTCTACCGGGGAACTCGATTCGATTTGATTTTCGTTTCGATTCGTCGTTTCGATTCGTTTCAAATTTGCGACCGGTGAACTTGATCGAATCGACGCAAAAGTACTGCCACAAAAGAAACGTGTAAAAGTCGCATTATTCCAAATTGTACTAGATTAGTTTTAAATTTTAGCATAAATTCATAAACGTCAAAAAAATTGAGTGGTTTATTCAATAAAAACTTTTCTCAGTGGAAGATGTTCAATAGTGCAAATTTTTTTGTTTTGATGGAGGAGGAAGAAGAAAATACTAATTTAACAACTGTATTGCGGATTCTTCAATGGCAGAGAAGCTTTTTTGCTTGTAGCTCCCTCCGCCTGTTCCCACCTGCTGCTTTTTATTGAATACCATCTTCTTCTTCAGTTTGAATTTGAAGTCGATCCAAACCTATAATTACAATATGCACAATCACAGAAATGTCACAAATGTATAAAAATGATGTTAAATACTTTTTTCCAGCCATCAGCATCCCGATTAGGAAGGCCCAGACTATTTATTTTTTTCGGCACACGTCTGCCAAAACTCCTTCGTGTCTTCTCGACCCTTTACAAAGCCTTTGGCTATGTCCCCATGGCTCTGCATTAAGTGGATAAGCTCCTCGTACTGGCGGTTAGTCGTGACTTTTGCCCTAAAATTCATTTGAAAATTTGTAAGGAGAAATTCACATTGAATAAAAATAACATTCATTACAAATTTCTATGAATAAGAAGAACAAACTTACATTTCGATCCACTTTCGATCACACAAATCTAAACGTCACAAACTTCGATTTCGATCGTTGGCGTATTGTCGCGAATCGAATTCAACGGTGCCAGCTGTTCGATTTAATGTTCGATTTGAATCGAATCGAGTTCCCCGGTAGACCCGATTGTTATTTTTATTTGATAAAATGAATTCTTAATTAGGTTCTTTGTTTTTGTGTAGCCTTGTTGAATTTAAATGTTTATTACAGGAATATTAAAGTTGCATGTTTATCTTTTGCTCGCATAATTGCAGATTAATGTGCATTTATCCGTGCTGCCGTGCTACGTATAAATGCAAAACACGGATAAATGCACATAAAATTCTGCGAAATTCGATGTGCATTTAAGCGTGTTCTACTGTATAATGTTCTCATCAGTTTATGGCACAGAACTATATAACATAGAACAACTGTCACCATACAAAGCTCTGCTGAAAAATGGTCCCAAAAGTATTTCCCTCTTTATCGTACGTGAACGCATCCACTGAACTGTATAATGTCGCGAAATTAAAATTTCGTCTGCCGCGAAATTCAAATTTCACAAGTTTGAGACTAACTTTAGGCGCCAACACCATTCCCAAAGTCTATTTTCCTTTGAAAAAGGCTCGTGTTGAGTCAATCAGAGCTGTGAACACATCACTTGAGGCTATAGCCGAAGTTCTCTTTGATATTGCGCATTCAAGCCTGAGTTACATTGCGACGACAAGGCGACACGAGACGTCGACGAGACTCGTCGGAGTTGTCAAAGTAATTTTCAATGTATGCTTTTGTATTGAATTGATTACATTGCGACGACAGCGACACGACAACGCCACCAAAGTTCGAAAAAATGAACTTTTGTTGCGACGACATGTTATGACAGTTGAAATGTTTGGTTAGGTTAATTGTGTTTGAGTTGCTCTTTTTTGGTGAAAAATTGGCAATTTTATCAAAATGCAGAGATTATCGAGCGAGCAATTGGACAAAATGATTAATTTAGTGAAAAATAAACCCGAAATATTTGATAAACGGAGCAAACTCTATAAAAACAACGAGTGGAGAGATGGTGTGTGGCTTGAAATTGCGAAGCAAATAAATTCTCACGGTAATGTTATTAATAAATTTAATAAATTTTGGTTTTATAATGGTTTGAATTTAGACAAAACTTGTAAAATGGCATGGAAGTCTCTAAGAGACCAATTCCAAAGAAGCATAAAAAAATCAAGGGAGCAAGTGGTCAAGAGGCACCAGATTTTGACAAGAAACAATATAAATTCTTTGAAAATCAATCACAAATGAATTGGAAAAAATTAAAAATTTAAATTAAATTGTTTTTATAATGCCTTATAACAATATTTTCTTTACTTTCTGCACTCTCATCTTTTACTTTCAAAAAATTTTGTTAGGTTATAGGATTGTTTGTCGCGTGCTCGCAGCTCTGGTAATGTAACTTGGATGACGATAACGACAATGTCGCGCGACTCTCGTCGACGTCTCGTGTCGCCTTGTCGTCGCAATGTAACTCAGACTTCAAGCACAACCCATTTTGACGCGAAACCAAAGAGCAAAGCGTTGGGTTTGCGTAAACGTGTAATAAGTTTCGATTTCATCGTTTCTATTATGTTTATGAAAAACATAATGTACAAAATGAAAGCCCTAACAGAGTCTCTAGAATCAGTGCAGCTCAACATAATTAATGCTTTGTCATTAATTAAAGGCACTATCGAAACACTGGAAAAAATTAACAACGATACTGCCGCCATGAATGACTTGATATCAAGTGCCAAAAAGTTCTCAAGTCAACTTGGCATAGAAGCAGAGAACGATTTTGAGCGACATCACAGAAGGAGGGTGGCTCCAAAGCGAGTAGATGAATCACGCGACGAGGAGGCTCACTTCACTTTGGAGTCATTTTTTCGCAAAGAGTTTAAATGTGTCCTAGATACATTAACTTCTCTGCTACAATCTAATGTCAGTACTTGCCTCAATAGCATGAAGCCTCTCTTTGACATCTTTCCAATTCCAGTTTCAGAAAGCGTTTTGACAATAGCTAATTTGAAGAAGGTAGTGGAGGTGATTCCTTCCCATGACTAGAGACCAGATGTCTATGCTTTACAGGCTGAGATGGAAATTCTGTTTCGGGATTGTAAAAAAGCAAAAAACATGGTAGAGATTGTTAAGCGAGCACGAGAAATGAAAGGGGTACTTAAATTAGCATTTCAGCTAATAACTTTTGTTCTATGAGCGCAAATTCAGCCAGCTAAAACTTGTGAAAAACGTTCTAAGGTCGACTATGGGAGACGAAAGACTGAGTTCTTTAATGATACTACACATCGAAAAAGACCTAACTGATACAATTGACCTTACGAAATTTGTTTCGGTATGGGCAAAGTTAAAGGAAAGACGAATCCATGTACTATAAATTAGATATGTACAGACTCTAGTTGAAGTCATCTTCAACGGTTATCTTTTCTCTCAAGGGTCGCATAAGATTATTAGTGTTTACCCTTTATTTAATTGTATGTGAAAAATAAAAAAAATTACAATATGTTAACATAACCATGATTCTTTATTATAATTTCTGGTCAGAGATTCTGGGTAAGGAAAAGAAATTTTCATTAGGTACATCCTAGTTAGGAAGAATTAGATGTTCGAGTTGGGAAAATTGAGATGTCTCCCCCCCACCCCCCAATCCAGAGCCTTCGATACGGCCCTGCAAAAACGTGAGATGTAAATATCGACGCGGCGAGTCGATCTACTCGAACAAACGCGTAGACGAAAATAAATGAGAGTTCCGTTTTCCTTTACGAGGACAGCCGTTTATATTTCGGGTATAACAAAGAAAAACAAATATTTATCTTTAAACATGGTTTTATTGTTTCTCAAAATATTCTCCACGATGATCAATACACTTGCATTTGAACCAATCCGAAAAGCATTTTTGTCACTGTGGCATGAGCCTTTTTTGAGCGATTGTCAAATTATGTGGGATCCAATGCGAACATAGCTTCTTCACGGCTAAATGTTCATGCAATATCTTAAATACGCTGGTGTTACTAATGCCCAGGAATGCCTCACTCTCCCTATATGTCACATGACGATCTTGCATTATCAGCTCAGGCACAGCATCGATGTTTTGTGGCACAACAACCGATGTTGGACGACCTTCACGAAATTCATCCAGGAGAGAACCTCGGCCACGATTGAATTCACTAAACCAGGGATACACAGTAGTCTTTGATGGTGCTGCATGACCATATAAAGCTAGAGCCTGAATCGTACGTCGATGCGTCCGTCATGCGTGCGTCCGGTTGACAGTTCGATGCGGTAACAGTTGGGTACGGCATCGAATCTGGAGTTAATTCATTGTTTTGCACTTCTTCTATTAGTTTATCGTCGAAACAATTACTTTCAATTTGTTCCATACTTAAATTGCTTAAATCGTAAACAAACTTTTTTGCGAAATGACATTTCCGTGCGTTGCCGCATGTAAAAGTAGAAATTTGACCTACTCTATGCGGTTGCCGCATCGGAAAACGTATTATTAGGGGAGTACTCATAGCAGCCCGTTGATTCTACTCGAACTGTCAACCGGACGCACGCATGACGGACGCATCGACGTACGATTCAGGTTCTACCTTAAAGATTTAAGTTCATCGAAGCACTGTTGTTGAGATAATCCACGTCGAAAATTGTGAAAAATAATCGCACGAAAATTCTCACGAGTTAATTCCATTTTTTGCCCGAGATTAAATTTTCAAGTCACTGTAAACAACACAAATAGCGTCCGTATATCAAAACGTTCTGAGTGCGTATACTGTCAAAAATGTTAAACTTTCCGATGCAGATATCAGAATCCACTTACCACTACTGGTATTGGCAGTTCCCGAAATATAAACGGCTACCCTCGTATTCCAATCGGTGGTAGGCTTTACCGGGGTTGCTAACGTCGGTTCCTCACATATACTCCCCCCTTAGGCTGCAAATGAGATGATCTATGCGATGCGATGTCCGATGCGGTTCTAAACGACGGGTGCACATAGTATGGAATCCAATGTAAACGATCTTTGACAGCTGTAAACTTAATGAGATTTCATTTAATATGACTTAAGGGGGCTGTTGTGATCACGTACTAACCATGAACTATAATTTAGTACCAGCCTACAACCCGAATCTAGTACACAAACACTTCCTCGTTGTTCTTGTACTTTCGTCAGTAATGTCACAACTAACTTTAAGGAGAGTGTAATAAATAAATAATTGATAAGCATTACTGGAGTTTTTCCTTTCTTGTAGTTAGCATAATAGGTAGAACACCGAGTTGCAACCAAGCAAAAATTTTCTCAAATCAAGTACCAAAGATATGCCGACTCGATTCTCCCAAAGAAACCAACGGACTTCACCTTGGAGGAGTCGGTTAAAAATCTTAAGCATATGTTTGGGTATAATGAAACAAAATTTTCAATGCGTCATAAGTGTTTCAATCTTGCCAAGTTCGATACCGAAGATTTTAGTGAATATGCAGCACGCATTAATAAGTACGGCGAGAAATTTGATGTTACAAACTGTTCTGCTGACGACTTCAAGGTACTTCTCTTTATCAGCGGGTTGGAGAGTCCCTTAGATTCCATAATTCTTGAAAAGCTGCTCACTAAAGTCGACGCACAGTACGTTCAGATGAAAGCAGCCCCGACTGTTGCAGCAGCAGCGGTTCAAAAGTTGACACTCAACGATCTTGTCAATGAAGCTTACCGGCTTATTTCACTAAAAAAAAGACAAATCTAAAATTGTGGAAACAGCCATCACATCAGAAGTTTTTTCAATTCAGAACGCCAAGTATACAGGATCGGGAAGAGCAAGCCCTATTTCCGGCCACAGTTCGCGCAAATCGGGTCCCCCCAAACCAACAAGTCCATGCCGACTCTGCGGGGCAGAACACTGGGAGCGAGATTGTGAATATCACTCGAAAGAATGTGGCGCTTGCAAGCAAACTTTACACAAAACAGGATTTTGCGGCTCTGCAATCGCTCGCCTTAAGGCGATGAGACAACCAAGGTTCAAACAAAGGCAAAATGATTCCGCTCGGATAAATCAAGTCACAAAAGACGCAGTAGTCGACGTATCACAACGTAAATTTATCGCACCAAGCATCAATGGCGCGCCAGTGAAGCTACAACTCGATTCGGCTTCTGATATTACCATAATCTCACAAGCAAATTGGAAGAAACTGGGCAAACCAACTATCGACCCGTGCGACATACAACCGGGAAGCGCTTCAGGCGACCCTGTCCAAGTATGGGGCTCCTTTCCAGCGAAAATCAATTTATTGGGTATCGATTGGATTACTGCCTTAGGATTGTGGAACGTTCCATTCGCAAGTATTTGTAACAACGTTAACATAAATTCGAAGATCAACATCAATTCGAGTCAGCAGCTCGCAGCCGAAGTCAAGGCAAAATTTCCTACTCTGTTCTCGCCCGGTCTCGGGTGCTGCAATAAAATAAAAGTGTCACTAACACTCAAAAATGGCGCAAAACCAATATTTCGCAACAAGCGCACAGTACCATTCGCAGCTGCGCCCATCATTGAAGAAGAACTCAACAGGTTACAGCATTTAGGAGTCATCACCCCTGTCCAATACTCGGATTTCGCAGCACCCATTGTTGCAGTAAAAAAAAAGGACGGAAAAATTCGTATCTGCGGTGATTATTCTACCGGGCTTAACGCAATTCTGGAACCAAACAAATACCCACTTCCGACTCCCGAACAAATCTTCGCGGGTTTATCGGGCGGACGAATTTTCAGTAAAATCGACCTATCTGATGCGTTCCTTCAACTGGAACTTGATGAGGAATCGAAAAAAAATGTTGACCATCAACACGCATGTAGGACTTTTCAATGTTAATCGCATGCAACCAGGAATCAAACCAGCTCCAGGAACTTTTCAAGAGTTAATGGCAAAAATGTTGAGTGGACTAAAAGGAACATTTGCTTTCGTTGACGATATTGTTACTTGTGGAGAAGACGAGAAAAATCACCGTGAACGACTCTTCGAAGTACTCGATCGCCTCCAAAATTATGGATTCAAGCTTCGCATCGAAAAATGTTTATTTGGTGAAAAACAAATTCCGTTTTGTGGTCACGTTATAGATGCACAAGGCGTCAGACCCAATCAGGAGAAAATACAATCAATCCAAGACATTCCTCGACCAAATGACGTATCAAAACTACGATCATTCTTGGGGGCGATAAATTACTACGGTAAATTTATAAAAAACATTAAATCGTTACGTGGACCGCTAGACGAACTACTTCAAAAAGACAAAAACTTCATCTGGACATCGGAACAGGAAAAATCTTTTGTTGACCTAAAAGAAGCTCTGTCATCGGACTTGGTCCTTACGCATTTTGATCCAGCGAAGAAGATTATTGTCGCGGCGGACGCATCGAGTTACGGAATGGGAGCTCTACTCATGCACGAATTTTCCAACGGCATGTTGCGATCTATCATGCACGCCTCTGCATCGTTCAGTGCTGCGGAGAAAAATTACCCTGAAATCCAACGAGAGGCCCTTGCACTGAATTTCGCAGTAAAAAGATTTCACTGCTACATTTATGGGCGCACATTTGAGCTTCACACCGACCACAAACCGCTGCTCGCCATATTTGGATCAAAAACTGGCATTCCAACTTACACTGCGAGTCGGCTACAGAGATATGCTTTGACACTGCTGGCCTACGACTTTTCCATCAAATACGTCAACACGGAAAGTTTTGGTTACGCCGATATTGTTTCAAGACTTATTGCAAATCATTCGAAGGAGGACGAAGACGCAGTCATCGCATCAGCTCACCTGGAAGATCAAGGGAAATGTTTTGCTATTGAAACGGCCTACCAACTTCCAGTTAAATTCGAAAACATTAAGGAGGCGACGCAAAACTGTCCCGTAACAAAAGAGGTGTTAAAGTTCGTTTCAACCGGCTGGCCGGCATCGAAAAAGGAGATTCACGACCCTCAAATCATCAAATTTTTTGATCGACGGGACAATCTAATAGCTATCAAAAATTGCATCTTCTTCGGAGACCGGATTGTAATTCCCAATGTACTTCGCAGTAAAATCCTCACCGAGCTACATTCAGGCCACCCTGGCATTGTCCGTATGAAACTACTAGCCCGCGGCAAGGTATATTGGCCAGGTATTGACGACGACTTTAAGAATACAGTAAAAACCTGCGGAACTTGTGCTGAAGTGTCGAAATCACCAGTAAAATGTTCACTCCAGCCGTGGCCTTCACCGAAAGGACCTTGGAGCCGTATTCATGTGGATTTTGCTGGCCCTATCAACAGCTTCTACTACCTGGTCATTGTCGACGCCTACAGTAAGTGGCCTGAAGTTTTTAAAATTACTTGCACTACGTCATCCAAAACAATGGAGTTATTAACAGAAACATTCTCCCGCCATGGTCTATGCGATACAATAGTGTCCGACAACGGGCCACAATTCATTTCGAGGGAATTCAAACGGTTTTGTCAAGAGTTGGGAATCAATCACATAAAAACAGCACCTTACAGCCCCCAGTCAAATGGACAAGCTGAACGATTCGTCGATTTGCTTAAAACAGGACTGCAAAAGGCAGAGGGGAATATCGATCAAAAATTGCGAACGTTTCTATTTTATTATCGTCTAACACCATCGTATTCACTTGGAATGAAATCGCCATCCGAACTAATACAGAATCGCGCTATGAAAACGAAGCTCGACTTGCTTAAGCCAGAGGAACAAACGCACACACAGCGAAACATCCAAATGCAACAACAATTTAATAAGCGGCATGGTGCAAAATGGATTGAATTCGTAGTTGGAGATGAAGTCTATTACAAACTAAGCCAACCAGTCGGGAAGTGGAAGTGGGTTGAAGCTGTCATCACTGACCGAGTTGGTTCTGTCAACTACGTAATTAAGACGGGTACACAGTCTGGAGGACGAACTGTTAAAGCTCATGCTAACCAACTTAAACATCGCTACACTAGGAATGAGCTTCTCGATTCATTTGGTATTTCGGACGTATGTGACAGCGGAATTGAACCGATCATCACGCCACACCCAACACAGGCGAACAGTAGCCGTACTGATCAACAGCTGGATCTTGAGGAATTAGATGTTTTTGAAGACGCCACGGACGAAAATCACACCGAAGACGTCTCGCAAGATGATGTTCGGTATGAAGAAACACCAATCCGTCGCACAACGAGGATCAACGCGGGAGTTCCGCCCTTACGATATGATTCAGCTACCAATTAACTTAAAAGGGGAGGAGTGTTGTGATCTCGTACTAACCATGAACTATAATTTAGTACCAGCCTACAACCCGAATCTAGTACACAAACACTTCCTCGTGGTTCTTTCGTCAGTAATTGTATTACTCCGAGACGGGCTGTCACAACTAACTTTAAGGAGAGTGTAATAAATAAATAATTGATAAGCATTACTGGCGTTTTTCCTTTCTTGTAGTTAGCATAATAGGTAGAACACCGAGTTGCAACCAACACCGGGTTTACTACAGGGGCCATTTCAATCATTTCTAAGCAAAAGTATCCCCAAGATGAATAAGAAACCTACATTTGTTAACATTTCAGAAACAAATTTCATAACAATTTTGCGAATTGACTACATTTCTCAAAATCACAAAAACTTCAATTATTTTAAACAAAACTTCTTTTTATTCACTCTGCCACCTTATTATTACTAATTTAACTAAAAACGGAATGTAAGGTGCAATAAAAGTGGATTTTAATTGAAATTAATTTCTGAACTGTGAAGAAGGTAAACGATGTATACGACGAAATGGTTTCGATTCTATCGCGTCGTTTACATCGTACAGCATCGTGTATCGCATCGTCGCCACTATGGGCGCTTCCATTTAGTTCAGTGGTTTCCTTAGCATCGTGCACCGCATCGCATAGTTCATCGCATTTACTTTGCTTGCAGTCTTAGTGAAGGGAATATTATTGCCTGAAACGATCGCGGGTTCCATATCTCGTAACATACGGATCGGGTGTAGTATTTTTACTGTTTCGCTTTGTTGTTGTTGTTGCAGGAGGGTCCTTGTGTCCAGGTGGTCTTTCATCGGTCAGATGTTTTTCCGCGATGAGAAACACAGGTTTGAGATGATCAATGCTTATGTTTGTGGGTTTTCCCTTAACGTCGATGATGAAGAATTTTTCAGTGCGTTGTGCTACTGGAAAAGGTCCTTCGTATGGTCTCTGTAGACATTTGCGGACTGCGTCGTTTCTAATAAAGAATATGAACGAATATTTTTTGCTTGGCGTGACTGTAATGGCAATAATTTGGATATAACGCTTCGTAGACGTTGCAAGAATTCTTGCTCGCTTTCTATTGTTGCTTGCGAGTTGAAGAAATCGCCTGATAATCGAAGAGGTTCGACAAAAACCATTTCTGCTGGAGACACTTGAATATCTCCCTTCAAGATCGCTCTCAAACCAAGTAATACGTGCGGTAAGACGTTTACCTAATTTTCCGTCTCAAAACACATGATATCTGACTTCAGCGACCGATGCCAGCACTGGATTAACCCATTTGCCTGAGGGTAATATGCCGTTGTTCTCGAACGCTGGCTGCCAAGGGATCATAGTAATTTCTTAAACAGTTTGCTACTTTTCATGTGATACTTTATTAGCATCGATACTTTATAGCCGGTATCGTATCGTATCACACGAAGTTTAATTTCTATAAGAATTACACCGCGTCTTGATTAACAATTTTTTATCCCAAGAAATATCTCACCGCAATGAGATTTTTTTGACAGCTGGGCCGAAAATCTCTTGAAATTTTATTTCTCAAGATGGCGATGAAAAGAAAACACCTAGTCGCCGCACTCGCAATTAATGCAATACGTGAAATTGAAAAGGCTGAAACAGAAGAACAGACGAAAAGAAAAACCTCTTAATGTTATATATTCTCTTCCGAAGCTTTTTGTATCGTATTGTTTGTAAAAATTAGTTATTTTCGCAACTACTTGTCGGGAGAATTTAGATTCCGCCATCTTGAATCGGGAAATTCTATGAAATTTTGCAATTGGAAGATTTCATGAAATTTATCTCTGGAATTTTTTATCGCCGTCAACTCGAGCTCTGATTGGTCAATCAAAATCTCTGCGATGAAAAATCCCAAGTGAAGACACGGTGTTATAGTGTCTCCACCTGACGGCCTGATATATAGTATCTCTAGTCCGGCATTGACTCTACCCTGAAATATAAATGGGCATTTCCACACACAGTTGTAACGACAACACATAACGACAACCAGTTCGAGTCCACACGCTGTTGTTACCAGTTGTGTCAGTTTTATATGTGTGAGTGCGAATATTGGCATTGTGGTTTAAACGTGAGTAGAGAAGCATCGTAGTGTGAGAAATCATAATTTCACCCATGGAAAAATTTTATTGCTGTTTACTTGTGTTAGTGCATGCACAACTTTTGGTCACTCTTGAACTTCGCCCAAACGTTCATCACTTGCAGAACCCCCTCCACTAGTCACTGACCAATCAGAACCCAATCCGCAGATGCAAGAATACACGTGTGGAAAGGCCCAATCGCATCTTAAGCATGCTACAGACAGAGCTACATGTCCGTAGGCATGTCCGTGAAAACTGAATTTTAAGAGTCTGTAGGCTGGTAGACAGACGGTTGAGCTACATGTCGACAAAATCAAAATATTTTGAATTTCGCGTTGCTTCAAGTTTGGCTACATGTCTTAACGTCTGTACGTCGGTATGCTAACTTGATTGCTAACATCATTGTGAAAACGGAGCCGCAGTGTTCACATCTAAATAAATTGAGAGTCATTGAAGGAAAACAATTGTATTATGATGGCTTCTATAGCGAATAATGAATTTTGTCGAGATTTTTTCGAACTCTATCGAAGTCTACCGGTGTTGTGGCAAATAAAATCTGAAAATTTTAAAAACAAAAGTTTAAAAAATAAGGCTTGGGATGATTTATTAACAAAGTTTAAGCAAGTGGAACCCAATTGCAGCATACAAACACATCAACAGAGTGACAAAGTTCTCTGTTGTTCATCAACAGAGGACTTTGTCGCACTGGTGATTTTTCTAAAATGATGTCCATATTACATGTCTATAGACATGTAGACAGTCTGTTGGTTTTAGCTTTAAGACATGTCGATAGACATGTATCCAGTCTGTAGGGGCTTTTATAACCCCCTGCCGCAACATATCGAAAAGTTACATATGATGCCGGCTTACCCCAGGTCTTCATTAACAATATTTTATCCCGTGAAATATCTCACCGGAATGAGATTTCTTCACAGCTGGGCAGAGATTTTTCATGGAATTTCATTTCTTCGCATGCCTTTGAAGTTAAAACAACTCGTCATAGTTATTGCAAAATATTAGAAACAAAGAAAAGCAGGCGAAAAGAAAACCTCTTAATGTTAAATATTCTCTTCCAAAGCCTTTTGTATCGTGCAAGATTGCAAGATTTCATGAAATTTATCTCTGGGATTTTTTATCGTCGTCAACTCGAGCTCTGATTGGTTAATCAAAAATCTCTGCGATGAAAATCTTAAGTGGAGAGACGGTCTTATATTTATTAATACAGATCTATGAACGATGCACGATACCTTTTCGTATCGATGCTTAGCACGCGAATTGATACTTTTCATCCGATACTACTCATGAGTACAAAATCGATACTTTTGATTCGATTCTGTGTCCCTAAATACGACAGCGGCGCTTCAACTATGAAGTTAGAGACCTCTCATGAATTCATTTTGCTGCCTCTTTCGCTGTTGCTGTCACGTTATTGTAACTCCTACATAACCCTACAGTGCGCAATTATGCATATATAAATCAACTACGATTGGAAAAGCCAAAAAAAATTTCTTTAAGTCTCTCTCGAGTCGTTGAGTACGGTTGGAGGAATCGCCATTTTGAGTGTCTTTAGACTACAGACTTGTGTGTTCCAGGGGGGCTCAGGTGTCGGTCATGATCCCGACTGCAAAAGCCAGATTTAACCTGTCGCCACTTTCATGGTGCACATGGTTTCTATTTAGAAGTGAAATAACACAAATTAACGTCAGCTGGTTGGATTACAGACATGACCATATAGTTTAACTGGGCCAATCTAACACAAACACCAAAAAAAAAATTATCTTCTAGTATATCTTATTTTTAATTTTTAAAAAATTGAGCATTTTAGGGTTAAGCCTTTAATTCAAGTGAGAATTAATGTTGCTATTTAGCGAGCTTATAACCTAAAATTTATATATCTCACACGTTCCATACAATTTTCATAATGCGGGAAATAACATCAAATAAACCAAACGGTAATAAGAAATAAAACATTTTATGAAGTAAAACCTTTTTCAAAGTATATTTATTGAACAAGAAAACTCCGACACCAGATGGAAATTTTGATTTTGGCACTAATATTACACAAATTGACACAAAATGCTTTCCAGCTATTGCCGGAGTATAAATAAACGCACCAATAATGCAAATTTTAAAGAAAAAAGGTGTCTGTCTCGCAGAGACGGCCAGGAGGCGTGGATCCGCCTACAACGATCACCAATAGATATTTAAGTAAGAAATTTTAGTGAAAAGGAAATTAAAGAAATAAAAATTTTATTTAAAAATAATTTAATTTATAATTGGTTTATGACAAGAGAAGTGTGAAATAAAAATCATACATACAGTGTTCAAAACGCTCCCATTTCTAATGTTTCGTTCTGCTCCCAAGGAGGAATTGAAACCAATTGAAAATAAAAATCACTATCTAGAGAACGAAATTCAGCATTTCAGTAAAACCAATGATTACCTAATATAGATAAAAAAGTTCTCCTAAAATATTTGGTTTGAGAGAGGGACAACTAGCGACATGCTGGCGGTTTCAATTTCTGTGTGAATACTGAGTTATTTATGTGTGCGGCCTCATCTCAAGTGTTCCCACATCTCAGTTGTAATGCGTAATTAGTTCTAATGCGCCTCGAAAAAACCATAAAAAAAATCGCAGAATGGCAATACACAAATTTGAATCTCAGCAGTCAGTTAGTTAAAAATCAAAACAAACCACCAATTTCGGTGGAAACTTTAGTTTTCGTGTTAATTTCGTTAATTTTTAGTGTATTTCGCGATTTAAATAATAAAAAAGTGTCATAATTTGCTTGAAAATTTTCGCGAACTGTCAGGCCGCTGTCGGAAGCATGATGGTGTTGGTGCAAGGGTTGTGTAAATAGAATACAAATTTTTGACCGCTATAAGGATATGAAAATCTCGTTTGGTTTAGCCCTGACTAAACGACAAGTTTCTGGTTTTTTCTTTAACTCCATATGACATGAAGGAAAAAAAGGGAAAGATGGTGTTGCTCGGTGACTTTTTTTTATCGCGCATCTCTTTTCTCTGCCGGAATAAGTCCATTTTTGCAAAACTAATTAATAAACTCTTCCTGCTGATTATTGATTCGGGAGTATACCCCAGCAAACTGAAGATCCAAAAAGTTATCCTGATTTTTAAATCTGGGGATCCATCAAACCCTACAAATTATCGGCCCATATCACTTGTCCCCACGATTGGTAAAGTGGTTGAAAAATTAATTGCGACTAGACTGAGTAAGTTTCTATATGACATGGACTTTTTCTTCTTGCATCAATATGGGTTCAGGCAAGGATCTGGTACCAACTCAGCGATAGCCCAATTAGTAGACATAGTTTGTGCAAGTTTTAATGAGAAACACATAGTAGGAGGATTATTCTTGGACTTGCAAAAAGCTTTTGATAGTATAGATCACACAATTTTGTTAAAAAAATTAGAAAAATATGGTGTACGAGGTGTAACCTTACGAATTTTTCACTCCTACTTAACTGACAGATTTCAGTTTGTCAGATACAATAAACATGACAGTGTATATAGTTTGATAACTCGTGGTGTGCCGCAGGGGAGTGTGTTAGGTCCATTGTTATTTCTGATTTATATAAATGATTTGGGTAATTTATCTCTAAATGGGAAAGTATTAAGTTTCGCAGACGACACTGCACTGTTTTATCCATCAACCTTAGAAACGGTGATCAGAGATAGAATGATTGAAGATCTTTCAAAAATTTCTAAGTATCTCCTATGTAACAAACTTACACTGAATGTGAATAAAACAATTTTTACCATTTTTAGACCGACAGGTAGAGAAATTAGGTCCACATCAATTGTCTTTCAGAACGAGGAGATAAAAGAACAAAGGGTAGTTAAATATCTAGGCATTTACCTTAATTGTAATCTAACTTGGGTTGACCACTTACATTTCTTGCGGAGCAAAGTGCTAAATGGTATTAGAATACTATATAAGCTCAGAACACTAGGCGTCAACACAAAAATAATGCTTTATCATGCAATAGTGCAGTCACATTTAACAGGTAACATTATAATCTGGGGTGCAACTTACTCAACTCAGCTAAAATCTCTACAAAGACTACAGAATAAGGCGCTAAAACTGGCAAATAACCTAAACAAACGTACTAGTAGCCAATTACTATATTCCGATCTAGTTTATCCAATTTTACCTCTCAGTGGTCTCTTTGCTAAGCAGTCTTGTTTATTCGTGTTCAAATCGATTCACAGTTTGCACTACAGCACTATAGAATTTGAGTTTGTTAGTCATAATTTGAACACTAGATATCGCTCGGGTAGCAACCTACTAGTACAACACCCAAGATTGGAATTAACCAAGCAATGCATTAAATATAGGGGCTGCACACTGTACAATTTACTACCCTCAGAGATGAGATCTGTCAACTCTATTGTTTTGTTTAAAAGATTATTGAATAATTGGATTAAAAACAGTTACATAACTAGTTATGCTTTCAATCTACCATGCTAATACCTGCCGTTTTATCTTTTTTCTTTTTGTTATTTTTATGTTGGAAATTTATAGAGCATACTCTTACTCATTTGGATACGTTGTTTTTTGTTAATCTTTCTCATTTTCACTAGTTAAGCATTACTTTGAATTGTATATATTAGTATATTATGCTGATGTTATTAGTTTAATTTTTTCTTTTCTTTTTCATTATTTTTTAATTTGATATTAAATATTTTGTTTGTCTTTTCTTTTTTGAAATAGTTATTAATAACCTGTAAATACTCCATTCTAGTTGGATTTGTAATTAAATAATGCTTCAATAATGCCAAAGGCGCTGAAGCATAAACACTATTGTAGCGTAGTTATAATTAATTTAAGTTATTGGATTGTAAACTTATTAAATAAATACTAATTATTAAAAAAAAAAAAAAAAAAAAAAAAAAAAGTAGTCGACAGCATCATTCCGTAGTCGACAGCATCATTTCTCTCCTTTTATCATTTAGCTCAAATGGACTTGTTGAAAAAAATCATTTTGTAATACTCGCACAGAACAAACCAAAATATTGGACCAACACATACACAAGGGCCGACAGCGGCCTTTCACAATTTCTTTAACTGTCAATGGCGATAGGATTTTTTAGCAAAAAAAAAACACTTTTATTTCACTTGTTACGTTGCTTAAACAGAAAAAATGCCTGGCAAGGAACATTTTACGGAATGTTCTGCCGACATAACGAAATATCCCGAGAGTTTTGCATTTCTCACACAAAAGCAATTAGTGTCTTTACAAAGCAAATGAAACAGACGATAATGTACTCTTCTTCAGAAAAAAAATTCTTACGCGTTTCCTAACTATATATCTCTAAACTATGGTACCGCGAAGCTCAAAATTACTCTCTTTAAAGAACGAAAGAGAAATCATAAAAAAATGCACACAAAGAAAGCATTAAAAAAGTATAAATGTGAAATCTGTACTACAAGCAGCAAACACAACATAACAGCCGCAGTGAACATTTAGATTTTGATTTTTTAAAAAAACATAAAAGCTATAATGGCCAATCTGGCAATTATTGAAAACCCGTATGGTGATATTCGTATCATAATTCGAGCAGTTGTACCAAAATTCCACTTTGAAGTAAAATTTTCCAATAAAATTTTGTAAAATTTATTCCAATCGGATTTTGGTGTATGGGAGTTTTATGTAGAATCACATCCTAAACAACTTTTGTTCTTGCACTTTTTTGATAAGATGCACCATTTTTGAGATATTCGCAAAAAACGTTTTCGTTCGTATGGGGGGACCCCCCTTAATGGTCCATTTTTGCTCATGAACGAACTTGGCCTCGCATTTTACGAAAAACAAATCTGCGTAAAATTTCAAGTTCGAAATCCGCGCTACAGACGGACGGACGGACGGACATGCTAAATTCAACTTTTTTTATCATTCTAAACACACTGGTGTAATTCATTTTTGACGTGGATACGTCTTGGATTTTGGTAATGGGGGTACAAATTAGAAAATCGGCTTGCTGCCATGATAACAAATATGCAATCGATAAAACTCGATAGTTTGTGGTGATATCTGAACAAAACCTGTGTTATAAGATGAGGGCTACATTAAAGCATTGTATAGGATATTTTGTTATGTTAAACTATGTTCAATTATGTTTTTAAAAAGCAAAATCAAAATTTTTACTCCGCTGTTATGCTGTGTCTGCTGCTTGCAGTACAGATTTCACATGTATACTCTTTTTATGCTTTCTTTGTGTGTATTGAATCTCATATAGAACTTGATTGTTTCTCTTCTCTAAATGGGTTGTTCTGATTCTGGCTATTCATATTATTTCGGTTCAATTCGCTTTGGAGGAATTGAAAAAAATTGAAAATAAAAATCACTCTCGAGACAACGAAATTCAGAATTTCAGTAAAATGCTCCAAAGAACGAGAAAAAATTATGGTTTTATTCTGCTTTGAGAACACAACTTTAATGCTGGAACCGAGATATCGCTCTCTTACTAATGAAATGCATACTTATATGTGTGTGTGCATCATACCCAATAGCAGCCATCGCTCGAACCTTTCATTCATTTTTATGCAAAGCATACAAACCGCTTTGAACAAGAGCGGAAAACTTAAAGAGAAACAATTTCGATCTTAACTTGGGGGGAGAAGGAAAAATGTGCATCGATCGCATGGCCGAATTAAACACAGGTCTGCTGGTTGCTTTTTAACAGCCACCATTTTGCTACGTCATCGGCAAGAAATATCGGTGCATTCTTTCTAATGTTGATTGTGTGTGCGCTAATTTCAATAATATTTCATATAAAAAGGGAAAATTCCCATTGAATCGTATAAGAATTTCTTGCCGATGACGTTAGAGCCAGAAGCAATTGAGCTGTCAAACAGGGGTGCCGGTCAATTTATCGTAAACAATTTATCGTGAACAATTTATCGTGAACAATTTATCGTAGAACAATTTATCGTAAGAACAATTTATCGTAAGAACAATTTATCGTAAGAACAATTTATCGTAAGAACAATTTATCGTAATGAAGATTATTGTGATGGGTTGGGTGGGTGATGGGTTGGGCCGGATGAGTGGGTGGGTGGGGTGAGTGGGTGGTGGGGGAAGGGGGAAGGGTGGAGGGGAAGGGGGAGGGGGAAGGCGAGGGGGAGGGGAGGGGGAAGGCGAGGGGGAGGGGAGGGGGAAGGCGAGGGGGAGGGGGAAGGCGAGGGGGAGGGGGAGGGAAGGGGGAGGGGATAAATGATCGATGTTTCGTCACACACACACACACACATAGATATATATATATATATGTGTGTATGTATATATATACACATATATATACATATGTATATCTATATATAGTATATATATATGTATATCTATATATAACGTAAACATTTTGTCGTAAGGAATATTATTTTTACAAATTCGGGCGCCCGAATTTGTAAAAATAATATTCCTTACGACAAAATGTTTACGATAAATTGTTTTACGATAAATTGTCTTACGATAAATTGTCTTACGATAAATTGTCTTACGATAAATTGTTTTACGATAAATTGTTCTTACGATAAATTGTTCTTACGATAAATTGTTCTTACGATAAATTGTTTTACGATAAATTGTTCACGATAAATTGTTTTACGATAAATTGTTCACGATAAATTGTCCGCGAATCGTCAAACAGACCTTGTATAATTCGGCCATGGTTTTGAACACTGTTTTTAGTTGCTCTAAATTGAAATTGCTTCGTTGCTTTTATCGTGTAATTTTATTTTTATTTGTTTTTTATCTATGGGCGTTTTCATAAATTCAAGTTCTGCAAAAAAAGATTTTTGATTAAAAAATAACACAAAAGATTTTTCTTAATAAATAACCCAGTTTATGTTATTCGTTTAGTTTACGAAGAAAATGTTTTGTGCAATTTGCGTAAGTTCCGAGTACATTTAATAAAAATGCCCTATTAAACATTGTTCGTTGTGTTGCAAGTGAAATTTGATTTTTAGGTACAAGATGCCAAAATTCACCAAACGGAAAGTCAAATCCCGTAACATTACGGTCAATCAAATTGTTTCTTTAGTTTCCTTTTCACTAAAATTTCTTACTTAAAGATCTATTGGCGATCGTTGTAGGCGGATTCATGTCTTCTGGCCGTCTCTACGAGACAGACACCTTGCTTTTTTGTGTGATGACGGGATCTTGGCGTTACAAACGGTAAGGCAAATCTAATATACCCTTTGGTTTCACTATACGGGTATAATAATTGAAATAAAAATTTTGAAAAACCCCCGACTAAAGAAAAATCCTAAAAAATCGAAAAACTCCTGAATAAAAAAAAATCCTTTAAAAAGGATAAAATAATCATGACAGTAAATACAGTAAATTAGGGTTGACCTCAGTAATTTAAATACCTCGAAAGTTATACCCCAAACAGATGAGGCGTCAACGTCGGCGTTATGACACCAGCATGTATGTATAGAGCCCATAATATAGAGAGTGGACATCCGGACTAGAGCGACTAGACATGAGTTTTTTTTTACTTATATTAAGCGATTTCCGTTATTTTGATAATGTGACAAAGAACGACATTTTTAAAGCTTTCCGCGCTCGTTTTTCAGCTCGGCGGCCATTTGTACAACTCGGGATGTCCACTCTCTATGTTATAGGCTCTCTACACACATGATGGCGTGATTTATATTTTTATACTGGAAATTTGAATTAAAACACACAAGATAGGATCTTCTTTAATCACTTTTTATTCACTTAACTTTACAGCAAAGACTGACACGATTTACTGACCTCCGGCCAGTCATGACAATCTCTTTTTATATTCTTGATACATGTTTATCTTATTCCTACATTTTGTTTATTAACATTAGTTTTAAGATTGTTGATGATGCTTCAGGTGCATCTGATTCGCCATAAGATTGGTTTATTGTTAATGTTTATTTTATTGGACTCTGTCACCTCCAATGACTCAGGTCCATTGTCATCAGGATTCGTATATATAACTCCTCCGCTCTTCAAGTCAGAAGTCTCCGGCTTCAGAACTATTTCAATTTTAGATTTTCTGTTTTTGATATACACATATATTATTATACATATAGTTATTACAATTATTATGCTTATATGTGTTCCATACATAACATTCTTATGAAGCTTTAAATTTTTAATTTCCTTTAAATTTTCCACATTTTCTAATATTATTTTACTGAGATTTATTGACTTTACTTGTATATATTTAATTTCATTTGATGAGTATAAATACTTATCCAAAAACATTACTTTGTTATTATTGAATTTTTTGTTTCTTATTCCTATAGTACAATTATTAAAGTTTATTAAATAGTTTCCAGTAAGATTGATTTCTCTTTTGTCACAATTGTGCCACATATATTCGTTTTTCATGTTTTTTACTAAAATAGTTTCATCGTCAATTTCGTCAATACTAGTGAAATTATTGTGAATTAGATTGCATTTACCTTGAATAATACAATTTTTATTTTCTTTTAAATCTCTTAATAATGTATTTTCTTCATATTGATAGCTTTTTCCCATTATTTCAATAATTAAATCTTGCTCCTCAATATCTAATCCTTCTGAGTTTGGTATTGGTTTAATCATTTTTAATTCTGTTACAACATAACTTTTTGGAATTTTTATTGCAAAAATAAGAAAATTATCTTTATATCTGGTAATTCCTGCGTTTAATAGTCTTAATTTATGAAAATCTATGTGTTGCGGCCGTGGACGCGAAAAAACTCACGAAAAAACACACTTCACGAAATCAACATCCATTTTGACAACTGGCTTGTTAAACTTCTGTAAACAAAGATAAGTTGTCTGGTCAAGACCGACAATTAAGTTAGGACAATAGAGTACCACCACACCGATCTCCCTAACCCCAATCATGCGGATTCAATTGAAATAGACTGGCTAGCGACAGACATAAAAGGCACTAGCAAGCAGGATCAGAATCAACTCACCATCCAAGCTGATGGTATCTCTCAGTGGGTCACACTGAACCAAACCAATATTTCTATTGGGCCTTTCCACACGTGTATTCTTGCATCTGCGGATTGGGTTCTGATTGGTCAGTGACTAGTGGAGGGGGTTCTGCAAGTGATGAACGTTTGGGCGAAGTTCAAGAGTGACCAAAAGTTGTGCATGCACTAACACAAGTAAACAGCAATAAAATTTTTCCATGGGTGAAATTATGATTTCTCACACTACGATGCTTCTCTACTCACGTTTAAACCACAATGCCAATATTCGCACTCACACATATAAAACTGACACAACTGGTAACAACAGCGTGTGGACTCGAACTGGTTGTCGTTATGTGTTGTCGTTACAACTGTGTGTGGAAATGCCCATTGGTATCATTCAGCGGGTTATGCTGAACAAGCAGACGAACCGCTGCATCCAACCAATATTTCTATTGGTATCAATCGGCGGGTGACGCTGAACAAGCAGACGAAGTGCTGCATCCAACCAATATTTCTATTGGTATCATTCGGCGGGTTACGCTGAACAAGCCGACGAAGTGCTGCATCAAGCAAAAGGATTAATACAGCTGCAACCGGCGAGTTCATCAACCAACACACCATCAACGCCCTCTAGCAGCAACATCTTTAATCTAGCTCAAAGGATTATTGAATTAATGCAAATAGATTAAGAGAATTATATCTGTATACTACAAATAAAGAAGAGAAGAAGAATAGTAGAATATTGAATAGTTGTTTCTATTTAAACCGGTACCCCTCACTCTAGTTTCGAATACCCAGCTAGAACATTGGTCCTTCGAGCCGGATATAAATATAACTTATTAATATCTACGTGTAGTTCTCTTCTGTACAATGACGCATACAGACGAACATTCGGCTAGCAAGCCCTCCGATGATCTCTCGAAACTGTTTGCTTTGCAAACCTTAATTCAAGAGCAAATGAGAAGACAAAAAATAAATTATTGCAAAGACTCCACTAAACGGAAAGTCGATAAATATTTCAAAAATAAAATCGACGCTCTTAAATACTTATGGGAGGAGTTTAAGAGCAATCATCGTAAAATTCTGGTAGAAATCAATGTAGATAATATGAACCACGAATACTTCACTCAGAATATATTTAGAGAAATTGAAGAAGGATACATTGAATTTCTTTCCGAACTAGAATCTCAAATGGAGTCAGTGATTAAACCTAGAAACCTCGCCACACAGACAAGCGCTAACGCTCAGTCAGGAGCTAATCCTTGTGACGTACGGCTACCAGTTATTACTCTGCCAAAACTCGATGGCAATTACAATTCATGGACATCATTCCATGACATGTTCATATCACTCATTCACAACAACAAAGGTTTGGAGAACGTACAAAAACTGCACTATTTGAAGAGCAATTTGACGGGAAGATGCTAATTACACATCCGCTTGGGACACTCTAGTTCAACGATACAACAACGGATTTTGATACAACAACGGACCACCCAAGTACGGCGATTATTCAATCAGCCAAATATCCAATCAGAAAATTCAGAATCAATCAAAAGGCTCATTGATACTACCAACGAATGCGTGCACTCTCTAGAACATCTAAAAATTGACATTTCAAACTGGGATCCTATTCTCATTTATTTAGTAACCCAAAAACTGCCTCATGAAACTCATCAACGATGGGAGCAGCAAACCAACGACGCCAATAATCTACCTACTTTCAAAGAACTTACAACATTTTTAGAATCCAGGTTTCGAACGCTAGAGGTCGTTGGCAATCAACGAAATAAATCAAGCAACAACACAAATCAGAAATCCATGCATTCTGTTATGAAATTGAAATGTTTGCTGTATAACGGAGAACACTACATCCGCAGTTGCCCCAAATTCATGCAACTCGATCTAAGCGATAGAAACAAAACAGCAAAACGTCATAGCTTGTGTCTCAACTGCCTATCTCGTGGACATACAACGCAAGCATGCACAAGCAAGAAAAATTGCTTTAAGTGTGACAAACGCCATCACACTCTTCTACATCATTGAGAGCAAGAGTCAAACACACCACAGTCCCCACAAGCTAGCTCGTCAAAAACAGACATCACCTCGTCAAGTATGACACAAGGTAGTTCAAATGCACAGACAGGTTCTACCACATCCCAGAATCTTCATTGCAAAGATTCTCCAAACGTATTACCAGGGAACAACCATTATATAGAATGGAAAGCTCTAACAAAATTTTTTGTGTTGGGAGCGTACATCCGAGGATTTCTATAGCTGTTACATGACAGTGTACATGAACACTGATCGATTTGGTGGTGTGTGGCAATATGGATTCCCATCTGTCACTTGAAATGAAAACAAATCAAAACAAAACCGGGTAATGGAAATGTTTTATGGATAATTTAATATTTCCATTAAATATTAGCGATGTTCTAATGTGTTGAAAGGTGTTAAATTTAATTTAGTTTTAGTTTTCAATTGTTTTAAGGCCCGTTCATGTGCAATTCTGTCGATCTTTCGTTATACTTTACCTTTCTGTTGTTGATGGGACTCGGAAAAACTTTCTATTTGGGTTTTTAATTGAATTGGCGGACCATTCCTTCACTAAACAGTGGTGAATTTGTGCTTTATTCATTTTGATGTGAAATTATGAAATGTTAACACGCTAAAATGTAATTATCTATCAAAATCAATCGTTGCAATGAAATGAATCAATGTTGCAATGAAATGTCATGCAAAATGTAAACAAAAGTGCCAGCACTTTTGTGTATGTATTGTAACAGGTTGTTCTATTTGATTTTTTTTTGTCGAGTGTATGACAGCAGAAAGGGGAAGTGAGATAAAAAACCCGATTTCTATAGTGTAGTGCTTACTCTAGTGGAAGTTAATGAGGAAAGGCCTTACTTTCCATTCTATATAATGGTTGTTCCCTGGTATTACTCGCAACAGCACTAGTAGTATCTATTGCGCAACAGAGATCGCACACTTTGCGTGCTCTTTTAGGCCAAGGATCTCAAGGAAGCTTTATCACGGAAAACGCAGTGCAAAAACTCCAACTTCCTAAAAAACGAATAACCGCCAAAATAGCCGGAATTGGAGGTAAACCACAAAGCGTCTGTAAAGCTAGAGTATCACTAAGGTTCCATTCTATTCACAACAAACAAGAATTCACTGTGTCAGCACTTGTGTTACCATCTATTACTGGAACACTACCATCTACGCATATTGCCGATTCACAATTTTTGGAGTTCATGCAACTCCCGTTAGCAGATCCACAATTCAACCAACCAAATAAAATTGATGTGTTATTGGGCGCAGAAGTTTACGCCGCCATTTTGCTGGATGGTATCATTCCAGGTACCCAAAAGCGGCCTGTAGCTCAAAACACTAAACTAGGGTGGATTATATCGGGAAATACAGAATCACCTTCTCCTTATACCTTTAACAGCTTACATTTAACACAATATCATGATCATGAAGAATTGAACCAACTCTTCCAAAAGTTTTGGGAAATAGAAGAGGGTCCCTCTACTAAACCACTTTCAGAAGATGATGAATATTGTGAAGATCATTTCATCAAAACACATTCACGAAATAAAAATGGCAGATATTGTGTAGAGCTTCCTTTCAAACCTAATATCCCCACTCCATTAGGAGAATCACGTTCCATACCCCTGTCCCGATTTTCCCAATTAGAAAAAAAACATGTGTATGCAGTGCACACGCGGTAGAAGCGAAACCTTAGGAAAACTAAACAGCGAGAGAATGAGACGAATGCGGTATCAGGAGTAGGATAGTTATAGCGTTTATTTATTATAATATTGGTACCAAGTTCAAAAGTTATATTACATTTTTATTCAGACTCTTTGTTTTCCATTTCAATAAATGACACGAGAGCGGCTTATGATACCTAAAGTATAAAATGAATGCTTTGGTTTGGGTTTGATCAATATATCTTTGAAAAACAGCGTCAATTACTGTTTTCGATCTTGTTGTCGATTCAGTGCGACTGGAGCACATTTTTAAATTTAATTTGGTGTTGAAGGGAGCGCTGTATCCAATGCAAAATTCACATTAAAATTTCCACTTAAAATCATAGGAATTTTATCGTAATCTTTTTAAGAATCCGCGATAATGCTAAAGTGGTGTGTACTTTAGCAAATTATCGTGAATAAATTCAATAATTGTATTTATTGATTGGTTGGGAGAAATGTAAATTGCCACAGCTATAACTGATTTGGTGATCATGGCGACTGCTATGGGGGGGAATCGGCTGACTACTGTCAGCCCCGTAACCTGTAGTAGGATCGTCCCCCCACCGCAACTGGGCCGGTCATGTTTCGGGTAGTTGTGGGTGTGTGGGGCTGATAGTCGTAATGGGGCCCGCTCCATTACGATTCGCAAGTGCATGCGTTGCCTCCTCGTGGCGATCACCGGTAACTAGTCTCTCTAGGCCAAAACGCAGCGCTAAAGGAGCAAACCTTGACAAAAAACCCCCAATCCAAGGTGGAACAGCATATGCTGAGGGATGAATGGCTAGAGGGATATCTAGTCGCGAATATGCGGACTCAGGATACCTGGCGACCTCCTGTTTTAATCAGCCTTACGCCCGTAAGGGAGCTCTGCGGGCGCGGACCTTCCCCTTCTCGCCTTACTCGTGGGACCAAACATGAATCCTCAAACCAATACTTCTTGTAGTGATGTCTTAAACCCAACCCCCTCCACCCCTAATCCACCAAATCCCACTCCATCTTCTTCCATCCCCCCAAAATCCCCAACTATACAGGGTAATAGGGACACCCCTAAACCCTTTCCTTCACCGGCTTCATCTTTGACGTCTTCAATATCGCTGAGTGCGCTAAATTTCCGGGAACTTAGCAGTTCTCTGGATAGCCTGGACACTCTAGTGGAACTGGAGCAATCAGAGGTGAAGTACAGTGCTACTGAGAGTGCGCTGGAGACCGTTAAGTCTTCGGAAGATTCTCGTAGTAAGAAACCAAAGCCTACTGAGAGTGCACTAGAGACCGTCAAGTCTTCGGAAGATTCTCGTAGTGCGAATCCAGAACCGTCAGGAAGAAAGAAGTACGCCTTCTACAAATCTTCGCGAAAGTATCTGGAAAAGATGAAGAAAACTGATCCCGCAGCCTTAAGCGCAAGAGACAAGGCTCTGATGGCAAAGCACCGGAAGGTAGTAGCATCCTTCGAGAAATCGAGGATTGCAAAACCGGAGGGTGAACCGCCGCTCAGCCTGTCTCTTGAAGCGAGGGGCAAGCTGATAAAAACCGCAAACCCCCCTGCGCAGGAGGGGAGCGCGGCTAGTAGAAAAATAGGAGGCAATACCAGCAAGCAACAGGCGGTTGCAACAGCTAGGGCATCTGCCGGACCCTCAACCTCAACGGGAGCTAACGCCAGCACAGGCAAGAGCTCGGTTAAGACCAAGAGGGTGAGATCTCAGGGGGAGGAAACGGGCAACGAGCCGAAAAAGCAGAGAACATCTGCGAGCGTAGGCACTGCCGATGTGGGAACCCCCGACCATCTTAAAGTGGCCATCGTCGACAACAGTGATCCTGATGGTAAGATCACATACGATCGGTGGCTACTCATAGAAGCCAAAATACTTGAAGCACTAGCCGGGGACCCCGAGAAAAGCATTCCTCCAGTCGGATGCACCTTCCACGGGGCCGGCTGGCTTAAAGGGGTCAAGGTGGTCATGTGCGACAGCGAGGAGTCCTTGAGCTTCCTCTCCAAAACCATCTCCAGTATAGGAGAACTTTGGGAAGGGGCCCAGCTACAGGTCATCCCACGCAGTGCACTGCCGCTGAGACCCAAGGCTTGGATGTGGATTCCCCCACCGGAACTACCGGATGAATCCATATTGAGAATATTGGAAGCGCAGAACCCTGAAATCTCAGTCAAAGACTGGAAGATTTTGAAGTCCCTCAAAGGGGCTAAGGGTAACGGCAAGGACTACCAGATTCTATTGGATCAAAAGTCCAGCCTATCCCTTGCAAAGTCTTCTGGGACCATTCATTTTGGCCTGGGAACAGTCAGGATGAGGCTGGAGGGTCATCATGTTGAACTCGAAGCAGCTGTCAGTGGTGCAGATTAATCTGCATCATTGTCAGGCGGCGACAGAGGATCTGATGCTTACCCTGACAGAAGATGATATTGACGTGGCTTTAGTCCAGGAGCCCTGGTTAGACGGCAATAACAAGATCCTTGGACTAACACTTAAAGGGTATGTATTACATTATAGTAAAACAAATGAAAAATTAAGGAGCTGTATCGTCGCCAAGAAAAATATTAACGCTTTCTTTCTAGGTAGCCTCTGCAGCGGAGATGTCTCGGCAATCTTAATTGAGCAACGGAGAAGAGAGCAATCTCTGATCATTGCTTCAATTTACATGCCATACGAGGAAAGGGATCCACCGGCAAACAAGGTACGCAGCTTGGTAAGTTTCGCCAGGGACCGCCACCTAAATCTAGTGATGGGATGTGATGCCAACGCTCATCACTCACAATGGGGGAGCACGAACATCAACGAACGAGGTGAGTCTTTATTTGAGTACATTCTCTACTCGGATCTTGTTATATGCAATCGAGGCAATAAACCAACATTCATTAACAAAAACAGAGAAGAGGTAATCGATATAACACTCGCGACTAGCTACCGAGACTTGAGGGTTGAAAATTGGAGAGTATCGCCCAAGCACTCCTTTTCGGATCATGCTAGGATACTCTTCGGTATTAACTTCTCAAAGGAGGTACCTGAACACTACAGGAATGCTAGGAGAACTGACTGGAACAAATTCTCAGAGGAAATGAGGCGGGAGACAGCTGGTCCGCATGGACCCACACCCCTCACCGCTTCTTCCATTGAGAAAGTGGTAGGGAAAATTAAACATAGACTTACCCAAGCCTTTAACGCTTCCTGTCCGGTAACACGCAGTACCAAAAGCTCGACCACCCCATGGTGGAATGGAGATCTACGGCAACTGCGAGAACAGACTAGAAAACTGTTTAATAAGGCAAAGTCTACAAAGAGCGAGGAAGCTTGGACCAATTACAAGGCCAGCTTCAATGAGTATAAAAAAGAGATTAGGAGGGCCAAGTGGACATCGTGGAAAGATTTCTGTTGCTCAATCGAGGATACACAAGATCCTGCCAGACTCCGAAGGATCCTAAGTAGGACTCCATCGGCCCCGGTGCTCTTGGAAAATCCAGATGGAAGCACGACTGAATCAAGCCAGGAAACACTGGACCTCCTAATGGATACCCATTTCCCTATGGATTGTCAAGGCAGCAATGGTAGTTATCATGCTCCAAAAATAACGGATAGGGACTTTCGGGTAGCAAATGAGATAATAAATGAACGTTCTGTAGCGTGGGCGATACACTCCTTCAGCCCCTATAAAGCAGCGGGCACGGACGGAATCATTCCGGCCATGCTTCAGCACGCGTTGCCTTTTATCAAATCTTGGTTGATAAAACTCTTTAGAGGTTGCTTGCTAGCCAGGTATATACCGGAGTGCTGGAGAGAAGTTCGTGTGGCATTCATCCCCAAGGCTGGGAAACGTTGTCACGTTAAACCAAAGGACTTCCGACCTATAAGTCTTTCATCGTTTTTACTAAAAACACTAGAAAGAGTTATTGATCTTAGTATTAAGAATTCCTTGGACAGCAGCACAATATCTACGGCCCAACATGCCTACACTAAAGGCAAGTCTGTAGAGACAGCTCTGCACAAGGTGGTGCGAACTCTAGAGGTAACAGCCCACCACAAGGAGTATGCCCTAGCAGCATTCCTGGACATTGAAGGTGCGTTTAATAACGTACACACAAGGTCTTTAGTGGATGCACTTAGGGCACACAATGTCGACGAGATGCTAAATGAGTGGACAGAGCAGTTGCTCAATAGCAGAACAGTCTCGGCCACAATTGGTATAAGTAACGTAAAGAGAGCGATTAACAGGGGAACACCGCAGGGGGGGATCCTATCGCCACTCTTGTGGAATCTAGCTCTGAACGAAATCCTCCTATCGTTACAAGAAAAAGGAATAGAAGTTGTTGCGTACGCTGACGATGTGGTCGTTTTAGTAACAGGAAAATTTCTCCCAACACTAAGCGAACTCATGGAATCAGCATTACGCGATATTACAAAGTGGGCGGAGCGCAATGGTCTTGGGGTTAACCCCTCCAAAACTGAACTAGTGCTCTTCACAAGAAAAAGGAAGGTACCAACCTTTCAACTCCCAAGGATAGGAACAACCCAACTCAGTCTCTCTCCTGAGGCGAAATACCTTGGTCTAATTCTGGACTCCAAACTATCTTGGAAAAGGAATACGGAAGAGAGGATGAACAAAGCGTTGTGTGCGTTCTACGCATGTAAAAAAATGATTGGAAGGAATTGGGGCACATCACCGCGCATTACCCATTGGTTATACACAGCGGTGATCAGACCGCTTCTCACTTACGGATGTCTGGTTTGGTGGCCGACCATGAGGGTCAACTGCCGATATCAAACCCTTAACAAAGTACAAAGACTAGCGGCGCTAGGAATCACAGGAGCTGTTAGATCAACACCAACAGCGGGAATGGAAGCTCTACTGCACCTCATTCCCCTGAATGAGTACACGAGGTGTACGGCTGCCAAGAGTGCACTAAGGCTCAGAGAGTCCGGCCTCTGGAAGCACAGTACCTTCGGTCATAATAGCATCCTTAAAAGCGATGAATGGGGTATCCCGGACTCTACGGATTACTGTATACCTCACCTGAATATGAATGTGAACTTCTCGGTTTTGATTCCTGAAAGGAGACTTTGGGATCTCGGCAGCGTCATAGACGAGCAAGAGGTCTCGGTTTACACGGATGGATCTAAGACTGGAGAAGGCACAGGGGCGGGAGTGTTCTCGGATAACCTTGACCTCCAAAGGAGCTACAAACTGCCTGATGAGAGCAGTGTTTTTCAAGCTGAGGTCTACGCCATAAGTGCGGCTGCAAGCTTGATAATGACGAGAGAACTACCCAGAACAAGGGTTTCAATCTACGTCGACAGTCAGGCGGCAATTAAGGCACTGGATTCATCGACGATCAAGTCAAAGACCGTGTCTAATTGCCGCAGAGCACTCAATCAACTCGGCCTCCAACATGCCGTTAGACTTTGCTGGGTCCCCGGGCACAGCAACATATATGGCAATGAGAGAGTTGACGAGCTGGCAAAACTAGGGACCGAAATGGCTATGGAGAGCGCGGATCGGTCGGTCGAAATGCCGATCGAATGCGCAAAAAGTATAATCGATAGGAAAGGGGTGAACAACATAAATATCCGTTGGCAAACAAGGAGCGATTGTGTAATCACAAGGTCACTCTGGCCTAGATTTCATAGGAACAGAACCGACACCCTTTTGAGACTCAGCAGGACCTCCGTAAGGCTACTCACAGGCTTAATCACGGGGCACTGCCCCCTTGGCGCTATGGCCAGAAGGTGGGGCGCGGCCGCAAATGATTTTTGCCGCAGTTGTGGTGACGAGGAGGAGCCGGAGACCGTGAAACACTTACTCTGTGAGTGTCCAGCCCTACAAGCACGCCGATATGTGACGCTTGGGGCCAGATTTTATAGTGGCCTGACGGAGCTTGGCAATCACCCACTCGAGGATATGCTGAGCTTCGTCAACAAGTCGGGCTGGTTCAAATAGGATCAGCTAGTTTGATGAAAGGTCTTATGAGTACCGAAGACATCACAATGGGCCTGTAGGCCTCCGAGTGTAGCGCTGTGCTCACACCTGGGCGCGCGCGGTCTTCTCAACCTAACCTAACCTATAACTGATTTATTATGGTTCAATCGGGTGCCGGTCAATTTATCGTAAACAATTTATCGTGAACAATTTTATCGTGAACAATTTATCGTAAAACAAGATATATATATGTATATATATATATCAGGGGCGTGGCGTCATTGGATGCAAGGGATGCATTGCATCCCTTACAAATCTCACCAAAATATTGGTAACTGAGTTTTTAAGTTGAAACATTTTTTTTTTCAAAATTCGATCATAATTAAGTTTGAGTTTATTGTTAGAGTTACTGTTTTGTGTCCTTTGTAGCTTCAATACAACTTAGAGTTACTGTTTTGTGCCGTTTGTAGCTTCAGTAAGGCACAACATGCATTTTATCATACAGTCGTGATATATTCAACCGCGAATGCCTTTAAAAAAAGAGAGAATTTCTTAACTTGCCTTTGAAACTGTATGGAAGCAGAAATTATTGTTGCATCTATGAGTTTTGTACGAAGAGAGATGAAACTAAATGTTAAGAGATGAAAACCTATGTTAACGACTGGAGAAAAGAGAAAATGTGGATGCAAAATAAAAATTGCTTCCACCTCAGCAGAAGTCAAATAATTTGCGCTTTTATTTAAATAACTAAAAAACTAAGATCCGTATTTAAAAAGTTTTTTGGAGGACATTTAGATGATTTTGTTTTGAGTAATTCTATATCTAATATTCATACCTTTTTGAACAAAAAATACGCGGTTTTCGCGTTTAAAAAAACCATTCCAAAAATAAAAATTTCTTTCGGGCGATCATTTCTCTTTTGCCTCGTAATGTCATATGCAACAGGAAGATGTGAAATAAGCAATTCGAATCGTTGCTTCCGAGTGAAAATATGTAAAAAAAAATGCATTAAGGCAAATTGGTAGTAGCGTTTCTGCATGCGTAGTTGTTTATTTATTAGTTAAATTGTTTATTTATTAGCGTGTCTTTTTATTGTGTGATTTTTGTGATTTCAATAGTTTGGTAAAAATGGCAGATTGTTGTGTAATCAATAGCTTATTAAAACAATCATTTAGTTCGCGTTCTTTTTCTGAAAAACAAAATATTCTTGATCGCGGGAGACCAAAACAAAAGTTAAATATAACAACAGTAAATAAAAGTTGTACGAGACGATTTTTGGTCAAAATTTACGAAGATTTTAATTGGCTTTGCGGTTGTGCAAATAAACAAAAGTTATTTTGTTGGCCTTGTTTACTTTTTTCGAAGGATTACAACGTTTGGCAATCTGTAAGTTACAGCTATTTAAATAATTTTCATAAAGCTGTTTAATTAGCAATTCTGAGTTAAGAACGATCTTGGTGTATCCGGGTTTATGCGGACAATCGTAAATATTTTATTTTATAACTGTATTTTTTATACAAAAAGATCATCAATTTACTTTTTCTCTCGATTCGGATATATAAGTGTCTCGAATTAAAAACAAACACATTATAATTTCGTAGTCTGGGGATCAAAGATCGGATGCATTTTTCATAATCATTTTCATAATCATAAAGTACAAGTTATTTTAGTGTTTTGAACTTTTTATTATTTTATTGTCATTCATTTAAGTAGCTAACGAGAGATGTATTTTTGCACAACCCAAAAAATACCTTTATTAATAACATAAAAACCTTAAGTTGGCAATTAAATTCCAAAAAATTAAAATTTGCATCCCTAGCTTGAAAACTCACGCCACGCCCCTGATATATATATATATATTGCAATGTACGACGAAACATCAGTAATTTATCCCCCCTCTCTCCACTCCCTCCCTGCACCTACCCTCCTTCTCCTTTCCCCCCTCCTTCTCCCCTTCCCCTTGCACTTCCCTCTTCCCCCTACCACCTTCCCCTTTCCCTCCCATCCCTCTCCCCCCTTCCCCTCCCAATCCCCATCCCCCTTCCCCATCCCCATCCCCATCCCCATCCCCATCCCCATCCCTTCCCCTTTCCCTCTCCCTCTCCCTCTCCCTCTCCCTCTCCCTCTCCCTCTCCCTCTCCCTCTCCCTCTCCCTCTCCCTCTCCCTCTCCCTCTCCCTCTCCCTCTCCCTCTCCCTCTCCCTCTCCCTCTCCCTCTCCCTCTCCCTCTCCCTCTCCCTCTCCCTCTCCCTCTCCCTCTCCCTCTCCCTCTCCCTCTCCCTCTCCCTCTCCCTCTCCCTCTCCCTCTCCCTCTCCCTCTCCCTCTCCCTCTCCCTCTCCCTCTCCCTCTCCCTCTCCCTCTCCCTCTCCCTCTCCCTCTCCCTCTCCCTCTCCCTCTCCCTCTCCCTCTCCCTCTCCCTCTCCCTCTCCCTCTCCCTCTCCCTCTCCCTCTCCCTCTCCCTCTCCCTCTCCCTCTCCCTCTCCCTCTCCCTCTCCCTCTCCCTCTCCCTCTCCCTCTCCCTCTCCCTCTCCCTCTCCCTCTCCCTCTCCCTCTCCCTCTCCCTCTCCCTCTCCCTCTCCCTCTCCCTCTCCCTCTCCCTCTCCCTCTCCCTCTCCCTCTCCCTCTCCCTCTCCCTCTCCCTTCCCCTTGTTTACGATAAATTGACCGGCACCCATCTGTATTCTATCTCATTTTCTCGCAGGCTAAAAAATCCTATCTCTTTTTACTGTCGCTTTTTCGTTTCATCGAGTTTGAAATCACTCACAACGGCGCTAAAGAAGTTTTCACTTCAAAAGGTTCGCCAATAACTCCAAATTACAAGCAGACTTTAGCAAATGCATTGAAGAATACAAAATCTCGGTTGACACATCAGTCTTCACTAAAAGATTGAAAGAAAGGTTGCGTCTGAAATCGCGAAAATATTTGATCCTCTTGGATGGTATTGTCGTCGCAGGAAAAATCATCCTACAATCTCTATGGCTCGCTACAACGTCTTGGGATGAAGAATTACCTGTAGAAGTGCAAAACAAATATCTCGAATATCGCATCTCTCTCCCAGATATCAGCAACATAGAAATTCCAAGATGGATGGGAACTTTACGACAAAAACTAGAATATGAAATACATGGGTTTTGCGATGCATCCACAAAGGCATACGCAGCAGCAGTCTACATCAAAATTTTGAGCAACTCAGAAACCGAACAAACTAACTTCGTAACCGCCAACACCAAAATAGCCCCAATCAAAACAGTCTCGTTACCCCGATTAGAACTGATGGGTGCCACACTTTTAGCTAAGCTGATCAATATCTTTCCTAATAAACCAAAGGGACTCTATGCATGTACAGATTCAACTATTTATAAGGTCTGTTCGATATGAGTCCTGGACTTACTCGGAGTAAAATTTTTTACTCTTTTCTGTTCGATATGAGTCCTGGACTTACTCCGAACACATATCGAACAGAAAAGTGTAAGTCCAGGACTCATCTTTTCAGTCCTGGACTTACTCTTGCTTTTAGCTGGAGTAAACTTTAGACAGCTGATATTTGTCAGACATAACCTCTCTTTTACAGTGTTTGGAAGTCAAGCAAAATTTATAAAATGTGTAATTATGAAAATTTATATGTTGAAAATCATGACGGAGAATTTCGAGTATATCAAGTTGAGCGTAAGTTTACAAAACAGGTTTCATGAAATACATTTAATCCAAGTTGTTCGATAAAAACAAATTCAGAGTAAGAAAATCCGCCATTTTGTGGAGTAAAGTGAAAATATTCGGAGTAAGTCCAGGACTTATATCGAACAGACCTATAGTCTTAGCGTGATTAACTTCACATCCATCAAAATGGAAATGTTTTGTTGCAAATTGAGTCACAAAAATAAAAACCTCATTAAGCTGTGCCGTATGGAAATATGTCCCTTCAAAGGAAAATCCTGCAGATTGCCCATCACGAGGAATAACCCCAATGGAGTTACAGCATCATTCATTGTGGTGGAGAGGGCCTCAGTGGCTGGCTCTGCCTGATGATCATTGGCCTACAACCAATACTTCATTTGAGACGGACAATGAAATAAGGCCCAAAGTCGTATGTTCTAGCACATTCACAACTTTACCTGATTTCACTCTCAAATTTTCTTCTCTCACCCGAACCATTTGAGTCACACCGCGTCTTGATTAACAATTTTTCATCCCAAGAAATATCTCACCGCAATGAGATTTTTTTGACAGCTGGGCCGAAAATCTCTTGAAATTTAGTACTCAAAATGCCGATGAAAAGAAAACACATAGTCGCCGCTCTTGCAATTAATGCAATACGTGAAATTGAAAAGGCTGAAACAGAAGAACAGACGAAAAGAAAAACCTCTTAATGTTATATATTCTCTTCCGAAGCTTTTTGTATCGTATTTTGTAAAAATTATTTATTTTCGCAATTACTTGTCGGGAGAATTTGGATTCCGCCATCTTGAATTGTGAAATTCCAAGAAATTTTGCTATTGCAAGATTTCTTGAAATTTATCTCTGGGATTTTTTTATCGCCGTCAACTCGAGCTCTGATTGGTCAATCAAAAATCTCTGCGATGAAAAATCCCAAATGAAGACACGGTGTCATAGCATACATGTTGCGATTCATCGCTAAATACCCAGTGAACAAAAAATGTCTTATTAAGGCATTATAAAGGCATTATCTTAATGCATTATCTTTACCTTATTGTTGCCTTATTTTTGTATAGGCCATTTCCACGTATATAAGGCCTTACAACTAAGGCAACATTAATAGTAGATGTTTTTGCCCCGGTGATGGCGCTGATTGCTTAGATGGTAAAAATTTCTTTATTAAAACGGTCTTTAAGCCTTAATCTATTACTTTTTCTATAAAAATATTTACCGAGTCGTTTAAATTCTCCTGATAGCCAACACAAAACTTCAACAAAAAATAACTTTTTTGGTGCACTTTTCCAACACACGCATAAAAGGCGCGTTTTTCCTGAGATGAACTTCCATCTCATTTTAATTTGGAGGCTTTTATATTATTTGTCTCATGTCTTAAAGACACCTTAGCGATAATGCCTTAATAATTTTTCACTGGGTATACACAAAGAGATCAAGCTTCCATTTCAACATGGCTAACTACTAGAGAGCTTGAAACTGCAAAACGACGGCTCATCAAAATTATTCAAGAAGCAGAATTCTCAAACGAGATCAAATCCATCCAAAAACAAAAACCAATTCCCAACTCTAGTCGACTCCTCAAACTCTATTCATTCCTAGACCAAGAAGGGATATTAAGAGTAGGAGGACGTTTGCAGAATTCAGAGCTTAGTTTCAACGAAAAACACCCCATTATTTTACCCAATAAAAATCATATAACCACATTAATCATACAAAAAACACATAGACAAAACCTACATGGTGGTGTACAATTAACTCTTACCACGCTAAGGCAAACTTATTGGATAATAAACGCTAGAAACGAAGTACGAAAAATACTACATCAATGTCAGGGGCGTGGCGTGAGTTTTGAAGCTAGAGATGCAAATTTTAATTTTTTGGAATTTAATTGCCAACTTAAGGTTTTTATGTTATTAATAAAGGTATTTTTTGTGTTGTGCAAAAATGCATCTCTCGTTAACTACTTAAATGAATGACAATAAAATAATAAAAAGTTCAAAACATTAAAATAACTTGTACTTTATGATTATGAAAATGATTATGAAAAATTTATCCGATCTTTGATCCCCAGACTACGAAATTATAATGTGTTTGTTTTTAATTCGAGACACTTATATATCCGAATCGAGAGAAAAAGTAAATTAATGATCTTTTTGTACAAAAAATACTGTGATAAAATAAAATATTTACGATTGTCCGCATAAACCCGGATACACCAAGATCGTTCTTAACTCAGAATTGCTAATTCTGAAGAGAATTAAACAGCTTTATGAAAATTATTTAAATCGCTGTAACTTACAGATTGCCAAACGTTGTAATCCTTCGAAAAAAGTAAATAAGGCCAACAAAATAACTTTTGTTTATTTGCACAACCGCAAAGCCAATTAAAATCTTCGTAAACTTTGACCGAAAATCGTCTCGTACAACTTTTATTTACTGTTGTTAAATTTAACTTTTGTTTTGGTCTCCCGCGATCAAGAATATTTTGTTTTTCAGAAAAAGAACACGAACTAAATGATTGTTTTAATAAGCTATTGATTACACAACAATCTGCCATTTTTACCAAACTATTAAAATCACAAAAATCACACAATAAAAAAAAATTTTTTTTAAAAAAGCTTTTAATTTTCTGGACGCTGTGTATCACAAATATAAAAGCTTTTAAAAAGCGAGATAAAGCATAAAACAATAAAATAAAAATTTATCTCGCTTTTAAAAAGCTTTTATATTTGTGATACACAGCGTCCAGAAAATTATTTTTTTCTTTTTAGTGCATTCTTTTTTAATAAAAGCTTTTTTTTTAAATTTTTTTTTTTATTTTTTTTATTTTGTTCTTTTTAGTCTTCGAATATATATCCTTACATTTGAGATGTCCTTACAGGCTTTTTAACTTGAGAATCGTATTCAGCGACCCCAAAAACCCCCAGAATAGATTTTTTCCGGAAAATTTGGAGAAAGGGATAATCACGTTATCCTTACAGGACCTTCCGTTATCCTTACAAGGACGAAGTAGTGAAAATATTGTATTGTCATCGGACTTATATAAGTGTGCAAAATTTCAAGTCAATCGGACAAGTGGAAGTGGGTCAAAATTTGATTGCAAGATTTGACCCCGACAAACAAACAAACAAACAAGATAGCGAGCTAAATAAAAGCTTTTAAAAAGACACGCTAATAAATAAATAATTTAAGACACTACTCACTACGCATGCAGAAACGCTACTACCAATTTGCCTTAATGCACTTTTTTACTTATTTTCACTCGGAAGCAACGATTCGAATTGTTTATTTCACTTCTTCCTGCTGCATATGACATTACGAGGCAAAAGAGAAATGATCGTACGAAAGAAATTTTTATTTTTGGAATGGTTTTTTTAAACGCGAAACCCGCGTATTTTTTGTTCAAAAAGGTATGAATATTAGATATAAGAATTATTCAAAACAAAATCATCTAAATGTCCTCCAAAAAAAATTTTTAAATACGGATCTTAGTTTTTTAGTTATTTAAATAAAAGCGCAAATTATTTGACTTCTGCTGAGGTGGAAGCAATTTTTATTTTGCATCCACATTCTCTCTTTTCTCCAGTCGTTAACATAGGTTTTCATCTCTTAAAGTTTAGTTTCATCTCTCTTCGTACAAAACTCATAGATGCAACAATAATTTCTGCTTCTACACCGTTCCAAAGGCAAGTTAAGAAATTCTCTCTTTTTTTAAAGGCATTCGCGGTTGAATATATCACGACTGTATGATAAAATGCATGTTGTGCCGTACTGAAGCTACAAACGGTACAAAACAGTAACTCTAAGTTGGCTCATCCTTTACAATAAACTCAAACTATGATCGAATTTTGAAAAAAAAAATGTTTCAACTTAAAAACTCAGTTACCAATATTTTCGTGAGATTTGTAAGGGATGCAATGCAGCTACGTTTCTAAAACTTAAAATTCAAGCTAACGAAATTAAAGTAGCCAGTGTAGTCGCAAATGATTTCATCAATTGGCATTTCAATCCACCAGGAGTACCTCACTTTGGTGGAATCTGGGAAGCGGGAGTTAAGGTGACAAAATACCATTTCAGAAGGATACTAGGTGACCGAATTTATACATTCGAAGAACTAAGCACCATTCTGTGTCAAATTGAAGCATGCCTTAACTCACGTCCACTAACACCAATGTCATCAGATCCAGAAGATACAACCGCACTAACACCAGCTCATTTTTTGATAGGAGAACCACTAACCGCAATCCCACAATCAAATTATATTGATCACAAAGAATCACAGCTAAGAAAATGGCAAATACGGCAACAGATGGTACAACATTTTTGGAAACGATGGTCCACTGAATATCTCACACAATTACAACAACGTCCAAAATGGACTCAACCAAAAGAGAACATCGAAATAAATGATCTAGTTGTCATCAAACAAGAGAATACTCCTCCCAATAAATGGATGCTTGGCAGAATCATCGCTACGTACCCAGGCAGCGACGGTTACACCCGAGTAGTCGACATTCGCACTCAAAATGGTACTCTAAAACGACCAATTGCTAAAGTATCTCTACTTCCTATTTATAAAGAAGATTTCACACAACAGTAGTACAACTAGACCATGGAGATCCATCGTTAAACCAACATTTTCAAATTCAAATAATACCATACAATAATATTCCGTTTTCCTGCAAAATAAAGGTCGATGACTTAAAAAAAACAAGATCTCCAATATTCCGTCAGTCATTTCGATACAAACAAACTTATATAAATATGTTACAAAACATTCCTTTATTTTTTTTTTAATTAAATTTGTGAAGATGCAATCTTCCGAGGGGGAGAATGTTGCGGCCGCGGACGCGAAAAAACCCACGAAAAAACACACTTCACGAAATCAACATCCATTTTGACAACTGGCTTGTTAAACTTCTGTAAACAAAAATAAGTTGTCTGGCCAAGACGGACAATTAACTTAGGACAATTGAGTACCACCACACCGATCTCCCTAACCCCAATCATGCGGATTCAATTGAAATAGACTGGCTAGCGACAGACATAAAAGGCACTAGCAAGCAGGATCAGAATCAACTCACCATCCAAGCTGATGGTATCTCTCAGTGGGTCACACTGAACCAAACCAATATTTCTATTGGGCCTTTCCACACGTGTATTCTTGCATCTGTGGATCGGGTTCTGATTGGTCAGTGACTAGTGGAGGGGGTTCTGCAAGTGATGAACGTTTGGGCGAAGTTCAAGAGTGACCAAAAGTTCTGCATGCACTAACACAAGTAAACAGCAATACAAACTTTCCATGGGTGAAATTATGATTTCTCACACTACGATGCTTCTCTACTCACGTTCAAACCACAATGCCAATATTCACACTCACACATATAAAACTGACACAACTGGTAACAACAGCGTGTGGACTCGAACTGGTTGTCGTTATGTGTTGTCGTTACAACTGTGTGTGGAAATGCCCATTGGTATCATTCAGCGGGTTATGCTGAACAAGCAGACGAACCGCTGCATCCAACCAATATTTCTATTGGTATCAATCGGCGGGTGACGCCGAACAAGCAGACGAAGTGCTGCATCCAACCAATATTTCTATTGGTATCATTCGGCGGGTTACGCTGAACAAGCCGACGAAGTGCTGCATCAAGCAAAAGGATTAATACAGCTGCAACCGGCGAGTTCATCAACCAACACACCATCAACGCCCTCTAGCGGCAACATCTTACGGAGATTAGATTATAGCTCAAAGGATTATTGAATTAATGCAAATAGATTAAGAGAATTATATCTGTATATTACAAATAAAGAAGAGAAGAAGAATAGTAGAATATTGAATAGTTGTTTCTATTTAAACCGGCACCCCTCACTCTAGTTTGGAATACCCAGCTAGAACAATAGTGTATTTGTTGCGTCTAAGACCTAAGCTACCCAATTTGAACAAAACGGTTTTTCGGTGTTTTAATAACCGGTTTTTTGGACCCGGTTAAACCGGCCCGGTTTAAACCGAAGTCTTAAAAACCGGTTTTGCCGTGGATACGTCTTGGATTTTGGTTATGGAGGTACAAATTAGAAAATCGGCTTGCTGCCATGATAACAAATTTGCAATCGATGATACTCGATAGTTTGTGGTGACATCCGAACAGAAACTGTGTTATAAGATCCGGCCTACATTAAAGCATTGTTTAGGGTATTTTGTTATGTTAAACTATGTTCAATTATCTTTTTAAGAATCAAAATCTAAATTTTCACTGTCGCTGTTATGCTGTATTTGCTGCTTGTAGTACATATTTCACATTTATACTCTTTTTATGTTTTCTTTGTGGCATTGAATATTTGGGAGAGGCACAGGAAAGAGAACACGACCAAGTATGTTGAGGTTGAGTGAAAGCCTTTACTCTTGATTATATCTCTTCTCCATATGGGTTGTTCTGGTTCTGGAAATTCATTTTACTTGATTGTTTCTCTTGATTGCCCAGTGTTTCCTTTAATTTCTGTATACGAGTTGTGTAAAGGTGGGTTTAGAAACACGAGCATTTTCATTTTTACTGGCAAAGTGAGTGAAATGCCAGATTTCTTATGACTTTTTCACCAAGTGGGAAAGGGACGGGAAACCACTCAGTAAAAATTTTACTGGAAATTTTGCTTGCATGTAGTGGTTTTACTATCCATAATTTTCGTCGACGATAGGAAAGTTATAGCAGTAAACAACAACAAACACATTGGACTTCCCCGCCCTGCCAGCAAAATGTTACCCCTGAATTATGGGGAATTATGGCAGCCAGCAAAAGTAAGGTTAAGTTCGATGTTTATTTGAAAGCTACGCATTTTAAATGGAAACGGGAGGTAATAATAATTATGTTATTAATTATAACATCACACAAAATGATTTTGTTAGGTGAAATTGAAGTGCTAACAAACGTATTGCTGTGAGGTGATGTGCAGTGACAGTTCCCCATAAAGTGGAAGGGAAAGTACGTGTGAGACACTGATGTGATCGACTTTTTGCGCACGTAAATTTGAATTTCGCTATCCCGCTCACTTTGCCAGTAAAAATGAAAATGCTCGTGTTTCTAAACCCACCTTAAGCCGGCGGATTGTGTTTAAGATTTTAGTTGCTATAAATTGAAATTGCTTTGTTGTTTTTATCGTGTAATTTTATTTTATTTTGATTTTTATTTGTTTTTCATCTATGGGCGTTTTCATGAATGCAAGTTCTCCAAATAACACCAAAGATTTTGATAATAATAAACCCAGTTATTAGGGATGGGTATCGATTAATCGAAGTAATCGATTATTTTGTTGAATAATCGATTTTTTTTAATCGATTACAGTACGGTATGATTAATCGGGTAATCGATTATTTTGTAACGATTATTACACTTTTTGTTCACTGAGATTTCAGATATGAAGATACAAAAAAAATACATTTTTTGTAGATGTATTTTCTTTCATTAATGTACGCCATACACGTAGATGGTACACGACGTGATTTAGAGCGTACAATCCACCAAAATCGTGTATCAGCACAGTGTGTGGGGAGCGACAGAGTAACAATCAATCGTGTACGCTAAGATTGAACCGTTCCAGTTCGGCCTAAATTTAAGAGCACCACAGGGAAGAATTCAACAAAATCCAGTGTTATATTGGAAGCAGATGGCTGATACTTTCCCAGGAGTTTCAAAGATCGCCTTAACATATGTGCCAGCGGTAGCAACCTCAGTTCCTTCAGAAAGGCTTTTTTCTGAAGCTGGCCAAATTATGAGGGAACAGAGAAGCCGGCTGACCGCCGACATGGCCAATACACTTACATATATTCCTCAAGGACATTGATAACAAGTATTGGAATTAATTATTGGGTCTATTGCGGTTATCGATATCTATTCGATCGACCATCGTTGGCCGGAACGATCGAAAAACAATTTGGTATTGCGTAAGGTTCATCGTTCAAACAATCGTTATTGTGAATTTTTTAGTGTTTGACGTTTGGGAATTCACATTAGCTGCGACCCATTGGGCTGATTTTTTTACTCCGGAGTAAATTTTCAATGGGTCGAATTTTTTATGCCAAGAACAATTTCTAACCTCAAAATTGAGCTGTCATATTTGTGTAGAATAGTGCTGTGACTGGAAGAACTGTCCTCAGTTAAATATTTAATTTCAATTATGAATCAGCCACGAAAATGGTCTTTCAATGAGGGGAAAGCACTTATTTCCTGTTACAAGAACAGAAAAGAGGAATATTTTCGAACCAGAAGCAAAAAACGGTTCTGGGAAAATATGTTGCAAGATCTGGAGGCTCAAGATGTACTGGTAGGTAATTTATTTAATTAATAAAGAAAAACAATTAAACATTTTATATATTCACAGCTTTCACTGGCGACGCCGGAAAATCTGGAGGTGAAGTGGAAAAGTCTTTACCGCGCTTATAAGAACGCGAAAGACCGAGGGACTGGATCTAGTGCTTCAAAATTTCCATCACTTTCATCCTCGTAGAATAAATTTAATATCTAAACCAAGATTTTCATTATGTATTGATTATTTAGAGAAAGTATACACCATTTTTACCTGATTATGCTGCATAATTAATTTTTCAAGAAAGGTTTTGTGCGCTAAACAACAATTCGTTGGTCGTCAGAGAATCCCAATCGTTTCAAGTTTAATATTTATGTCCGTTGCTTTACATATCAATATATTTGTTTTATAATCACTATTAGATTTAGTTTTTGTTGATTAATGTCAATAAAATATTTACCAAAACTTATGATTTTTTAGTTATTTTTAGTCTTTTTTCGTTCAACCAAATATAATTACACCAAAAATATTGAAATGACAATCCAAACTTTGCTTTCACAAGTTTTTATCATTTTAGCCATAATGTAATTTCCATAAGAGCTACAATTGAATACACTCCGCCGATCTGAGAGAAAAATTTCCCATTCAAACGTTTGTGACTACGATATGGCAATACATGTTCTTGAAAATTGTTCGTGAATTGGAGGTGGTGCAGTTTTGCTTTGTTCGGGAACACTCCGGAGTAAAAAATCAGCCCAATGGGTCGCAGCTATTGTTGAAGTTATTTTAATGTTTAAAAATGACTTCAACGCAGAAAATACAATATTGAGCTCCCTTAAAAAATAGAGGAGGTGGATGACAATGGCGATATGAGCGAAATTACACCAGAAGACGGTTTTACAAACCAACGTCAAGCCGAAAATATTAAACACCAAATATTGAGTTCTTTGAATTGACCAATATTTCAAATCTATGTGAATAAAACAGTTTTTAAGTTCATTTTTTATTTAAATTATTTTTATACCACTTTCGTCTTATTTATCTTCATTTTTTCAACCAATTTTTATATTGGATTTTTGATCGAGGTTTTGATCAAGATATTCCTCATTAATAATTTCCTAATGTGTACAAATACTTCCATTTTATTATTAGCCTCTAATTTTGATAAAAAAAAGTAATTGCAATACTTCACAGATCGCTAACTTGATATAAACTTCACCGAACGATCAAACAAATGTCATCGTTCCCAACTGAACGATTTTATCGTTCACGAACAATAAAATCGATGATCACAATACCGATTTTTCGATTTGACATTTCAACGATCGATTGACGAAGCTCACAATAGGGGCCTATGTGTCTGTAACTTTCCCGAGTTCGTGGCTTCTTATATCTCGCAGGTTTCGGCAGACCCCAATTGTGTAGTGTGAGGTGTTGTTTTTTAAGTTTACCGTCTCGCCGGTAAAGTAAATTTGTGCCAAAATATTTAAAGAATCGACGTTTTAGATTGTCTGGAGGTCGCTTAAGCATAGGCAGTAAAACTGGAAAGGGAGAACACGATGTAAGATTTCAAAACTTGCGCTTTGTTAGCTCTTTATTACCTCCAAAATATACACAATTATTCGACCGAAAAAATCTGTGCTCGATTGGAAATAAAAACGAATCTTCTTAACGCTAGTCACCCTTTGTTTTAAACTGAAAGTTTGCACCGCATTTATATCTTCTGGATAAAAATGCTCTTCGTAAGATTGGCATTCGGCTGATTCGATCCTAACTGTTGAGTCTTTCCCGACAAAACCGCCTTGGAATTGAAACCGGAAAGCCGAAATATCCTGTGGTTCATCGAAGGCAATCAGTATCCACTGAGGGGAACCCTAGATAAATCAATTAATTTCACGATTTTTTGTTTTGTTGTCTCACTTGGTCTGAACTCCAAGCGGTATCTTCTTGACCATCAAACAAGAAATTCTTTCCAGATTGCTTTACATCCTTATTCAGCACAGTACTGACACTATAAATTGGATTAATCAAATATATTTTGAATTAATAATACATTAAATATCACTTACGCGCATCTAAATTTTACTGTTTTTAAGATATCCATTCTGGAGTTAGATTTCGCACGAGAATTTATTTGCATTGCCTTGTAGGGTTTCTTGTAGGAAGTTTTGCACACATCGTAGCTAGAGAGACTAATCTAGAGTAGAGAGCCTTTAACCTAGAGAGTGGCCATGCTACCTTAATAGACTGTGCTACTGAGTAGGACAGTCTATTAACTCCAATTAGAACAGTCTATTAGGTCAGTTAGAACAGCTTTTTCTCCAGATTAGAACAGTCTGTAAACAATTTTTCAATTTGTCAAAACAACTATGAGTTTCCAAATTTTTTTGATACCTCAAACATGCTATTTTTACATATATTAACCACCTTCAGTTATTTTGGCAATTATTTATAACAATGAATCAAATTTTTAAAGTTTTTCGCGCTCGTTTTTCAGCTCGGCGGCCATTTTTAGATGTCCCCATGGCTAGTGAGCCTACATATATAGAGAGTGGACAGGTCGGAACCAACTATTTCGGTTAAGTTTGAATTTTTACCTGATGATGACAGATTTAAACCAGAAGTATTTTAAACCATTTTTACTAATATTTTGTGTACGGTTTGAGGATTTAAAAAATTATTCGGCCGCTAAAACGTGTAATTTTTAAAATTAAAAGTCCAAAATACTACACTAACACAAACAAATCGCCTTTGCTTTGCGAAAAGATGGCTGAACTTTCGAAATAAAATAAGAGTTACTGTTTTGTGCGGTACTAAAGCTACAAACGGCACAAAACTCCAAGTTGGCCTAAATGGAAAGAAAAAAAGTGACATTAAAACATAAACAAAGTGACATTAAAACAAAAACTCAACTTTGACTTGAATAGAAGGTAAATTATTTGTGCTTTAAAATAATATTAATTACATAATTAAGATGCTAGTGTCGAAGAAGTTCGGTGAAGCGATCGCTGTGTATTCTGAAACCAAAAGCACGACAGCGAAAACTAAGTTTTGTATAGCATTCGAGCGGCTTCCCTCTCGCAGGCTGGAATATAGGCGGAGGCTCTTGTGGACGCTGAGAAGACGGCCTCACTGAATCAATCATGGGCGAAGGGTTACTGGCGAAAGGGCGCTGCTCTGGCGGCCACGCAAAGGTATATGAAAATCCTCACTTATTAATGTTTGTTTGGTCAGGATTTCGGTGATTTTTTACGAGAAAACTCAAAACCTGATTTACATTTCAGATCTAAAATACGCTTCAAACAACGCCCCACTAAACAACAGAATGACATCAACAACAGGATGGTGGCTGAATAGATGAGGCAATCCCCAACGTAGATTCGTAAGCCTTTTCCGTCGAAGGAGTCCCAACAGAAGTAGGCAGCACCGGAAGAAGACTACACACTTTCTTTTTTGAACGCCATTGTGGCTGCAGTGCGTTTATATTAAATTAAGAAAAAGTAAGTTATTCCATTTTCATCCCGAATTTCACACAATTTATTGGTGGATTATTCGTTGAGTGATTTTACCTAAAAACATATTGCTTCGGACATTCTCTACGCAAGCCATCGAAAGCGCTTCTATATCCGGACAAATTAGAATCGACCTTAACGAGACATTTTCTTTGCAGAATCATGGCAGAAGTCGAGACTATGGAGGCTTTTGATCAGCCTGAACCGGAGCCAATTTACGAACCAGTCGAAGGGATCGCCCCAGCACAGGAGTTGCGATGATGTCCAGGTCAGCGATTTTTCACTACAGGATTACATTGCCGTTAAGGAGAAGTATGCCCACTATTTGCCGCATTTGGCTGGACAATATGCAGCAAAACGTTTCCGTAAGACACAGTGCCCCATTGTTGAGCATATCACCAACTCTCTGATGATGAAGGGTCGCAATAACGGCAAGAAATTGATGGTCTTTCAAGTGCAAGGAATAATATGGAGAAACAATAAATTTACAAACTCTCATTGAATAATCATTAATTGGGATTTTCTTTGTCGGTTTTCAGGGAATTTGGCTATTGTGCACTGGTGCTCGTGAAGCTGCTTTTTGTAATATTAAGACGATTGCAGAATGTTTGGCTTGTGGTTTCACCATGGTATAATAATATAATAGTAACTATAACCAACGTTTGTGTTTTTATTAGAAATAAAAGTATGCATATTTTTTATATATCAATTTTATTTTTGATTGAATAACATTATTATAATTCAAAACCATCGGGAATCGCTTCTATCTTCAAATATTTGTAAATACAGAAAAAAACAGTCAAAGAAAAAATAGAATTCGTTAAAATTTGAATTTTTGGTAAATTTCAGAAATTCAATTGCACCTTACAGAGAAATTCAATTTACCTTCTATTCAAAACTTCAGTGCCTATTTTTACCACGTCTCCAGATAGTACTCCATGTCTCCAGATGTTATTATATGTCTCGGATAACTAATTGCGTCCTCTTAAATAACAAAAGTGTTTTTACTATCGAAATACGGAAAAGTTATGCAAAACTTACCAGTCAAGATTCCCGCCGTTTTTTAAAATAAATGACAACTAGTAATACACTCACTAATACATCAACAACCGTCCACTTGTTTTTCGAATTCGGACGAAACGTCCACTTCGAAAGCACTTCGAAAGCCACCTGGCCACTCTCTTTATATGTAGGCTCACTACCCATGGCCACTCTCTAGGTTATAGGCTCTCTAATCTAGAGAAGGCATCGGCACTAAAGATACTATAATCTAGAAAGTGGACATCAGTGCTTAATAGACTGTCCCAATGAGAAGGACAGTATATTAACTCAAATTAGAACAGTATTAGGCCAGTTAGGCCAGTTAGGAGCTTTTCTCCAGATTATATCAATCTGTAAACAATTTTTTAAAACAACTACGAGTTTCCAATTTTTTTTCATGAGTTTTTTACTTATAAAGGGTGATTAAATAAGAGCTTCCTGTTTTTTTTTTAAAATAAAACACATAGGGCCTTACCAATGACACCTAACTAAATCGTTAATAATGACTTAGTCTTAAATTTAGGATTTTTTGCTACCAATGAGAAAATTAAACTTAGAGTTAAGGCTAATAACAACTTTAGCAACAGCTGCCTGAAAGTCGAAATTAAGTTGTTACTAAATACAAATCTAACCTCACATTCAATGTGTTTTAACCGCACTATTCAGTGTTTTTTTTTAAATTTAAAAGTGTTCACTTGGAGTAAACCGAATATTTTTAAAATAACAAAATGTTTGCTGATAATAGCTTTATGGACAGAGATCTAAGAATTATCAACGAAAGTTCTGACGTCAGAAATATCAAAATATACAAGGAAAGGCTTAATCCATTAGAGATATATTCTGACAAAGATTTCGAAGACCTTTATAGGTATGTATCCCAATAAAAATTATTTAATATATAATATTTCAGATTATATTGTAACATCCTTACAATTTAAGGTTCGATAAACAAGCAGCGATGGAAATAATCAATTTTGTAAGAAGTGACTTGACATACAGCAGTCGCAATCATGGAGGATCAATTTATCCCGAAATACATTCATACCTCGCTATACGGCCGCTCTTTATACGGCTTTTCGCTATAACGGCCTTCTTTAATTATGGCACTTTTTCGATTTACGGCCCAAAATGTTTCGTTATACGGCAAAAAAAAAATTGCGAAAAATTGAAAACCCGTATGGTGATTTAAGTGAATGGCGAACAGTTGTATCAAAATTCCACTCTGAAGGCAAACTTTTCAATAAGATTTTTTTAAATTTATTCCAATCGGATTTTGATGTATGGGAGATTTATGTAGAGTCATATCCTAAACAACTTTTGTTCTTGTACTTTTTTGATAAGATGCACCGTTTTCACAAAAAACGTTTTCGTTCGTATGGGGGGTAGCCCCCCTAATTAGGGTTACCATCTCGTCGAATTGAAAAAAGAGTATTTCTTACTTTGAAAAAGAGTATTTTTATCAAATCTGAAATAAAACGTTTTTTGTAAATGTCAAAAAAAATCAGTGTGCTTTACGGGCGTGTTCGACTTAGGTCCTAGTGTAGTCAGAAACTAATCATAAGCAGACTAACATTTTCATTAAATCCATTCTAGAACAAAATTGAATTTTAACTTCCAAAAAATAAATACCCATAGCAGCCACTCCAGCGTAGCAGCCATGAGCTTTTGCGGAAAACCGCACATCTAACCTATTTCTTTCTTCTGTCCATTGACTTTCAATTAAAGAAAAAAATCTTTCCTTGACAGCGTTATGAGAGAAAATTCAGAATAAAAATTGACATATTTTTAAGAGTTCATATCGTCGGCTAAAAGTGAAATTGTGCTAAGTCCATTATACCAAATTTGACAGAAGAACAATAAAAAACCTTGTTAAATCATTTTAATTTTCATTTAAAGAAAACAGAGTCTCATTTAAAGAAAACTGAGCCCAATTTTTCTCATTTAAAGAAAACTCAGTGTTATTGAAAGAGAATTAAAACGATTTAACAAGGTTTTCATTGCTCTTCTGGAAAATTATACCAAATGGACTTAGCACAATTTCACTTTTAGCCGACGATATATGTGTGTCGAACTTATATCCTTAAGGTGGAAACAGAATTGCGGCTTTGTGGACTTCAGCTTCGGCTTCAGCTTTGACAGTTCTGTAGACTCAATGCTTTTCAACGTAATGGAACACAATAGCAAAGTTGCAAAGCCGGTCAAGCCGAAGTCGAAGTCGTAGTAGGTCTACTCTCTACTTTTGGTCGGCTTTGACAACTTTAACCTAACTTTTTCCGAGTAAATTGATTGTCATCGAAATGTTTGAAGAAAAGTTAATTAATTTAGTGCAGGAAAATGAAATTCTGTATAATAATAATTAAACGATGCTGCAAACTATTTTTCGCTCGAAGTTAACACAACGAACTAACAAAAACAAAGCCGAATCACTACCTGTCAAAGTTGGAATTGTGTTCGAATGAAAGTTGAAGCCGACGAAGCCAACAAAGTCCAAAGCTGAAGCCGAAGCCCAAAGCCCAAAAAGCCGCAATTCTATTTCCACCTTTAGGGAAAAGGTATTACCTCTTCAAGCGATTTTGTTATCTATGCGAATATAGTTAGGCAATATCACAGTCAATTACAATTCGTCTTCAAAAAACAATATATGAAAATGCCAAATCATCAGCGAAAATTGTACTTGATTTTTTAATGTTATAAATAAGTTCAGTGAACTATTATGTTTGAATTTTTAAGTGGTTTTTCTTTATTCTATTTCTGCATCAAAAAAGAGTATTAAGAGTACTTTTTAAAAAAAAGTTAGAGTATAATAGTTCAGGGGTCGAAAAAGAGTACCAGTACTCTTAAAAGAGTATGGTTGGTAAGCCTACCCCTAATAGATGAATTTTTTAAATTTTTTGTAAGTTATCTTTTTGTGTACATACTAGCAGACCCTTCGTTGGCAGCTAAAAGTTTTTTTTGTGTAAATTTTAGAATGCCAAAAAACCATAAAATAACTTATAGGACCTTCCGTTTCGAATTTTGAAATTCCAACTCCAGATTCGTGATAAGTAGGGCTGCCAAAAATATGCATTTGCATATTTCTTTTCGTTATGATTTCGGCTCCGCGAGTTTTTTATTCATCCGAATCAATAAGTTTAGAAGCGAATGAAGGTCACTTGTTGTTGCATATTTTGCATATTTGACACGTTAGTGCATATTTGAATATAAATGCATATTAAATGCATATTTTTCAAGACTTTTTATGCACATTTTGAATCTTAGTTCAACTGGGTAAGCCAATCGTCATTCAATAATACGACGACTGGAGTTTCACTGGGTTCTTAAGACACAAAACCTGAAATTTGTGTATCTTGCGCCTATTTCACGCTTCAACCTTTTAGTTCGTAGATGGGCTATAATTTACAAACAACAAATTTGAAAATCTTTTCCCGGCTATTGTAAGTTCATTCCGTACTTTTTACTCTCAAGTATTGTAGTCATGATAGTGACAGACTCTTTAAATATTGCAGAGAAGTCATATGTTGTTCACATCAGATATTTGTTTATATGGTTTCGCTTCAAATTAATTTTTTTTCTTAGGTACCACAATGCCGAAAGAAAAACCATAAACCAAGCAACAACTGGAAGGATATGTTTCCAAATTTGGAAACATTTTACAAACCGATGGGCGAATTTTATTTTGCCGAATATGCGACAAAAGTATCGCTTTTGGAAGAAAATTTCAAATTGATCAACATTTAGCTACTCAGCATCATCGGAAGCAATTGGAAATAAAACAGAACAAAGACCAGCAACTAATTTCAAATTCGCTGGCGACGCGTACAAATACAACGTTTTATAAAGATCTTGCACAAGCCTTTATATCAGCTGACATTCCATTTTACAAGTTAGAAAATCCAAAATTAAAATTTTTTCTTACAAAGTATTGCACGCAAATTATTCCGAGCCAGACGACATTGCGGGCAACATATATTGAAACATGTTACGTTGAATGGGTCGCATCAAGCGATCCGTAACAGGAAAAAAGCTTTGGGTTTCGATCGATGAAGTTACCGATATAGCAGGACGGTTCGTGGCAAATTTCATACTTGGTACAATGACCACCGAGGAAGAAATTCGAGAAGTTTTCTTATTGAACTCTGAGGTGCTGGACGCCACAAATTCAACTACTGTAGCCCGTTTTTTTGATGATTCATTCAAGCTCTTAGCTCCGGACGTTACTGATAGGGGCCATATCTTACTTTTTGTAACCGATGCTGCGCCCTATATGGTGAAAGCGGCGAAGGGTATCCAAATGCTGTATCCCAAAATGTTACACCTCACATGCATTGCTCATGGCCTGCACAGAGTTTCGGAAACAGTACGGGCCGGATTTCCGGATGTAGATCGCCTAATAGCTAATGGTAAAAAAATCTTCCTGAAGGCTCCGGGAAGGATCCAAAAATTCAAAGAGATTGCGCCTGGTGTGCCTCTACCTCCTCAGCCTATCATTACTCGGTGGGGCACATGGCTCGACGCAGTTTGCTATTATTGTGAATATTTTGATCAATTTAAAAATGTTGCCCAAAGTTTAAATTCCGATGATACTGCGTCAATTCAAATTTGTTCAGAATTGCATGGAGCAAATTCGACTCGACTTAGCTTTCATAAACAGCAATTTCAGCTTTTTATCGAAGACCATTACAAAGCTGGAAACAAAATGTATAAAACTAACAGAGGCTTTTGATATACTTGATAACGCAGAACATAAAATAAACAGTACCATAGGACAAAATGCATGTCTCTTAAAAAAATCAAAAATCAGTATGATCTTAAAAGGGGAAAGAAATATTAGTCTGCCTCAAGAATTTAAATTGAGTTCATTGGAAATAGCTTGTTTTAAATTTGCTCCAATAACTTCCTCAGACGTTGAGAGATCCTTTTCGTCATATAAGTCCATCTTAAGGGACAATCGGCTTAAGGTAAGGATACACGATGAGAGACTTTGGTCTCTGGTCTCCAGGGTACAAAAGGCAAAAATCTCCAAAGTGTATACACGTTCAGAGACATTTAAGTCTGGAGATCAAAAAATAGATCTCCGGAGACCTTTACTAAAAAGTCTCTAAAAGCAAAGTCTCTGGAGTGCATACACGACGCAGGTATCTCGTCTCCAAGCATAACAACAATATCACTCATCTAAAATATAAAATAAGTAAAAACACTTTTTTTTCTTTATAAAAACTGACCTTTAATCTCAAAACAACGAAACAAATTCTCGTTCCCACAAAACAATTTCCTGAAATGTCAAAATTCGTCTCCGGAGACCAAGAGATAGATATCAAAACGTTTTGAAGACCGGAGACGCATTAAAAAGAGTAGCTACACGGCAAGAGACTTAAGTCTCCCAAGAGACCCGAGAGACTTGTACTTGGAGATAAATCTCCGGTCTCCGAAGTGTATACACAGGTCTCTTTGTATCCAGAGGCGAAAATTTTGGTCTCAGAGACCAAAGTCTCTCGTCGTGTATCCTTACCTTTAGTTTCGATTTTAAAAATATTAAAAAACTGGTTGTGATACATTGCAATAATTATTTTTTTTTTGGCTTTGAAAAGGCTGTATTTTTTTATGAAGGACAGTTTGTGAATTTTTTAATAAATGTTAAAAGAAATACATTTGTGTTTGTTTTACTAATTTTAACCCAGATTATCCCGTAGACTACATGTATATGAACATTTTTTTTCCAATTTTCCTAAAATTCAACGGTTGGTTTAAAAAATGAACGTTCAACAACGAAAGGGGATCGAAATTTGATGCTTCCTATCAGAAATTTTTCCAGTTCCTTGTTGTTTTCAATCAAAATTAAATTTTATTCAATTGTGGCCGTGAGCCCACTGAAGTCTGCTGAGTTTTAAGTTGAGTCTATTGAATCTAAAGCCCGAAATTATTCAAATCAAAATATTAAAATATTATAGTTGTCGAGATAATTAAAATAAATAGTTCAACAAAAGGTCAAAATAGTTCAACAAAAAAAATAGTTCCACAAATGCTTTTAAATATATTTTATTTCACATAGAAGTGAGATAAAGCAAATTTTAACAAGTTCCGTTCACTAATTTGGGTGAAATATACTATATTTCGGATTTTGAATGTTTTTAAAGTGCATATTTAAGTGCATATTTTGCCATTTTTAGTGCATATTATATGCGCATATTTCGCCTTTTTTAGTGCATATTTTTGGCAGCCCTAGTGATAAGCAACCCCGAAAACCTCCCAAAGCCTGTTTTTTTTGCGAGAAAAATTGGAAAAAGGACATTTCCGTTATCACTACAGGACCTCCCGTTTAGCATTTGAAAAATCGAACACTGGATTCGCGATCAGTGACCTCGAAAACCCCTTAGTGTCAATTGTTTCAAGAAAAATTGGAAAATGGACTTTTTCGTTATCCTTACAGGACTTTTCGGTTAGAATTTTGAAATTTTGGATTCGTGATCAGCGACCCCAAAAACCCCCTATGGCCGATTTTTCCGAGGAAAAACGGGAAAAAGGATATTTATCCTTACAGGACCTTTCGTTTCGAATTTTGAAAATCTGATATCGGATTCGTGATCAGCGATCATGGGAAAAACGATATTTGCGTTATCCTTTCAGGAACTTCCGATTCGAATTTTGCAAATCTAATTTCGGATTCGTGATCAGCGACCCCAAAAACCCCCTTATGTCGATTTTTCCGGGGAAAAACGGCAAAAAGGACATTTGCGTTATCCTTACAGGACCTTCCGTTTTCATGATCAGCGACAGCAAAAACCCCCTTATGACGATTTTTCCGAGGAAAAACGGCAAAAAGGATATTTTCATTATCCTTATAGGACCTTCCGTTTCGAATTTTGAAAATCTAATATCGGATTCGTGATCCGCGATCCCAAACATAATGCCAATGTTCCCGGGAAATAATGGGAAAAAGGATATTTGCATTATCCTTACAGGAACTTCCGTTTCGAATTTTGAAAATCTAATACCGGATTTGTGATCAGCGACCCCAAAAACTATAATGCAAAATTTTCCGGGAAAAAATGGGAAAAGGATATTTTCATTATCCTTACAGGACCTTCCGTTTCGAATTTTGAAAATCTAATACCGGATTCGTGATCAGCGACCCCAAAAACCCTATAATGCCAATTTTTCCAGGGAAAAATGGGAAAAAGGATATTTTCATTATCCTTACAGGACTTTCCGTTTCGAATTTTGAAAATCTAATACCGGATTTGTGATCAGCGACCCCAAAAACTATAATGCAAAATTTTCCGGGAAAAAATGGGAAAAGGATATTTTCATTATCCTTACAGGACCTTCCGTTTCGAATTTTGAAAATCTAATACCGGATTCGTGATCAGCGACCCCAAAAACCCTATAATGCCAATTTTTCCGGGGAAAAATGGGAAAAAGGATATTTTCATTATCCTTACAGGACCTTCCGTTTCGAATTTTGAAAATCTAATACCGGATTCGTGATTAGCGACCCCAAATACCCTATAATGCAAATTTTTCCGGGCAAAAATGGGAAAAAGGATATTTTTATTATCCTTACAGGACCTTCGGTTTCGAATTTTGAAAATCTAATACCGGATTTAATACCCCAAGAACCCTATAATGCAAATTTTTCCGGGGAAAAATGGGAAAAAGGATATTTTCATTATCCTTACAGGACCTTCGGTTTCGAATTTTGAAAATCTAATACCGGATTCGTGATCAGCGACCCCAAAAACCCTATAATGCAAATTTTTCCGGGCAAAAATGGGAAAAAGGATATTTTCATTATCCTTACAGGACCTTCGGTTTCGAATTTTGAAAATCTAATACCGGATTTAATACCCCAAGAACCCTACAATGCAAATTTTTCCGGGGAAAAATGAGAAAAAGGATATTTTCATTATCCTTACAGGACCTTCCGTTTCGAATTTTGAAAATCTACATAGCTAAAAACCTGCTCCTGGCAACACAGATCATTTTGCAAAAAACCGCGTAAAAATCGGTCCAGCAGTTCTTGAGTTTTGTAATCTCAGACAGACAGACAAACATCCATTTTTATATATATAGATATGTATATATAACAATGTATGACGAAACATCAGTAATTTATCCCCTCCTCTCTCCACTTCCTCCCTCCACCTACCCCCCTCCTACCACTTCTTCCTTCCCCCCTTCCCCTCCCCTTCTCCTTCCCCTTCCCCTTCCCCTGGGGGGTAGATATTAGTGCAAAAAAAATTCTTTTGAAAATGACTTCTCTATTAGTGAAAGCCGCACCCCAATCGGTTGAACGGTTCGAAAGTTATCAGGGAAGGGGTACCGAAGGAGAGGGGGACGTCAATAAAAAGTAGCCTATGTCACTCGGGAATAGTGTGTCTTACGATATATACATATACATATATTTATATACTCGTAAATTTTTGTGTTTTGGATGGTTTATCCGCAACTGAAATTCATACCAAGTTAACAAAAGTATTAAAGAACTCTGCTCCTTCATTTCCAACTGTTCATAGATGGACTTTAGAATTTAAACGTGGTCGTACAAGTGTCAGTGATGATCCACGTTCTGGACGACCGAAAAGTGCAACTACTCAAGAAATGGTTGATTCTGTACATGATTTAGTTGTTCAAGATAGACGATTGACATTGGTTGAAATAGCAGAGGCTATGAACATCTCAGATGAACGGGTATTTCATATTTTGAAGAATGAATTGGGGTTGAGAAAGCTCATGGCAAGATGGGTGCCGCATTGGTTAAATTTGGATAAAACATCTTTTTAACAAGAATAAAACTGATTTTAAGCGTCGATTTATAACTATGGACGAGACTTGGGTTTACCACTATGATCCAGAATTGCGACAACAAACTGCAGAGTGGACTGAAGCCGGTATTTCGGCTCCGAAGCAGCCCAAGTGGTCAAAATCATCAAAAAAGGTTATGGCTTCAGTTTTCTGGGATGCGAAAGGAATTTTGTTGATTGACTACTTGCAAAGTGGTAAAACGATAACAGGAGAATATGATTGTAGCCTTTTGGACCAGCTGGATGTGGAGATTCGTAAGAAAAGACTTGGTTTAACGAAGAAAAAAATTCTCTTTCATCAGGACAATGCACCGGCTCACAAAGGTGCTTTAGCAATGGCAAAATTGCGAGATTTACATTACGAATTGTTGGAGCATCCACCTTATTCACCAGTATAGGGATTCTGAGGGAACTGTCGATAATTATCGACAAGCGACTTATGTGCACATATTCAACTTTCTTTTAATTGTGTTGGTGGATACAGCACACTAATGCAGGTTTGACTTCCAATGCGATTTCCTTCACTCGGGTAACACTAATGGTTTGACGTCTGGAAATCTATTCCACATTTCCAACGTTTTTATCGACATTTCCAATGGATATCACTTGCTTTATGAGGTAGTGATAACAGTGCATTTGCGTAGAAGTTTAGCGCATACAAAACACCAAGAGCAGGCGATATTAAAATTTGATTAGGCATGCGCGGAGTCAACATTTCAATGATTTCCACTGCTAGTGCCTGTGGAAGCCCATTTATTTCTATAAATCTCACAAACACATAAATATCGCAAAAGGATCTGACGCGTCCCGTAGATTTCGCCTCATTATTCGCATTTGATTCGTCCTAAGGTAATAATAAACGTATACTGCGGAATTCATTGTCTTTGGTAAATTATTAAAAACACTATCTAAAGTTTTTCGCGGTACTTTTCGTTGTCCACTTCTCTCACATTTGCGAGTGTCAAATCGAGAATTTTTGGGTTATTTATTACACTTGCAACTTATAAATTCAATTCATAATTCAATTATTTATTGATGCTAAAAATTCAGTACAAACTTAATATCAATGATAAAGTGGTAAAATTCAGTCAAGAAATTCTATATGACAAATTTAATATAATGAGAATGTATTTACACATACCATTAGCATTGCAACTTATAAAATTCACATCGGGCAGGTAAAAAATTCTTCATCGCTGCGGATCTTCAAGAAAATTTCCTAACTTTAAAAAAATTCCCTCTTTTCGACATTCCACTGGCGATAAGTATCGATTATGCTCAGAATCGGTGTACAGATCTGGCTCCCTCTGACTTCCATCTCTTCCCAAACTTAAAAAAATTTCTACGTGGGAAGCGTTTTTCAACAAATAAAGATGTGATATCTACAGTAAAAGGGTATTTTGAAGGCCTTCCTGAAGACCACTTCAGAAACGGGGTAGATGAATTGGAAAATAGTTGGAAAAAATGTATTGAACTCAGAGGAGATTATACTGAAGAATAAATATATTTTGACTCATTAAATCTTGTTGTTTAATTTCCGCTTTCAAAACTTTTCAAGTAACCTAGTATATATATATACATATATATCATACTAATATGTAAAAATGAGTTGGTGTCTGTCTGTCTGTCTGTCTGTCTGTCTGTCTGTTCCTCTTTCACGCAAAAACGGCTGAACCGATTGACTTGAAATTTGGCATGAGTGTCTGTGATAGTTCTGGTTCCAACATAGGCATACGGAAAAGTAGCGCGAGGGGTGGGGGGAGCAAGGGGAGGGGGTAAAGTGATTTCGAAACTTAGTTTTTGCGCTATGTTACTCTTTCGCGGGGAAACTACTCAACCGATTGGCCTGAAATTTTGCATAGATGTTCGTCGGGGGTCCAGCACCAACATAGACCCATTAAAAAGTAGCCCGATAGGTGGGGGGAGTAAGGGGAGGAGGTAAAGTGATTTCGAAACTTAGTTTTTGCGCTATGTTACTCTTTCGCGGGGAAACTACTGAACCGATTGGCCTGAAATTCGGCATAGATGTTCGTCGGGGGTCCAGCACCAACATAGACCCATTAAAAAGTAGCCCGATAGGTGGGGGGAGTAAGGGGAGGGGGTAAATTGATTTCGAAACTTAGTTTTTGCGCTATGTTACTCTTTCGCGGGGAAACTACTGAACCGATTGGCCTGAAATTTGGCATAGATGTTCGTCGGGGGTCCAGAGCCAACATAGATCCATTAAAAAGTAGCCCGATAAAGGGGGGGGGAGTAAGGGGAGGGGGTAAAGTGATTTCGAAACTTAGTTTTTGCGCTATGTTACTCTTTCGCGAGGAAATTACTGAACCAATTGGCCTGAAATTTGGCATAGATGTTCGTCGGGGGTCCAGAACCAACATAGACTCATTAAAAAGTAGCCCGATAGGGGGGGGGGGGAGTAAGGGGAGGGGGTAAAGTGATTTCGAAACTTAGTTTTTGCGCTATGTTACTCTATGTTACTAGGCTCGCTTCCAATGGGCTCTAAAACACAAAAGTTTAACCGAGCAAGATTGGTCAAATATTCTATGGTCGGACGAATCAAACTTTCAGGGGAGTAAAATAATTCCTTTTTCTGTAGAAAAACATTATTTTCGAAGTTTGATTCGTCCGACCATAGAATATTTGACCAATCTTGCTCGGTTAAACTTTTGTGTTTTAGAGCCCATTGGAAGCGAGCCTTTTTGTTTTTTTCGGAAAGCCACGGCTTCTTCCTGGCTTTGCAGCCTTTTAGACCAGCTTTCTGCAGTCTTCTTCGTGTCGTCCTGGCAGATATTGGCTTTTTAATTGTTACTGAAAAATCAGCAGCGAGCTCGAAAGACGTTTTTCTCCTATTTTTCAGTGAATCCCTTACTAATATTCTGTCTTCACGATCTATAGTAAGTCGTTTTCGTCCAGATCTGTGTCTATTTTTATGCGACCCAGTCTTCTCGAACCGTTCGATAACATATTGCACAGCTCGACGCGAAAATTTAACGGTTTTAGAAATTTCCACTTGGGACTTGCCTTGCTGCTTCAAAAGTTGAATTTCTACCCGCTGTTGCAATGTCAGTTATCTTTTTTTCGCCATATTTACATTAAAATATTTAATTTATTGAAAAAAAAATCACTTCAAGGCACTACACAACTGTATGTCTTCACAGCGAGCTGAGAAAGCGAACTAATCGGATATCAAAAAACACCACAAAAGCAAATTTTTAAGGTTCTAGATGTTTTGTTACTAACCAGCCACTTGACTATTGTTTAAATTTTATTTTTTAGATGCCGACAAAACTTTAATAAACAATACGATTGATTTGGAGCATTAGATTTTGTATATTAGTAAAATTTACAGGGTGCTCAATACTTTTGGCCAAGGCTGTATATATATATATATATATATATATATATATATATATATATATATATATATATATATATATATATATATATATATATATATATATATATGTGTGTGTGTGTGTGTGTGTGTGTGTGTGACGAAACATCATTAATTTATCCCCCCCTCACCCCTCCCCCTCCCCCACCCATCCAACCCATCACCCACCCAACCCATCCCCACCTAACCCATCACCCACCCAACCCATCACCCACCCGACCCATCTCCCCAACACTTCCCTAACTTCCCACAATAATCTTGTTCTTACGATAAATTGTCTTACGATAAATTGTTCTTACGATAAATTGTCTTACGATAAATTGTTCTTACGATAAATTGTCTTACGATAAATTGTTCTTACGATAAATTGTTCTTACGATAAATTGTTCTTACGATAAATTGTTGTACGATAAATTGTTCTTACGATAAATTGTTGTACGATAAATTGTTCACGATAAATTGTTTCACGATAAATTGTTTACGATGAATTGACCGGCACCCCAAACAAACAAACAAACTTTACTTCTTTATATAATTAGTTTAGATGAATTATTTTGTTATTGAAGTTATCCTTATATTACTTGTTATGTATTTTTATTTTGTATGTAAGCATTTTTAAATGAAATAAAAAGAAAAAAATGCATTTTAAACTAAAAACTACGTTATTTAAAAAAAATTGGAACGGATCCTATTGAATTTGTATGGGTTTGTATGAAAATAATTGATTCGTTATACGGCTTTTCGCTTTACGGCCAATTTTCCCGGAACGTATCTAGGCCGTAAAGCGAGGTATGAGTGTACTACGAACTTTGAACAAATAAACGATTCTGATCTTGAAAGTTTAACTGAACAAGAATTTTGTACAGGACAGCCCAAAAAAGTGTTTAGAAGGAATTTCATACTAAAACATTTTTAATCCGTGTTCATTGAAAAGATAAATAAATAAAATATATTTGTTAACGAAAAAATAAAAAAAAAATGTTCTTAAAAAACTAACAAAATTCAACATTGATGGCGGGTGCCGGTCAATTCATCGTAAACAATTTATCGTGAGACAATTTATCTTGAACAATTTATCGTAAAACAATTTATCGTAAGAACAATTTATCGTAAGAACAATTTATCGTAAGAACAATTTATCGTAAGACAATTTATCGTAAGAACAATTTATCGTAAGACAATTTATCGTAAGAACAATTTATCGTAAGACAATTTATCGTAAGAACAAGATTATTGTGGGAAGTGTTGGGGAGATGGGTCGGGTGGGTGATGGGGTTGGGTGGGCGATGGGTTAGGTGGGCGATGAGTTGGGTGGGGAAGGTGGGAGGGGAAACGGAAGGTCCTGTAAGGATAACGCAGATATCCTTTTCCCCATTTTTCTTGGCTAAAAATGACATTAAGGGGTTTTCGGGGGTTGCTGATCACGAATCTGGTGTTGAAATTGCTAACGGAAGCACCTGTAAGGATAACCCAAATATCCTTTTTACCATTTCTCCTCGAAAAAACTGGCAATAAGGGGGTTTCGGAGCTGATCACGAATCTGGTGTTAGATTTTCAAAATTCGAAACGGAAGGTCCTGTAAGCATAACGCAGATATCCTTTTCCCCATTTTTCTTGGTTAAAAATGACATTACGGGGTTTTCGGGGGTCGCTGATCACAAATCTGGTGTTGAAATTGCTAACGGAAGCACCTGTAAGGATAACTCAAATATCCTTTTTACCATTTTTCCTCGAAAAAACTGGCAATAAGGGGGTTTCGGAGCCGCTGATCACGAATCTGGTGTTAGATTTTCAAAATTCAAAACGGAAGGTCCTGTAAGGATAACGCAGATATCCTTTTCCCCATTTTTCTTGGCTAAAAATGACATTAAGGGGTTTTCGGGGGTCGCTGATCACGAATCTGGTGTTGAAATTGCTAACGGAAGCACCTGAAAGGATAACCCAAATATCCTTTTTACCATTTTTCCTCGAAAAAACTGGCAATAAGGGGGTTTCGGAGCCACTGATTACGAATCTGGTGTTAGAATTTTAAAATTCGGAACGGGAGGTTCTGAAGGTATAACGATTTTTTCCAATAGTTTTTAAGCTATTTCTGGGTTTTTTGTGCAAAAAACTTTTTTAAAAAAACTTTAGCCCGGCAACGACGGGTATGCAAGCTAGTAATTAATATATTGAGGAAAATCTTTATTTAAGTTGTTAGTTTGGATCATGCCATTTAATGTTTAAGGATAATTTCCTTCAAATGTTGCCCACGACTAACTCTTAAATGGTCCATTCTGTGGGTCCAATTTTCGACCATTCTTTCAAGCATATCGGTCGGTATTCCGCTAATAGCACGGGTTATGTCTGTTTCCAAAGCTGTAATCGTTTCGGGTTTATCGACGTAAACAAGAGATTTCACATATCTCAACAGAAAGTGCAAAACCAATTATAGGCAAGATATACTTTCAAATAAGAAGACCAGAAGTAATAAATGCACCAAATATTAAACAAAAGATACTTCGATACCATTTACCACATTCAGCATAGCATTGTCAAATATTAAAAAGAAAAATAAATATATGGTTTATAGTTGCGTTTTTTTAATGTTTTAAAGCAGTTCAGAACAAGCTTTCCATACAAAATCCTGCACCATTTTGTCATCTCGGACAGCGTTTGGAACAATGGGAAATTTTATACGGTAATGTAATGCTGCTAACTTCAACGAAATAACTCTGGCACTTTTTTTTTGTTAGAGGATTTTCTGTGGGTTCTGTTATGTGGGGGCCACATATATCAGTTTTCCATCAGTCGCAACTGTTACGGTACTCGTCAGTTTTCCATCAGTTTTTTACATCTAGTTATGCGCTCACATCTATCAGTTGTGACGCGAACGTTCACACCAATCAGTTGGTCATCAGTAGGGCTGCCAAAAATATGCACTAAAAAAGGCGAAATATGCGCATATAATATGCACTAAAAACGGCAAAATATGCACTCAAATATGCACTTTAAAAACATTCAAAATCCGAAATATAGTATATTTCACCCAAAATAGTGAACGGAACTTGTTTAAATGTGGTTAATTCGACTTTTGTGGAAAATAAAAAAATTGAAAAAATAATAGTCTGTGAAAAAAGATTGACATTTTGACTGACAAAAAAATTTTTACTTGTTTCTAAATTGCAACTGTTAAATTTTAAGATATTTCGAAAAGATGTTCAATACTTCATATTGTCTATGGTATAATCGGGGTTAAAACTTGTAGAAAAATCTCAGTTGTGGCTACCACAAAACTTTCTTCCACAAAATCTACGACCCTGCGCAATTTACGCTAGAGCCCTGTCGCGTTGTCAACCTAAGACGACCTCAAAACGTACGAGATAACTTGAGAACGGTAAAAGATATCGATTTACGGTAAAAGGTAAAAATGTGGAAAATTTTATTGCCTTTAATTCGTTTTTCAAAAGTCTTTTCGAAAAACTGTTAGTTTGTAAGTAATTCGCAAAAATATATTTTTTTCGTGATAATGGAAAAAAACTATTTTTTTTTAAATAACGGTGTATCTCGATAACAGTTTGAGATATCCAGTTCTAGCAATAGACATAAGTGTAGGAATTTTTATTTTCTCCAGGTTTTGTCATACTTACCACTACTAAAAATGCGTAGTTTCGGAGTAAATTGAGAAAAACCAATTCGCGATTTTTAAAAAGCCGCCATTTTGGTTACTTCCGGCTAACGGATTTCCACCAAAAGTTGATAGGATCGTCCCATTCCAGGACCAAGTATGCCTATAAAATCTCATGGCTCTAGCTGTATTAGTTTTTAAGAAATCTTGTACACAGACTGACAGACAGACTGACAGACTGACAGACTGACAGACAGAAAGACATTTTTTAAATATGACTCCAATCGACTCAGGAGTGATCGGGAAATGTTTTTTAGGCAAAATTAAGAGGTCGAAATTTTTTATGAATACAATACTTTATTATACTTCGTAGAAGAAAGTAAAAACACATATTTATTTATTTTTAATATTTATTCTAGCTGAAACAGTCGAATTATAATTCGAAATGTACAAAAAAAAATTTGGTTGTTCATGAAAGTTGTAAAATATGCAACTAAATATGCATTATATGCATTTATATGCATTTATATGCAAATATGCACTAACGTGTCAAATATGCAAAATATGCAACAACAAGTGACCTTCATTCGCTTCTAAACTTATTGATTCGGATGAATAAAAAACTCCCGGAGCCGAAATCATAACGAGAAGAAATATGCAAATGCATATTTTTGGCAGCCCTAGTCATCAGTTTGTTAGAAAAACTAATCTGCCCACGAATTTTTTCGTGGTTGATCATCAGTCGTCTGATTTTACTTTCACACCAATCAGTATCCCATCAGTTTCCCAAAAACTGATAGCGTGGTATTACACACGGCAACTTTCAGGCTTACTTAAGCCGATTTTCGAGAGAAACGACTGCGGATGGAAAAGTTGCCACTCGAAATCATGGCTTATCGACAATCTGCATACATGCAAAGCGTGTGAACCGGTTTGGGAAAAGTAGTAGGCAGAAATCATTTTCGTTCTGACCGTCAGTAGGCAAAGATCTTGGGAAGTATATTAGCAGTAGCAATTTCAATGGTTTGAGTCCACACACATGTAAACTTGTGTAGCATATGCAAACAGGATTGGCTTATTTAAGCCACAAATGAATGTAGGCACATTGGCTTATTAAGCCCAAAAGTTGCCGGCTTACTTAAGCCAAATATAATCTGGGGCATTTTTTTTATAGATCCAGCCAGAGCTTAGGGGAAGACCCTTTAATGCCGAAGCACAGCTCGGGATGGTCGGAAGGACAAAAGGAGATGCCGATTTATGTTCCTTGAACTTCTGCGGGTTATAGTCCGGGGGGAACACATCGGATGGTAAATTGTTCCAAAGTCTTGTTGTTCGCGGAATGAAGAAACCCCCAAACTTTACTGTACGAAAGCGGGGAGGCTCAAGGAAGAAGTCGTGCGCACGTGTAGCTGCACGAGAGGGTCTAGGGAAAATATACCGTGGAGGAATAAGTTGGGAAATTTCGGTGGAACATCTCCCATGGAAATGTCTATAGAATATGCTAAGTACCCCAACAGAGCGACAATGCTCGAGAGACGGTAGTGAATCTGTCAAAGACTTGTCTCCACGTTTTTGAATTCGGTCCAGCAGTTGCAGTACAGTTTTTGGGGCTCCAGCCCCAATATGCGAATTGTACTCGAGTCTCGGTCGAATGTAGGTTTTTTAAATGTTTAGGACGTCGACTGGTGCGAAATATTTTTTGCATCGTCCCAGGAAGCCTAGGCACTGTGATGCTTCCTTTGCTATTTTGAAAATATGATCACTCCATTGAAGCTTCTCATTTATTTCGATGCCCAACATTCTGATGTTTATTGAGTCACTAATGACTCACTCATAAATTCGACCGTTTCGGGGGTTTTTTGGCATTTCATCGATAACAGCATTGATTGGGTTTTAGATGCGTTGAATTCCACGGTTGATTCTGCCCCAAGCCAGAATTGTGTTTAAGTCAGAATTCAAAGATCTAATTTGCTCACTGCGTTTCGATCGAACTGCAATGGCGTTCGATTCGGCAGGTGAACTGAAATGGTAGGAAGCGTCAAGGGAGCTGTCATCAGCAAAATAGTAAAGCGGATTGAGAGTGAGAGATAATACATCATTAATAAATATTAAGAAAAGCGTAGGATCTAGAACTGAGCCTTGAGGGACACCAGAGTTAATTTTGAAGAAATCAGACTTATAACCGTCCAATACAACCCGCATTGAACGGTCAGAAAGGTAGCTCTCAATCCATTTGGAAATCGCAGGGTTTAGACCAATAGCTCGTATCTTTGCCATCAAAGCTTTATGCCAAACACGGTCGAAAGCTTTGGAGATGTCCAATGCTATTGTTTTTGATTCGCCAAAATTATGGAGACTTTTACTCCAACGCTCGGTCAAGCAGACCAAAAGATCGCCTGTGGAGCGGCGCGCATGAAAGCCATATTGGCGATCGTTGATTAAATTATTGCGCTCTAAAAAATTTGTAATTTTGGTATTTATTACCCCACAGTTAGACGCGCGACTAGAAGTCGCATGCGATTATCCCTCCTACAACGTTTTTCAATTTGACAGGTGTTGCGATTTGCTCTGCTGTCTTGCGACATTGCATGTGACTTCAGTTGAAAAAGTTCAAACGCAAGAAAACAAAGAAAGTTGTTTTGTTTATGAAACTCATTTCTGAATACCAAAACAACGAAGGCTCATAAATATCTTCTGTCGATGCTCCAGACTTCCGACTCGCATTGATTTACTTTTTTTCGTGAACATACGTCGTTCGTAAATTTCTCAACTTTTTCTTCACTTCCTCGCTTGTGAGTTTCAATTCCGCGCCGATTTGTTCATACGCCTGCCTCTTGAGACCGTTTCTACGATACAATTTCGAGGCAGTCTTCCAGAGGCATTCTCATTCCCGGTACAACTTTATTAATTTTAAAATTTCACTTCTACTCAACTTATTTTCTGCCCTTGTGAAATCAGACATAACCTTAAATGTCAAATCATTTGCAGTTCCAGTCGCAGCTCAGTACAGCGATTTTTGTGCAAAAGGTGATAAGTGATAAAAGCCGTGATAACAATAAAGACACAAATTCCTGTCAATGTATGCTTGTTTGCATGCACCTGTATTGGTGAGATTTTATTGGAAAGCCGACTGGAAATTTCCCTCGAAATTTGTATATGGTCACACTAGCTGTGCTCTTCACATTGAACTGTCACTGACGCACCGAGATTTTTGAGGGTGGCTGAGTTTTGTTTTGTGTGTTGAAATTTGTAATACGCGAATTCCTGTCATATTAGATGTGTCTCCTCCATCGTTATAAAATTAAATCAAAACTTCATCTGTAAAAAAACCATTTTGTGTAAATATAAACCGCAATAAATTGAATTTGAACTTGAATTAAATTCAATGAATTTCAATTTTTGTGTTGACTGATTCGCGAAAAAATGTCACAAATTAATGTTAAAATTGTTAATGTTTAGGTTGCTAGGCCAACGGCGGAACATCGGCTGCTTCTCATAAATTTAGTGGAGAAGCACTTCTCTGTTTTGCACCGCCGTCTAACCCCCAACGGAAAAGCCAACAAACAGCGTGTTTGGGAAGAGATAACAAGGGAAGTCAACAGAAAAGGGCCACCACAAAAAACTACAGGGCAACCGGGTTCCCAAAACCAATTTTTTTTTGTTTTCGAGATAAAATTTCCCAGTCTTGTGACTTTCTGAATTGAAATTTGAAAAACTTCCCATTTCATTTATCACGGGAAAGATCACGGGAAAATTATCACCTTTTGCACAAAAATCGCTGTACAGATTGTATGAGGTTTTTACATACGACTTGAGTTGCGCTTTTCCCCGCTTGCATGCAACTGGCGTTTACACGAGCGATTTCCCTGAGATGAGATTTGCATTCGACTTCTAGTCGCACGTCTAACCGTGGGGTTAGAGTCTCCATAACCTTGGCAAGTACAGAAGTCAGAGCTATGGATCTATAATTAGAGGGGTCGCATTTGTCACCTTTTTTGGGAATGGGCTGGACATTAGCTGCTTTCCGAGAAGAGGGATAAATCCCCTTAGAGAAGCTAAGGTAAAAAAGGGAGCGAAGAGGTCCAGCTAAGGTGACGGCACATTTTTTCAAAACATGGGGGGGAATGCCATCGGGTCCTGTGGATTTGTTTACGTCAATCCTCTGCAGAATTTTAGCTATTTGTCTTTTGCGGATGGAAATTTTTGGAGAGACAATCTCCGAGATGGTGGGTTGGGGCGGTAATTGACTGGATTCCGGGAGACATGAGTTAGCTGCGAATTTCGCGGCTAAAACATTCGCCTTACCAACGGGATCGACAACCACTTCATTATCACAGATTAGTGGAGGTGTTGAAGATACTATGAAATTGTTTTTTACCGCTTTCACCATAGACCAAAAGGATTTTTGCCCTTTCGGGCAGGTTAAGATTTTCCGCTTCATCTTTTGGTCGAACTCATGTTTGGCACGCCGGAGTACAGACTTTGAGGTGTTTCGAGCGTTTATAAACGACAAGCGAGTTTCTTCATTTGGATTTCCCCTAAATTCAGAAAACGCCGTCTTTTTTTATGACGTCGCGACACGCTTTCGTGAACCAGGTGTTTGATTTACACTTTGCAGTAATCGAACTGCACGGTATGTAGGACTTCATACCAAGTGTGATTGCGTGGTCGCAACGTCAACGTCACCTTTCCTGAAACAATCAGACCACTTGTAAGCTGCAAAATACTGGTTCAAGCTCTCCCAGTTGGCTTTTTTAAAATGCCAAACAGTCCTACGCGGGGCTTTAATTGTATTTTTAGGAGGCCTTTCGGTGGAAAATGAACAGCTTACCAGACAGTGATCAGATCCTCCCAGGGGAGGCAAGACAGAAACGCTATATTTAGACGGATTTGTAGTTAAAAACAAATCCAACAGATATGAGGTGTGTCCTGCAATATCTGGAATTCTCGTTGGTTTGTCTACGATTTGCGTCAACAAGTTTGATTCTGCGAAGAGTTCAGTGTGAAAACCAACAGGATCAGGATGGCATGAGAAAGGAAGCCACTTATCATTATGGACGTTGAAATCACCCGCAACAACAATTTCAGCGTCAGGGTTTGTTGCAGTAATTGCATCGATGGAGACAGACAATTTGTCCAACTCGACCAACGTGTTCTCGGTGGAACAATTAGGGCTTCGATAAATGAAACAAAGGTAGATGTGCTTGCGCATATGGAGCTTTAACCAGATGAAATTAAATTCTGGATTAGCGCATTTTCCTAAGTTAGGAAGAAGTGATTAAGGCACATCGTTGCGGATATAAATTGCGATACCCCTTTGACGAAAAAATACTGGCTCCAGGTGATACCCATTGACCTGAAATTGACTTGGGTCGCAATCACGATCAACTTTAGTCTCACCCAAAGCCAGTACCTCTGGTTTATTTTGGGTAAGGTGGATGTAAAGAGAAAGATGGTTCTCCCTAATTCCGCGAACATTACAAAAATTAAATTTTGAATTTCGACTTACCCGCATCGGTCCAACAAAAAACACAAAACGACAACACGGACACAAACAGTAGCCAAGTGGAGTATACGAGGATACAAAAGAGCTGGAAACGGTTAACGGTTGCTCAGTACAAAAGCCTTAAGCAACCAGATGCCAACCGCTCCTGCACCCTGCACCCCGCAGAGGCTCCACTTAGCCGGGAAAGGTGTTAAAAAGGGCCTTAAGAAGCCCTTTGCCCTGGCACTTCACTATTTTTATTTTTTTATAAGATGTATTCCCTACTTTAGGCAGCTAAATATTTTAAACGTGGGATGTAGCAAATTACAGAAAATATAACAGTAAAGCTAGAACCTGAATCGTACGTCGATGCGTCCGTCATGCGTGCGTCCGGTTGACAGTTCGATGCGGTGACAGTTGGGTACGGCAACGAATCTGGAGTTAATTCATTGTTTTGCACTTCTTCTATTAGTTTATCGTCGAAACAATTACTTTCAATTTGTTCCATACTTAAATTGCTTAAATCGTAAACAAACTTTTTTGTGAAATGACATTCCCGTGCGTTGCCGCATGTAAAAGTAGAAATTCGAACTACTCTATGCGGCGGCCGCATCGGAAAACGCAAGTGCCACAGTTGCACTGGACCTAATTCAGGTTTAACAGAAAAAACTTTCACGACTGATAAAGGCAAAGCTAAAACAAAACAAATGTTCATTTCATTTGAATCACAGTCGAAAACCATTTGCATTGTCAATGCAAAAATCCACAATAAAGTTCTCGAGCCGGAGATTTCTAAAATAATTCGCACAAGCCGATTTGAATCAGATGGTGAATATATAAACTTCTTGTAAGTTCCTATGATCCATCCAATAAACAATTTCTGTAATAGAGAGCAGGAGGAGTTGACACTACTCTGTCTGACGAGGGCTTCGTCACTCCCCTGAGCCCGAAACAAACATGAACCTCACTTCGTGGGTAAATGTGAGATTGTCACCCTCTTTGAAAAATATGTCACTGAATTCTTTTAATAAATTGAAAATTTTGTTTTGCTCTTCTTTGTTTAGGTGATCGAGCTTTAGCCTTTCTAGGACATTTTTGTCAACTGTCTCAGGCACTGTAATTGAGTTAATCTCGAAAGGGTAATTATCGTCGAAAAGAATAAAATTTCCGTTGATTTCTAGTTGTCTTTTATTAAGGTTTACAATTGCTTTAATTGCGGTTAAAAGGTTTTGCCCGATAATAGCGTCATACTTTCTGCCATTTAAGGGAATTATTCTCGATTTATCATATTTATTCCATTTAGTGTGGAAAAATATAAGGGATTTAGAAGTTTTGTTTCTGGAAAATTTTCTAAAATTTGAGGCCTAATAATACTAGTTTCTGAACCAGTATCTATGAGACATTTAAACTTGTGCTGGCCAATGGTAAGTGTTACTATGGGGAGTTTCGAAATGGAGGGTTGACTTGAAAATTTGTTTCCTGTCGTTGGAGGTTATCGACTTCCATTGGTTCTATTCTATTTTGATTATTGGAAGTCATATTGGCGTTATAATTAACACGACTGTTTCGCGATCGGCTAGAACTATTAATATTAAATCTGTTTGAATTATTTGAATTAAATCTTCCACTATTGTTATTACTTGGGCCAGAATTGTTGGCATTGTAATTATTATTATTGGAATTTCCGAAAACATTATCATTCTGTCTAAAATTCAAATTACTTCTATTAGCACTATTATTTGTGTCATTATTTCGGTTTCTCTGAAAATTTTGATAGTTGCTGTTAGGAGCTGAATTTTTGTAATTTATGTTTGATTTATTTTGATTTTCTTGTTTATTTCTATTGAAATTATTTCTATATTTTTTATGTTCTTCGGCGATCGCTCTTTGATCGTCGAGAAGTTTTAATTCTGCGAATCTATTATATATTTGAATTAGGGTAAAATTCTTTTGTATGTTACCTCTAACTAAATTATCGATTTTTTCTAATACTATCCCTACTAAATATCTATCAATATTTTCTGGTGTATAGTTAATAGGTCTATCATCTACTTCTTCGAAATTATATAGTTCATTTAATTGATAGCTAACAGACTTTACAATGGTAAAAAGTTCTCTTAAATTTACTACCTTGATATTACGGCATTCGTTGATCAGATCAGTGTAATCTTTCCTAGGGCGGTAATGTAGTTTCAATTCTGATTTGGCTGCTTCCCATGTCAAGCTGTCACCTAATCGTTGAATGCATTGTTTGGCTTCGCCAAGGATCTTTTCACTCAAAACCATCTCGAGGACGTAGTTTTGACGTGGATACGTCTTGGATTTTGGTAATGGGGGTACAAATTAGAAAATCGGCTTGCTGCCATGATAACAAATTTGCAATCGATGAAACTCGATAGTTTGTGGTGATATCTGAACAAAACCTGTGTTATAAGATGAGGGCTACATTCAAGCATTGTATAGGGTATTTTGTTATGTTAAACTATGTCCAATTATGTTTTTAAAAAGGAAAATCAAAATTTTTACTCCGCTGTTATGCTGTGTCTGCTGCTTGCAGTACAGATTTCACATGTATATTCTTTTTATGCTTTCTTTGTGTGTATTGAATCTCATATAGAACTTGATTGTTTCTCTTCTCTAAATGGTTTGTTCTGATTCTGGCTATTCATATTATTTCGGTTCAATTCGCTTTGGAGGAATTGAAAAAAATTGAAAATAAAAATCACTCTCGAGAAAACGAAATTCAGAATTTCAGTAAAACGCTCCAAAGAACGAGAAAAAATTATGGTTTTAATTTGCTTTGAGAACACAACTTTAATGCTGGGACCGAGATATCGCTCTCTTACTAATGAAATGCATACTTATATGTGTGTGTGCATCATACCCAACAGCAGCCATCGCTCGAACCTTTCATTCATTTTTATGCAAAGCATACAAACCGCTTTGAACAAGAGCGGAAAACTTAAAGAGAAACAATTTCGATATTAACTTGGGGGGAGAAGGAAAAATGTGCATCGATCGCATGGCCGAATTAAACCATAGTTAAACTATGATTAAACACAGGTCTGCTGGTTGCTTTTTAACAGCCACCATTTTGCTAGGTCATCGGCAAGAAATATCGGTGCATTCTTTCTAATGTTGATTGTGTGTGCGCTAATTTCAATAATATTTCATATAAAAAAGGGAAAATTCCCATTGAATCGTATAAAAATTTCTTGCCGATGACGTCAGAGCCAGAAGCAACTGAGCTGTCAAACAGACCTTGTATAATTCGGCCATGGTTTTGAACACTGTTTTTAGTTGCTCTAAATTGAAATTGCTTCGTTGCTTTTATCGTGTAATTTTATTTTATTTTTATTTGTTTTTTATCTATGGGCGTTTTCATAAATTCAAGTTCTGCAAAAAAAGATTTTTGATTAAAAAATAACACAAAAGATTTTTCTTAATAAATAACCCAGTTTATGTTATTCGTTTAGTTTACTTGTTATTCGTTTAGTTTACGAAGAAAATGTTTTGTGCAATTTGCGTAAGTTCCGAGTACATTTATGAAAATGCCCTATAACATTTCAGAATTAAACATTTGTTCGTTGTGTTACAAGTGAAATTTGATTTTTAGGTACAAGATGCCAAAATTCACCAAACGGAAAGTCAAATCCCGTAACATTACGGTCAATCAAATTGTTTCTTTAGTTTCCTTTTCACTAAAATTTCTTACTTAAAGATCTATTGGCGATCGTTGTAGGCGGATCCACGTCTTCTGGCCGTCTCTACGAGACAGACACCTTGCTTTTTTTAGCTCGATGTTGCTACACAATGTTGATGCCTTCTCTACGGATTTGATGAACTCCATTAAAGTATAGTCGCCGCTTCCAGTGAATGGTTTCAGCCGCCGAAAATGGGCCAATATTTGGTCTGGAGTAAGTTGGAATAGATTCTGATTCCTCTGTTGTTCTTGTTGTTGTTGTTGCTCTTGCCGCTGAACGTTTTGATTTTGAAGAAGTTGTTGCCTAACTGCTTCTACTTCTAGTTGCTGCTGTTGTAAAGAAGCCATTAATGTAGCTGCTTCTTGTTGTTGTGCCCTCATTGCCTCAAAATCGTTGGGCCTTTGGTTAAATTGTTCTCGTAATTGTTGTAGTTCTTGTTGTTGCTGCTGTATTGTTCTAATTAACACAGCCATTTCTTGTTGATCAGCCATAGTTGTGAAATCACTGTCACTGTCACTATCACTATTAAAATTTCTATTTTTGTCAAACTTATCAATTTTGTCTGATTTATCACTATTCATATGATTTTTCACAAATTTATTTGAATTAAAGAGAGCAAATTGTTCGTCGATTTTCGTTCTTTAGAAAAAAATCGCCTTCGACTGCGCCAGTTATGTTGTTTTAGTTTTTATTGTTTGATAAAAATAAACGAAACTTTTTTAAGAACAAAAATTTAATCTTTATTACTATCAAAAACTTTACAACTTTTTAAACAATTTTCGACTACTCTTCGGAGAGTCGTTACCGTCCCAGACTTAAGTCAAGACTGCTTATTTTAATTATATTTTTAATGTTGGAATCGATACATTTTGCTTAATTGTTGAATAAGCAAAAATGTATCGTGAGAACGTTTGCCGTCTGGTATGCATCCGGCTAGAATTGCTTTTCAATCAATTCCCATCACCTGGAATTATTCTAACTTATTGAAAAGCTCGTCAGATTTCATTTATGATGGAATTTGACGATCTTATTATTTTTTATATTTTTTGTTAACGGAAGTGAAGTCTGGGAACGTAACTTGCGCGCTAAATACTTCATTAATTTTATCCAAATCATCAAAATCTGTAGACATTTTATAGATAAACTAGGGGCTGCGCCCCGAACCGCTTCGCGGTTCATCCCCCTTCCACAGGTCGCCCTTCGGCCTCCCTGCCCCCGTCGGCCTACGGCCTCCACAACTACTCGGCCTTCGGCCTCGCCCCTCGCACTTGAATTGTTGGAATTTGATGTATGGAGATTAGGGTGTTTCATTTTGTTAGGCAAAACATAAAATCTAAAATTTTTGCAGACTTTGCTTACGCTCCGAGTCTCAGTTATGGAAAATATATATATGCCAAATTTTAAGAAGATTGGATAATATTTAGGGGTTGCACACTTTGATCACTTTCCTTCAAACTACCTAGTCTAGCCATAAATACTGACACAAGGAAAAATTGATGCCAAAAGAGAACGCATTGGTATTTTTCAAAACTTTTTTTTTATATTTATTGGGCCACACAACAGCCACAAATCATAGAACACATTATTCGAAAATACCGCCATTTGATTTAACACCACGCCTTTAACGATGGAGCCAACAGGGCTGCAAAATACGCGCTCGATCTATTTGAAAGTTATCCAATGTTTTTGTTGAAATCCTTCTTCAAGGACTCAATATTTTGGTGTCTTTTTGGCAAATCATGCTCACTACAGTCCAACGGGTATATAGTTCAACGACTTAAGGGCTGAACTTCCGGGGGCGGACTTTTGGAGGCATGAAGTCATGAAAATTGTTTTTGAGCCTTTTTTGTGAGAAAGAAGCGCAAACGGCAGCCAAAGTTGCTCAAGAAACTGTTTAAAATGTATAGTTAGACATGTACTTATTCAAAAATGGGGACTGGAATTTTCCACAGGATTCATTTCTGGCTCAAAAAGCCAAATGACCACAAAAAATGCTTCAAAATCAAATTTATGATTTCATTAGAAGCGAAGAGTGGCCCTCCATAAGTCCATAACTCAACGTGTTGGACTATAAACTATGATCTACTTTAGAGAATATGGTGTGCTAAAAAACACTCGCTAACATTGAATCCTTGGAGAAAGAATCTAACCACAGCTTTGGACAACTTTCAAATAGATCGAGCGCGTATTTTGCAGCCCTGTTGGCTCCATCGTTTAAGGCGTGGTGTTAAATCAAATGGCGGTATTTTCGAATAATGTGTTCTATGATTTGTGACTGTTGTGTGGCTCAATAAATATAAAAAAAAAGTTTTGAAAAATACCAATGCGTTCTCTTTTGGCATCAATTTTTCCTTGTGTCAGTATTTATGGCTAGACTAGGTAGTTTGACGAAAAGTGATCAAAGTGTGCAACCCCTAAATATTATCCAATCTTCTTAAAATTTGGCATATATATATTTTTCATCACTGAGACTCGGGGCGTAAGCAAAGTCATATGAAAATCACATCTTTGAAAAAATGAAACACCCTAATGGAGATGTTACGTAAAATTATTTAAATATATTTCAGCTCTCGCCTTCTTCTTTACTCGGCCTTCGGCCTCGAGTCAAATGCATATAGTTAACCCAAAAAAGGGAAATTTTTTTAGAGACATTTTTCTTTGTGACCCAACGGTGTATTACAAAATCGTACTGTTTACTTACAATATATTCAATAACGGTAAAAGGTGGTTATCCACACGGCGAAAGACAATATTGTGGGAAATGTCGTTCTTTTTCATTCATGTCATACATTGAAGCACCAAATCCCTTTAGAATTGCAGAAGATAGCAGGTGAGGGCTATACATAACGATGGTATCTATACTGTTTTTCGCAGTATTATATTGTTTTTCAGACTCCAATACTGCATTACTGCTTTTTTCCCCAAAATACTGTATTTAAATACTCAGAAAACTTTAATTCTTTAACGTTTCGGAATTCAAATTTATTAATAGCAATGCAAAACGTCAGTGGCAACACAAAACAGTGGCAACACATGGCAAGTGTAAATACATTCAAACGACGAACAGCGAAGTATTGATGGCAACATGTCATATAGATTCGCTTCTTCCTTTCCCCATCGATTACTATATATATAGATTCCTTTTTTTAATGAGTTTTTGGAGTAGCAGGTTACCCAATATAATAACGTTGTAGGAGGTAAAGTCATAAAGAAACAAACATACAACATTTTTTATTAGAGTGAAATTTTGCAATAAGAATTTCAAAAGGTGTTCCAATTGAATTTTCATTTGGAGTAGAAGGTTACCCAATATAATAACGTTGTAGGAGGTAAAGTCATAAAGAAACAAACATACAACATTTTTTATTAGAGTGAAATTTTGCAATAAGAATTTCAAAAGGTGTTCCAATTGAATTTTCATTTGGAGTAGAAGGTTACCCAATATAATAACGTTGTAGGAGGTAAAGTCATAAAGAAACAAACATACAACATTTTTTATTAGAGTGAATTTTGCAATAAGAATTTCAAAAGGTGTTCCAATTGAATTTTCATGTATTGAGTATTTATGTAGAATTGGATTCTAAACACTGTTTGTTCTAGGAGTTTTGCAATAAAGTGAACCGTTTTCGAGAAATTTGCAAATAACTTTTTGGATTGTATGGGAGAGGGGGGAAGCTTAAGGGGTAGGTGCACCAAACTTCACAGAAACACCCTCTGTGCTAATCTAAAGTTTTCCTGAAAATTTGGTCAAAATCGGTTCAGCGGCTTAGAAGTCTATAAGCCACATACATACATACATACATACATACATACATCCATTTTTATATATATAGATAGATTGAATCGTTTATTTCAAAAACCAGTCAAACAACAAAAAATCCAAAATTGAGTTATTGGTCGATTACTGTTCTGCAAAGGTAAATACATCGTTTAATACACAAAAAGCAAGGTGTCCGTCTCGTAGAGACGGCCAGAAGACGTGGATCCGCCTACAACGATCGCCAATAGATATTTAAGTAAGAAATTTTAGTGAAAAGGAAATTAAGGCGAACAGTTGTATCAAAATTCCAGTTTAAAGTCAAACTTTCTAATTAAATTTTTTTTAAATTTATTAATTAATAATTTTTGATGTATGGGAGTTTTATGTAGAATCATATCCTAAATAACTTTTGTTCTTGCACTTTTTTGATAAGATGCACCGTTTTTGAGATATTCGGTTTCATAATTTTATAATATAATAATTTTATTTATAAGTATAATATCATACATACAGTGTTCAAAACACTCCCATTTCTAGTCTTTCGTTCAAATTAGTTATATATATAATGACGAAGGTTTTACATAAATTTACTACTATTTCATCGATTCTACTACTATTTTTCGGCCGATTTACTACGATTTCGAAGATCAAAAATCTCACAACCCTGAACACAACTATAATGCTGGGAGCGAAATATCGTTCTATCACTAGTAAAATGTATACTTACATGTGTGTGTGCATCATACCAAAAAGCCATCGCTCGAGGCTTTCATTCATTTTTATGCGAGACCCACAAACCGCTTTGAACAAGAAGCGAAAACTTAAATAGAAATCATTTTTGTTCCCAAGAATGAGAGTCGGAAACCACAGCAAACGCTTTTGCCGTGAAGAGCGAAAAGAACGAAATAACATGACATTCAATATATCAGATTCCATCAATACACACAAAGGAGGAGCATAAAAAGAGTATAAATGTGAAATCTGTACTGCAAGCAGCAAACACAGCATAACAGCGGCAGTGAAAATTTAGATTTTGATTCTTAAAAAGATAATTGAACATAGTTTAACATAACAAAATAGCCTATCAAGAAGAAAATATAAGTGGTTTATGATTTTCAAAAAGTCAATTTTGATAGTGTAAAAATATATTGAAAAAGTGGTATTCTTATACAACCTCAACTCATATGAGATTACCCCCTGAATTTAAGCATATTAATGAGGGGAGGAAGAGAAACTAACTAGGATTTTCTTAGTAGCGGCGAGCGAAAAGAAAATAGTTCAGCACTGAGTTATTTTGTTATTTTAACAAATATAAGATGCAGTGTATGGAATATCATTATCTAATATATAAATTAACAGTTTAAGTCCTTCTTAAATGGGGCCATTTACCCATAGAGGGTGCCAGGCCCGTAAAACGTTAATTAATATTAGATGGTATTTCCTAAGAGTCGTGTTGCTTGATAGTGCAGCACTAATTGGGTGGTAAACTCCATCTAAAACTAAATATAACCATGAGACCGATAGCAAACAAGTACCGTGAGGGAAAGTTGAAAAGAACTCTGAATAGAGAGTTAAATAGTACGTGAAACTGCTTAGAGGTTAAGCCCGATGAACCTAAATATCCTGTATGAAAAATTCAACACTATATATATATTGATACAATTAAATATAATAATAGTGTGCACTTTTTTCATAAATGGACATTGTAATCTGTTAACTAGTAAAAATTTATCATAAGGGCCGTATAAGGTAGCTTATCCATTATTTGATTTTTAATTAAATGGGATAAAACTTATAATGGTTTTACAGATAAATAGTTGACAGATTTTTTATATATAATGCATACATTTTTCGAAATGTTATAATAGAAGTTTGATCATGTATTAGATTTTTTATTTATATGCATTTATATGATTTACAATGCGATAGATTTAGGATACCTTCGGGACCCGTCTTGAAACACGGACCAAGAAGTCTAACATGTGTGCAAGTCATTGGGTATTTATAATACCTAAAGGCGTAATTAACTTAACTGTAATTTAAATGGGATTATTTTAATATTTTTAATAAATATAAAATCCATCCCGGGGCGTTCTATACGGTTATGTATTTTAATATTTATATTATATATGCGTCTAACCAGAGCGTACCTTGAGCATTTATGTTGTGACCCGAAAGATGGTGAACTATACCTGATCAGGTTGAAGTCAGGGGAAACCCTGATGGAAGACCGAAACAGTTCTGACGTGCAAATCGATTGTCAGAATTGGGTATAGGGGCGAAAGACTAATCGAACCATCTAGTAGCTGGTTCCCTCCGAAGTTTCCCTCAGGATAGCTGGTGCATTTTAATATTATATAATATAATCTTATCTGGTAAAGCGAATGATTAGAGGCCTTAGGGCCGAAACGACCTTAACCTATTCTCAAACTTTAAATGGGTAAGAACCTAATCTTTCTTGATATGAAGGTAGAGGTTATGATATATTGTGCCCAGTGGGCCACTTTTGGTAAGCAGAACTGGCGCTGTGGGATGAACCAAACGTGATGTTACGGCGCCCAAATTAACAACTCATACTGATACCATGAAAGGCGTTGCTTGCTTAAAACAGCAGGACGGTGGACATGGAAGTCGTAATCCGCTAAGGAGTGTGTAACAACTCACCTGCCGAAGCAACTAGCCCTTAAAATGGATGGCGCTCAAGTTGTATGCCTATACATCACCGCTAAAGCATATGATTTATTTTGAAAAATTTTTTTAATTTAAATTTTAAAGCTTTAGTGAGTAGGAGGGTACAATGGTGTGCGTAGAAGTGTTTGGCGTAAGCCTGCATGGAGCCACCATTGGTACAGATCTTGGTGGTAGTAGCAAATAATCGAATGAGACCTTGGAGGACTGAAATGGAGAAGGGTTTCGTGTGAACAGTGGTTGATCACGAGTTAGTCGGTCCTAAGTTCAAGGCGAAAGCCGAAAAATATTAAGTATATTAGTTTATTTTTATAAAAACGAAATACTTATTTATTGAACGAAAGGGAATACGGTTCCAATTCCGTAACCTGTTGAGTATACGTTTGTTATTAAAAATGGGCTTTTATGCTCATCCTGGTAACAGAAACAACCATAAAGAAACCGTCGAGAGATATCGGAAGAGTTTTCTTTTCTGTTTTATAGTCGTACCACCATGGAAGTCTTTCGAAGAGAGATATGGTGGATGGACTAGAAGAGCATGGCATTTACTGCTGTGTCGATATTTTCTCCTCGGGCCTTGAAAATTTATGGTGGGGTCACGCAAACATCTTAACAGGCCGTACCGATATCCGCAGCTGGTCTCCAAGGTGAAGAGTCTCTAGTCGATAGAATAATGTAGGTAAGGGAAGTTGGCAAATTAGATCCGTAACTTCGGGATAAGGATTGGCTCTGAAGATTGAGATAGTCGGGCTTGATTGGGAAGTAATAAAAAATAGTTTATATACTCGTTCTGGGTAAATTTTAAGATTAATATAATTCTTATGGATTGTATTTTTCTGTTCCCCGGATAGAAGTTTATGTAAACAAATTGCGGAACTTTCTTGCTAGTAATATATAAATCTTTGATTTATATATTTATAACGGCTATCAATTAACAATCAATTCAGAACTGGCACGGACTTGGGGAATCCGACTGTCTAATTAAAACAAAGCATTGTGATGGCCCTAACGGGTGTTGACACAATGTGATTTCTGCCCAGTGCTCTGAATGTCAAAGTGAAGAAATTCAAGTAAGCGCGGGTAAACGGCGGGAGTAACTATGACTCTCTTAAGTAGCCAATGACGCTATCGACGTAAGTCGAAAAAGAGCTCGCTGGGCTCAAGAGGAGGTGAGATTACTAGCTAGTGCGGAAGCTTCGGCTCTCCAATCTGGTATCACGTCAGGTCTGAATGAATACCTTCATCGGCTTCATCCAGATAGGTCAGTTGAGGCAATTAAAAAGCGCCGTCAATGCACGGAGTATAGGGCACTTGTCTCTCAGTATGGTGCGGAATTAATGGAAACAACCGGTACTGGTTTGGGTTAACCCAGTACTAGCTCGGTATGCCATGGAGCTGCCGTTGCTGTAACAACTGAAGAGCAAGTCAACATTACCATGAACATGCCCAATAGCGGCCCAGATTGCATCACTGTCCTTAAGAAGTTGATGGAGGAGATCAGTGAATTGGCTCCGGAGGATTCTCCGGCCATGAAGCTGGTCCAAGTCATTAGGCCTGCCCTAAGAGGGGTCAATGTAGACGATTCCATAATTGAATGGTTAAAGTCTGTTTTCCCTGAGGGCTCTCCTCCGAAGGGTCCAGCCCTAACGATGAAGAATTCAAACACGGGGAAAAATAGAAAGGAAAGACGCAAACAAGAGTATGCAATTACGCAGAAATTGTTCAGGAAGGGCTTGTCTTGCGTTGGAAGGCATGTATTGGGAACTTCAAATACTGGAAAGGTCGCTCCTAGCAGCCGGGAGCTTTTCGCCTATTGGCATCAAACATTTTCCAAAGAAAGTACCTCTTGTCCAATGGCGGCAAGGACAGAGGACGAAAATATGAAAGGCCTTTGGTTACCAATACAAGAGGATGAAGTCAAATTCTCTGAGATTGACCGAAACTCTAGTCCTGGGATCGATGGTATTCCGGCACGTAAGTGGCGGAATCTAGATCCGAAACTGAAGTCTCTCCTTTTTAACTATTTTATTTTCAAGCGGACTCTTCCCCGAACTATGTTTTTGACACGAACCATCTTTATTCCAAAGGTGGAGGGTGGGTCTAGTGATCCCTCGGATTACAGGCCTATCTCGATCGGGTCTGTTATAGTTCGGCATTTTCACAAAATACTTGGCCGACGGTTGGTGGGACAGTTCGATTGTTCTAAAACAAGGCAAGCCGGGTTTTTACCGGTAGATGGATGTGCTCAGCATCTTCTTCTTTTGAAGGAAATTTTGTCGCATTCACGTAAGAATAAAAGGCAGCTCCACCTGGCATCTAAAGCTTTTGATTCGGTTTCGCATGAGGCCATAATCAATCGACTTCATGGGATTGGATGTCCGGTGGAATTCATAGAGTATATTGGAAACCTATACTCGAACAATCGGACGGTCTTGCAGGTCGGAGGTCGAAGCCATGATTCATTTTTTGGTCGTGGTGTGAAACAAGGAGATCCCTTATCACCCCTGTTATTCAACATTGTTATGGAAAAGGCTCTTGTGGCGCTTGGAAACAAGATTGGCTATGAGTTAGATGGGCATAGGTTAACTGCGTTGGCCTATGCTGATGACATCATTTTGATTTCATCAACATCGAGGGGTTTACAAACACTTCTGGATGTGTTTGTTAAGGAAACAAAGCCCATGGGTTTGCTTCTAAATAAGGACAAATGTGGGGCCCTGTCCATGGTTCCTAGTGGAAGAGATAAAAAGATTAAAATCGTCACTGAAGGGGTCCTAACTGTGGATGGAGTTTCTCTAAAACAGATAGGTCCACTGGATTTATGGCGCTATCTTGGCATCAATTTCACTGGACCATTCGTTTCAAAGGATGGAGGTGATTTGGCGCAAAATCTCCAGGCAATATCTAAAGCAGCTTTGAAACCCCATCAGCGTCTGCTATTGCTAAGGGGGTTTATCATTCCCAAATACCTTCACGCTCTGGTTTTAGGAAGAAACACCTCTGGGTTTCTTAAACACCTAGATCGGAGAATCAGGGCATTTGTCCGGGAATGGATGCATCTTCCTAAAGATGTGCCCATATCCTTTTTCTACACTGCTTGTCGTTCTGGAGGACTGGGTATCCCAGCCCTGCAGTATACCGTTCCAACTCTTCGCTTCTCAAGGTTGCAGAAGTTGGTGAATTCTCCATGCTTTGTTGTGCAGGTGGTGGCGAAGCGCCTCGCTCAGGAGGAACTCCGTCGCTTTCCTAAACAATTGGGTAACGCCTTGTTTCCGGAGAGGGAGGAAGGTGTTGGCAGTCTAACAGCTGTTATGGAGGAGGATCCGTCTGTACCCGAAGATATTGCCAATCTGGGTTCGGAGACCGTGAATAACGCCTCGCGTGTCCCAGAACAAGTATCGGCAATTGACAATGGTCCTCGCATAATGCAGGGCGGTCAGTTGTTACGGAAAGTCCGAGACTATTGGTCACGGAGGTTGTATTCTAGCAATGACGGGGGTGAGCTAGTGCATGGCAAAAACTCGCCCATTAATACCCAATGGGCCCAAGCTCGAGCTAGGATACGTGGCGAAGATTTCGAGCAGGCAGAGCAGGCTGCAGGAGCACTGAAACAACCCTACATATAGTGCAACAATGTTTCAGAACACATGGCGGTCGTATACTGAGGCATGACAGAATAGTATATATGTTATGCGAAGAGTTTGAGCGGCTTGGATATGAGGTTAAAAGGGAGGCGACTATCGAGACGAGGGAGGGTAGGCGTAAACCGGATATCCTTTTATCTAAAGACGAGTCTGGGTTCCTCCTGGACGTGCAAGTAGTGAACGGAAATTATTTGGATAGAGCTCATGACACCAAGACAGCTAAATATAAGAATATAGACCATTTCGAAGATCAGCTCCTCTCCATACTGGATTGTTCTACAATTGAGTTTGGAGCAGTGACGATCTCGTGGAAAGGAATATGGCACCAACGAAGCCTAGACAACCTCAGGCGTTTGGGGGTATCCAAAAAGGTACTCTCGCGCATTGTAACCAATGTCATGAAAGGATCGTATCTATCCTTCAAGAGATTTAGTCGTATGACCACGGTTCGTCCGGGATATGACTTATGAATTTGAATGATGGATACTAATACCGCCAGGGTCCTTAGAGGGATCTCTCCTGGACGGTCTGGAAACATTAGTTTTTTTTGGATTAATTAACACCTTACCGACCGTATCCGGTAACCTAGCGATCCTTTAGGATTCAATTTCTATGGGATCGCGGAACAAGGATAAAATAACATTGTAAGAGTAGGATTCCCTTCAGGGATTCTGCTAAAAGATGTAATTTTAATTTTTTCGATACGCAATGGTGCCTTCGGGCATACAAGGTAGCCAAATGCCTCGTCATCTAATTAGTGACGCGCATGAATGGATTAACGAGATTCCTACTGTCCCTATCTACTCTTTTACAATCCGTGTCTGTGGAAGACCGTGGATTTAAGCCCCCGTGGCAGGTACCCACGTTAAACACTTCGACATTATCTGTCCCTATCTACTCACTTCCATCGTGGCATTAGCAGCGTACGGACGTGTTTTTTGAAAGTTCTTGGATTGCAAAACAATTATATTTCGGACTTATTATTACGACATCGGCTTTGTTTATTGACTTCTTATTGTGTATTTTCGGTTTCGACTACGGCTATTGTTATTGGAGTTCTATTGTGCTTTAGGATTTTGATTTCGCCTATTGTGTGTTATCTCGGTTTCGACTACGGCTATTCATAACGGACTTTGATATTGTGTGTTTTTGGTTGCGACTTTCGGCTTTGTTTGTTCTGTGCTACGGTACTTTGGTACACGTGCACTTGGTGTAGTGACTGGTGTATTTCAGTGCAACTGTACTTTCATTGTAAGTGCACTTGTTTGTGTATTGTTTTGTCTATTGTTTTGCCTATTGCGGTGTGCAACATCGGATTCGTGTCCATGGCGGACATGGCACCGCCACCAGCCAAAAAAGGTACGAGCCAGCGGGTAGGGCCTAAGGCAGGAATGTCGAAGGCCGATTCCCCGAAGAGGAAGGGTCGGAGGACCAAACAAGTGCAGGTAAGTGCGGAGATGTCGACGGACGATTACACTGATGGGTATGAGAGTTCCGTCAGGAGCGGGAGTGAGTCGCGGGCCAGGGTCAACCTCGTTGCAGCAAGGGAGGAGTTAAAGGCCGCTGCACTTAAGAAGGTTGGGGAAGGGAGTGGGGACGTGTCCGCGAGTGAGGTGGAATCTACTGTTGAAATCGTGGGGGAGCGGAATGCAGGTAATAATTTGGGCGCGCTTCTTAGAACGACCAAACTTGAGGAGACGGTGTACCAGGTAATGAAGGACACGTCGAAAAAAATATTCGCTGAGGTGATTCGAGTTGGAGGGGACGGGGCGGCTTTGGTGGTTCAGGAGGCCTTTTTGGAGCTCTCCGAGATGGTTTCAAGGTTGACAACCGCGAATGGGCGCCTTGAAGCTAAAATTGAGGCTATGCGGAAGCAGATGGACGGGGGTGGTGTACGTGCCGCTGTACCGGCTACTGTCGCTGGCCGTCCGTTTCCTCCAGCAGTACCTGTAGCGGGATCCTCTTCGTTGCCGGCAGCCGTCTCGCACAAACCGGTTGAGACCTGGACGGTGGTAGTAAAGAGCAAGAAGCCCGACGCCGCTCCTGCATCTGTTGCTGAGGTCGTGAAGAAACAGGTGGTTCCTAGCCTGGGGGTTAGAATTCATGGGGTGAACCTGTTGAAGTCTGGGGATGTCGCGATACGAGTGCCGTCTGAAAAGGAAAGGAAGAAGGTCATAGAGAGCCAAAAGTTTGGAGAGTGCCAATTAGACGTCTCGGTCAAAGAGAAACTGGGTCCCCGTGCGGTGATCTATGACGTGAACTGCAGTATTCCCACCGACGAGCTCATGGCGCAGATCCATGAAAATAATCTGAGTGGTCTGATGTCGCTTGACCGCTTCAAAAAAGGAATCAGGGTTGTTAGTAGACCAACACGAGAGGGGCTGGATGCTGTTTCAAATGTCATTATTGAAGGAACGGCTGACATTATTGAAGCACTTCTTGCTGCAGACCGGGTCTACGTGAGATGGTACTCGTACCGCGTACGTCATAGAGATACTGTTCCGGCATGTTTTAGGTGCCTTGGGTTTGACCATCGCGTAGCGGATTGTCGGTCAAAGGAGAGCATTTGTGCGCAGTGTTGTCAGGGTGGGCACAATGCCGCCTCGTGCGGAAATGCCCCTCACTGTCAATTGCGCATCTAGGGGGCTTCCAGCCGGACATCTGATTCGGTCGCCGACGTGTCCGGTGTATATGGCGGTGGTTGTAAGGGTGCAAGCACACCACTAGGATGGATATTAATATCCTCCAATTAAATTGCCACGGTTCTGCGAGTGTAATGTATGAGCTAGGTGAATGGATGTGTGCGTCTGGCGCGAGTTTCGCTCTGCTGCAGGAGCCCTGGATTGTTCGTGGTTCTGTCAGGGGCCTCCCCGCCAGCATGCGATCATTCGCCGCTGGTGGTGGGTCCGGGGCTGCCATTGTGGTGAATGATGTGAACGTGGAGTGTCTGCTGGTAGAGAGACTGACGAATGAACGTGGCGTATGTGTGTGGATTAAGGGCCTCTTTGGAGAGGCTTTTCTAGTGAGTGTGTATTGTGCGTATGGGGACGAACTGGGACCGTATCTGGAGTATTTGGATGAGGTGCTGCCGCTAGTCGGCGGCAGACCTATCATCCTTGGCATGGATGCGAATGCCCTCTCCTCGGTGTGGCACAGCAAGACTGCCGGGCGTACGTCTTGCCATCGTGCCCTGCAGCGAGGGGAGGAGCTAAGTGAATGGCTGCTAACGAATCGGATGCATGTTTTGAATGAGCCGAGTGAATGTTATACCTTCGACGGTCCCAGGGGCGTCAGTGACATAGACGTCACATGTGTAAACGAAGCGGCACTGTCACACAGGTTTGCATGGAAGATTGTGAGTGGCTGGGGTACAAGCGACCATGCACTCATCGAGGTTATCATGACCTGCGGCGAGGGCGTGGGAGTGAGTGCTCCGGAGTTTAATGCATGGATTACGAACAGTGTTGGGGCCAGATAATTATTTTTTTATCTAGATAAAGATAAAGATAAATGCTCGTAATGTTTATCTAGATAAGATAATAGATAATGAAAATATGAAAGATAATAGATAAGATAAGAAAAAAAGCCAAATTATCTAGATAATTTTTAGATAAATATTTATTTTGACATTGCACAAAATTCAAAATTACGTACTAAAAAAAATAGCACAAAATTTTTTGCTTTTCTTGATTTCCAATTTAAATATAATAAGAAACGAAATAATAATAAAAGAAAACGGATAAGAAACAATAATAAAAGAAAATAAAAGAAAACGGATAACGAAATGATTTTCGGGCTTTTTCTTCAAAATTACGTTATAATGAACGTTATAGAAATTCAATTCCGTTACCATAACGAAAAACGAAAAAAATATTACGTTTTTTCGTTGTTTATTAGTATTTCCTTGTTTTGTTCAGTATTATTTTTTGTGAAATTTCCCACAAAAGTTCATCAAGTATAACCCCACAGACATAAAATATAATCAAAAATATTGGAGTAGTTTTTAATCGTATTTTGATTCTAAATCGGATTTTGTTTTGGCCAGATTCACTCTATTTCTGGAGATACAAAAATGGAAATCTTCTAAGCAAGTTTTTTGGTAGCGAAAAGATTTTCTTTTTAGTAACTCCAGAAGTAGAGCGAAATTCTATAAAAAAAATTCTATATCTTTGATATCAAAATCACGCTTTTGTGGAGACAGTTTTTTTAATGAACAAAACTTTTGTGTGATTTTTTGTCTTTTGTATTTTTTATTGATTTTTTAACTTAATAATCACATTTTTTTCCGTTTTTATTTGTATTTTCTTTTTGCTGAGTTTTATTATTTGTTATACAATTTATTTTTATGGAAACTGAACTGAATTACTTTGTGATAAACTATTATTACAGTGCGTTTTTTTGTTTTCAGTTTCAATACAATGTGTAACGGAATAATAACATTATAACGTAACGAAATTAAGTTTTTTATCGATACAAAACGAAATAACGTCACGAAATATAAGTTTAATTTTGCTACGTAAGGAAATTTATAACGTTATGATTTTTTATTTCGTTCATAGCCCGGTTTACACTTGGCAACAGTTACTGGCAGAACTTTTTGAAGTGAAAACTTCTTTAGCGGCGTTGTGAGTGATTTCAAACTCGATGAAACGAAAAAGCGACAGTAAAAAGAGATAGGATATTTTAGCCTGCGAGAAAATGAGATAGAATACAGATGGGTGCCGGTCAATTTATCGTAAACAAGAGTGTTAGGAAGGGGGAAGGGGGGGGGAAGGGAGAAGTGTTAGGAGGGAGGAAGTGGAGAGAGGAGGCGATAAATTACTGATGTTTCGTCATACATTACAATATATACATATCCATATATATAAAAATGGATGTTTTATTGTTTGTCTGTTTGTCTGTCTGCCTGAGATTACAAAACTCAAAAACTACTGGACCGATTTTTATGCGGTTTTTTGCAAAATGATCTATGTTGCCAGGAGCAGGTTTTTAGCTATGTACATTTTCAAAATTCGAAACGGAAGGTCATGTAAGGATAATGAAAATATCCTTTTTCCCATTTTTCCCCGGAAAAATTGGCATTATGGGGTTTTTGGGGTCGCTGATCACGAATCCGGTATTAGATTTTCAAAATTCGAAACGGAAGGTCCTGTAAGGATAATGAAAATATCCTTTTTTCCATTTTTCCCCGGAAAAATTGCACTATAGGGTTTTTGGGGTCGCTGATCATGAATCCGGTATTAGATTTTCAATAAAAATATAATATGACTTTTGAACTTGGTACCAATATTATAATAAATAAACGCTATAACTATCCCACACCTGATACCGCATTCGTCTCATTCTCTCGCTGTTTAGTTTTCCTAAGGTTTCACTTCTACCGCGTGTGCACTGCACACACGTTTTTTTTTTTTTATGGACAAGAGAAGAGAGGCGAGGGAAAGAGTGACACTTCGCTTCCTTGTCCGTAAACAAAAATTGTTGCCAAGTATAAAACTGTTCCTAAAAAAAGTTTTTAGGTTTTCAAAAGTATGCAGAAAACAATTTCGTTTCAGCATTTTTTCAGATTTAATTTTTTGATTTTCGGTGGTAACGATTATCTCTAGATAAATGGGATTTTCCTTTATCTAGATAAGATAAAGATAACTTTTTTGGGGTGTTATCTAGATAAGATAAAGATAACATTTTTTTTTATCTAGATGATTATCTAGATAATTATTATCTAGATAACCCCAACACTGATTACGAATGGATGTGACTGGGAGCAGTATGGTGCTGCGATTAGGGAACATGCTGGCAGTATGTCCCTGAGCGACTTCGGGGAGCTTGGTGTGAATGAGCGTGTTGAGTTTTTGCGAGAATGCATGGAACGAGTGAATGACGGCATGCTTAGGAGGACCCGCAAGGAAAATCCGAAGCACGTTAAGTGGTGGACGCGCGCCCTCTCTGAGAAACGAAGGCTGGTTCGTTGTCTTCGAAGGCGGTTCCAGAGAGCACGTTTGAATGGAAGTGTGAATGCTGACCATTTCAGGTATGAGTACCGCCGAGGAATGTATGAGTACCAAGGATTGCTCAAGCAATCTAAGGAGAATGATTGGAGACGTTTCGTTGGTGAAAATGCCAATGACCCATGGGGCAAAGCCTATAAGGTCTGTCGGGGTCGGAATGCTAGGCACGAAGTGTCGTCCATTACCGTTGCTGGCAACGTAATGACGACATGGAGTGAATGTGTGAATGTTTTGATGGATGAGTTCTTTCCGAGAGCCGAACCCGTGCCAGATGATCAGGACAGCGAAGAGAATGGCAGAGTTATCTCCTCCCCACCGCCGCTGTCTCGCTGGGAGATTGAAACCAGTATGGCGCGGGTGAAGTCTAGAAAGGCGCCTGGGTGGGATGGAATGACCGGCGAGATGTGTAAAGCCATCTGGCGGGCCATCCCAGACCATGTCCAGTGCGTGTATGAAGGGTGTTTGAATGAGGGTGTATTCCCCGACTGATGGAAGGTGGCGAGGGTGGTCGTGCTCCTGAAGTCACCAGATAAGGTCAGAAGTAACCAGTGTTGGGGTTATCTAGATAATAATTATCTAGATAATCATCTAGATAAAAAAAAATGTTATCTTTATCTTATCTAGATAACACCCCAAAAAAGTTATCTTTATCTTATCTAGATAAAGGAAAATCCCATTTATCTAGAGATAATCGTTACCACCGAAAATCAAAAAATTAAATCTGAAAAAATGCTGAAACGAAATTGTTTTCTGCATACTTTTGAAAACCTAAAAACTTTTTTTAGGAACATTTTTATACTTGGCAACAATTTTTGTTTACGGACAAGGAAGCGAAGTGTCACTCTTTCCCTCGCCTCTCTTCTCTTGTCCATAAAAAAAAAGTTCTGCCAGTAACTGTTGCCAAGTGTAAACCGGGCTATGAACGAAATAAAAAATCATAACGTTATAAATTTCCTTAAGTAGCAAAATTAAACTTATATTTCGTGACGTTATTTCGTTTTGTATCGATAAAAAACTTAATTTCGTTACGTTATAATGTTATTATTCCGTTACACATTGTATTGAAACTGAAAACAAAAAAACGCACTGTAATAATAGTTTATCACAAAGTAATTCAGTTCAGTTTCCAAAAAAATAAATTGTATAACAAATAATAAAACTCAGCAAAAAGAAAATACAAATAAAAACGGAAAAAAATGTGATTATTAAGTTAAAAAATCAATAAAAAATACAAAAGACAAAAAATCACACAAAAGTTTTGTTCATTAAAAAAACTGTCTCCACAAAAGCGTGATTTTGATATCAAAGATATAGAATTTTTTTTATAGAATTTCGCTCTACTTCTGGAGTTACTAAAAAGAAAATCTTTTCCCTACCAAAAAACTTGCTTAGAAGATTCCATTTTTGTATCTCCAGAAATAGAGTGAATCTGGCCAAAACAAAATCCGATTTAGAATCAAAATACGATTAAAAACACTACTCCAATATTTTTGATTATATTTTATGTCTGTGGGGTTATACTTGATGAACTTTTGTGGGAAATTTCACAAAAAATAATACTGAACAAAACAAGGAAATACTAATAAACAACGAAAAAACGTAATATTTTTTTCGTTTTTCGTTATGGTAACGGAATTGAATTTCTATAACGTTCATTATAACGTAATTTTGAAGAAAAAGCCCGAAAATCATTTCGTTATTTCGTTACGTTACGATAACGTTTCTTATCCGTTTTCTTTTATTATTATTTCGTTTCTTATTATATTTAAATTGGAAATCAAGAAAAGCAAAAAATTTTGTGCTATTTTTTTTAGTACGTAATTTTGAATTTTGTGCAATGTCAAAATAAATATTTATCTAAAAATTATCTAGATAATTTGGCTTTTTATCTTATCTTATCTATTATCTTTCATATTTTCATTATCTATTATCTTATCTAGATAAACATTACGAGCATTTATCTTTATCTTTATCTAGATAAAAAAATAATTATCTGGCCCCAACACTGGAAGTAACCCCCGGTCGTACAGAGGCATTTCCCTTCTTCCAGTGCTTGGAAAAGTAATGGAGAGGATTCTTGTTTCCCGACTGCAGGAGAAAATGACTGGTCTGTTGTCGGACAGGCAGTACGGCTTCCGGGTCGGCAGGTCCACCAACGATGCCTGGATGTATGTGAAAGAGTGTGTGAGTACCAGCACATATAAGTATGTGTTGGGTGTGTTTGTTGATTTTAAAGGCGCGTTTGATTACCTGAAGTGGGAAGAGGTGATTGCTAGATTGCGAGAACTCGGTTGCGAGGAGATTGGTCTCTGGAGAAGCTATTTCTCGAACAGGAGGGCGTTCGTCAAGGGTGTTTGCGATAGCGTCTACAGAGATGTGGAACGTGGCTGTCCCCAGGGGTCCATAGCCGGCCCATTTGTATGGAACGTCTCTATGGACAAGCTCCTGGTGCGGCTACAGGACGACCTGCTTATGCTTGTCGAGGGTAACTCCCGCAACGACATCGAGCGTAGGGGAACCGCCCTCATGCGCATAGTGAGTGAATGGAGTCGGTAGGTGGGGGTTGATGTATCAGTGGAGAAGACGGTGACAATGCTGCTCAAGGGCAGATTGTCACACAGCCGTCATCCGCTGGTAAGAGTGAATGGGAGATGCCTACGGTACGAGACCAGTGTCAAGTACCTGGGCATCAGAATGGGGGAGCGAATGAATTTCTATCCGCATCTCTGTGAGCTAAAGGAGCGAATGTGGAAATTAGTGAATATGATTCGGCGTGTCTTACGGTGTGAATGGGGTCTTGGCAGACGTGCTGTCAGGACAATATACGGTGGTCTGTTCGTTGCTTGCGCGGCCTATGGGTCCCCGGTGTTTTATGAATGTATGATGACTGAAAGAGGGCGGCGGTTGATGAATTCTTGTCAGCGCGTCGTCATGTATGCATGTATGCCTGTGTGTCGTACGGTTTCAACCGACGCCATGCAGGTGCTCATGGGGGTTCCTCCGTTAGATCTGGAGGTCGTCCGGCGAGGGACGGCATATAGGATGGCGAAGGGACTTTCCATGGGGCAGAGTGATTTGGTGGCCCATGCAGACATTGTCGGTATGGGTCCGAGTGCTCGAAGAGAGCTTCTCGAAGATCGCGTGGCATCTGCGTGGCAAACCCGGTGGAATGAAAGTGGAAATGGCCGTGTGACTTACAGGTTTATCACCGATGTGTGGTCTGCCTGGGGTAGCATAGACTTTGACTTCTGTCTAAGTCTGGGTTACCTAATCACCGGGCATGGCAGTATGAATGCGTTTCTGTATGAAAGAGGTTTGTCCGACGTAGCCAGCTGCACGGTGTGTGGTGCTGCCGAGGAAAACTGGACGCATGTGTTGTGTGAATGTCCGGTGTATGATGATTTGCGTGTCCTGAGCGGTGTGGCAGTGCCTTTTAGTGTGAGTGGTGTGAAAGAATGTCTGAATGATAGAGCGGGGCTTGTGAGAATAAATGAATTTGCGCGTGCGGCGTTTAAGAGAAGGAAAATCCTCCTGGCTGCGGCTTCCCTGCGGGGTGGTCTGGGCCCGTAGTGTCGAAGGCATCTCTGCACTTGTGCATAGTTTTGTTGTTTTTATTGTTGTCTTTGTGCTGTCCTTAAGGTTTGCTTTTCCACGCAGGGAGGTGGTATAGGTTGTACCATCACCGGTTCAAAGACTACGGTCGATTCCGGTGAAGCCTTTGGGGAGTGCCTACCCCACGTACCCGAAGAGGAGGGTGACCAGTCCCGCGTTCTACAAGGAACAGTACTGGTAGTATCTCATTGAGGTACGAGCCTGACCAGAGGTAACATTTGTTAATCTGGTACCACGGGAGTCGGGGAGCCCATGGAATTAACGTATTTTTCCACCCCCGACATTGGAGAGGCCCCTTGGGGAGCAAACGTGGTGGCTGTGGTTTAACACCCAAATGCGGGTAGAATCTTCCGGGGTTCGACGTGGAGTTGCGTTTATCAACCGGGTGCCGGAACCCATAGAACGGTAGAGATTTAGATAGGTCTCGCATCCAGCAGTATGATTGCTGGGCTTGTGACCAGCATAAACTGCTACTTCTTGTATGTATAGAAGGGCTTTGATTGTAGTCGCAAAAACAATCCGTGTCCGTGGAGGACCGTGGATTTAAGCCCCCGTGGCAGGTACCCACGTTAAACACTTCGACATTATCTGTCCCTATCTACTCAGTTCGAGTTCAGATTTCGTTGCGAGCAGACGTGCTTTTCAGTCGCTCTTAAATTGTGCTTGAATTTAGAGTCGTGATAGTTTTGGCAAACAGTAGTTGAAGTGCCGTTACATTCATTGTGCGAGATCCTTTGTGGATAATTTTTGAACCTTTGATTTGATTGTGAAGTGCTTGTGCGATCCGTGGCTATTGTGTTCTTGGTGCACGTGTACTCTGAATAACAATAGCTATTGTGGACACAGTTGGTGATTTACCGTTGTGAGGACTAGAAGAAGAATAATTACCGTTGATTGGAATTGCTGGAGAATAAGTATCGCTTAAATAAATAAAAATAAAATATATTGAGTTTTATTTTGTATTGATTGTTTATTTTGATATTGCTTGGAATTTTGTTTTTGGTTATTGTTTAAATAACGGTAGTTTTGTGGTGGTCTGTCATGCCACCCAAAAAAGTTAGTGGGGAGGGCAAGCCGGTGAGTGGGAGCTTGTCTGATTCCCCGAAGAGAAGGGTGAGGAAGAAGGCTGTTTATCCGAGCGTTACTGGGGACAGCGAGGTGCCGATGAGCACCACCGACGAAGAAATTGAGGAGAGGGTTGACCTCAGCAGTAAGCTGCGGTCAATGAAGGCTGCATCAGAGGAGCGCCGGGGAAGTGGCTCTTCTATAGTAGCAAAATTGCAAGAAAGCGGTGTGAGTGGAGCCACGCGGTGGAATCTGGCGAACCGTCTTTGGGTCGAAAGACCAGTGTAGAGAAAGGGGCAATTGCCGTAGTGGGCAGGGTGGCAATCGAAAAATTTAAGACCCCGATTGAGAAGCCGAAGCCGAAGGCGGCTAGGAAGATTACGGAGCCTCTTATCGAAACAGAAGCTGTGTTGGAGGAGGTGAAGCGTTTGGGATGTCGGCTTGACCAAGTTATGGTCGAGAATGGCGCCCAACCAATGTTGATGGCAGCAATTCATGAAATTGCTGCCGAATATACCGTGGTCATCGGTCGTCTCATGGCTAAAACTGAGCGGCTACAAGGTAGGCTGGAAGCTACCGGTAGAGCCACTGAGTCGGTGCCCGAAGGTGGAATAAAGTCCGCCCAGAGGGGTGAGCCGCGCTCGTTGGCTAATGTTGCGTCGATGAATGGGTGTTCCATGCCGGTCACCCAGGCTGTTAAGCCCAAGCCGGTAGAGACGTGGTCGGTTGTAGTGAAGAGTCGGAAACCGAACGTCTCAGCTCAAGACGTAGTTGCAAAAGTGATGAAGGAGGTAGGGCCGACTTTGGGGGTACGGGTGCATGCGGTTAATCCCCTCAAATCCGGGGCAGTCTCTATCCGATTGCCATCGGAGAAGGAAAGAAAAAAGGTGGCGGAAAATGCTAAATTTATGGAATGCGATTTGGAGGTGTCGGTGAAGGACAAGCTGGGGCCTCGAGCAATTATTTATGATGTTGATTGCTGCATCAGCATTGACGAGTTGATGGCGGAAATACGCAGCAATCATTTCTCGGAGATGCCCCTTGAGAAATTCTCAAAGGGCATCAGAATTGTCAGTCGCCCCATAAGGGAAGGTCGGGACGCGAAGTCGAATGTGATTTTTGAAGGTTCGCGCGAGGTGGTCGAGGCCCTCATAGCTGCCGACCGAGTATATGTGAAGTGGTTTTCGTACCGTGATTTGGTGCCGGCATGCTTCCGGTGTTTGGGTTTCGACCACAGAGTCGCGGATTGCAGAGCAAAGGAGACAGTGTGCGCGCGTTGCTGCCAGGGTGGGCATAATGCCTCCTCTTGTGGCAATGCCGTGCACTGCCGAAATTGCGAGTTCCGCGGCCTTCCGGCCGGACACTCAATCCGGTCGCCCGCATGCCCGGTGTATGCGGCTCTGGTCGCCCGGATGCAGGCAAGGCACTATAATCATGATTAGGGTCTTGCAACTCAACTGTCAGGGTTCTGTTTCAGTTATGCATGAGTTGGGTGAGTTTATGTGTGAATCTGGAGCTAGTTTCGCCCTGTTGCAGGAGCCCTATTCTGTGCGAGGCTCGGTTAGAGGCCTCCCCTCAGGCATGAAAGTCTTCGCGTCTGACGGACAGATAGGTGCAGCGGTGGTTATGAATGACGCAACAATAGAATGCATGAAGATGGAAGATCTTACGAGTGAATGGGGTGTGTGTGTATGGGTTAAAGGCCTCTTTGGAGAACTTTTTCTCATAAGTGTGTATTGCGCGTTTGGTGACGATCTGGGTCCGTACCTGGCGTACCTGGATGGGGTTTTTCCGCTGATTGGCGGCAAAGCCATCATCCTGGGATTGGACGCGAATGCCCTCTCACCGATGTGGCACAGCAAGATTGCCGAGCGCACATCTTGCCATCGTGCTATACGTCGGGGGGAGGAGCTGAGCGAGTGGTTCCTCGCGAACCGGATGCACCCTATCAACGAGCCGTCCGAATATTATACATTCGACGGACCCAGAGGCGTCAGTGACATTGATGTCACATGTGTGAGTGATGTTGCTGCTTCGCGTGGCTTTACATGGCGGATAGTCCCAGGGTGGGGGACCAGCGACCATGCCCTCATCGAGGTCATTATGACCGGTGGTGAGGATGTGGCTGCTGTGGATCTGCCGGGTGGAGTTGCGTGGAGCACAAAAGGGTGTGATTGGATAGCCTACGAGTCTTCGGTTAGGGAGTATGCTGAACGCATGCCTCTGCCGGAATTCGTAGAGCTCAGTGTGGATGACCAGCTTAAGTTCGTCCAAGAATGCATGGAGAGTGTGAATGGTGAGATGCTTGGGACTATCCGGAAGGTGAATCCCAAGCGGGTAAAGTGGTGGACGCCTGAGCTCACTCGTAAAAGATGTGAGGTCAGGCGTCTTAGGCGAAAGTTCCAAAGAGCTCGTCTGAATGGGAGTCCTGATTCTGAGCAACGTAGGCTTGAATACAGGACTGGTATGTATGAGTACCAAGGACTGCTTAGGCAATCCAAGGAGGATGACGGGAAGCGCTTCGTGGGTGAGAATGCCGAGGACCCATGGGGCCAGGCCTATAGAGTGTGTCGGGGAAGAAATGTGAGGCACGAAGTGTCTAGTATAAGAGTTGCTGGCAACCTTATACCGACATGGAGTGACAGTATGAATGTGTTGATGAATGAATTCTTTCCGAGATCGGATCCGACGCCACCCTTTCGTGACAGTGTGGAAGAGCGGGGAGAAATCCCCCCTCTTGAACACTGGGAGATCGATGGGAGTATGGCTAGGCTAAAGTCGAGGAAATCGCCTGGGTGGGATGGGATGACTGGCGAAATGTGTAAAAGCATTTGGCGGGCCATCCCGGATCATATACAGGCGATGTATGAAAAGTGTTGGAGCGAAAGAAGTTTCCCCGCCGCTTGGAAAACAGCCAGGGTAGTTGTGCTGTTGAAGTCGCCGGACAAAGATAGGAGTAACCCTCGGTCGTATAGGGGCATTTCTCTGCTTCCAGTGCTTGGAAAAGTACTGGAGCGGATACTTGTCCAGTGATTGGAGGAGAAACTGTCTGGACTTGTGTCTGACAGACAGTACGGCTTTCGTCCAGGTAGATCCACCTACGATGCGTGGATGTACGTAAAAGAGCAAGTTGCTCTGAGTGAACGTAAGTACGTGCTCGGTGTGTTTGTGGATTTCAAGGGTGCTTTTGATTACTTGAGCTGGTCCTCAGTAATTCGGAAGTTGCGTGAAGTGGGGTGTGATGAAGTCACTCTCTGGCAGAGTTACTTCTCTGGTCGGAGGGCCTTTGTCCGCGGTACCACTGACTGTGTCTGGGTTGAGGTTGAGAGAGGCTGTCCTCAGAGCTCCGTCGCAGGTCCATTTATATGGAACCTGATGATGGATGAGTTGCTTGTGCAACTACAGTCTGTATGCAAGATCTGTGCGTATGCTGACGACCTGCTCATCCTCATTGAGGGTAACTCCCGAAATGAGCTTGAGCAAAAAGGTGCAGCCTTCATGCGCACAGTGTATGAATGGGGAGAGAAAGTGGGAGTCAGTGTATCGTCCGAGAAGACTGTGACAATGCTTCTCAAGGGAAGCTTGTCGCACAATCGGCCCCCATTGATTAGAGTTGGTGAATGGAGCCTCAGGTACGTGACAAATGTCAAATATCTGGGCATCAGTATGGGTGAGAAGATGAACTTCTATGTTCATCTGCGTGAGTTGCGGGGACGTATACTTGGGCTGGTAGGCATGATAAGGCGTGTGATGCGGCGTGACTGGGGTTTGCGCAGACGTGCGGTCAGTAAAATTTATGATGGTCTGTTCGTTGCCTGTGCGACTTATGGAGCACCTGTACTCCATTAATGTGTGAGTACGGTCAAAGGCCGTGCCCTGATGAATGCGGTCCAGCGTGTGATCCTGTATGCCTCCATACCGGTGTGTCGCACTGTTTCGACGGCTGCCATGCAGGTGCTCATGGGTGTGCCTCCTCTGGATCTGGAGGTCATACGTCGCAGTATGGCCTTCAAGATCCGGAGGGGTTTGCCCTTGGGTGCCGGCGACTGGTTTTCGAGCAGTGCGATTCGTGGTATAGATCGAGTGCGTGTTAGTAGCATGCTGGATGAATGTATGTTCTCTATCTGGCAGAGTAGATGGAGTGAATGTGAGAACGGCCATGTGACGTATGAATTTTTGAAGAATGTCCGGTCTGCTGGGGATAGCCCTGACTTAGATTTCTGTCTGGGTCTGGGCTTCCTTATCACCGGGCATGGTAGTATGAATGCGTTCTTGTATGATAGAGGACTCTCCGATGTGGCAAGCTGTGCGGTGCGCCACAGGAGAGTTGGTCACACATTCTGCGTGAGTGTACCGTTTATTCGGACCTACGCAGGATGTGTGACCTCAGTACGATTAGCGGCGAAAGTGATCTGACATTATGTCTGCGAGGGGATAACTTTGCTCGTATGAATGTGTATGGCCGAATGGTGTTTGAACGTAGGAAGCAGTTGCTCATGGGTGTTGGGCTTGCGGGATCTTGATCCGGCTGTCTAGCGGCATGTTGTGTTGTTTTCGTCTTGTCCTGTCTTGTACTGTCTAGTACAGTCCGCATGTTGTGTAGTTCAATGTGTTGTTTTTGTACGCAGGGGGGGTGGTACTTTGTACTATCACCGGGTGAAAGACTAAGGTCGATTCCGGTGAAGCCCTTGGGGAGTGCCTACCCCACGTACCCGAAGAGGAGGGTGACCAGTCCCGCGTTCTACAAGGAACAGTACTGGTAGTATCTCATTGAGGTACGAGCCTGACCAGAGGTAACATTTGTTAATCTGGTATCACGGGAGTCGGGGAGCCCATGGAATTAACATATTTTTCCACCCCCGACAATGGAGAGGCCCCTTGGGGAGCAAACGTGGTGGCTGTGGTTTAACACCCAAATGCGGGTAGAATCCTTCTGGGTTCGGCATGGAGTTGCGGTTTACAACCGGGTGCCGGGACCCATAGAACGGCAGAGACTTAGATAGGTCTCGCATCCAGCAGTATGATTGCTGGGCTTGTGACCAGCATAAACTGCTACTTCCATGCTTGCATGGAAGGGCGTTGATTGTCGTCTTTTTACAATCCGTGTCTGTGGAAGACCGTGGATTTAAGCCCCCGTGGCAGGTACCCACGTTAAACACTTCGACATTATCTGTCCCTATCTACTCACTTCCATCGTGGCATTAGCAGCGTACGGACGTGTTTTTTGAAAGTTCTTGGATTGCAAAACAATTATATTTCGGACTTATTATTACGACATCGGCTTTGTTTATTGACTTCTTATTGTGTATTTTCGGTTTCGACTACGGCTATTGTTTTGGACTTCCATTGTGACTCTCGATTTTTATTTCGACTATTGTTAACGGACTTGACTTTGTGTGATCTTTGGTAACCACTGCGGCTTTGTTTTTGTGGATTAACGGTTTTGTGCTACGGTACTTTTGTGCACGTGCACTTAGTGTAGTGACTTTAGGGTAAGTGCACTTACTTTGTGCCAGTGGGGATTTTTATAGGGTGAGTAAACCTACCTTGTGCCAGTGGGGATTTTTATAGGGTGAGTGCACCTAGTTTGAGCCAGTGAGAATTTTTATAGGGTGAGTGCACCTATTTTGTGCCAGTGTTTTTCATAAGGTGAGGACACCCATTTTGTGCCTGCTGTGCAAATTTGCTACCCCGCGTTTGTGAACAAGATGGACCCTCCATCTCCTAAGAGGGGAAGAGTGAAGAGGGTGAAGCAAAAAGTGGCAGGCAAAAAGCAGGAGTCCCCGAAAAGGAAGACTCGGGAGCAGGTAAGTTCCCAAGAAATTAGTATGGACAGTGGTAGCGATGGGGACGTAAGCTCTATTAGGAGCGGGAGTGAGTCGCGTCGCAAGGTTGATCTTGTTACAGCAAGGGACAAGTTGGTGGCCGCTGGGTTTGGTGTTTCAGATCAGGGGAGTGGAGGGAATGGGAGTGGGAATGTGGATGTGGCTGGTAGCACGGTCGTCGATGAAGCTGCTGCTCGCGGGCCGGGTGACACTGATTCCGTCAAAAAAAAGGGGGGTTTCGAGAAATTGGGTGCTTTCATACGGGGGACCAAAATGGAGGAAGCAGCATACGAGCTGATGAAGAAGGCAGCTGGGAAAATCATGAGCACCTTGGTGGAAACAGGTGTTTCAGCGACTGCCATAATGGACGTTCAGGGGGCGATTTTGGAGCTGTCCGAATTGGTGTCAAGGCTGACAGTGGCGAATGGTCGCCTTGAGGGGAAGATCGAGGTGCTGCAGAAGCAGATAGATGGAGGTAATGTTCGCACCGCCGGCGCCGTCGCGGCTGCTGTCCCTATTCCTGGGCGCCGATCTCTCCCAGCAGCACTCGCACGAGGCCTTCATTCGTCATCAGAGGCCGTCCCTCCGAAGCCGGCTGAAACATGGGCGATTGTCGTCAAAAACAAGAGGCCTGACGCTGTTCCTGGAACCCTTGCCGAGTTGGTCAAGAAACAAGTGGTCCCGAATTTAGGCGTTAGAATACATGGCGTCAACATGCTGAAGTCCGGAGACGTCGCCATAAGGGTGCCCTCGGAAAGGGAGCAAAAGTTGGTGGTTGAAAGCAAGAAGTTCGGCGAATGCGAATTGGATGTCTCAGTGAGGGAGAAACTGGGCCCCCGCGCTGTGATATATGACGTTCACTGCAACGTTTCCAACGACGAGCTGATGACGGAGATCCACAAAAATAATCTTAGTGGTTTGATGGCACTTGATCGTCTCATGCGCAGCGTCAGGATCGTGAGCCGGCCAATCCGAGAGGGACAGGATGCCATCTCGAACGTCATCATCGAGGGGACGGCCGAAATCATTGAGGCTCTTGTCGCTGCTGACCGGATTTACGTCAAATGGTTCTCGTACCGCGTGCGTAGCCGGGATGCCGTGTCGGCATGTTTTAGATGCCTTGGTTTCGACCACCGGGTTACGGACTGTCGGGCTACGGAAATAACTTGTGCGCGGTGTTGCCAGAGTGGACACAGTGCCGCCTCGTGCGGAAATGGCGTCCACTGTCGCAATTGCGAATTTAGAGGGCTTCCGGCCGGACACTTGATCCGGTCACCGTCATGTCCGGTTTACATGGCTGCAGTGGCAAGGGTGAACGCTCGCCATTAGGATGGAGGTTAAAATCCTCCAGCTTAATTGCCATGGCGCTGCCACCGTTATGTATGAATTAGGGGAATGGATGTGTGCATCAGGTGCGAGTCTCGCTCTGCTGCAGGAGCCCTGGACCGTCCGGGGCTCTGTAAGGGGTCTCCCCGCCGGCATGCGCGTTTTTGCTTTTGGCGGTGGGTCCGGGGCTGCCATTGTAGTTAATGATGTGAACGTGGAGTGTATGTTGGTTGAGAGATTGACGAATGAATGGGGGGTGTGTGTGTGGATAAAGGGCTCCTTTGGGGAGGCCTTTTTAGTGAGTATGTATTGTGCGTATGGTGATGAACAGGGGCCGTATTTAGCGTACTTGGATGGGGTGCTGCCGCTAGTAGGCGGCAGACCTATCATCCTCGGAATGGATGCGAATGCTCTCTCCTCGGTGTGGCACAGCAAGACTGCCGGGCGCACGTCCTGCCATCGTGCCCTACATCGGGGGGAGGAGCTAAGTGAATGGCTGGTGGTAAATTGTATGCATGTGTTGAATGAGCCGAGTGAAAGTTACACGTTCGATGGGCCCAGGGGTGTGAGTGACATAGATGTCACATGTGTAAATGAGGCGGCACAGTCTCACAGGTTTGCATGGAAGATTGTTAGTGGCTGGGGCACAAGCGACCATGCACTCATCGAGGTTATTCTGACCTGCGGGGATCGCATGGGAGTGAGTGCTCCGGAGTTTAATGCATGGATTACGAATGCATGTGACTGGGAGCAGTATGGTGCTTCGATTAGGGAACATGCCGGCAGTATGTCCCTGAGCGACTTTGGGGTGCTTGGTGTGAATGAGCGTGTTGAGTTTTTGCGAGAATGCATGGAACGAGTGAATGATGGCATGCTTAGGAGGACCCGAAAGGAAAATCCGAAGCACGTTAAGTGGTGGACGCGCGCCCTCTCAGAGAAACGAAGGCTGGTTCGTTGTCTTCGAAGGCGGTTCCAGAGAGCACGTTTGAATGGAAGTGTGAATGCTGACCATTTCAGGTATGAGTACCGCCGAGAAATGTATGAGTACCAAGGATTGCTCAGGCAATCTAAGGAGAATGATTGGAGACGTTTCGTTGGTGAAAATGCCAATGACCCATGGGGCAAAGCCTATAAGGTCTGTCGGGGTCGGAATGCTAGGCACGAAGTGTCGTCCATTACCGTTGCTGGCAACGTAATGACGACATGGAGTGAATGTGTGAATGTTTTGATGGATGAGTTCTTTCCGAGAGCCGAACCCGTGCCAGATGATCAGGACAGCGAAGAGAATGGCGGAGTCTCGCTGGGAGATTGAAGCCAGTATGGCGCGGGTGAAATCTAGAAAGGCGCCTGGGTGGGTTGGAATGACCGGCGAGATGTGTAAAGCCATCTGGCGGGCCATCCCAGACCATGTCCAGTGCGTGTATGAAGGGTGTTTGAATGAGGGTGTATTCCCCGACTGCTGGAAGGTGGCGAGGGTGGTCGTGCTCCTGAAGTCACCAGATAAGGTCAGAAGTAACCCCCGGTCGTACAGAGGCATTTCCCTTCTTCCAGTGCTTGGAAAAGTAATGGAGAGGATTCTTGTTTCCCGACTGCAGGAGAAAATGACTGGTCTGTTGTCGGACAGGCAGTACGGCTTCCGGGTCGGCAGGTCCACCAACGATGCCTGGATGTATGTGAAAGAGTGTGTGAGTACCAGCACATATAAGTATGTGTTGGGTGTGTTTGTTGATTTTAAAGGCGCGTTTGATTACCTGAAGTGGGAAGAGGTGATTGCTAGATTGCGAGAACTGGGGTGTGAGGAGATTGCTCTCTGGGAAAGCTATTTCTTGAACAGGAGGGCGTTCGTCAAGGGTGTTTGCGATAGCGTCGACAGAGATGTGGAACGTGGCTGTCCCCAGGGGTCCATAGCCGGCCCATTTGTATGGAACGTCTCTATGGATAAGCTCCTGGTGCGGCTACAGAATGAATGTAAATGCTGTGCGTATGCGGACGACTTGCTTATGCTGGTTGAGGGTAACTCCCGCAACGACATCGAGCGCAAGGGAACCGCCTTCATGCGCATAGTTAGTGAATGGAGTCGGCAGGTGGGGGTCGATGTATCAGTGGAGAAGACGGTGACAATGCTGCTCAAAGGCAGATTGTCGCACACCCGTCATCCGCTGGTAAGAGTGAATGGGAGATGCCTACGGTACGAGACCAGTGTCAAGTACCTGGGCATCAGAATGGGTGAGCGAATGAATTTCTATCCGCATCTCTGTGAGCTAAAGGAGCGAATCTGGAAATTAGTGAATATGATTCGGCGTGTCTTACGGTGTGAATGGGGTCTTGGCAG